>CM060934.1:776627706-777894206 GCA_030765085.1 Allium cepa
TTTTGGTAAATTTATCACTTCTTTCTTTTTCTATAAATACCCACCTCCTTCTCACTATCATTCACATTTCTTCTTCTTCTTTTCTTAAACTTTTTAATCCTCTTTCTCTTCTCTTTAATGGCTTCCAAGCCATAGAAAAAAATTAGAAAGAAATAATGATAAAATATTCAAAAGAAATCAATGTTTATTCTCTTCAAATCAAACTCCACTTTTCTCCACATTTTACTTCTTCTTCTCTCGGCCATAACTTCTTCAATCAAAATAAAAAAACTATTTTTTCAAATTATGTATTGTTCCAGTGGCTACAATTTTTATTTTGATCACTTTGTCTCATTCTGAAGTTAATCATGTCAAAAATCCACTTATTTCCAGTGTATTTTTCTGGCCAAGTTTTTAAGTCAGAGAATATGCCATTTTGTTTTGATCATAACAGATCCAAATTAAGAAACTCTTTTTTAAACCATATGAAATTCATGTGGCTACAATTTTTATGTTAATCACTTTTTTCAGTTTTAAGGTTTCTATACTTGAAACTCAATTTTTTAAAGTGCATTTTCGGGCTTCATTTTTGTCAATCTAACAATACCTATTCTTCATTCTATCATATCTTCCTCAAAAATAATGAAAACAAAGTGATTATTTTTTCTTTAATTCAAGAGAAATAAATTTTCAACAACTTTTCAGTTAACAAGTTTTTCAAATTTTGAGAGTAAGAGAGTCAAAAACAAGAGAGAAGATGATCTATTTTTTGGATCTAAGTCTTGGGAATTTGAGTTCAATGCTCTACCGTTTCTTCTCTATATTTTCGGTCAATCTCCATGTAACAACCCGCATATTTATCAATTTTTATATTTAAATATTTTATTTAAACATTTTATCGATACTCGGAATTTGGTCCGAAAAGCTATTTTTTGCATACGGTCGAATTAGGACTCGGGACTACTCCCATTGAGTTTAAAATGCCGTTTGCGACCTTTTTGAGTATAACCTTCAATATGTTTGGAGTAAGTTGATTTTTGCTACTTTTTCACTTTAGGTTTGGGTTTGGGTTCAGCCCTATGTTTAACTTATACTCAAATCTGAGCCACTCCTCCCCATTCACCCTCACTTCCTCCTCTTTTCAGTTCTAAAGCATCAATGGTGGGAGAGATGGGAAATTAAAACTCCAAAACCCTAGTTTTCTTTTGCAAATCAAACTCTAGCTCCAAACTAATAGAAGAACCCATTGGTAAGCTTCTCTTCTTCTTCTCCAACTCTTTCTCTCTTTGATTTCAGAAAATTCCTAAACCTAATTTGGGAAATGTTTCTCTTTTTAGCTTAGAATCAAGCTTCTTGAGTTGGATTTGAAGAGTGGTTGATTCCCCTTTTTGCTTTCAAGCTTCTTTTTTAATTGCTTGGGTTCAAAGGTGAGATTTTTATCTCACATCTATGCTTATATTTATCTTCGATTGTTAGGAATAAATTCCTAACACTTATTCTTGTGCAATTGCTTTTGGTTTGGATTGATTTGGTAAATATTCCAATTTTTAGTGTTTTGGGTTCAAATCCTTAAAAATCATAGCTTTGATGTTCAAATGCGTTTTTGGTGATGCATCAAGGAGCCAATAGGATCGGGTAGCCATTGGGCATAATTCCCTATCGTCCGTGCTCGTTCGGTTGCGAATTGGTGGAGTTTGCACATCAATTAAATGGGTTTCAATTTGCAGAACATCAGGGTCGGCCGACCGAACCCCTGGGCCGGTCGACCGACCTGCTACTACGGTGCATAGGCACCTTTCTGTCTCTGGTCCGGTCGACTGGCTACAGGGCTCAGCCGACCGACCTGCTTCCCGAGATTTTTTTTGGAACAGGGTCCGGTCGACCGAGCTCTGTAGCCGGCCGACCGACCTGATGCAATTTTTCCTATTTCGCCTAGTTGCTTGAATTTCCAACTTTAATAGATTCGTGTTGTGCCCTATTTGTTGTTATCATTTATCATGACTTTGATGACTCCTTTTTAGGGATTTTTGAATATCCATTTCGATGGATTCTTTATCGGTTTCGTTGGATTTTTATTCACATCTTCGTATGTGGATTTTAGTGATTGAATTGTTCCTACAATCTTCTTTGTGATTTGTCACTTTAAAAATATAAAGGTTTTGAATGCTAATAGTAAATATCAAAACTCTTTCTTCAAATGATTTTAACACTATTTTATTACAAAGCTCGTTTCTTAAACCGTTTTCCAATCTATTAGTATATACAAACCTTTACCTCACTCGTATGAGAAATCTAATTAAACGGCTTAGTAAAACAAGTGGTATGAAACGCTTGCGTTTACTTCGCCGGTTAATTCTTGGACTTGTTCGATTGAATCTCTTGTGACAATTTTCTAGTGGAGATCTACAGTTTGTTCGTAAATATTTGAGTTAAACAAGTGGTTATGGGACATGAAGCTAAACTTTTATATTTACTAACTTAGTGTAATTGACACTTCTTAATGATCAATGATGATCATTTTTGTGATTTAGACTTGCAATGTACGATGTCTCTTTGTCTACGAGGGAGACTAAACCCCGTTTTGTGGAGTTTCGACTCAAATTGGTGGGGTAGCAACCCATGGTCTTTGGGCCGTTTGTGGAGCTTCGGCTCAATTTGTGATGGTTAGCAACCATGGAATTAGCGTTCCGTTTGTGATACACGTGTTGGTGAGCTTTATGCTCCCGTTTGTGATAGGCCTACCCCCCCTTTTTGTGATTTTTGGATTTCTTGAGATGATTTCTAGAATTTGTGTTTCACCAATTTCGTGATTTCCATTGATAAGTTTTATCAATATTTGTGCATTGGTGAATTTGTGTGTCATTGACTTTTGTGATTGACATTGATATAATCGTCAATATTTATGGTTTGGTGAACAAAATAAGGAGTATGACATTTCTTTGATTCTTGTGTAGATTTTGTGATATTGATTAATCGCTTGTTGATTTTCAATTACTTATATATATCACAGGTTGGCATTGTGATTATTATGTGTTTAGTCATATCTCTTACTCTATATCGTTTCATCTGATATTTATAGTTAGACTGATCCGTTTATTATTTTCTTATTAAATAATACTCGGGTCAGACCGAGATGTTACAGGTGCTTCTGTTTGACTTTACATCCGGGATTACCTCCTTGACTTTTGGTTAACTACTTAGATTAGTAGTTTTTGTTGTATACATTTGAGATATAGACTCCATAATGTATACTTATTCTTTTGTGTAGTTCGTGTAACTATTCTTTTGTGATATTGTGGATCTTTTTAGACCACTACTCTGATGTACACTTCCTAGTGTAATATTCATATCTATTTCCGCCTTTGTGATATGAATTGTCTGTGACTGATTTATGTTATGTTTATTTCTATATTTGTTTCTGAAGATATTATAGCCACTGTGTAGTAGCTTTGAGTTTGTGTCGGTATGTCGGATTTCCCTCTTGATAAAGAAATGCATGTTATACTATCTGACATATCGATGCTCGCGCAAAGCAATTACACGGATGGTCGCTCCTCAATAGCCTTATTCTCCGTGCTAGTTGACAGCATTCACCGTAATGTTCTTGGCTAGCGTGGGTATAGAGGTGGGGCGTCACAGCTTGGTATCAGAGCCAAACTTCGGAACAATATGGAATATTATAACAAGGTTCGTCGTCCTAAGTCCATCTTAGGAGTCGTGCTTTAGGATTTACTTCGAGTCTTCGTACCGATTCATCCTATTTTCTTTTATGATTCCTTGTTTTATCTATCAAGATTGCTTGATATCCATTAATGAATAATCTTCTTCTTCTTCTTTCTTTGTAAAGGAAGAGAAATGTCTAGACCAGGCCGCCCCAGAGCCGTACCATCTAGCACTCCACCCCAGGATGGAGTTTTTATGACTGCTCAACAGCTTCTTGATTTAGTGACAAATGCTCAAGCAGCTGGAGCTAACCCGGAACCTACTCACCCAAAGTCGGGATTTGCCCGCTTGTGCAGCGATTACACTAATTTGGGTGGGAAGCCATTCAAAGGTTCCGAAACTGTTATTGAAGTACAGGCATGGCTAAGGTCATGCGATCGAATCTTTTCTCGCATGAATCTTATTGACCTTCACCGAGTTCAGGTGGCCTCTAGTATGCTCCAAGAAAGAGCATTGGACTGGTACGAACTTCTTATTTCTGAGATTAATGAAGCGGATCTCACCTGGGAGAAATTCCGAGAGCGCTTCGAGTTAAAATTCATACCAGAACTGAGAAGGTGACTTTGGCTCGACGATTTATAGACCTTGTTCAAGGTGATTCTTCTGTGACTGATTATGTCGCCTCCTTCGAGTCGCTTTCTAAATACGGGGTTGAATACATCAACACCCCTTTAAAGAAGAACCAGAGGTTCGTCTATGGCTAAAACAAAAATCTCAAGAAGCCATTACTTCTAAAATTAGAAGTTTCTTTCGACCAACTCATTGATATCGCTCTTCATCTTGAAGAGGCGGATAGGGAGAATGATGTTGAAGTGGTGGGTTCCAAACCAAACTTCAACAACAACAAGAAAAGGCCTAATAAATTCAAAGGTCCTTATCCCAATAAGAAAGGGAAGCAAGCAACCTCTGTGGCAAAGACTTCTTCCTTTAGTCGTGGGGAATGCTATAATTGTGGTTCGAAGGACCATTACGCGAATAAGTATCCAAAGTCTCTCTCTTGTCGCTACTGCAAAGGTCCCGGTCATGTTATATCTTCATGCCCCAAGCTTTAGAGCAAGAAGGAGGGAAAGTTAAATGTTGCTCAAGCCCCTAGCAACACATTTCGTTGCCAAGGTATTTCTCATTCTATTCTGGATGGAATTATTTTATTTCGTGATCATCCTATTCGAGTTCTTTTTGATACGGGTGCGTCCCATTCTTTTATATCAAAAGAACTTGTTGATACTTTTTCTTTGGATGTTTTGTGTTTAATGACTTCTTTGAGAATTGCGAATCCGGTTGGTGGATCCACAACAATCAGTTTATTGTGTAAAGATGTCGAGATTATTTTGTGTGATTTTCCTTTCCTAGCCGATTTGCATGTCATGCGTTATTTAGGCTTTGGAATGATTTTGGGAATGGATTGGCTTAACCGTTATGAAGCTCATATCCTATGTCCTGAGCGGACTATTCATCTTCGACATCCTCAATCTGTTAAGCATATCTCTATTAATCTTATAGATTCGGATTCCAGCTTGGTTGCATCTTTATATTCTTTAAACCCTCGTGATGACGATGATGATGATGAGGGTGATATTGTTTCTCTTATTCACGTCGTTCGTGAATTTTTCGACATATTCGAGCCCGTTTTAGGATTACCCCCTAAGCGAGCAATTGAGTTCAAAATTAATCTTATTCCTAGAGCTCAACCTATTACTCGTCCTCCTTATCGCCTGTCTAATAAGGAGAATGAGGAGATGCGCAAACAATTATCCGAATTGGAGACGAAGCAATTTATTCGCTCTAGTTCCTCGCCTTTGGGAGCTTCAGCTATTTTTGTGAAGAAATCCGATGGTACACTTAGGCTTTGCGTTGACTACCACAAACTTAATAATCTTACTATCAAAAATAAATATCCTTTACCTCGGATTGATGATCTATTCGATCAACTTAGTGGTGCTAGAGTCTTTTCGCAATTGGACTTGGCTATCGGTTTTCACCAGCTTCGTATTGCAGAGGATAGCATTCCTTTGACATCGTTTCGTACTCGTTATGGATCTTATGAATGGCTTGTTATGCCATTTGGTCTAACGAATGCTCTGGCTTATTTCGTTGACCTTATGAATCAAGTTTTCAAAGATTTTCTCGATCGATTTGTTCTCATCTTTATCGATGATATTCTTGTGTATTCAAAAACCGAGGAGGAACATGAGAAGCATCTTCGGATTGTGTTGGAAACTCTTAGGAGTAATCGTTTGAAAGCAAAATTTTCTAAATGCCATTTTTGGCAATCTCGTGTGAAGTTTCTCGGTCATATTATTTCCAAATCTGGAATTTTCGTGGATCCTTCAAAGATTGAAGCGATTCAAGACTGGAAGAGACCGGAGAGTGTGACAGAGGTTCGTAGTTTCCTTGGATTGGCAGGTTATTACCGCCGTTTTATCAAAGACTTTTCTAAGATTGCCGTGCCTCTCACTAGCTTAACAAAGAAAGGTGTTAAATACATTTGGTCGGACAAATGTGAAGCTTCTTTTCAGAAATTGAAGGAACTTCTTTCTGATGCTTCTATTCTTGTTATTTCCGAGGGGAATCAAGATTTCGTTGTTTATACCGATGCTAGTCATGTTGGTTTGGGTGTCGTTCTTTTGCAAAGAGAACGTGTTATTGCTTATGCTTCTAGGCAATTAAAGCCTGCTGAGACTAGATATGCCACTCATGATTTAGAGCTTGCGGCTATTGTTTTCGCCCTTCGTATTTGGCATCATTATCTTTTAGGAGAGAAATTTGTTCTTTATACCGATCATAAATCCTTGAAGTATTTATTCTCTCAAAAGGAACTTAATTTGCGTCAACAGCGTTGGCTCGAATTTCTTGCACCATATGATCTTGATATTCTTTATACTCCCGGTAAGGGTAATCGTGTTGTCGATGCTCTTAGCTGTAAACAACAAGTTGTTGTTTCTATGATGATATCCGAATGGAACGACCTCGAGATCTTATCCACTTGTGAGATTCGAGACCATGTATCCGATTTATGCTCATCATTTATTTTATGTAGCCTTGAGGCTTATCCTTCTCTTTTAGACCGCATTCTTGATGCTCAAAGGCTAGATCCCGAATTGGCTCTTCTTGGCCAAAATATTAAGGATAAAATTGATATTGAAGGTTTGAAAGACTTGTTATCGATTCTCGTGGCGGCATTCGGAGATTTGGTAGACTTATCGTGCCAAATGTTAGTGGTCTTCGTAAAGATATTTTAGAAGATTCTCATCATTCTAAATTTACCATTCATCCCGGTAGTAGTAAAATGTACGCGGATATGAAGCGGCTTTATTATTGGGACGGAATGAAACTTGATATCGCTAACTTCGTTAAGCGTTGCATGACTTGCCAATTCGTTAAGGCCGAACATCAAAGGCCCGGTGGGTTATTGCAACCTTTGGAAATTCCAATTTGGAAGTGGGACCAGATTTCCATGGATTTTATAGATGGCCTTCCCCGTTCTCGTTCGGGTCATGATAGCTTATGGGTGATTTTTGACAGGCTTACTAAATCTGCCCATTTTATTCCCGTTCGGTCCAATCGGACCGTACCTCTTTTGGCCAAACTTTTTATTAAAGAAATTTTTTAATTGCATGGAGTTCCTACTTCTATTGTTAGCGACCGTGATCCATTGTTTATTAGTGGATTTTGGAAGAGTCTTCAAAAAGCTTTAGGAACAAAGCTTAATTTTAGCAACGCTTATCATCCCCAGTCCGATGGACAAACCGAGCGTGTGAATCAAACTCTTGAAGATCTTCTTCGTGCATGTGTTCTTGATTTTGGTGGAAGTTGGGAAGATCATATTTCACTTGTTGAATTTTCCTATAATAATAGCTTCCAATCTAGTATTGGTATGGCACCTTTCGAGGCACTCTATGGAAGGCCATGCCGATCTCCTTCTTGTTGGCTTAAGGCCGGTGAGAAGTTGGTTTTAGGACCAAATTTTATTCGGGATTCCACATAGAAAATTGACCTTATTCGACATAGAATGAAAGAAGCCCAGAGTAGACAAAAATCCTATGCCGATAACCGAAGAAGGAAATTAGAATTTTCTGTTGGAGATCTTGTTTTTATTCGTGTTTCACCTATGAAGGGTGTTGTGCGTTTCAGCCGATCGGGAAAATTGGCGCCTCGATATATTGGGCCATTTCCTGTCGCTGAACGTATTGGTTCCATGGCTTATCGCCTTTTATTACCGGCTCAATTTTCTGCTATCCATGACGTGTTTCACGTTACTCAACTTCGGAAATGTCTTCGAGATTCCGATTCTATTCTTGAGCCCGGTGTTGTGGAAGAGATTGAAGTTTCGCCTAATTTAACTTATGAGCAACATCCATTCGTATCATTGCTTCGAAAGTCAAACGCTTCGAAATAAAGATGTTCCGCTTGTGAAAGTTCAATGGTCTTCAAATCCTAAGGATTGTTCTTGGGAGTCTAGAGAGTTTATCGAGCGATCACATCCAGACTTACTTTCCCATGCTCTTTGAGGTGAACCTTTTATTTCAAATTTCTTTTGTGTTGAGTATGCTTTTATGGTTGTTACTATATATCTTCTTCTTAAATATTGTGAGGACGCAATTTATTTAAGGAGGGGAGTCTGTAACAACCCGCATATTTATCGATTTTTATATTTAAATATTTTATTTAAATATTTTATCGATACTCGGAATTTGGTCCAAAAAGCTACTTTTTGCATACGGTCGAATTAGGACTCGGAACCACTCCCATTGAGTTTAAAATGTCGTTTGCGACCTTTTTGAGTATAAGCTTCGATATGTTTGGAGTAAGTTGATTTTTGCTACTTTTTCACTTTGGGTTTGGGTTTGGGTTCAACCCTATGTCTAACTTATACTCAAATCTGAGCCACTCCTCCCCATTCACCCTCACTTTCTCCTCTTTTCAGTTCTAAAGCATCAATGGTGGGAGAGATGGGAAATTAAAACTCCAAAACCCTATTTTTCTTTTGCAAATCAAACCTAGCTCCAAACTAATAGAAGAACCCATTGGTAAGCTTCTCTTCTTCTTCTCCAACTCTTTCTCTCTTTGATTTCAGAAAATTCCTAAACCTAATTTGGGAAATGTTTCTCTTTTTAGCTTAGAATCAAGCTTCTTGAGTTGGATTTGAAGAGTGGTTGATTCCCCTTTATGATTTCAAGCTTCTTTTTCAATTGCTTGGATTCAAAGGTGAGATTTTTATCTCACATCTATGCTTATATTTATCTTCGATTGTTAGGAATGAATTCCTAACACTTATTCTTGTGCAATTGCTTTTGGTTTGGATTGATTTGGTAAATATTCCAATTTTTAGTGTTTTGGGTTCAAATCCTTAAAAATCATAGCTTTGATGTTCAAATGCGTTTTTGGTGATGCATCGAGGAGCCAATAGGATCGGGTAGCCGTTGGGCATAATTCCCTATCGTCTGTGCTCGTTCGGTTGCGAATTGGTGGAGTTTGCACATCAATTAAATGGGTTTCAATTTGCAGAACATTAGGGTCGGCCGACCGAACCCCTGGGCCGGTCGACCGACCTACTACTAAGGTGCATAGGCACCTTTCTGTCTCTGGTCCGGTCGACTGGCTACAGGGCTCAGCCGACCGACCTGCTTCCCGAGATTTTTTTGGAACAGGGTCCGGTCGACCAAGCTCTGTAGCCGGCCGACCGACCTGATGCAATTTTGCCTATTTCGCCTAGTTGCTTGAATTTCCAACTTTAATCGATTCGTGTTGTGTCCTATTTGTTGTTATCATTTATTATGACTTTGATGACTCCATTTTAGGGATTTTTGAATATCCATTTCGATGGATTCTTTATCGGTTTCGTTGGATTTTTATTCACATCTTCGTATGTGGATTTTAGTGATTGAATTGTTCCTACAATCTTCTTTGTGATTTGTCACTTTAAAAATATAAAGGTTTTGAATGCTAATAGTAAATATCAAAATTCTTTCTTCAAATTATTTTAACACTATTTTATTACAAAGCTCGTTTCTTAAACCGTTTTCCAATCTATTAGTATATACAAACCTTTACCTCACTCGTATGAGAAATCTAATTAAACGGCTTAGTAAAACAAGTGGTATGAAACGCTTGCGTTTACTTCGCCGGTTAATTCTTGAACTTGTTCGATTGAATCTCTTGTGACAATTTTCTAGTGGAGATCTACAGTTTGTTCGTAAATATTTGAGTTAAGAAAGTGGTTATGGGACATGAAGCTAAACTTTTATATTTACTAACTTAGTGTAATTGACACTTCTTAATGATCAATGATGATCAATTTTGTGATTTAGACTAGCAATGTGCGATGTCTCTTTGTCTACGAGGGAGACTAAACCCCGTTTTGTGGAGTTTCGACTCAAATTGGTGGGGTAGCAACCCATGGTCTTCGGGCCATTTGTGGAGCTTCGGCTCAATTTGTGATGGTTAGCAACCATGGAATTAGCGTTCCGTTTGTGATACGCGTTTTGGTGAGCTTTATGCTCCCGTTTGTGATAGGCATTCCCCCCTTTTTGTGATTTCTGGATTTCTTGAGATGATTTCTAGAATTTGTGTTTCACCAATTTTCGTGATTTCCATTGATAAGTTTTATCAATATTTGTGCATTGGTGAATTTGTGTGTCATTGACTTTTGTGATTGACATTGATATTATCGTCAATATTTATGGTTTGGTGAACGAAATAAGGAGTATGACATTTCTTTGATTCTTGTGTAGATTTTGTGATATTGATTAATCTCTTGTTGATTTTCAATTACTTATATATATCACAGCTTGGCATTGTGATTATTATGTGTTTAGTCATATCTCTTACTCTATATCGTTTCATCTAATATTTATAGTTAGACTGATCCGTTTATTATTTTCTTATTAAATAATACTCGGGTCAGACCGAGATGTTACAGGTGCTTCTGTTTGACTTTACATCCGGGATTACCTCCTTGACTTTTGGTTCACTACTTAGATTAGTAGTTTTTGTTGTATACATTTGAGATATAGACTCCATAATGTATACTTATTCTTTTGTGTAGTTCGTGTAACTATTCTTTTGTGATATTGTGGATCTTTTTAGACCACTACTCTGATGTACACTTCCTAGTGTAATATTCATATCTATTTCCGCCTTTGTGATATGAATTGTCTGTGACTGATTTATGTTATGTTTATTTCTATATTTGTTTCTGAAGATATTATAGCCACTGTGTAGTAGCTTTGAGTTTGTGTCGGTATGTCGGATTTCCCTCTTGATAAAGAAATGCATGTTATACTATCTGACATATCGATGCTCGCGCAAAACAATTACACGGATGGTCGCTCCTCAACAGCCTTATTCTCCGTGCTAGTTGACAGCATTCACCGTAATGTTCTTGGCTAGCGTGGGTATAGAGGTGGGGCGTCACACTCCATCTCAAGCCTCAGCCAGCCTATTGGCAGGGAGAGGGTGTTGTTTTCTAGTGTTTAATGGAGTATGACTTAATTAGTGAAGTTTTGGTTGACTAGAATGTTGGTAGGAAGTTAACCGCTTTAGTTTATGGTGAGAAACTCTATTTAACATCTCTATTTACATATATACATGTTTGATGTTGTGTTATGATTGCTATGGACGCTTATGTATACTTTGATCATCAAGCATTGATTGTTTGACATGATTGTTAATTTTTTATCAAATCACATTAATACACGTCGATAAGGACAGAGGAAATCACTTTCCTTTTGAAAATAAAATGGTGTATATGGAATGCTTAAACCTGTTGGAAATAGTTTTAAAATAAGTTAGAAATGTTTTATAAATGTTTAATACGTTTAAATAAATATAGAAAGAAAATCTAGAGTTCATTAAGTCGATTTTGAAATATGTCCAAAACAATTTTCCAAAAAAATCGTGCTTTTGTGGTAAAGTGACCAAAGTTTAAAATTGATATTTTAAATGTTTTAAAAAATAAATTTTATAAATCTATTAAAATTGTTTAAAAGAGATTTGGAATGGAAAATATAAACTTTCAAATATTAAAAAGTTATTTAAATCAAATAAGCTTATAAAGTACTTTCTACGGCACCTTTTTGCTGCCAAATCTACGACTTTTAAAAGGAGGTTTAAACATAAGGATATTTCCTAGAATCAATTATGAATGCTTTTAAAAGGAAAATTAAGAGTTTAAAATATAATTTGGAATGTTATAATCAATTCGAAAATAAAGCTACTAACTGAGTATGCGGAAACGATTAGTACATTTGTCCTACCTGTGAGATCTGGGAAGATAAAACAAGGTGTTTAACTAAGGTTAGGGATAAAGAAACCAGTGCCCTGAACTTACCTGGCCTTTATTTTCTCTTATTAGGAGAGGGTTGGAATAGATCGAAAGGAAATCCTAAATGCTCTAAAAGGTCATATTTAAGTTTTTCGAAGATAAGAGAAAAGAAATAAATTAATTTAATGTTAACTAACCACTTAACATTTTTTATCGATGAATAGTGTGAAGGAACCGGGATCGGATTCGCGTGATTCCTATCCGAAGAATTGGATCGGATTTGGGTGATTCCTAACTGAAAATCACTTCAAACTAATTTTCAAAACCCCATATGAACATAACCTATATTTATCGATGATTTGTACGAAGGAACCGGGATCGGATTTGGGTGATTCATATTCAAAGAACCACGATCAGATTTGGGTGATTCCTATCCGAAAACCCTTTCAAACTAATTTTTGAAATAAAACATATTGAAGAAAAAAATCGTTGAAGACAAAGATATTCATGATGTAGGATTACTTTCCATTATCCCCTAGAGGTGAAACTTACCATATATAATGTGGCAGTAATGCTCTGTTATGAAATTCTTCGATTTGCAAGAATATAATTTGAAGTTAAGAAAGAAATCTTTAATTAAGATTTAATGAATAATTTGAGAATATTTTCCCTACGTTAAAAGTTATAGCTTGAATATAAGAAACTTTGATTAAGATTAAAAGAATGATTTGGAAAGGTTTCCCTAAGTAAAAGAGAAAATGATTTGGAATTATTCCAGGATTTAAGAAAGGTTTAAATAAACCAAATGATTTGATAAATGAGGCTTAATGATTCCATATCATTTGAGAAGAAAATGGAATAAATTGAAAATAATATATCTAATAAAGATATTTTATTCAAATAAAAGATGAAGTAATTGATTGATGATTGATATCCACTTATGAACTTTACATCTTTTTAAGTGATGATTAGCTCCGAAGAAACCGAAGTCGGATTTGGGTGATTCCTATCTGAGAACTACTTCAAACCAATGTATACATTCAAAAGTGAATACATGTTGAAGATGATTATTATTGAAGACCGTGGATCTTCATAGCGTGAGGACTACTTGTTGAACATGCTCTGGGTAGCTCCCATTATCGAGTTATTTATAGCAGTGGTCTCCCTGTTGTGGAGATTTTTTGGATTGCAAGGACCACTCGCTACTAGTGGTAGTAGGAGAGCGCCTTCGGTTTCGTTCAGTCCCAGAATGGACTTCTATGGAAGAACGTCCGACTTTGCATTTCTGACGCACAACGTTTGACTTTTACGAATGTACATCAGTAGTGGCGAAGAAGGCAACTTCTCTAAGGTTAACAACGTTCCTGAGACATATGAGCTCAAGGGTTGTATTTTTGTGGAAGGTAAATAGTGATCAAAGGAATGGCAGTGTAGCATTCAAAGTGGAACCTGTTATGATCAAAGCGTGGTTTTGCATGAAAAGCGTGGCATTGAAGAAATTGAGCATAGACTCACGAGCCTCATATCTCGGAAGATGATATGGGATATTATGTGGCCTGATAGACGAAAATTCGGAATAAGTGAGTATGTATGGTGGTGTCCAATACGTTGGCCCTTTGGGGGATATGTCCCTTAAGGTATTTATTACCCTATTTGGACAAAGTGGTTAGCTTGAGAAAAACAGGGAACTATCGGTTATAAGTTGTAGTATAGCAAGTATAGTTTCAAATGACTAGTTTGAGAAAAGCGATTAAGGCACCGAGGGAACTATGTTTGCTATGCGTGGATCGGAGAAAAGTCCACTAGTTCCCTATCATGTTGGAAATCCAATCCCAATACAAGATTTACGGTTTTGATTGTATTCCCAAAATAGCTGCAATGACTTACAAACATTTTAGCTACCCCCTTTCTGATATTATATATTCCGTTGACCTAGTCTGGATATATTACCTAAGACTTAGTTCAGATATTGATACCTTATTTGAATAAGTTTATTTGAAAAGTGTTTTCAAAAGAATGTCATTAAAAATAATATCTAGTGTATTTTGGTATAAAAGTGTTTTAGCTATCATAAGGTCAAAATCCATCTGTGTTTATGTGTGGGCGTGGTCTTATAAGATACTCTTTCTTTTCAAAGGATTTTATTCAAACGTTGATATATGACTTTGTCATTCATATTTGAGTTTCTCATGCTGGTTTAACAAGCCCGATCCGGTATTTTCAATACTGGGTCAGATCCAAGTAGTTTCAAGTTAAGTTGAAGATGGTTGGAGCTTCCAGAGGAAAGCTGGAGATCTTCATCATCGTATGGACATATTCTATTATCCGCCGCATCTATTTCATTTGTTTTGTTGTTTTTCAGCATTTGTAAGGGCAGGTGTTATAACTGTCCAAACTGAATCTAGGTTAGACTCTGATACTATATTTAAAATTTTCCACTGTAAAGGTTATTATTGAAATAATATATGTTATTCCATTCATGTGAGATTCTATTCTCACTTAATTTTCTTTCTACCCTTAATGATCTGCTTATTCGTGCAATTTTAGTTGGACACGTGTGGTTTATTGTCGATTCAAAGGGTACGGAAAAATGGTCCATTACAAAAATCTTTTAAGACGTATATCAGCTTGGACGATTAAATACACTTGTCCTTGCATTTGTTGAAAAACAAACAACACAAAATGCAGCGGAAAATAGAATATGTGTATACGTTGATGAAGACCTCCAGCTCTCCTCTAGAAACTCTAAGCGTCTTTAGCTAATCTTGAAACTACTCAGATCTGACCTAAGCATTGAACATACCCGGATCAAGCTTGATAAACAGTGTGAGAAACTCAAATAATAAATGATAGTGTCATGGATCAGAGATTGATGATAAAATCCTTTTGAAAGAAAATAATATCTCATAAGACCATGCCGCATATAAATACGGTCGTGTTTTTACCTTATGATAACTAAAACATTTCTATCAAATCATTTGACATTATTTTTAATGCCATTGAAGACATTTGCAAGTAAACTTATTAATCTTAACTGAAATTGTTGCCATTATTAAATTCCATCATACTAGGCATTACAAACAAAATCTTAAGCTCATATTGGAGAATGAATTTCCAACAAATGACCAGGCGAAGTGACCACCATTCGGCTTACATCTCTAGAGGAATGTGCCGAGGCTACAAAACATCTATGCCTCTACAATAAAAGATTGGCATACCTCTACCTAAATAGTACCAAATATGTTATCACCGTGATCGCTACCGACCTATCCAAGAGCACTCTTCGCATGCACCACGTTAATTTAAAACCCGATGTCATAGCGGGAATAAATATATCTAGAAGGGGATGATTGTAACGATCCCGATTTTTAATTAAATTTAAATTGATAATTTAAATAAATTTTTGGATAAAATTGTATATTAATTTGGATTTTTCAAATTTAGATAGGATATTTATTTGGATATTGATTTTTAAATTTAATTGGGATTTTGAATTTGTATATTTAAAATACCTTATAAATAAAAGAGATACATCCTAAAATTTATCAATTAAAAATTAATAGTATATTTTAAACTTTTGAAATTTAATTTGAAAATAAATTAAAGGAAAATCTCAAACAAATAAAATAAGTAATAAACTATGTATAAATGAATTCCAATTTCTTTTGGGTGTAAAAGTTTTGAAATAATAGACATTTTAATAAAGTCATTTAAATTTAAAATTTTATACATATATGTATATTGCATACATGAGTAGATTTAAGTGTATACAATTAATTTAAATATAAATTGCATAAGTATGTGTATGAATATAATAAATGGATATGAAAGTTTATATTTCAAGTTTACAATTGAAATTGAAATTAAATTTAAAATAAGTATTTTAAAAATAAGTAGCATTTAATTTTTTTTAAGATATAATATTTGTAATGAAAATATTAGTTAAACTCTTTTAACATTGTACATATATATACAAATAAACAAGGAATAAATTTATTTATAAAAGTGTAGATAATATAAAAATTAAAGTTTATAAAAAAATTCTTTTGTCTTTGAAAATTTTAAATGTAAACATACACATAAAAGAGATGGAGTAAAGGAGTTAACAAGATTTAGGCCTCATGATGATTTTTTAACAAATGGCATCTAACATATTTAATTGAATAAAATAATTAAATAAAAAATTACAAAGAACTCTTCATTCCCTATATGTAATTATAATAACTCTCAGCAAATCTGAAAAAAATCAGTATTCAAAGATTTAGCTTTTTAAAACTTCAACACCCAAGAAAGCAAATAAAGATGGAAAGGAAGAAATGATAAAACCTGGAAAAAAAAAAGCAAGAGCAGTTTTCAAAAAGCTTCAACAAAATTCAAACTGCACTCTGAAGATTTATTCAACTGCAATACAGACCAAGTATGGGTTAAAATCAAATCTGGAAGCAAATGCAAGTTCAAAAACAAATTCAGAAAAATTTGCAGATTTGATTTATAAAAAGTGATGCTTCAGTTTAGACAGGGAAACAGTGCAGTTTTTCTTTAAAGATAAATGAAGGCAAGTATTTTTTTTTAGATTTGAACTTAATCTTGTTAATCAGTAACTAAAACAAGATTCGAATTATTAGGTCAATTAATTGTAGGAAAATTGAAGATCCAAGATAAATTTTGCTTCTGGTTTTCAAAAAAAAAAAACTACAGGAAGAAAAAGAAAACTTCCCTGGGTATAACAAGAAATGTAAACTGTAAGTAAAAATCAAAATTGTAGTTATTGTTGAGGTAAATAAATAAATAAAAGAAGGAATAAACAAAGATCTATGTTTACAACTTACAGATCTAGACTCCAAGGATTAAAGAAAAAATGTGTACAGGAAAACGTTGTCTCTGTTTCATGTCCTCTGTTCAATCTGTTCCAGGTGAGCAAATCACTCTTTTAAATTTAAAAAAAAAAACTTGGTTTGCATGTAATGTTTTTGGTTGTATGTTATGAACTATGATGTTCATGTTGGTCTTGTATATATATGAGTGTAATACCCGTGTCATTTCTGGAGACAGGCAAGAAAACTTGCCTCTATTCAACATTTTCAGGTTTTAAAACCTGTTTTAAAATTTTAAATCATCCCAACTCAACCACACTATGCTCTGATAGTGGCATGAAGAATGTTTAGATGAGTATAATATTACTTATAAAAATGTAATCGAGTGTATTTAATCAAATAACTTCTGGAAATTGAAAAACTACAGAAATAAGCTAAAAGTGGTTAGGAAATTATCATTTTTATATTAACTTTAGATTATGAGATTAATTCATATTAGAAAATTGCGATTTTTGAAAAGTCATTTCATGATTTTTTAATCTATAATTGTTGAAATTTTTTTGTGATGAACGAATTCCAGTCTTTCATTGATCCGCGATGATCGACGACGTTATGATCATCCAGACCAAGCTGGAGAAGTCTTGGATGATGTTGAACACGGGAAAAATACTTAGCGACTTTCCTAATGATTGTGGTGGCAGGAAAATGATAAACTAGGGTTTTATTTGTAATTTTGTTGGACGAAGAAGACGCGGCAATTGTATCGACTGGGGTGCTTCGAGTCCGACCGCACTTAGGGGGGAAGGTTTGGGGGTCGCTGGAGCAACTTTGGTCGAAGTGGCGGGGTTGTCAGTGGACGAGGTCGCCGGCACGAGGTTGATCTAGGAAGCTAGTTTGGTTTCCAGATTCAACGCTGATGCTCGATTTTATTTTCGATTTTGTTTTGGGTTTTGGGTGGTTGAGATCGAGAGTAGGGATGGTCGGAGACTTGGCAGTGACGGCAAGGGTGACAGTAGATCACCAGAGCCCCGGTGCATGTGCACGTTGTTTTCTGGAAAATTGGGAAGGAAGAAGGAATGTGGGTAGCTCGGGATTTCATTCGTGCTGATTTGAGTTCAACTCGAAGTAAGGCTCGGGTCAGTATGTTGGTTGCGTAGGAAAAATACTTAGAAAATTTTAAGGTAAAAAAAAATTGTGGCGCTCGGGTTAATTTTTGGGGAAACCCGAAGAAATAGAGCATTTTGCTCAAGTTCGACTCGAAGTAAGTCTCGAGTCAGATGCAAAACAGTTTGAAGTTTTAAGGAAATTCAAGTTTTGGAAATAAAACTTGTTAAACTAAAATTCTTTTCAATATTTAAATGTTTCTTAAGTTTTTAAAATAGTTAAGGAGGGTTTTTAAATAATTGTTTTAATTAACCTAAATCTAAATGGTTTAAATAAATTGATTTTAATTTGAAGGTTATCTTCTTAATAATGTATAAAGAAATAATTATTAAAAAGGATGTTTTAAAATGGTTAAATTAATTTTCAAAGTTTGAGTTAACATATTTGTTAAAGGGAAATAATTATTATTAGAAGTGAATTACTTAATGAAAGAAATTAAAGTAATTAATTAAATAACTCAAGTTTATAAATCAAGTAATTAATGAATGATTAAATATAAATAATAATTACGTAGTGAAAGTGATTAAAAGTAGATAACTAAAGACTATAGATGGATTAATCTAATATTTAGGGTCAATTACTTTAAAGCATAATTAATTAATGTGGTTAATTAATTAAGATAATTAAATTAGGAATAACTAATTAAATGTTAATTAACATAATGTGATTAAGGAATCATTATTAATTAAGGAGTAATTAATTATTGTAATTAATTAAGGCATAATAAATCTATTAATTAATCAATTAAGGGCATTTAATTATAATTAAGATTTAATTAATCAATAATTAAAGGTTTATTAATTAAAGTAATGAATTAAGGAATAATTGATTAATAAAAAGTAATTAAGATTCAATTAATTACGATTAAGGGTCAATTAATTAAGATAATTAACTAAAGAAGTGATTAATTAATGAAGGTGGTTAAGACTTAATCAATTGTAGTTAATGATAATTAATCATTGATTAAAGATTACTAATGAAGGTAATTATGTGAGTAATAAATTTAAACCAACACGATTTACTCACCTTAATCAAAGATGTTTGATTGTTATTGAATGCTACGTGATGGATTGATATATTTGATATGTGATGTGATGCTATGTAATGCTTTGTGCGGAGCTGCTATATTTGTGATGAATATACTGTTGTATGAATATGAAAACCCCTTGACCCGTAGAACGAAATTTTAATTTCAATGCAACAGGGAGTCGGATTCCAATCGGTTATCCGTAACCCACATCGAATTGTAATGGTAGATCTTTGTGATTATTAATTTATTTATCTATGAATCTGTGAATAAAGATAAGCGTTATAGGTTATACCGCTTATCGATATGATTGAATCTGTGGTGATTAATGTCGTGCACTATTGTGTTGAACCCCCGGACCACACTTTACACACACAAATATGGATTGCACGTGGAAATGGGTTAAGTCACAGATTTTGGAAATAGTTTTTTAAAATTGGATTTTTGAATCCAAAATAGTTTTAGAATTGAAAGCTTTTGAAAATGAATTTCAAAAATAAAAGTTATTTTGAATAACTTGATTGAGTTTTGAAATTTAAATAATTTGATTTAAATTTGAATTCAATATTTGAAATCAAATTCTATGATTTGGGAACTAGGGTTTAAAAAAAAGGGTTATTCAACTTATAAATGGGTTATAAGGGTTTTTAAACCATTTTGAAAGTGATGTTTTGGAATTTAAGTTTAACCCAAGATCTTAACTTGTATAAATTGGATTTTCCTGAAACGGAAACTGTTCATTTTCGAAAAATAAAAGCTTTCACGTAGGAAATAAACTTCCAATTTGTGTTAAAAGGGTTTTAAGTCTAAAATAAAAATAGTTTTCCAAGTTATAGGTACATCTTTGGAAACTTGATTTGAAAGCTATAAATTAAATCTTTAATTTAAAGATTTAATGAGTTAATCAAATTGAAAGGGAAATCGTTTTGAAAATCTATAAATAGACCTTTGTGAATCTAGGTGAACTTTCTGAAACAAATCTTTTACTTAAAAGATTTAAATGGTAATTTGTTTAACCATTTTAAAGAAGGGTTTTGGATTTTAAAAGTTGTGGCTTAACTGAAATCCCATATCCATATGTTTTTAAATATTGCGCTCACTATTCGGTTTAGCCAGGAGAGGACCTTGTGTCATATAACCCATTCCGAATAGTGATACGACGTTATGGATTGCATTTGAAGACCGGTGCTGAAGACCGGGTGTCTTCGAGAACGTTAGGATAACCTATCGATTGTCTCTGCACCGAGTAGCTACGGTATAGAGATTCCCTAAGTGATGGGAAATCCGATCGGGATTGTGGATACCCGGATTTGCAAGGGCTTCTTCGGAAGTGCATTCGGTTCTGTTCGAACCCGGAACAGACTTGTATGGTTGTATGTCCGACATTACACTTTGAGATATTAAACTGATCTCTATCAAATACATTTCTGCTTGGTGGCGGAGAATTTATTCTCTTTGCTTAACACCCTTCTCTGAGACGTACGAGCTCAGAGGTTATGTAGTTGATATTTGTCAGTGATATATTCGCAATTTGGTAGTGTGGCATGCTGAGGGCTGCTGTGTGTTGATGATCATTTGTGATCAAAGCATGGCTTTTGTATAAAGCATAGCTTTGTGGACGAGACTGCATCAGGACCTCACACCCCGGAAATGGTCGAAACAGGAAAGATGCGGCAAGGTTATGAGGGTCGCGCCCTTTAGGGTGTGTCATTCCCTTCTGGAAAAGGGTGGTATCATGGTATGGAGCCCAAATACTTACTCATGTGGATAATGCAGATCTATTACTTTGTGATTGCTTTGTAGTTTTGAGGCGCCTCGGATAAAGGTCCCAAAGGACCGGGGGATGGCACGCTCGTGTAGTAGTTGCCTAGTTACAGAGGTAACCCGGCCTTGTGTTGGCAGAGAGCTGGTTAAGCTCTCGGGACGTCCCGCCAGAGGCGTATCCATGGTAAGTAGGAAGTTCCTTAGCCTGACCATTTGTTGGAAATCCAATCAAAACAATACGCGCCCTGTACGGTTTTAGTCGTATAACCTGCCATGGAATGTGGCGGTAGCCTGCTATTGAAACATGGTAGCTATAGTAGGCATAAGTATGGAATGCTTATGCTGGCTAGGATTTATACTATACTTTCGAAATGATTTTCCACACTTTGCACTTATAGTAATAATATCAAAGAAATTTTCTCGTATCAAGCATATTTGACTATCATAAGGAGAAATCTCCTCCAATTCTGCGTTTGCATTGTGTGTGTGGCGGGAGGCCTTATGGTAGTTTCATTTTCCAAAAAGCATTGCGGATTTCAAATTTAAATTATCTTGTTGTTTGTTTAAAAAAAAATGATTTGTTTGCTCATACCAGTCCCACGACTGACCTGGAGTTTATTGTTCCTTTCCTAAACTCTGGGTAATTAATAGAGATAATTACATATGGAAGTAATAAATGATAATCACCGGTAGGTAATTAGTGAATATGATTTATGAATGAACTAATTTGGGTAATTACTTTTGTTATTAATCAAGGGTGATTAATAATTGTGTTTTATTAAAGATTTATTATTTAATGTAATTAATTTAAATAAAGTAGTTTAATTAAAATATAATTAGAGATCATTAATTAGTATAATTAATGATGTAATTTATAATGGACTAATTAATGAGTAATTAATAATGAGGTGATTAATTGATGTAATTAATTAAGGTGATTGATTAATTAATTTATATCAAATGATTGTAATTAATTAATCGGGATTGGATAATTAATTCATAAGTAATTAATTTAATTGGAAATTAATTGAATTAATGAGGATTAAACAATTAATTAATCCTATCTATAAATGATTATTGAATGCTTGACCTTGCTTATGAATGTTTGCCTCGTGTGAATTGCCTTGAATTGATTGATCTGTGATATTCTGTTCTGTGAATTGAGTTGTGTGTATAATTTATTTATTTATTTATTTATTCATCTGTGATACATTTATCTGTGAATCCGTAAATGAAGATAAGCGTTATAGATTATACCGCTTATCGATATTTCTGTGTTTTGATCTGTGATGATTGAATAATGTTACACTATTATGTTAAACCCCTAGACTACACCATACACACTCAAATATGAATTTCAAGAGGAAATCGGTTAAATCACAGATATTTGAATTTAATATTTTGAAATGGTTTTAAAGTTTGAATTTTTAATCCAGATAACTTTAGAAATGGAATTAGGTTTTCTGAAATGGAAACAAGTAGTTTCAAATAATAATTAAGATGAAAAGATTTCAAATTTGAAATTGAATGGTTTTGAAAGCTAAAATTGAATCTTTGTGAAAGATAGTTGAACCCTATTGTAAAATTGAAGAGGATTTTAAATGATGTATCTTTTATATATATAAAAGATTTGAAACCGGGAATTGTTTTGAAAGTTATGAATGAATCTTTGGGAATTGTTTTGAAAACTATGAAATGAGTCTTTGATTTAAAGACCGGATGAGTTAATCCAATTTGAAATAAGATTGTTTTGAAAAGCTATGAATGAATCTTTGTCAAAGATTGGTGAACCTTGTTTTAAAGGGGTTTTAAAGATAAATCTTTTGTTTAGAAGATTTAAATGTGGAAATTGTTTTAACCATTGAAGGTTTTTGAAATGAATCTTTTTGTTTAAAAAGATTTGTAAATTGAAATTTGTTTTAACTATTTGAATGAAAGGTTTTTGGCTTTAAGCTGTGATTTAACTGAGATGCCATATCCATATGTTTTTAAAATTCTACGCTCATTATTTGGTTTAGCCGGGAGAGGACCTTGTGTCATATAACCCATTTCGAATAATGATACGTCGTTATGGATAGCATTTGAAGACCGGTGATGAAGACCGGGTATTTGCGAGAACAATAGGATGACCTATCGATTGTCTCTGCACTGAGTAGCTACGGTATAGAGATTCCCTAAAGTGATGGGAAGTCCGATCGGGATCGTGAATACCCGGATTGCAAGGACTTCTTTGGAAGTGCCTTCGGTTCTGTTTGAACCCAGAACAGACTTGTATGGATGTGTGTCTGACATTACACTCTGAAATGTAAAACCGGTTTCTATCAAATACATTTCTATTTGGTGGCGGAGATTTATTCTCTTAGCTTAACATCCTTCTCTGAGACGTACAAGCTCAAAGGTTATGTAGTTGATGGTTACTAGTGATACATTCCTAATTTGGTAATGTGGCATACGAAGTGCTGCTAATCATTTGTTGATCAAAGCAAGGCTTTGTGAAAAGCGTAGCTTTGTGGACGAGACTGCATCAGGACCTTACACCCTGGAAATGGTCGAAACAGGAAAGATGCAGCAAGGTTTCAGGGGTCGCGCCCCTAGGGTATGTCCACTTCTTCTGGATAGAGGTGATATCATGGTATGGAGCCCAGATATTTAACCTTTGTGATTACTGCAAATACATTGCTTTGTGGTTGTTGGTATCGAGCGCTCGGATAAAGGTTGGTTACGACTGGGGATGGAATATCTGAGGTGATACTCTCGGGCAGGGGGTACACCAGCCTTGTGTTGGCAGAGAACCGAGGGATGGTTCTCGGGGCGTCCGTCCAGAAGCGTACCCATGTGGCAATGGGAAGTTCCTTGACCTGACCATTTGTTGGAAAATCCAAAGAAACAATACGTGCCCAGTACGGTTTTAGTTGTATAACCTGCCATGGAATGTGGTGGTAACCTACTATTGAACATGGAGCTATAGTAGGCATACGACGAAATGTTGTATGCTGGTTAAGATTAATATTATACTTTCGAAATGTTTTCCACTATGCACTAATAATAATATCAAAAATTGTTTTGGCGTATCAAGCATGTTTGACTATCATAAGGAGAAATCTCCTCCCATTCTGCGTTTGCATGGTGTGTGTGTGTAACGACCCGCCTTTTTGAACAGTTTAAACCGACGATCAAATACACATGCCGGTTCCAAACCATTAAAAAAAGGCAGATGGTTATTGGGGTAATTAAGAAAAGAAAAGAATAAAGGAAATGAAACAACACAGAATCTCGCAGCGGAACGATAAAATATAATAGTCAAATAAACAGTTCATGAAGCTGTTTACTATACTTAGACAATTATTTATACAACATTTATCAGAGTTATACATATACAACAGAACAAATAAATAATGCAGCAGACAACATGATGCACATATAATAATAGTAATAGTATACCAAATCTTCGTCTTCGTCCTCCAGAATAGATCTTCAAAAATCTGAAAACTCAGGACTGACCCGAGCGTAATGAAAAGACAAAACAGTCGAGTCAGGACTAAAATATCCATATGAAAGTTAAATCAATCGTAAATAAATATGAGTGTGACGGCGTCAGAGATGTTTACGGGGTTTGACATCTCATATCCAGTGTCAACGTGCGTGCAATAACTTAAGAGATGTTACGGGATTTTCCACCTTTCAAGGATCCGTTAAACTATCTACTAGGTAGTAATGTACGCTAAGTAGATAATGTCTATCAGTAATATAAAGTATCAAAATAGCGTTAAGGCGTTACCATAATCCCCCTTAACACATTTTATATTCCCAAAAGCATATACAAGACCGTAGTTTCCCCAAAACCGGAAGTCACCAGAGGGCAATCCATATACTCAAGGTACAAACCAAAACATAGTGGTCGCGAATAGGATAATCAGTATGACAAGGTACATGAGGCGATACCAACTAGGATACTAGTAGTTGCGTGATCCGGATTGATGTTGAGCATAGCAGCTACTACCTCAACACCGCGAAACAACACTCCCAAATCAAGGGGTGCACCCAAATCAAATCACAAATGTAATAGATATGGTATCGAAGAAGTGTGTCCGCTAGAGGTGGCGAACCTCAATGGCCCGGCGCGGCTCCTGTTTTAGTCATGTCAGGGGTCATCCAATATCGTTCTCTTTCTTCAGTCAACGCGTTCACCAAACCATCCACTTCATTCTGGATCAACACTCCGCGTATAATAGTTATTAAAGTGGTTTTCGGTATCGACAGAGAGTATATCCATATCCGATCCCGGTCTCTTTAATAACTACGTATTATTACACTGATGGCTCTTTTATATTTCAAATTGATTCATGATTGATAACAAAATATCATATTCGCTTTAAAATCAAATCCATTTCAAAATCATCATATATTCAAAATTATCAATTTTGTCCGATAAATCAATTTCACTTCAAAATTTGATTCGAATTCAATTTAGGTTATAATCTCTACTTTAACCTAGTTCGTATTTAAACCAAAGGTTTAAATATAAACATTTCCGTCTCTTTAACCAGTTTGAATTTAAGAAAATAGTTTAAATAGTTTAAAATAGTTAAATAATTCAAAATAGCTTAATAGAAAATATTTAAATAGTTTAATCAAAAATAATTTGAATATAAAATGGTTTATATATAAAATAGTTTGGAAAAAATCAAAAATTATTTGATAAATAATTCCAAAGTCAAATCGGTCAACTTCCCAAATTTCCTATCCAAATCAAATCCAAATTCCATTTCGATTTAATCGATTTATTCCAATTTCAACTTGAATAAATTTCTATTCCACGTAAATTTCGATTTCAATTCACAAATTTCTTTAAATTTCAATTCAATTCCAAATTAATTTAAATCTAAATTTCAAATAAATTTTCAATTCCAAACTCAAACTTGAAATATCATTTCATATCAATTTTCTTAGAAATATTCAGAGTTCGATTAAAAGTCCAATCTTTTAAAACAAATCAACTTTCAAAAATTTACACCGTATTTCAATTTTCAATTTAAATCTAAACTTCGATTTTATTTAATAATTTCGTTTACCAAGTTTAAATTCTAACATTTCGAGCTCCAATTCAAAATAATTCAATTTCCATAAATTGGATTTTATTCTTAAAATCAATTCATTTAAATAATTTCAAAACAACTTTTAAAATCATTTAATTTATCCAACTCGGTGTCCGTATATAATTTTCTAACCTATGGCCAAGTGATTAGTTATTACAATTAAATGTCAGGGATGAATATATCATTTAAATCAATCACAGTGTCATATGCATGCATAGCAGGATATATATAAACAAATAAACATCCAAACATTTAAATATCAACCAATAACATCCATCGAAATACATCATCCAATAGGCAATACAATTCACGGCAATTTCATATTTATCAATGTTAGGTAATTTAATCGCAATTCAATTTTAATTTAAATTTAACTGTCAATTTAATTTTTTTAACGGTGAATTCAAATGACAATCAATATGATAATTAAATTTTATCAAACAACAACAAATAACAATCATAACTATGCATAATGTTAAATTTAACTAGCATAAAGATATTCAGTACGTTGTGAGCGTTATAAAACACTCACCTTGATTTTACGATTTTAAATCAAATCGAACGACGTTCGATTTAACATAAAATTTTAATGAGCTCCAAACACTTTCGGATTTGCACTGCAGCACAGCTCTCATCTCCGTGATTCCGGCGCTTCTTCCCCAACGTGAAATTCACGTATGCAAACCCATTAGCCAACGATCTTCAAGCAATTTTCATAACCACCTCGTCGACTTCCAGAACGATCAGCTAGCGCCACCACGAAGCCCTTCACCAGAGCCACCTACGCGCCAAGTTTCATCCCGTCATTCGCCGTCGTTTGTACGCAATCCAAGGAAAGACGTACACACTTCCAAGTCAGATCTGGACGAATCATGAAAAATTAGCATACATCAACCATATGGATTTGAAGAGCTCGTCGAGATTTACACTTTTGCTTTTGGAATTTTTTGATTTCGTCGAACGGATTGAGAGATATTAAGGAAAGAAGATCGGCAATTTCTGGCCATGAAATAGGTGGCGGCCATGATTTAGAATTAGGGTTTCTGGGTTAAAATAATAATAAAACTGTCTCGGTTTGCGTGCGTATTTATATATGTAGGTCCAAAATCATCCGAACTCCAATCGAGACGTGCCGCCATGCGTTTATAAGGTTTTACCCCCATTCCGGACGCAATGGAACTAGTTTCAAGGCCTAATTCGATCATATCTGAAAGATAGCTTTTCGAAGTCGATTATTTTAATTAAATTCGAAATTAAATTTCTACACGTTTCAAGCTCGCACGGCCAAACGACAAGTCCAATTGCTACGAAAATTGAAATCCTACCATAATTTACTATTACGGATCCGATGAAACAAGTTTCGTCGAAATCCGAGACTGTTTGAAAAATGGCTATTTTAACTCGTCAATTAAATATTAAAATATTCAATTTTCACAAATTTAATTTTAATTCGATTTTAAAAGTTCTACAACATCATTCTAACTTTAATATGATAAAATAGAATTCTACAAATCATTTTTAATCATATTAAACCCGTTATCCAATTATTCAAATAATTTCAAATATTAAATTATTCAACAAATTACATTAATAATCATTTTCCTTCAATAATCACCTTAAATTTTCTAATTAAAATAGCTAAAAATACGGGTCGTTAGACTCTCCCCCACTCAAAACTTTTCGTCCCCGAAAAGGAAAAGAAGGGAAAAGGAACTAAGTATAGAATTCAACATTAGATATATTTTATTCAAAGTTACCAACTTATAAAACAATGAAATTCCATTTATAAAGTCATAACTACGCTTCCACAATGTTACTCCGAACGGCTTTCTAAATTTAAAAGTTAGTTATCAAAACAAGTTATAAAATTTAAAAACTTGAAAAATTTTCTAACACCCGGATTCACGGAAAATTTCGGCAGGGTCTCCTTTGCGCGGCTCGATCGAAAAAATTTACAATTCAATATATAACACAAATATAACCAATATATATCAAATATACATCTCATCTCAATGATGAGGCATCCCATATCTGGGGAAACAACATATATATATCACCAATACCATATAAAACCATAAGCGTACCTTTTATTTAGCATTTATTAGCAGTTTACTTACATTTTGTATTTAGCACAGAAGCGAGCTCTACAACGAAGCGCAACCCCTTTGCTACCTACTAAAATGCTCAATAACTAAGTTAGAACCATGCATATAAAGATAGATCGATATATTTAGCCAACACAACATATATATAACCTATTTAGCTTCAAAACTGAGATTCCAATTTTAGGACAACAAACAAATCTCAGTTTTAGGTCACCTAAACTATAAACTTTGGCAACAGAATCTAAACAAAAGTTTTTGTATTCATTTCAAGCTTTCCGGAATGTCCAAAATCATTGAATTCGGACCATACATTCAAAAGTTACGGCCGTTTTACTTAGAGGATACGCCTCAGCCTGGGCAATGAATTGCACAGGTCAGCGACGTTCACCCACGTTTTCGACCTTCTAAACGGTATCAAAACACAAAACACTTAAAACAAAAGTTTTATCTTAAGTTATTAGCTTTCCAGAAAGTGTAAGATTATCAAAATCTGATAAACCAGTCAAAAGATATGGCAAAAATACTAAGGGTGTATACTACTGATTTTACTTATTTTTACACAGGACAGCGAGTAACATTCAAGTTTTTAACCAAGCAGACGAATGAATTTTCTCAAGTTATCTAAACAAAAGTTGTGCTATAGTTTCTAAGCGTTCCGAAAAGTCCAAAATCGTCGAATTCCGTTTCATCCATTTAAAAGTTATGGTTGTTTTCGTTTCAGCATATATTGGACAATGTTGGATTTTTTTTTTCCCAAAAATTTGCTTTTATTATTTCAAAGTACAAAACATCAAAACTTCAAATTTTCTAAAGAACAATCATAAACACAAAGTCATCTATTTTCTTATTCATCCATGCTATAGGTTTACATTCAATTTGTTTCCGATTTATTCAAGTTTGTTTCATTCACATTTTTAATTCAAGTCAATTTGCTCCCAATTTGAATTTAATTATTTAAAATTTTATTCCGTTTATTCAATTCCATTAACACTAATGAATTCTACTTAATCAATTATCATCCATCTAACAACCAATGCATATCAAACATTAACATCCATCCAAAATCTACACTAAATCAATTATACATTTCCAAGTCAATTTTAATTTCATACACTTCCAAGTTTATTGACATTTAGTTATATTCAAATTTAATTAGTTTCCATTTACCAATTTTATATTTCATTAAGTTTAAATTTTATTCATTCACTTATACATGTATCATTCATTTTACAGCTTAAATTTCTTTTATATTTACAACTATCAATAGATCTTTACATTTTATTTTTCACTCTCACACTGGTATATTATTTCTCTACTTATCCTTATTAGCATTTTAAACCCTTTAAGTATTTGGTAAGTTATAATTATGCAAATAGAATGTAGTTAAACAACATACAACTTCTTTTCATTTAAAGTTGAATTTTCAATTTATCAATTCTTAAGTCATTACTTAAATTTCACTATAATTTAATTTCACATTTACATTCACATATAGTATTTTCATTTTATATTAACATAATTGTGAATCACCTTTAAATGTTAATTTAAATTCCAATTATTTACTAACAATTTTATTTATATTTGCAAACCATTAATTAAATGCATATTTCATTATTCAAACCTATACTTGTATATTATCCAATTAACAATTCATATAGCATTTTTGAACTTCTTAAGTATTTTGGTAAGTTATATCTAAGCTATAGAATGAAATTTAATACTATGCGAGTTTTACAGTTTCAATTTTATTTTAAGTTCATAATTTCCTAATTCTAAGGATTTCTACTTCAATTGATATTTTCACTTAGCTCTTAGGTTCATTTCTCATTTCACAATTCAGAAGTTCCTTAATGATTCAAGTCTAAATTCATTTCAATCATAAAAAAAAAATCATTAATTATTAAAGAACTTAAGAATTCCAATCCCGGTTTCATTTCAAATCAAGGTTTGAAATAATATATACTTATATAATTTATATATCAAATCATACTATAGAGAATGCAAAACAAAATAAAATTTGAGTCAAAACAAGGTTTAGACAAGCTATTAAGTGGTCTCCCCCACTCGGACTCTCGAAAATAAACGCCAATGATGCGTGCACACATCATCGAAATCATTTTCTAGCGTCAAGAGAAGGGAATATAACACTTATCATAAAAAAAATCCTTCGAAAACAATTTCAACTCAATTATACTATCATATAATGCTCATATTATATTTTTCAAATTCTTGTAAGTCAATCTCAAACACCGAAATTTAAATTCCCACATCCAAGTTAAAATTCATTTATATTCATTATCAATTGTGTTTACAAGATTTCATTTTTCTAAATCCATTGTTATTTAATCAATTGTTGTAAATATTGACTGATCAAACAATAACGACAATAATCTAATATTATCATCTCCTAACAATCAATTCAATCAAAATGAATAAATATTCAAATAATTCTTTTATATAAAATATATTCCAAAATGATATTGTGTTGGTTTGTCCTATTCGAGTGTTTAGAAATTCCTATCGACGCCTTGGCGTCCCAAGTATCGACCAGAATTCATAAATACTCAACGGAACAAATTAACACAATATAAAACCATTTTATATCAAATAACAAGTACGCTCTCTCATATACACTCAACTCATTCATATAGTTTACCTCTATTTCAATGAGTTATTCCCCACTAGAGCCAAGGTTTATCGCTAAACCAAAGCTCTGATACCAACTGTAACGACCCGCCTTTTTGGACAGTTTAAACCGACGATCAAATACACATGCCGGTTCCAAACTATTAAAAAAAGGCAGATGGTTATTGGGGTAATTAAGAAAAGAAAAGAATAAAGGAAATGAAACAACACAGAATCTCGCAGCGGAACGATAAAATATAATAGTCAAATAAACAGTTCATGAAGCTGTTTACTATACTTAGACAATTATTTATACAACATTTATCAGAGTTATACATATACAACAGAACAAATAAATAATGCAGCAGACAACATGATGCACAGATAATAATAGTAATAGTATACCAAATCTTCGTCTTCGTCCTCCAGAATAGATCTTCAAAAATCTGAAAACTCAGGACTGACCCGAGCGTAATGAAAAGACAAAACAGTCGAGTCAGGACTAAAATATCCATATGGAAGTTAAATCAATCGTAAATAAATATGAGTGTGACGGCGTCAGAGATGTTTACGGGGTTTGACATCTCATATCCAGTGTCAACGTGCGTGCAATAACTTGAGAGATGTTACGGGATTTTCCACCTTTCAAGGATCCGTTAAACTATCTACTAGGTAGTAATGTACGCTAAGTAGATAATGTCTATCAGTAATATAAAGTATCAAAATAGCGTTAAGGCGTTACCATAATCCCCCTTAACACATTTTATATTCCCAAAAGCATATACAAGACCGTAGTTTCCCCAAAACCGGAAGTCACCAGAGGGCAATCCATATACTCAAGGTACAAACCAAAACGTAGTGGTCGCGAATAGGATAATCAGTATGACAAGGTACATGAGGCGATACCAACTAGGATACTAGTAGTTGCGTGATCCGGATTGATGTTGAGCATAGCAGCTACTACCTCAACACCGCGAAACAACACTCCCAAATCAAGGGGTGCACCCATATCAAATCACAAATGTAATAGATATGGTATCGAAGAAGTGTGTCCGCTAGAGGTGGCGAACCTCAATGGCCCGGCGCGGCTCCTGTTTTAGTCATGTCAGGGGTCATCCAATATCGTTCTCTTTCTTCAGTCAACGCGTTCACCAAACCATCCACTTCATTCTGGATCAACACTCCGCGTATAATAGTTATTAAAGTGGTTTTCGGTATCGACAGAGAGTATGTCCATATCCGATCCCGGTCTCTTTAATAACTACGTATTATTACACTGATGGCTCTTTTATATTTCAAATTGATTCATGATTGATAACAAAATATCATATTCGCTTTAAAATCAAATCCATTTCAAAATCATCATATATTCAAAATTATCAATTTTGTCTGATAAATCAATTTCACTTCAAAATTTGATTCGAATTCAATTTAGGTTATAATCTCTACTTTAACCTAGTTCGTATTTAAGCCAAAGGTTTAAATATAAACATTTCCGTCTCTTTAACCCGTTTGAATTTAAGAAAAGAGTTTAAATAGTTTAAAATAGTTAAATAATTCAAAATAGCTTAATAGAAAATATTTAAATAGTTTAATCGAAAATAATTTGAATATAAAATGGTTTATATATAAAATAGTTTGGAAAAAATCAAAAATTATTTGATAAATAATTCCAAAGTCAAATCGGTCAACTTCCCAAATTTCCTATCCAAATCAAATCCAAATTCCATTTCGATTTAATCGATTTATTCCAATTTCAACTTGAATAAATTTCTATTCCACGTAAATTTCGATTTCAATTCACAAATTTCTTTAAATTTCAATTCAATTCCAAATTAATTTAAATCTAAATTTTAAATAAATTTTCAATTCCAAACTCAAACTTGAAATATCATTTCATATCAATTTTCTTAGAAATATTCAGAGTTCGATTAAAAGTCCAATCTTTTAAAACAAATCAACTTTCAAAAATTTACACCGTATTTCAATTTTCAATTTAAATCTAAACTTCGATTTTATTTAATAATTTCGTTTACCAAGTTTAAATTCTAACATTTCGAGCTCCAATTCAAAATAATTCAATTTCCATAAATTGGATTTTATTCTTAAAATCAATTCATTTAAATAATTTCAAAACAACTTTTAAAATCATTTAATTTATCCAACTCGGTGTCCGTATATAATTTTCTAACCTATGGCCAAGTGATTAGTTATTACAATTAAATGTCAGGGATGAATATATCATTTAAATCAATCACAGTGTCATATGTATGCATAGCAGGATATATATAAACAAATAAACATCCAAACATTTAAATATCAACCAATAACATCCATCGAAATACATCATCCAATAGGCAATACAATTCACGGCAATTTCATATTTATCAATGTCAGGTAATTTAATTGCGATTCAATTTAAATTTAAATTTAACTGTCAATTTAATTTTTTTAACGGTGAATTCAAATGACAATCAATATGATAATTAAATTTTATAAAACAACAACAAATAACAATCATAACTATGCATAATGTCAAATTTAACTAGCATAAAGATATTCAGTACGTTGTGAGCGTTATAAAACACTCACCTTGATTTTACGATTTTAAATTAAATCGAACGACGTTCGATTTAACATAAAATTTTAATGAGCTCCAAACACTTTCGGATTTGCACTGCAGTACAGCTCTCATCTCCGTGATTCCAGCGCTTCTTCCCCAACGTGAAATTCACGTATGCAAACCCATTAGCCGCCGATCTTCAAGCAATTTTCATGACCACCTCGTCGACTTCCAGAACGATCAGCTTGCGCCACCGCGAAGCCCTTCACCAGAGCCATCTACGCGCCAAGTTTCATCCCGTCATTCGCCGTCGTTTGCACGCAATCCAAGGAAAGACGTACACACTTCCAAGTCAGATCTGGACGAATCCATGAAAAATTAGCATACATCAACTGTATGGATTTGAAGAGCTCGTCGAGATTTACACTTTTGCTTTTGGAATTTTTTGATTTCGTCTAACGGATTGAGAGATATTAAGGAAAGAAGATCGGCAATTTCTGGCCATGGAATAGGTGGCGGCCATGATTTAGAATTAGGGTTTCTGGGTTAAAATAATAATAAAACTGTCTCGATTTGCGTGCGTATTTATATATGTAGGTCCAAAATCATCCGAACTCCAATCGAGATGTGCCGCCAGGCGTTTATAAGGTTTTACCCCCATTCCGGACGCAATGGAACTAGTTTCAAGGCCTAATTCGATCATATCTGGAAGATAGCTTTTCGAAGTCGATTATTTTAATTAAATTCGAAATTAAATTTCTACGCGTTTCAAGCTCGCACGGCCAAACGACAAGTCCAATTGCTACGAAAATTGAAATCCTACCATAATTTACTATTACGGATCCGATGAAACAAGTTTCGTCGAAATCCGAGACTTTTTGAAAAATGGCTATTTTAACTCGTCAATTAAATATTAAAATATTCAATTTTCACAAATTTAATTTTAATTCGATTTTAAAAGTTCTACAACATCATTCTAACTTTAATATGATAAAATAGAATTCTACAAATCATTTTTAATCATATTAAACCCGTTATCCAATTATTCAAATAATTTCAAATATTAAATTATTCAACAAATTACATTAATAATCATTTTCCTTCAATAATCACCTTAAATTTTCTAATTAAAATAGCTAAAAATACGGGTCGTTAGAGTGTGGCGGGAGGCCTTATGGTAGTTTCATTTTCTAAAAAAGCATTACAGATTTCAAATTTAATTTGTTTTGTTTGTTTTTAAAGAGATAAATGGTTTTGTTGCTCATACCAATCCCATGACTGAATCGGAGTTTATTGTTCCCTTCTTAAACTCTGTATGCCCAAAATTTTCCACACGGGCAGTCTAGAGTTGGGTTTTTCAGATAATAGATATAAATATCGATTCGGTAGCTTTTAGCTTTCTCTTTGGTATTCTTTGGAGATCCTGGATATTGGAGTCTTTGGATTCATGGACGAGACTTGCTTGTCTTGGTGAAACGTGATGGTGGTTCAAGCTTGTGGTTTGGAGCCTTAGCTTTGGAGCATTGGATTGGAGTTATCTCTTGGCTATTGTTTTCCACTGTTGTTCATTGTCTCTGATAGTCTTGTATCATTTTGATATCATTGTTGTATCATTGGATATTGTATACATTGGAGTTGTATATGATATTCATTTCTTTTCTTCCGCTGTGTTGTTATACTTGATGTGTTATAAGCTCCAGCGAACCAAATTCGACGTTTGGATCTGCGGCATTTGAATACGAGTGTTGTATTCGGTGCCGATTTTCGAAGGTCGAGTCAGGGTCGTTACAGGGTGCCCACTATTTTCCCACATGGGCAGTCTAGAGTTGAGTTTTTCAGATAGTCAGGTTTAGTAAATTATCTGGAGCTAGTTCAGTCTTTGGATCAGGACTGTACTTGCTTATCCTTATGCATCGTTATTGAGAGTTCGAGCTATTTCTGGATTGATGCTTTGGAGATGGACATTACCGATACTGGAGTTCTTTCTTTGACGACCATATTGGAGATTTTGTTCCGCTGCTAGTGTTATCTTTTCTTTTCCGCTGCTGCTGCCTTGTGTCATATCTCTGATGTATATTCATTGTATCATTCAGTTGTATCATATTGTATCAGATATTGTATCAATGTTGTATATTGATATATTATTTTTCTTCCGCTGTGTTGTTTTACTTAATGTGTTATAAGCTCCGACGAACTAGATTCGACGTTTGGATCTGCAGCATTTGAATACGAGTGTCGTATTCGACGCCGATTTTCGAAGGTCGAGTCAGGGTCGCTACAATGATCATACCCTAATGGTTGCAAACCACATGGTCTAGCCGCATCTACCTTGTTTTAGTCATTTCCAGGTGCAAGACCTGAGGTAGCAATTACCTTTTACATAGAACATTAACTTTCTATTTTGAATGCCACATTGCTATTCCATAATCACACTACTGATTCCTACAAACGTATAACTCCTGAGCTCGTACGTCTCAAGAAAGGGTGTTAATCTAAGAGAAGTTTCCTTTTCCGCTACCAAACAGATGATGTATTTACAGAGATCAATCAATGTGATTTTAAAATGTGATGTCAAACATTCATCCATACAAGTTGTCCAGTGACAATTAGAACCGAAAGCACTTCTCCTACTACATCCTGTCGGGAATTACCAATAAGATTATTAGCGATTAGTCCTTGCAAATAGAAGATTTTCATAACAGAGCACTACTACCATCATAATATATGATATGTTAATTTCCCCAAGGATCTAGTGGCAAGCAGCCCTACATCATGAAGATCTTCATCTTCACTTATCTTTGTCTTCAATATGTTTCACTTCATATACGTTAATTGATTCGAAGTAAGTTTTGAACAAGAATCACCCAGGTCTGACCCTGGTTCCTTCGAAATCCAATCACCAATAAAAAGGTATTTCGATATATAGGTGATTATCACATAATGTTCAATGAATTAAACTTTATTTAAATCAAATTTATCTTAGCGATATATTCATTAAATCTTTCCTTTATCTTTTTCAGAGTATATGTAACCATTAAGCCACATTTATCAAATCCTTTGGTTAATTAAGACCCTTTTTAAATCTTAGAATAATCCTAAATCATTACACCTTTTACTAAGGAAAACATTTCCAAATTCTTTCTTTAATCTTAATCAAAGATTTCATAACTTTTAAATGGATAAAAAAAATGTTATTTAAGACATCGTTTACTGTAAACCCCAAACCAATTTGTATTGTAACGACTTGTAAATTTTAACGGTTTTTATAACATAATTAACCAAATTTTTATGAAATTTTAAATAAATAAATTTGACATAAATTTTTTATATTTGGAATACTTCTAATTAAACATAGAAAATGGTAAATTTTCATCTAATAATATGGACTTTATTTTGTTGTGTAATTTTATTTCAGTTTAAATCAGTTAATATTTGATGATAATAAAATGTTTTCCAAACTTGAATATTTTTATACAATAAATTTGTAGATCATCTTTTGAGTGAGACGTAATATTTCGTTTCATCAAGTTTGAATTGCTACTGCACCGTTTATCTGATTTTCAACATATTTATTGCATTTTTAGTATCGATATCGACTTTTGATAAGATGGTCGTACCACTGATATATGTATACCGTTTTGATCGTCTCGTCATGTTGATCTCTGTGGTATATTCAATTCTTGTTTTGAAGTCCGATATGCAGCGGAATCCATGGAAAATGATTCCGTATCAGTACTGGTTTTGTGCCTGTTGGTTGTTGAGACTTTTCATTTCACCGTATTGTACCAACAGCCTTTTGCATTTAATAACTCTTTGAATTCATGCCTAACTTTTGCCCTTTTTTATGTTCCCAATATGGGGCAGTTGCCTTTCAAATATCAGTTTTCTTAAGTTGGATATATATTAAAATATAAATTGTATTGATTATTATCTCTAAGCCTATTCGTCGTTTTCTTTCCCTATTTTTTTTCTAGCTGCTCTAACTTATTCTTATGACTCTCTTTCTCCTCTTCCCCCTCCTTTCTTTTGCAACCCTCTCCCATTCTTCACTAAAGCTTCTCCTACCCTCTCCCATTCTTTACCTTTTCCCAAGCCTGCTCCTATTGATTTTTGCAAACGCCTACGCCGGCCACTTCCAGCAGCCACCTCCGACCACGCAAGCCTCCTTCCCCACACACATCGCCACCTAATCATCATCAACAGCCGGCCTAACAACTGACGCACCTATCTCCTCTCAGTCGCCCTCCGCCATCAATGCCCAGCCTTGCTTACCATGCACAAACCCGCCATCCGCGACTGACCATCGGCCTCATCCTTCCTGTAACCATATGTGCTATATATTACATTTTACTATACTTTCTTTTATTAGAATATGTCATATTATATCATATTTTATTATAAGCTATTTTTTTCAGTATTATATGTATATGTTTGTTTTGTGTACGGTTTTATATGAAAAATATATCTAACAGTTTGTTATTATATATAGTAGTTTGTTATTATATATAATAGTTTGCTTAGTTTAAGTACACACATATATACAGCAGTTCCATTTATGACAGTAGTATATATTATACATTATATATATAGGCTATACATTAGTATGTGTATAGTTTGTCATTTGCATAGTATATAGCGTAGAGCTAATTGTATATAAAGTATATGCTGTTGTATAGTAAGTTATAAATATAAAGTAAGTTATATATGTATAAGCATGGAGCTGTTGGTTTCAAAGTATAATTATGTATCACTATTGTTCATATTTTAAAGTACATATATGCATCTGACAGTTTATATTATAAAGTATATGAGTATAGCATATTTTTATCATAGGTGAGGTATTAGCAATGTTTATATTTTGTTTACATGTACAAAAGTTTTTCGCTGGCCGGTACTGTGAATGACTTTCTATTCGAACTCGCGGTTTCAAACTTTCAAATTTCATTCAAATCACATTCAAATTTATATATTCTCGATATTTTTATTTGGGCGTTGTACTATCCATAAAACAAGCTGCTTAAATTTTTATTATTTTTCTTTCAATGCGTCTTGCATTATGTAATTAAAATTGCATGTTTTATGAAGATAAAAGATATGTTGTGCAATTTGAATTGTTTTCATGTACCTTTCATTTATATCTTTAATTTCTATAATGTAAACCATCTTATTAGTTTCAAATTTATTTATGGTATGACATGTTTATACAAATAAATAAATGGTATAAAACCATTAAACTTCAAATCATGCATGCTTGATGATTGCGTACATGATGTGGTTTTCTTTACTTTGAAAAGTAACCTTGAGTTTAACAGGTGCAACACTTGCACTGTCGGTCACTGTACCTCAGTTGCTCTTTGCAGATAAAATAAGGGCTGTGAAAAAAAAGACGACCATCAGGTTATGGATATACATGTTTGTATGTCTGTAAGCCTACCAGTTACTTCTTTCATTTTGTTGTGCATATAAAATATATAGAGTTTTTGATATTAGTCTATATATATAGTTTTGTTGCATATCTTAGTAGTCTGCGTATTTAATCATAGTTTGATTTTATATATAATTGTTTTAAGTATAGTTTGCATATTTCTTCAAAGTCTTCATATATACATCTCTAGTCCGCATATTATAATTTGGTTATTAACTATTGATTTTTTTACTATGCACATATATGGTTATTTTAATTTTGAAATGTACATAGACTTTAAACTATAATTTTGTATAATATAAATATATAAGTTTATTTAAGTTATTTATATCTTGAGTCTTAATTAGTTTTAAATATAATAAGTTTGAATTATATATATATATATATATTAATATTTGTTGTATTGATTTTAATAAAGTAATGATAACAATATAATAATATATATTGTCAAGTTCTAGTGGTCCAGTGGTTAAGACATAGTGGAGTTGCTACATGTGGTTGTAGTGGCACCGGTTCGAATCCCAGCGGCCACAATAATGAGACATAGTGCACGACCACTTATAAAACCGGCTTAACCAAAGTCCAGGGCAAAGATAGTTTCCTTGGCCCCAAAGTTTAGTATATGTAAAAAGAGAATTTCAAAAAAATATGAATGGCGGTTTCTTCCCCACCTCCTTCCCCGTTCCCTCCTCCTCCCCCTCCGATCCCTCCTCCTCCTCCCTCTCTGATCCCTCCTCCCCCTCCGATCCACCCTCCTTTTCCTTCTCCTTCTTCCTTGATCCCACAATCTATGTTCCCTTCCTCTGCTCCTTCTCCCTCTCCCCCTCATCTCTCTGTTCCTTCCATTTCTCCTCATCCTTCTTCTTGTCCTTTGAACTCCTTGATTTCTCCTAATTCTTTGTCTGGTTTGAATACATGCTTGGATTCTGGAAATCTTTCTTCCTCTATTTTGGATAAGCATTTTCCATCTTTGACTAATAATGTGGTTTCTGGATTGGATATTAAGCTGGATAGACCTTCTTTGTCTTCTGATTCTGTGTTAAAATGGTCTTCCTTATTCAAGAAGAAGCCTAAGAACGCTGGATCTTTTGTTCCTAGGCATTTTGATATCTTGAAAAATGGTGTTCCGAATGCACTACCTGAAGAAGTTAAAAATGAAGGTATGAAATTTTGGAGTAATCATTTAGTTGGATTTTTTATGGATGGCCCTCTATCATATCTGACTGTTTCATGGCATTTAAGAAGTATTTGGAGTTTGAAAGGTAAAGTTGACATTAAATTTGATAATGAGAATTTCTTTTTCAACTTTTCAAATGATCAAGACCGAATGAAAATCTTGCAACCCGATCCTATTTTCATTAAAGGTAAAATGTTCATTATTTCTACATGGGATCCATCTTATGGTTACTTTCAAGAATCCATTAAAAAAGTACCAGTATGGGTCCATTTTTATAGGATACCTTTGATTGCTTGGACTTTATTGGTATAAACTGGTTAGCATGTCATGTAGGAAAACTTATTTGTCTCGATGAAAGTACTGAAAGATTAACTAGATTCAAGTATGCTAAAGCTTTGATTGAAGTATCCCTGGACCAAGAATTACCTGATTTCATTCCTATTGATGGTTTAGGCGAATGCTGTCCTTATGTTAAAGTTGAATATGATTGGAGACCAAAAATTTGCAGTAAATGTAAAGTGTTTGGACATGAAACATTATATTGTTCTGGGAATAGTAAGATTAATGGAAACAATATTCAGTCTGGTAATGATTCTGTGGTTAACAGAGAATGCATGGAACAAGCAAATGATGGAGAAAAGGTACAAATATCTAACATTACTGGAAAATTCAAGATGAAATCTTCTAAAGTGTGGAAAAGGAAGGAAAAGGAACAAATTATAGGTATCAATAATTTGGATTCCAAATTGGATGATCAACTAGATGTTGTTGGAGTAATGAATAAAGGTCTTGATCAGAATAAGCAAAAGGAAATAGAATTAAATGGTGGATATATGGTTTCTGAAATAATTTCTGAGGAATTGGGTAATAAGGAAAAAATTCATACATCAAATGCCTTTCTTGTTTTATCTGATTTAGATGAAGAAGTAGTCAACAATGAGACAATAATCCATTCTGGAAATAAGCAAATTAGTAATGTTTTTACTGTGAATTGTAATACTATTGATGATTGTGTGCATGCTTCTGTAGTACATTCTGAAAGTTTAGCCAGTGGTTCTGATACTACTAATGATATTCAAAAAGAAACAGTGAACATTGAACTAATTACAGAGAAAACCTCACCTTATATCAATATATTACCTCCTAATCATCTGATTCTTCCTCCTCCATGCAATTCAAGGGATAATTCTGATGACCAAGTTGTATCTAATAAAAAAGGAAGAAAAGGAAAAAAGAAAGTCTCGTTTCATGAAATTACCGAGGATCTAAACAATGGGAAAAATTATACTATTGATGAAATTTTGCCAAGGAATAACAAAGAGTCTGTAACATTCAAGGATACTTCTGCTCAATCCAGTAGCATTAGACATACAAGGAAACATCCAACTATACTTATTTCTCCTAAACAGTTATGATGTCAAGCAATAACATAGGATATTGGAATATCAGAGGAGGTCATCTACCATCAAAACAAGCTGAAGTGAAGCATTTTATTAGAAATCAAAAGATTCAATTGCTAGTCATTGGTGAAACTAAATTAAATAAGGAAAAATCTGTTTTGGCATGTAAAAATATTGCTCCTAACTGGAAATATGAAGATAATCTACAAAGTGCCCCATATGGAAGATTATTGGTTTTGTGCAATCCAGATGTTTTCAATCTGACAAAGCTGCAGGAGGATGATCAGTTCATTCATTTCAATGTTGTTTCTCTATCTTCAAATATTTCATTTCTTCCTACCTCAGTTTATGCTCAAAATAACCTTGAAAAAAGACTACCTTTCCTATCAAATCTCTCTTCCTTATCTCATCCTACATTGCCATGGATTGTTCTCGGTGATTTTAACTGTATGTTTTCCTCTGATCAAAAAATTGGAGGAAATCCTCTCTCTCTTAAGGACATTGCACCTTTAAACCAAACTCTTATCAAATCTTCCCTCTGTCATATTCCTTCTTTTGGAGCTGTGTTTACTTGGAATAATAAAATAATCTTGGCCCTGGAACTTATTGCAAGCTTGATCATGCTTTTCACAATATTCACTCTATTAATCAATGGCCAAACCATTTTTGCAAATTCTTAGAACCCACTGTTTCTGATCATTCTCTATTCATCATAACATGGGGGGATAATACTAGTAGTAGAAATCCATCTTTCAAGTTTTTCAAAACCTGGACTAATCATAAATGTTTTCTTAGCATTGTTATGCAGGTTTGGCAAGAGGAAATTTATGGAAATCCTCTTTATATTCTAAAAGCTAAACTGCAAAGATTAAAGATAAAGCTTAAAAGTTGGGCTAAGGAGAATTTTGGTGATGGCTATAATATCTCAAATGGAATAAGGGACAAATTAATTAGTATTCAACAACAGCTTCATGATGATCCGTTGAATACATCCTTAGGTATCCAAGAAGCAGCCATATCAAAAAATTTAATTGAAGCTTTGGAGTTTGTAGCTTTAATGATGAAAGAAAGACTACATGAGATTATTGACAAACAAGGTGATAGGAACACAAAATATTATCATAACTTGATCAAGATCAAAAAAAGCAAAGATAGAATTATGAGTATTACTGATATGAATGGAGTTATTCAAGATAATGATGATTCTATATCCAAAGCATTTATTGATTTTTTTGGCATCTATTCTTGGCAATCCATCCCCTATGATCCCAAATCTATCTCCCTTATTTTCTATGCAGCTACCCTATCTGAGTGATAAACAAGCAAGTGATTTGATAAGTGAAATTCTACCTGAGGAAATCAAATCTGCAGTTTTCTCGTTAAAATCTGATAGTAGTGGGGCCCCGATGGTTACAATGCTTTCTTCTTTCAACACTCTTGGAAAATTATAAAGCATGATGTAATCAAAGCTGTTCTTTATTTCTTCACACGTAATAAACTATCAACTGGCATTAATTCTACTAATATAGCCCTTATCCCTAAAACTCCAAATGCAAGTTGTGTTTCTGATTTTAGACCAATCTCTTGCTGTAATGTCCTGTACAAGATAATATCGAAAGTCATTGTTAATAGATTTCAGAATATCCTTCCTTCAATTATATCTGCAAACCAAGTGGCTTTTATGCCTAATAGAAATATCAGTGACAATATAATGCTCACTCAAGAACTTTTAAGAGGATATGGATCAGAGAATATTTCACCAAGATGTATGTTAAAGCTTGATATACAAAAGGCCTTTGATTCCATCTCATGGAGCTCTATTATAGCAATTCTATCGAGAATGAATTTCCCAAAACCTATGCTTGCTTGGATATATATATATATATATATATATATATATATATATATATATATATGTATGTATTTCATCATCTCATTATTCCATTCTAAGGAATGGATGTTCAAAAGGTTTCTTCAAAGGTACACAAGGGGTTCGGCAAGGTGATCCTATATCTGCATATTTATTCATTATTGTAATGGAAGTTTTAAATTCTATGTTTCTTGAGCAAGTGAAATCCAAGAAATTAGAACTACATCCAAAGTGCAAGGAGCCTCTCATCACCCATTTACTTTTTGCTGATGATTTTGTTATCTTCACAAAGCCAACATCTTCAAATATTTCTGCTATACTTGCGGTAATGGATAATTTCTATACTCTTACAGGGTTAAAGATTAATTTTAATGAATCACACATATTGGTTGCTGGGCTTAATGATAGTCTGAAAGCAGAAATTATTAATTTCTCTGGCCTTAAAGAAATGCAAAATAATACAAAGTACCTTGGATTACCTCTTACATGTGCCAGAATTACTAAATCTAACTCTTTACCTTTGTATGAAAAAATTACAAGAAAGCTTTCCATTTGGCCAAATACAAAATTATCTCAAGCAGGAAGATTGGTTGTTATACAAAGTGTTGCATCTGCCATGACAAATTATTGGATGAGGCATTTTACTCTACCATGTAAACTTATTTCAATGATAAATAGTGCTCTTAACCGATTCTTATGGCATGGTGATCCATTCTAGAAAAAAATGGTGCCAATATCCTTCTGCAAAATTCAATTACCAAAGAAATATGGAGGTCTGGGGATTGTAAATCTTAAGACTTGGAATTCTGCAGCTTTCTCTACCTACTTTAACAAGATTTTATCAAAATCTGAAGACATATGGACACAATGGACTATTAAAAATCTTATAAAAGGAAAGGCTTTCTGATTAATGGAAGTTCCTAACCTTTGTAGTTGGAGTTGGAGAAATATTTTAAAATTAAGACCTTCCTTCTTACCAATCATTCAATGTAATCCATCTGTGGAAAATGATCTTCTTTTTTGGTCTTCACCATGGGCTAAACCTGGTTTGATTCTATAGGAAAACCTTCCTCATTCTTTAGTCTTGCAGTCAGGTATTCCAATCAAAACCAAAGTATCTTCTCTTATTTCTGATGGATCAATTTCTCTGCCTTATTGTAGTTCCTTTCAAGTCCGATCTCTATGGCAACATATTCAAACCCTGTCTCTCCCTTCTTCAGACATAAAAGTTTTATGGACAAACAAAAAGAAAAAGCATGAAGTTTCTTTAGTTTATAAAGCTCTGTTAAATCAAGCAGACATATTTCCATGGGCTACAAGAATTTGGAAGGATAAATCCCCTGCAAAGGAAAATTTTTTGTTATGGAAAATCATGGCTAATGCTATCAACACTAAACAGAAATTGGCAAGTATGGGTATCATTAACAATGAAGATTGTGTATTCTGTCATAGGCATCCTGAATCTAATATTCATATTTTTTTTGAATGCTATTATACATTTGGAATCTGGTGTAGGCTATTAACAAATGGTGATTTTCATAAACCAAATAAAAGCTCGAAATTAGAATGGTTTAATATTTTCAAAGCTACACGGTGGAAATCCCCAAAGACTGATGTTATGATGATTATGTTGAAGGCTTTTGTATATGAAATCTGGAGAGAAAGAAATAGGAGGATCTTTGATTTGAAGGTAGAATCTGCTGCAGCTGTGTTTAAAATTATTGATAGGAAAATTCGAAAAAGGTTAGGAAGGCTGTAGTGATATATTTCATGTTATTTGGGCTATCATGTTTCATTCTGATTTACTGATATGTAACTGTTTGTATGTGATGTAATTCATAGTATGAATCATGTATATGCATGTAATCATAAACGAGTCATCAAATAAAATTGGGCAGGGCTCCCTTAGCCCATTGCTTTTCAAAAAAAAATAATAATATATATTTTGTTTCTGTTATGTCAAAAATGTTTTTGATTCTTGACTTCTAATTTATCAGTTGTCCGTCGAATTCGTGCCAATCTTGCTTTGCTTCGAAATTTGTGTTTGAATTCGTATCTCATCGCATTCCTTTCTCTCTAGCCTCGAAAGGTGAGCAATCACTCACGATTAACATTCTTATATTTATTAAATTTGATTTCAATTGGTACGACAATAGAAATATGATGTTGTTGGTTATTTAAATTGCTATATATATGTCATTATCTGTATCTGTTCACCTGTGACATCTGACACCATTATCTGTTATTTATATTAATGATATATGCTTGTTATACTATTCTCGTACCTGTTATCACTCTGCAAGTTTCCTGTTAGTAAAGAATTCCTTATGGGTTGAAATGATACATACCCGAGCGATCTGTAGAACAGGAAAAAATCGTTATGGGTTGAAATGATAAACCAAAGCGATTTTCATTGAATTGAATTTGGGATAGGGGGTTGAAATGATATATACCCATCTATATTTAAATTGCGGATTGAAATGATAAATATCCGTATCACTTGACCATAGGATAGAAAATTATATACAGACACCGTTGGTCTATATATATAAATATTTTGAAAATGATTTCTATGGTTTTGAAAGGAAATATACATGGTTTTATTTAAGTTTGAAAATATTATGTACATGAATAAGTTTTAATATAAAATAAATTTAATAATAAGCTTTAAAATTAGTAAAGTTTGATTTAAGTAAAATACAATATGCTTAAGTATTTATTTAAAATAATATTTTTAAATAGATTTTATAATGATTTCTATAAGTTAGGGTTGGAAAGCTTAATTTGAATTTATTATATTTAATTAAGAATTTGTTTAACAAAATAAATTTGGAACCAATTGAATTTGGATTTTTAGATGTGGTTTTGTGACTTAATTTGATTTAAAGTGATTAAATGAATATTTCAATTTAAATAAATTGAAGAAAATATTTAGTTTAAATTGAAATCTAAGGCTTAATTAAATGATATTGGATTTTATTAAGTGAATACTTCAAAGCTAAATAATAATGAAGTTAAATTGAGATATAAATGAAATTACCAAATTTAGTTTTGAAATTGTGGAATATTTAAAACTTTGAAATATATTGAAATTTAAATGGTTTATTTGTGGTTCAAATCTGCATTTGAAATCGATATAATTCGAAATGATTTATTAAGAAACTAAATTGAATCGAAGTTGAAGAATTGAGATTGAATTAAATTGGAATTTTGGAATTCGAGTTGATTTGAATTGATTTGTGAAATTTAAGGAAACTATTTTATTATATAAAGTAATTTTAAATTATATTTTACTTTATAAATTATTTTAATATGAACTATTTAATATAAACCATTTTTACTATAAATTATTTTTATATAAACTTAACTATTTTATTATATATTATTATTTATATCTAAACTATTTAAGTGGTGAGAGTTATGATTTCAAAGTTTTGGTTTTCCAAAGTACTATGATTTCAAAGAATTATGATTTCCAAAGTGTTATAATTTCAAGTATTTTGGTTTCGAAAGTGTTATAACCTTGAAAGTGATATGATTTTTGAAAATAGATATATTTGAAATGGAAAATGATATTTTGATTTTGAAGTATAAAATATTTTGAAATGACCACGGTGTTATAATAACGATTGGTTGTTAAAGAGACCAGGATCGGATATTGTCATACTCTCTGCCAACATCGAAACCACTTTAACAACTGTGTACGTGGTAGAGATTTAAGAATAAAGTAGGATGGTTTGGTGATGATTCTATATGGTATTTACGTAGCCCTGACTCCTGTGAGTCAGCTTGATGTGGCCAAAACAGGAGCTATGCCGAACCAAGTGAGGTCATTCCTCCTATCGGGCACATTTCTTCGATACCATTCTATTGCTTTTGTGATGTGATTGGGTGCACCCTTTGATTTGGGAGTCTACCATGAGATGGGCGATAGTAGCTGCTATGCGTTACCACTAGTCAAAAAGTGCAAATGGTATATCTACCCTAGCGTTTCCTCGAGTGCCGTGTCACATGCCCTAGCGCGCCTTCTACGAGTTTGTTTTGTACCATACCTATGGGGTGCCCTCTGTGTAAACCTCTCAAAAGAGCGTACGATACTGTACAGACTATGGGAATATATAAAATGTGTTAAGGGGGATATAGGTAATGCCTTAACGCTATTTTAATATCTTTTACTTTACTATAGACATATCATAATAGCGTATATTACTACATAGTAGATAATTCCACGGATCCTTAAAGGATGGTTATCCCAAACATCCTTTAAGTTACTTGTATTTCAGTTGGTATTTCACTTGAGTGGATTTATTGATACAAGAATGTTAATCCTGACTCGAGTGTTCTGTTTTTTGCTTTACACTCGGGTCAGACTGAGTGATGCAGCATTTGAGACTTACCTTTGGAGTTTGGAGCTTCGCTTGGAGATCCAAATATCGATTCAGCTTTCAGTCATTAAGTTGATTCCAATAATGTATTCAGATTTTGTTATTTGACTTTGGTATTCGAGGCTTCTGTTGTATCTTGTTTTCACTCTGTTATATATATATAGTAGCTTCATGAACTATATTCATTTGTTTCCGCTGCTTATTAAAGTGTCTGTGATTTTGTGATTTATTTATTTACCGTATATGCTGAGTTTTGCCAAATTTAAATTAACAATCTGATATTTTAAGCAATTCAAGTTCTATATGTGTGGATGCGAATGGCACAAAATATCATGTCATTACAGTTGGTATCAGAGCTAGGTTTTAGGTGAAACTTAGCTAATAGAGTAAATTTAACTACAAAATCACCTTCGTTCGAGTTTGAATTCTTTCCTCTTTGATTTACATTTATTTCGAACTTTGGAACTCTACCTTATTCTGAAATCCATTCTTATTCTTTCCTATTCGTGTTCTTCTTGATTCTGAAGCACCACATAGCTCCACTTCGGCCGATTCTCTATAATGAATTTGAGAATATCTTACGACCTCAATTGGCAATTTCATCGTGATGTTTTGAAGTCACATCTCTCCTATTTAAACAGGAAATTGAATTTCTGCATCGATCTTATCCCTGGAATCTCGGTTGACCCGGTTAAGGTCACTCGCGATCAATATAAGTCTATCCATCTTCCTCTTTTGTAATTTAGTTATCCTATCTTTCTTTCATGTCTATCTCGCTGGTTAGGATTCTCTTTCATTAGGATCCTTCTAAATATGAATCTGTATCCTTGTTTTGAAATCCATTCTTGAATTATCCTGTGAGGGAGTGTATTCGTAATTAATATAAAATTATTTTATATATTGTGTTGTTTGAGATGTTAAGTTTGAATTTTGAGTTTCGATCAATTCGTCTAGCTAATGCTTTCAATAGAAATTCCAAAACACTTGAATAAAGCAAACTGACACGATATTATTTTCAAAATTTATTTCATTTACCAAATTTTGAAAATATGTGATTTTTATTTATTGTTTGTTTACCATTGACTATTCCAACATAAATAAATGAATTATAAACATAATTTATAAATTAATTTGGAATTGAAATGAATTTAAATTAAGAATTTGAGAATTCAATTTCCGGTATTTTTGATATTTGGCTTTTAAAATGTTAAGATACATTATTTGAAAGTATTTTCGAATGGAAATTGTTTTCAAGGAATTTTTTAATAAAGTAAGTCAGTGCTCTTCCCTTTGTCGCTGGAAAATAATTCCAGTGATGACTACAGCATCATCGATATTCATTTTCGAGTTTCAAAGTGAAGAAATGAGTTAGTAGCTTCGTTACACTTTTGTTTTGGAAAATGGATTTGAATTGAAATTTTTGAATATGATTTAATTTATATAATATATATGCATATACTTATTTCAAAAATAGTTAAAGTGAAACTGGAAATCTGAATCCTGAGTTTTATATTAAGAAATATTTTCAATTATTGAAATAAAGTGCAATTTTTGAATAAGTGGAATATCTAAAATGATAAATGAAATTTAACTAACTTGAAATAGTTGAATTTGAATAAAACTTGTTTGTGTAACACTAAATTACATTCTTATATATATATATATATATATATATATATATATATATATATATCTTGCCTAAAATATTCAAAAGGTTAAAATGTTAGGACATAATTAAAGGTTATACAAGAAGAAAACTTAAGTAATAAATTGTTCAAACAAAAATCTGGCTTAATATAAATGTTGAAAAGAAAATGAAAAATTTGTATAGTATTTAATTACACTCGAAAATATTAATATAACTTACCAAGAAAGTTAAAATGTAATTAAAGTGTAATTGGATAATATACACTAGGATAAGAAATAGAATATCAAAAATGATATTATAACCAAAACATTTATAGGAAATCCAGTGATATTATAATAGGGTCTAGGGTTTTCAAGTAAATAGAAAATATTCGAAATTGTTACATTCATTAAATTCCAGCTACTAGCCACAAAAGTGGGTAATACAATCATAACCGTAAAGGGCACGTAGGTAGAATGGGTTTCCATCAATGGCAGGGCTACTGGGGTACCGCCCGTCATAGTACGTGGCCTAGATCACCGTACCGAGGATCCACCCTAAATCCCCTGCAACACAAGGCCGGAACCATCCCTTACTGGACAGTCCCGAACAAGACAACCCCGGCAGTTGTCATGATCAACCGCCCACACAACCGAAATAAAAGGGACCTCTAGACAGGGGTAAATCTCGTCCTACTTAGGTGCTACCCACTTAGCCTTGCTGCACCTCCCTTGTTTTAGCCATTCCCGGTTCATGAGGCTTGAAGCTACGATTAACTTTATAGAATACATCTATCTTAGAATGCTCATTATCCACCTGACGATGTTCTGAAAGCATTCAATCCATACAAGTTCGTTCCGAGTTCAAACGAAACCGAAGGCACTATCTCGCTACACTTGTTTTGGAATCACCCTCAGAGTTAATGACAATAGCCCTTGCACTCTAAATCTTCACCTCGAACCTAAAAGTACTACCCCCGTTAAACTCATATTGGAATTACCCTGAGTTAACGACAATAGCCCTTACACCTCGAATCTTCACTCTTCACTTGAGATTCACGACCTAACGTTTAATTTGGATCGATGTGGTTTTCAGAATTCCAAATTTGGAAACCTGATCCCGGTCTCATCGAATCCAAACGCCATCTTAATGTCCAAGTGATTTAAGTTTAACAAATTAATTCAATTTAAAACATTGAATTCACACAGCATCATTCACAGATAAATATCACACACTTATCACTGATATATCAAATATCATATCACATAATATCACAACATATCATCCAATAGATATCAACCAATCCAGATATTCAACAAACAATCATCCACAAATAGGCATCATTAACCCTTTACAATTAATTTAATCAACTTAAATTAAATTAATTACTTGAGAATTAAACAACTAATCCTGCTTAAACAATCATTAATTAATTACAATTAATGAACCAGTCACTCTTTAATCACCTTCATAATTCAATTAATTAATCTTCAATTTCAGGTTAATTATACATAAATTATTCCTTAATTAATTTATCATCCTTAATTAATTATTCCTTAATTACCTTAAGTAATTAGCCTTTAAATTAATTACACAAATTAATTAATCTTTAATTATTAATTAATCTCAAATAATTTTTAATTAATTAATTAATTATAATTAATTACATTAATCCTTAATTAATTACATTAATTAATTATTACTTTAATCACTTCATTGATTAATTATCTTGTAATAAATCACATTTATTAATCAATTTAAACCTTTAATTATTAATTACATTAATTAATGACCCTCTAATTACTTTCATTAATTATTCCTTTAGTAACATTTAATAATTAATTATAAACTTAATTACATTCTTTAATCAAAACTGATTAATCACAATCAGTAATTGTCTTCCCTTAATTACTTTATTAATTAAACCAACTCCTTGATTAATTACATTAATAAATCCTTTAATTACACTGAGTAATTATCACTTAATTACTTCCCTTAAGTAATTATCCTTTAATTACTATCCATCAAGTAATTTCCTTAATTAACTACATTCAGTAATTATTTATTAATTACTTCACTAAGTAATTTCGCTTCATTAATTACATTAAGTAATTTTACTTAATCCCAACATTAAGTAATTCTTTTAATTAAATAAACTTAATTAATTAATTAAAATTAACCACAATAACTTAATTAATTACACTAAGTAATCAATTTCTTTAATTACTTCATTAAGTAATTATCTTTAATAATTCTTCTTAATCATTAAGTAATTAACTTCTTAATTACTTATTACTTAATTATTTCTTAATTAATTAACCTTGATTAATTGATTTTTAATTAAGTAATTAATTACACTTAATTAATTACACTAACTAGTTTACCTTAATTTAATTACTTACATTAATAATTTTAGTTAATTAAGTAATTATACTTTAATTAACTTTATAAATAAAACTTGATTAAATTAAGATGAACCATACATTACATTAACTTTTATCTATCGTTTCAAAATTAAATTTTAAAAACTAAAAAGCTTGTGTTTAGTTAACACAAAATCATAATCTTTAATTTTATTCAAGTTAAATACCTTTACTTTGATCATATTTCAGTTACACAAATAACATGTTATTTGAAAACATATAGAGGTTTATTTCATAATTTAACCCAAGCAAGATTTATAACCCAAATTTTTTAAAACAAAAGTTCAAACTTTGAAAATCCATAACTTTAAAATTAAAATTATTTAAAAAAAAATGCTCTAAAACATTTCATAACAACTAAGAAAAACTAGTTAAAAATTTTGTTTAAAATATAATCTTGCTTTTCAAATTTTTGAAATTCATTTTTAAAAATTAAAACTGGACAGAACTAAAACTCTAGAACAAATTTTGGTTAAAAATTTGTTTTGCTTAAAACCTCATTCAGTTTGAAAACATGACAGGATTTAAATCCTGGAACCAAAATTTAGTAAAATTTTTGCTTTAAAATTCATTTTACTTTAAACTATTCAAACCTTAAATCTAGAACAAACTACTCGAGACAACACTCGCAAAAACCCCAAGATCAAACACGTGTGTCCATCTCTCCTCAATAACTTCGAGTCACACACGAGGAAAGCATGAAGAAAAACCCAGTCCAACTTCTTCTTCCACGAACCAAAAAATTCCAGATGCACAAGATGTCGCCATGCATATGCACGCTGATCTTGGTCGACGGCAATCATCATCGTCACGTTCCACAAGTCATCCTTGACCTTGTCGACTCCAACGACCGCTTAGATTGACTCAATCACCATTGATTCGAAAAAGAGCTTCATCACTTCAACAGATAACAAAACTCGATCGACGAAACCTCCTGTCGACGGCGAACCCCATCACCTGAAGACCTACCGCCTCGTCCACAAACGCGCCTCAAACCACAGAAACTTTTCCCCCATAAGCGATTTGTTCCGATTTGAAATCGATGCCACGATCATCCTAGTTCCAACGCAGTCTCATACAGAACATCGAACCCTACTCCGCCATTTTCTGATCACCACGACCATCGTTAGCATCTCCCACCATTTTTCCAGTGTCCCCTGACACCCTGGCCACCACCATACCAAACCACAATCGTTTGACACCAATCAACGTTAATTGACCAAAGACCCAAAATTGATCAACACAGGAATTCACTTCAAACGCCAATTTAAAAGTTACAAAGTTTATCTTAAAATTCATGATTCGCACATGTAATCAGATCCTATGATCCAGAGATGAAGTTATTAATGTTGATTTCCATAAAAAGTTTGATTTTCACTGTAAATCTAAAATTTACAGTACATTTGTTAAATATAAATACTTAAATTTATTTTTAAACTCATGATTACTTCGTTATTATCAAATTCCTTTCAATGATCAATGATTAATAGTGATTAACTTGGAAGATATGAAATTTTTCAAAAATCTGGAACATGAACAAAAACAGAGTTTAAAATTTGCATATCTACAGACATTCACAGTCACTGCTATATATATATATATATATATTTGCATTCATCTTCAAATCAAACATGCAAACATTTATATCATGTTTACTATAACATTCATTTCACAGAACAATCATATGAAGGATTTAAAACTGTTTTTAAAAGGTGTTTACTCACCAGAACTAGAAGAACAGAGGCCGGCTTTGCTAAATTTGTTTTCCAGGAACTTTGAAATTGATTTGCATCTTAAAATCTATTGTTTGATTTTTGAAAACTTGATGATTCTCACAGCTTAAAATTTCTTTCATTGCTGGATGAAAAATTGCTGTTGAATTCTTCATATAGTATTGCATGTTCTCAGGTTGAAATTTTGGATCTGATGTTGTAAATGGCTTCAAATTTGATTACAATTTTGAATGATCTCTGGTTTTTTTCTAAAGTAGAAAACTAAAGAAATTTGATCCGAAAATAAAAAGAGTAACAGGCTTTGTCTCTTTCATTAATTATAAACTTAATTTCCTTTAAAACAATGTTTTGCCACTTGTTATCATGAATTGTCCATAAGCATACAAGTGTGTTTACTCAATCTTTAGTAAATGAAAAATGTAAAACCTCATTTTAAATTCATTTCTTATGTTACAAATGTTAATTTTATCTTTTTAAATTAATTACTTATTTACAAATGATTTAAATCTTAATTTAAAACTTTCCTAAATACTCATGTTTAATATAACTATGAAATGTATTTATCTCTTTATGTTTAATTTATAGTTAAAAATCCATTTTCCAAAGATAAGTTTAAAAGAAAGAAAATGATTATTTATTTAAATTTTATTTTAAAAGTTTAAACTTAAGTTATTATATCTAACATTGATATTATATATAAAAACTAAATTTATTTTCAAAAACCAATTTAAAAGAAAACAATTAAACTTTTATAATAATATACTATTTTTAAGCTATTATACTTTTAACAAAATAAACTTTTCTTTAAGTGTTTTGAAAATATAAGATTAATTTTAAATAGCTTTGGAAAAGCATTTTATTAAATCAAATCAAAAATCTTCCAAATCACCATATATACATATGTATATTATAAATTTGAAAACACATTTTCTGCTTAAGTTTAACCCATTATTTTTCTATGTACAATATATATATACAAATATATATATAAATATACATTATAAATAGAACATTTTAAATATTAACTTTAGAAATTATTTGAATTTTAAAACAGAACTTCAAATCACAATATATAAACATGTATATTACAATTTGAAAACATTTTACCAAATTTAAATTGAAACCAATTTTTTTTACAATGTATACGTATATACATTACAAATAGAATATTTTTATTAACTTAGAAAGATTAATTATTATTAATTATATATATATTATTATCTTTTGAAAAGAATAAACATTTCCAAATTAAATTGTTATTATTAAGTTTTGAAAAGATAACATTTGTTAAATTAGATTAATTATTATTAAATCAATATTACATATTTTAAAATAAATTATGAATGGAAATTATTAAATAAGTATTGCCCAAAATTCCGGGACATCACATTCCTCCCCCCTTAAAAGAATTTCGTCCCCGAAATTAAAAGCAAAGATAATTTAATAATACCATACAGATTTTAATTTTAAAATAGCAACATATGCTATAAACCATATACTAGAAACCATAACATCCAATTTAAACAAACAATTCTAACTATACAGACAAAATTTTGGACAAAATTTCGTAGAGTTTCCCAGGTACAAACACCGGGTTACTCGCTCTACAAAATCTAAACTAGCTATACCACTTAGATCCAGAAATCTTATATCTAGATCTACAATCTAAACAGGATACCGGACCACAGACAAGTCCGGTTCAACTTCCAAATCTTCCTGACCTGCTGGTTCTAAACCAGTGATGGATCACACATGTACTCTCTCAGAGATACGAGAAATACCTTATGAATCCCAACCATCCAAACAGGCATTCAATCCTGTAGATCAAACACTTATCCTTAAGAGAATACAGAAAGATTCCAATACACTTTTGAGCTAGCTTCCCGTCTTATCCAATCTCATCGCTCTTATGATCGGAGAAAACTTATCCAAAAATTAAATCTCCGACTTCGAATTCGAATCTCTTCGTCTCTTGACCACAACCTCCGCCGATCCTAGGCTTCCCTTAACCTTCTTGATCAACCAAACTTTACATATGCTTCTCCAATCAAAACTGGATCAGGAATAAGATGACCTCTTGATTCTACTCAACAAGATGGTTCTCCCAAGATCCATCGAAATTCAAAACACCAATCTACTATACAAGCATAAAAAACTTCAAACTTTCTTCTCCTATCCGGAAAACGGAACAGATGCTCTCGACAACCAAGCTTTAGATCCCGAATGAATTTCCTGAAGAAATCCTTAAATCCAAGAAAAACACAAATCTTTCGATGAATCTGAGGTTGCTTCTATTCTGGAATAGCTGCCACCATGCCTCTGCCGCACAACTCTGATCCGAAGAAGATGGGAATGCTTTTGATGAACACAAGCATAAACTTGATCAACTCATCCAGAAACATTGTCCATCAAATTCCATAAAAGCTTAGTGACCTATCTGATTTGGTCATAAATGCTACAACTGAAATCGAGTCAGAGAACTAGATCCAATCAATCCTGATTGCTCACAAAATCCTCTCTCCTGGAGTCTTCTCTCTACTAGGCTAAACCACTAGAAAATCCAAGAACCAAATCGAAACAGAACTCCATCTCCTGATGCGAACACACTCCTTAGACTCCTCGAAGATATTCAGAAAGTCTCAAACCACTTCAATAGCCCCAACATTTTTTAGAGATGTCTCAAACCAAAGCAAAAATTACTAAGAGAACTTTTGAACCATCGCAAGTCACTTTTGCAATACTACCCAATTCGGATTCCAAAGAAACTGTTCTCACTTACATAACAGAACAACTTAAGCCCTTCAAAAGAAGAAACTGATGGTCCACCTCAACCACAAACATCTTACCCAACTGAGCTTCTTGAAGAAGTGGACAAGCCTTCACCATTTGCCCGACCTTCTGACAGAAGAATCTTAAAGCACTAGTACAAAAAGTGCATATTGCTTCGCCTCATTTGCATCAGTTGAAGTAAGAACTGATGCAAATAGAACTATTTGCATCAGTTCTATCTTAATAACCGATGCAATTGGTACGTGAAAAGCAATAGGTAATAAAAAAATCAAATTTGCATCAGTTGTCACCAACAACCGATGCAATTTGTACGTGCAAATAGTTTTAGTTGCATCGGTTTTAAATTCAACCGATGCAACTACGTTAGTTTGCATTCTTTTTTCATAGGTTTGCTACTCCAACTTTCATTTTCCCTCCCCTTAACTTTTCATTTCCCGCTTAGCTGTAATTTATCCTTCCACTTCCGCCCTAACCCGTGAAGAAGAAAATAAAAGCAACTTTATATTCGTACAATTGAATGACTTCAAATTAAATTCAACGGTGAATTTTAACTTCATTCCTACCAAATCGAAATCTTCAAAAAAAAAATTGAAATTCAAACCCAATCAAAACAAATGAATAAGCAAGTCAAAATTTCGAAATCAAACAAAACAGGCTTGCTGCCGTGGAATTGAGGTGGGTCACGGCAACTTGTTTGAAGTGGTGAAGTTGCAGTTAGAATGATGAATTTTGGCAGAGGAGTTGTGCTTCGAGTTGGAATTCACGATTCGTACCTCGCGTTTCGGGTTCGATGAGGGTCTAGCAATTGAGTGATTTTCGAATGGTAGCTGAGTTACTGGAGGTCGAGTTGGAATGTTGTGACTTCAGTTGGTGATTGTTTATGGAAGTGAGGTGCAAAGGATGGTGTTATGGTCGAAGGTTGTAGTTCGGTGATTTTTGAGGTGGTGCGATACAGCAGTAGTTATGGAGGTCGAAGGAAGTTGTTCGTTGCAGGTCGTGCGATTGGGTCTGGAGGAGGTGGTGATTTGATTGTGATGGGCGGTGATTGATGGAGGTCGCGGGTTCTAACTGATTGGCTTGTTGAGGTATATAAATCCTTTATTTTCCATTTGCCATTTCCCCCCTTACAATCTAGTCCTAAAATTCAGAGTTGTGAATAAAATTCACCTCAGATATGTATGCTATAGCTTATGTTATATAGTTTGTTATGGTTCATTCAATTCATTGACAATAGAATAATATTATCTGTGGACATTATTGTTTTGGTTGTCAACTTATTCTAGTTTGTTTGTTAACCTACTTTCTGATTTATATAATAAATTGTGTATGTGTCCTATACTTTATATATTACTTAAAGTTGTTCAAAGCAAGCCCCAATTCTTCTATTACCATCAGAGTTATCAAGTTACTATATAGATGTCCCACATACTCACTAAATACTTCAAACATAAACAATTTACGTAAAGTGGATTCCGATTGTTAATAAAATAAATATAGTGACAGAGCTGATGAGGTTCTGAAGCAGTTAGTTGCCAGTGATGTGGCTGTAGAGGAAGACATGTGAGTGTGGTGGTATGGTGACAGTGCTCTTGTGGGTTTGCGATTTGAATTAAGCAGGACGAATTGCTCGATTGGGATGTCCCGAGTTCGAGGGTATCTTGTACTTTTGAAATTATTTATGAAAGTAATAGCTATATTGAAGTGACATAAATTACGTTTACAGTTCCACTTCGATCAAAGCAAATTAAGGTCAAAAATTAGAGTTCTTGAGGGCCGCATGAAGCCAATAGATATCCTTTCTAAGAATCTTAATGTGTTAGATGATTTCGATATAGATCTCAATGAACCATGCATGGTGTTTAAGGTGAGGATTTCTGTGTATTTTTTGTATTACCGTATTTTGCCTGCATTGGAAATTGGTTAACATCTACGTGAAAATCTATCCATTTCTTTTCCTTTTGGGCTGTCTTTGTTGAATTGTTGTGAATGAAAATGGACTACAGGGTCTTACCGTGAAACAAATAGAAGAGCTCCACGATGATATTAAGATGTACCTTGATATGGATCGAGCAACACAGACTAATATAGAATTTTGGGAGGTACATATCTAATTTCCATTTCTTTACAGTTTTTTTTTAACAATTAACTGCATAGAATGCCGCATTACTGGCAATTAATGTGTAAATAACAGAGTGTTTTGGCACGCACTATGCACATGCATATAAAAGGATAGACAAAGAATTTCTCACGAATATTAAAAAATATTATGAATATAGCTGCTAACAATTTAGTAAATATATTATCCTAGTAAATAAAATTGTTGTATGGACTATGTAACAAAATTCCAACAATTATCAGGTAAACATAATGTTATGCACGAACTTTGAACAAAACACGAGTTTCTTAAATTTGAAAATTATTATCTTTATTATTTATCTTTCCTAGATATGTTAGTGTTTTTTTTTCCATGCTAGGTTATTGTACTTTCTCGTAATATCCTATAATGAAAAGTTTGAGCGTTAGTTACATTTTTATTTTATATCCAAAATTCTCTTTTCATTTTATTGATGTTTCTGTTTTAAAATTGTTAATTTTTTATTTTATATATCGTTAGTTTACTTCTTTCATTGATTTATGATATTCTTAATTTGATTGAAGTATATATGTATGTTCACGTTCATAAAAAACTGAGGCATAAAGGTTTTTACAATCACTATTAAAGATAAAGATCACTAAAATTGTGTATCTGTTCATGATAGTAAAATCTGGTAGAGGCGATTTTTGTAATTTCTAGTAGAGCGATTGTTGAACTGTTTATTTTTTGAACTTTATGACGTTAGGTTTATAAACATTTAATTGGTTTCCACCTTGTTGGGTGCTCGGGTGTAATGCAATGCTTGTATTATGTGCATTACACATCAATTAGCAAAAGGTTGCTTGATTTGAGTTTTTTGATGATGCATATACATATATATTCTAAGTTGGATGCTAAGATTTATCTTCTTTGCAGGCTATTATCATGGTTTCAACTTGGGAGCTAGCAGAAGCTCGGAAAAGAAATGCAATAGATAGAGCTAAGATTAGAGGAGAAGAACCTCCTTCCGAAATTTTTGCTGAAGAGAGAGGTTTACATTCGAGCGTTGAAGCAGATGTTAAGAATCTTTTAGATGGGAAATCATCAAAAGAGATTGAATTGATGCGACAGCAGATTGAATCTAAGATGGAGTCGGGAACAGCAAAGAATGTCAAATATTGGGAACCAATTTTGAAACGGCTTCAAATATACAAAGCGAAGGTACATTCCATCCAGCATTTTTCCTGTGAATTAGCCTTTTTTTCCCACCTCCCACAATCACCAACCGAGTACTGCTGCATGATCGATGCTCAAATTATCAACCACTTGGATTTTGTACAGTAGTTCATATGTTTAACAAGTGACCTGATTAGATTGATCTTGCAGGTTAGTTTAGTGATAATGAACCTGAATCATAAGTTACAAAAAGTTAGTTGGATGGATGACCTTGAATCATCATAGATCATGCATACCTTCGGTTTTAAACATAATTTTTCTTTTCAGCATGGTTATTTGCCTAGTTGTGAACTATACACTTTGAGTAGTACATGTAGTCAAGATGCTCTCTGTCAACATCTTTCTTGAATGAAACTATTATCTATGCAGGCACATTTGAAGCAAATCCATGCTGATCTGTTAAGAATGCATTTAGACGATCTAAAACATCCCATGGAGTACATGGAAGTTGTGAAAAGCAACAAAGATACAGAAAGCGATGAAGAGAAAGATGACTTCATATCAGATGGCATGACTGGTGTGTACCTTATCAGTGTCTTCTTTGAAAAAATTCTCATTCTTTCTTGCGCAGAAGATTTTAATAATCTGTAGTTCCCTTTTATGCAGAAGACCAACAACATCACTTTGTGAAAAATGAACCAACATTCGAGCCAGAGGAGGGCGAGATGACATTTGGTTCCGAGGCAGAAGTCAATTTAGATTCACAGGCGTACTTGTGGCATGTTAAGTACCGGGCTAGAAAGCCAAAGTAATGGTGCACTCAACTGAAGGGCACAGTGTTCGTTTGGGTTTCACCGCTGGAGAAGATAAAAGCGAAAGGGGAGGTGAGTGACGTGGCTACTAGGAGGGAACTGGCTATTAGAAAACTGAGAGAAGATGCGGATAAAAACACGAGTTTTAGGGATTTTGAGTTGTTTGTTACTGAGAGAGGTGATACTCTTTTCACGCAGTCTTGGATTCCAAAAGGAGTTGATATGAGGTAAGATGTTTTCTATTAGCAACATTTCTTAGTAAACACGGTTCTTTGTTATTATAAATTAATTTTCATGTGTTGGGTTTTTGAGTACCTGAAAATGCTTGTACAGTTCACTTATGATACTTGAAGAACCTCTTTTTAATGGCAAGCGTGCAAAGTAGGTAGGGATGGATGTAAGCATTTTTGTACATGGAGACCTTAATTATATATTTAAAATGTTCAAGATGGATAAGTGTGCAATCAATGGTGAAACAATAGAGTTCTTTTGCAATTACTTAATATTATTTGGTAGTATTATGGTTTACATATGATTAATTTGAGCCTTTGGAGTTGTTTATATTATAAATGTTCAGTATCATCACCTAGTTTCAACTAATACATGCTTCAATTGGTAATATTTGGTAGTTGGTTTATTTTAACTAAAAAATGAACTTAACAATGTCTTGAGAAGTGATTATTAACATTTTGAAACATTTCTTGATTTGGAGCAGGAAGGCTTGGACAGTGCACAGTGTAGAGAGGGCAGTGCACAGTGTAGTGTAGTTTTTTATATAGAAATCGAGAATGTATAGTGATGAAAGTGCCAATGAATTGAAATGTAATTGAAAATCTGTAACAAAATTGAAGATGAATGCAATGTTCTCTTTTTTGTGTATGTTTTTTTTCTTTTTTTATATATATATAAAGATTATCAATAATATATATATATATATAGTCTATTTGAGTACTGTAATAATGGTTTCTGAGGGATTAGTTTGCATCGGTTGTTATAAAAAACCGATGCAATAGAGGGATCAGTTTGCATCGATTTTCAACAACAACCGATGCAACAAGTTCCTTTATTGCATCAGTTTTCATTACAACCGATGCAATATGGGGGCTGTGTTCAAGCAACCAACCATGATATTTTGCATCAGTTGTTAATAACAACCGATGCAAAAATGACCTTTTGCATCGGTTTCAGAACTGATGCAAAAGTGTTAAGCCTGTTGCATCGGTTGCATATGCATCGGTTGTTGAACTGATGCAAAAGGGGGGGTAAACAACCGATGCAAATGGCCTGTTTTGTAGTAGTGAAGACTTCTGAACCATCGAAGAAACGGACCACACAACTGCTTTCGAACTCCACCTTTAGGATACTGCTGAGCCAAGAGATCTTCCTGATAGCACACTCAACACCTCTGAGCTTCCATTGCTACTAAAGACTTCCTATCCAAAAGCTCCTTAAATCCCAAATCTATATCAACCAACTCCCCAAACACCTAGATGCACCGAGTCTCCAACTCCAATACAGATAAGACTCCTTCCTATGGTTGCCAAAATGCCATTACTTGCTTCAGCACTTCCGACTAATCCAAACTCTAGAAAATGTACTCGCACGAGCGCAATCCAAACTTATACTCCAAATATAAACTCCGAAACTTTAAAAGGTTTCCTTCAGAGATCGATGAAATCCATAGACCAAGCTGCCAAGCTTACTCAAGATGCCCAAAACTGCCCTGGCAGATACTCTTATAATCGATACTCCGACTTCTTCCACTGATAGTCGTGCTATACACACCACTATCTCTCCTACTTCTAGAACTTATGTTGGCCAACCCGAAAAGGTAACCCAACAAAATAGGTATATATATATATATGTATGTATGTATGTATGTATGTATGTATGTATGTATGTATGTATGTATGTATGTATGTATGTATGTATGTATGTATGTATGTATGTATGTATGTGTGTGTGTGTGTGTGTGTGTGTGTGTGTATATATTTATAAATACAAGTACGCTCTCTCAAGAAAGAATTTACTCCAAAGCCTAGGTATTCACTCAATCAAGTGCTCTGATACCACAATGTAACGACGAGCCTTTCATACCACAGAAAGACGCATCATTAAGAAGAAAGAAAGGGATAGAAAAGAGAAAAGATAGAAAAGAAAGAACTAAACAACATCAGAATCTCACAACGGAACGAATAAATTATATTAATCAAATAAAATATTACATAGTATTATATACATCAGAGTTATACAACTAATACAAAACAAACTAGACAGTTATTCACACCTGTCTAATTATTACAAATCAAGTACAACACAAAGATACAGATACAACTCTAACACAACAGAACACTATACATTTACCTACACGCTGAAGCCACCTGCTCCATATCTCCTCCAGAACTCGTCAAAGCAAACCTGAATCCCTCGACTACTCATACATAATATGAGTGCCCAAGAGTTTAATAAAACAGAGAATAAACACTTGGGTCAGACATGGGTCTGGTGTGAGTAAACGGGTTAAAGTTGCTTAACTTTGAAAATCCTTTGAAAACAAAGGTATCACGTAAGACTCCTCACAAATAAACATGGGCAAGTTTTTGCCTTACGCTAACCAAAACATTTGATAGGAAATCCAGTGATATTATAATAGGGTCTAGGGTTTTCAAGTAAATAGAAAATAGCCGAAATTGTTACATTCATTAAATTCCAGCTACTAGCCACAAAAGTGGGTAATACAATCAAAACCGTAAAGGGCGTGTAGGAAGAATGGGTTTTCATCAATGACAGGGCTATTGGGGTACCATCCGTCACAGTACGTGGCCTAGATCACCGTACCGAGGATCCACCCTAAATCCCCTGCAACACAAGGCCGGAACCATCCCTTACTGGATAGTCCCGAACAATACAACCCCGGTAGTTGTCATGATCAACCGCCCGCGCAGCCGAAATAAAATGGACCTCTAGACAGGGGTAAATCTCGTCCTACTTGGGTGCTACCCACTTAGCCTTGCTGCACCTCCCCTGTTTTAGCCATTCCCGGTTGATGAGGCTTGAGGCTACGATTAACTTTATAGAACACATCTATCTTAGAATGCTCATCGTCCACCTGACGATGTTCTGAAAGCATTCAATCCATACAAGTTCATTCCGGGTTCGAACGAAACCGAAGGCACTATCTTGCTACACTCGTTTTGGAATCACCCTCAGAGTTAATGACAATAGCCCTTGCACTCTGAATCTTTATCTCGAACCTGAAAGTACTACCCCCGTTAAACTCGTATTGGAATCACCCTCAAAGTTAATGACAATAGCCCTTACACCTCGAGTCTTCACTCTTCACTTGAGATTCACGACCTAACGTTTAATTTGGATCAATGTGGTTTTCGAAATTCCAAATTTGGAAACCCGATCCCGGTCTCATCGAATCCAAACGCCATCTTAATGTCCAAGTGATTTAAGTTTAATGAATTAATTCAATTTAAAACATTGAATTCACACAGTATCATTCACAGATAAATATCACACACTTATCACTGATATATCAAATATCATATCACAGAATATCACAACATATCATCCAATAGATATCAACCAATTCAGATATTCCACAAATAATCATCTACAAACAGGCATCATTAACCCTTTACAATTAATTTAATCAACTTAGATTAAATTAATTACTTGAGAATTAAACAACTAACCCTGCTTAAACAATCATTAATTAATTACAATTAATGAACCAATCACTCTTTAATCACCTTCATAATTCAATTAATTAATCTTCAATTTCAGGTAAATTATCCTTAAATTATTCCTTAATTAATTAATCATCCTTGATTAATTATTCCTTAATTACCTTAGGTAATTAGCCTTTAAATTAATTACACAAATTAATTAATCTTTGATTAATAATTAATCTCAAATAATTTTAATTAATTAATTATAATTAATTACATTAATCCTTAATTAATTATTATTTTACTCACTTCATTAATTAATTATCGTATAACAAATCACATTTATTAATCAATTTAAACCTTTAATTATTAATTACATTAATTAATGACCCTCTAATTACTTTCATTAATTAATTATTGCTTTAGTTACATTTATTAATTAATTATAAACTTAATTACATTCTTTAATCAAACCTAATTAATCACAATCAGTAATTGTCTTCGCTTAATTACTTTATTAATTAAACCAACTCCTTGATTAATTAGATTAATAAATCCTTTAATTACACTGAGTAATTATCACTTAATTACTTCTCTTAAGTAATTATCCATTAATTACTATCCATAAAGTAATTTCCTTAATTAATTACATTCAGTAATTATTTATTAATTACTTCACTAAGTAATTTCACTTCACTAATTACATTAAGTAATTTTACTTAATCCCAACATTAAGTAATTCTTTTAATTAATTAAAATTAACCGCAATAACTTAATTAATTACACTAAGTAATTAATTGCTTTAATTACTTAATTAAGTAATTATTTTTAATAATTCTTCTTAATCATTAAGTAATTAACTTCTTAATTACTTATTACTTAATTATTTCTTAATTAATTAACCTTGATTAATTAATTTTTAATTAAGTAATTAATTACACTTAATTAATTACACTAACTAGTTTACCTTAATTTAATTACTTACATTAATAATTTTAGTTAATTATGTCACGACCCGACTTTCCACTCCCAGAAAATCGCGTCATGAATTAAGAAAGAAAGGGATAGAAGAAGAAAAGAAAGAAGAGAAGAAGAAACAACATCAGAATCTAACACAGCGGAACGAATAAATTATATTAATAACATAAATATTACATAGTATCATTTACATCAGAGATACACAGCACAATCAACTCATACTAGACAGTTATAGATACCTGTCTAGTTATACAACTCAATACAATCCAGAGACAATACAAAATGCACAGCGGAATTCTCAATAGCTATACGTAGAAGCCTCCTGCTCCATTGCTCCCCCCACAAATCGTCAAAGCTAATCCAGAATCCTAACCTGAATTCCCTTGACTACTCATAAAAATTTGAGTACCCAAGAGTTTATGAAAAACAAAAATAAACTCCGGATCAGACATGGGTCTGGTGTGAGTAACAGGTTAAAGTTGCTTAACTTTTAAAACCTTTTGAAAAGAAAGGTATCACGTAAGACTTCCCACACATAAACATGGAAAAGTTTTTACTTTACGCTAACCAAAACATTTGATAGGAAATCCGATGATATTATAATAGTGTCTAGGGTTTTCAAATAAATAAGAAATAGCCGAAATTGTTACATGATTAAATTCCAGCTACTAGCCACAAAAGTGGGTAATACAATCAAAACCGTTGGCACTTATTGGATTTTGGATTCCATACAATGGCAGGGCTACTGGGGTACCGCCCGTCACAGTACGTGGCCTAGATCAACATTCCGAGGATTACTCCCTTCATCCCCTGCAACACAAAGCCGGACCCGTTCCTTACTGAACAGTTCCAAACAAGACAACCCCGTGGTTGTAGCTAGCAACCACCCACACAGCCGAATATAAAGCGACTTCTAGACAGGGATCAATCTTGCTCTCCAGTGTGCGCGACCCACGAAGCTTTGCTGCACCTCCCCTGTTTTAGCCATTCCCGGTTGATGAGGCTTGAGGCTACGATTACCTTTATAGGACATATCACTTAGAATGCTCATCGTCCACCTGACGATGTACTGAAAGCATTCAATCCATACAAGTTCGTTCCGGGTTCGAACGAAACCGAAGGCATTATCTCGTTACACTCGTATTGGAATCACCCTCAGAGTTAACGACAATAACCCTTGCACTCTAAACCACCATCTCGAACCTATAAGTACTATTCCGTCAAACTCATTACGGAATCGCCCACAGAGTTATACTGACTCATAGTTCTTACACCTCGAGTCTTCACAAAGCTCCACTTTGATACACGACCTATCGTTATTTGGAATCGATGTGGTTTTCGGATATCCAAATATGGAAACCCGATCCCGGTCTCATCGAAAACCAAAGCGTGTCTTTTAAGGTCCAAGTTGTTTTAAAGGTTTAAAACAATTCAATTACAGTATCTATATACACACAGATAGATAACTTAAAACATAACTGATAATCAACATTATCACATAACAGGTGATCCACATCATCAATATCAAATAGATATACCACATATCAACATCACAATAGATAACCTATATTATCATCACCATACAATCAACATCCATACCACACAATATTATTTATCTCAATACTGTGATCACAAAGCATCCAAGACAATCAAGTTCAACCATTCATCCATAAGCAAAGATTTACTCATCACCATATAATTAATTTAAAATGAATTAAATTAATTATCTATATCTCAAATTAATTTAAAATGAATTAAGTTAATTCCTTCATCTATAATTAATTTAAAATAAATTAAATTAATTACCTCACCAAATTATCTTGCTTACTCAATTGATTACAATCAATTAATCAATCATAAATTACTTTAATTAATCACTCTTGATTAATTATACTTAATTACATCCATGTAATTATCCTCAACTAAACAGTAATTAACCCTTAATTACTTTAATTAAATTAATTAATCATAATTAATTATCTTAATCCTTAATTAATTATATTAATTAATTACCTATTATTGATTAATTAATCCTAATTAATCATCCTTAATTACATCACTAATTAAATAATTAATGATCTTAATTATTTCTTAAATTAATTACTCACAGTAATTAACTAACTCAATTACTATAATAATCCAAATTAATTATCCTAAATTAATTTCTTAATTAATATCCCGATTAATTATTAAATAATTAATCCAAATTACTCATTCTTAAACATCTCCATTTAATTACAATCATGTAATTATTAAACAATTACTTAACTAGATAATTTCCAAATCCTTAATTACATAAGGTAATTATTTATAAAACCCAAGTGTTTATAATTAATTAAACTTAATTAATTAAATTAAACAATCTCATTCAATTAAATTAATTACATTAAGTAATTAATTTCTTAATTACTTTATTAAGTAATTACTCAAACCATTTATAATTGATTATTATTAAATTAATTAATCTAATTAATTATAAAAATTAACTACATTAATTAATTATTAAATAATCATGGTTAATGACTCTCATTAACCATCCTCAAATTATTTTATAAAGTAATTAACTTAAATTAACTTCCATTTAAATTATTCTTTAATTATTCATTAATTAAAGTTAATTATTAAATTAACTAACCTTAATTAAAAACTTAATTACATAATTATCATTCATTTATCATTAATTAATAACTTAATTAATGATCTTAATTTCAAATTGATTAATCATTAATCAATTATTAACTCCAAATTTAATTAAATAATTAAATTAAATAACAAATCTTAATTACCTTGTTAATTAATTCTAAAACATAAATCTAAATTTAAATTTCAAAATAAAACATAACTTAGTTATGTTTAAAACAATTTGATTTAAAACAAAGTTCTTTTGAAAATTACCTTTAAATTTCAATTAAAATTCAAATTTAAAATAAATTAATTTTAACTTATCAAAGTTTTAAATAAATTTAAAACTTATTTAAATTCTAGAACAAATCAAAAGTTGTCTTAAAAATCAAATCATATAAACTTGAAGTTAAATTCATTTCAAAATTTTAGAAGTTTAAATTCAATTTTAGTTTAAAAACTTTCAACTTTGAATTTTCCTTTAAATTTGAAACTGAGCTTCACTTTAAAAACTCAGATTTCCAGATTTTAAAATCTATCTTTAAACCTTGCTTCATATTTTAAAAACCTCATTACTTAAAATTCCAACTATTTACTAAATTGAAATAGTTAATTAAGTTAAGAATTTAAACTCTATTTCAAAACCTGGATTTAAATTTGAATCTAAAATTCAAACTTGCATTTGAATTTATACTAAATCTTACTTTAACTAAATCTATAGGTTTTAAAAGTTTTTAAACCCAGATTTTTTTTAAAAGAAACAGGAACAGGGTTTTCAAACCTGAAATTTGAATTCAAATCAAAATACAAATTTGAATTCAGATCAAAGATACAACATGAATTTGATTTTTAAACCTAAACCCTATTTAAATCTAAATCTACAGATTTTAATATTTTAAAACCCATACTTTTTAAAATCAACACAGTTTTCTGTGTAAACTACAACTGCAGGTCAATCTCGAGAAACCAATATTCTGCTTCGGGTTTCTTCTCCATCTACTCCGAGTTTCCCACCTATGTGCTTCGAGTCAGCTTCCAACTTTCCCAACATTCCCTCTGAAACACTCCTAACCACAACAGTTCATCAGAGGACCATCACCGCCCCCTCTGCCGACTATGTCAGATGATCCAATTCAACTCCAGAAGCCCACCACTACTCCAACTCCAACACAGATCAAAGAATTCATCCAAGAATCTAAAATGTCCCCAAATCAAAATCTGTAAAAAAATATTACAGGTTTACACTCTAACCTGTCAACGGCAAGTGCTTGTCGTTCTGATCATCTGATGATCAACCTTTCCGGCTCCGAGTTCCCTCACCCATCATCTACACCATCACCAATTTTCATAACACTCGACCATTCCCTCTCTTCACACTGATCCATAGTTCAAACCCCATTTCAAAACTAGGGTCAACTGAAGAATTTCCAAAATGCACCTACTCTAATAGATTTAAAATCATCTCAGATTTTTCTAAGGATCAAAGATCCTTGTTCTACAACTCAAAAGAGGTTTTGAGTTTCCTAATCTACAGATTTGCAGAAATTTTGCTTATATTAAATTTTTAGTTTCAGAACAATCTGTTACTCTATCAAACCCCTAAAAATATCAATACTTGATTTAAAAATCAAGTTTCCATTAATACATAGTTTATTGATACTGAAATACAAGGTTAACTCATTAAATTTTTGTTTTGAATTAACATGCAGAGGCCACACTACTCATACTTTTATCTTGCTAAAGTTAATTTTCTTCAGGCAGTAAATCAACTCACCTACAAATATTTGATTCTAGTCTAAATAAACAAACAAATCTTAGTTATTTTTAGGACAGATACTAACACGAATTTAAACAATATTTGGTGGATTCCTAAAATAGAAAGTTGAGTTTTAGAATCATAACAGAGCATGGACAAACATGCACACACCAACACACAAACATTACTAAATTTTTATCCAACATTAACATGCAACCTGAAATTTCAGTTAAAGGTTTAAGTTACTCACCTTTCATGTATGCAGACCACTGTTGTCCCTTTGAATTTGCAGCAAACAAGCATATGCAGGTAGAAGATGCTATCTCCAATTTCCCAAATTTAAAACAGTGCAGACTTTAAAAATGCAGGTGCTTTCTGTTATGCTTTAATTCCCTTTCATATGTTTTTTTTCCATGACCAAGATGCTGTTGTTAAATCTCCAATGCATGCAGATGAATATGTAGTTGTTGCTAACACCTCAAGTACATGCAGATGGTTTTTGCCAATTTCCAAATGCATTCCAATGCTTTACACTCCAGGTTTTAAACAAAATGCAGAAACATGTAGGCTTCATTTTGATTTTGTAATGAAGTGAGATATGCAGGTTGCAGATTTGAAACTTGATAAATTTGTGGATTCTTTTATATGCAGAAAATGCTGGCTCTTTGGCTTTGAAGAGGAAATGCAGAAATAAGACATGCTAATTTGGATTTTAGTTTTGGATATGTAGAATCTTGATCTTTGATGAGGGGTGTATGCAGATTTGAATAGGAGCTTGGGATATGCAGATTCGTTGAACAGAATGTATATATGAAGTAAGTGAGTTTTGGATATGTAGATTGATGTTTTGATTATGCAAATGTTGGATTTCTTTTTGAGAAATGCAGATTTTTATTGTGCAGATTTATAAAATGAATTTTGAAGATGGGTTTGATCTTTGTTTGATTTAAGAAAATGGAAAAAAAAAATATGCATGAAGATATAAACTTAACTATATGCATATTTCAGATTTTAAGAAAAGAAAAGAAAAATAAAAACAAAATTCAACACTTGTCATAAATGAGACACTTGTCTATATGATTGCATATTAATTTAACACATGTATATTCTTTAAGGAAAATTAGTATTTATTTACAAGCTAATGCATATATTAACTTAGTTTCAATTTGTTAATTTATATTTAAACATGTGTATGAAATAGAAACAACCAATGTTTTCTTAAAGACAATTAGTTTTTAATTACAAATTAATGTTATATTAGCTTAAATTAAGTTGTTAGTTTATATGTATAAATTTATAAATGAAAACAAAAACAAATCATGTTTATAAACTTATACAAATAAAAATTAAAACAAATTTAGATTTTATACCTTTGAATTTAAATTCAAACTAGATTCAAAACCAAACAATTTCAAAATAAAAATTCAATTTGAAATAACCAATTGCAATTTCTATTCAAAATTTATTTTAGAAAGACAATACAATATTAATATTATTTTTATAAATCTCTTTTATTAATTTAAAATCATTTTACAATAAATTATATTTTATTAAATAAAATATCCATTTTATTAAACCATAAAACATTTTATTGTATTTATTTTAAATTTTAAAACAATACCAATCTATTTAAAATATAAACCAAATATTTATATTGAAAATAGAAATCAATTTATTATTTAAAAGATAAAATAACCAATTTAAATATTTATTGAAGAAAATTATCATATTCACTTGAATAATTATTATCAGATTATCAATATCAATTTAATTTTAACTACAGATTATTAAATTGATATTGTCAAAAATTCCGGGACGTTACAATCCTTCCCCCTTAAAAGAATTTCGTCCTCGAAATTTAAAACAAAGGTAATTTAATAATCTGATTAAATTTTAATTTTAAACACAAGCATATATCAAACATATGCTAACAACCAATCAACCAATCAAACAAACCTAATTATCCAGACAAAATCTGGATAAAATTTCATCGAGTTTCCCCAGGTGTATATATATATCCACCGGGATACTCGCCCTAGAAAATCCAAACAAACAATACTATGAAGCTACAAAGCTCCTATACAACTATATCTATAACACTAGACAAAATATCAGACTACAAACGATTCTGACTCACTAACCAAAACTCCCAAACTGCTGGTTCTACAACCAGAGATAGATCATACACGTATTCCCACAGAGGTACGTGAAACCCATCGAACCCCAGTTGTCCAAACTGGCAACTCAATCCTGAAGATCAATCACTTATCTCCAAGATCACAGAAAAGATCCAAAAACACTTCAGAGCAACCTCACAGACTTACCCAACTTATAGCTCACTTAAGATCTGAGACAACATATCCAAAATTAAACCTCCGACTTCAGAGTCCAAATTCCTCCAACTCTTATCCACATAACTCTCCAAACGATCCTAGGCTGTCCACAACCTACCAATCAGCTCAACCTTCGCCGATGCTTCTAGAAAGAAACCAGACCAATCTACTTCAACAAAATGATCTCCTCAAGATCAACCAAAACCAACCATTCAAACTCAACTCCTCAATATCAGAAGACAACAACTTCTTCTGTTCAGAAAAAGAAAAGCAGATACACTTCCAAACTGCTTCCGCTGCTCAACTCTGATCCGAAGAAGAGAATGCTGAAGAAGAACACAAGCACAAACTGGACAACACACCCCAGAGATATGGTTCAACAAGTCCATAAGAATCATTCAGGAGTTCCTCCAAAACTCCGAGCTGCTACACCAACTCAACTCTTGGAATCATTCTACTATAAAGCTGAACCTCCAATACCACTCTTGGAATTCCAATCGATAAGGAAACTCAATCTCCAGATGCAAACAGAACTCTGACTTCCTGAAGACATCCAGAAAAACTCAAACAACCGAAGAGAACACTCAAACAATCGCAAGTCACTTTTGCGAACCACCCAAACCTAATCCAAGGAAAACTGTTCTCTCTAAACCAAACAGAACAGCTCAATCTCAACAAGCCAACCCATCGAAGAAACGGGTTCACTCAACTGCTTCTGAACTCCACTTCAGAAAAACTGCTAAACCAAAAGATCTCTTGCCAACACTGAGAACATTTCAAACTGCACTGCTGCCACAGATGCCAAAGAATTCCAAAACGAAGCTCTCCGAGAAACTCGGACTTCAAAACAAACAAAAACTCAAGCTGACCACAGCCACAACACTGAAGCAGACTTGCTTCCTTAACTTGTTCCAAAGAAAACATCTTCGGGAACATCCATAGTCACTGCATCTCATCACGCAGCTACTATTCCCTAAGGTATTCAAAATACCATCACTCACTTCTGCCAACCAACAGATCCAAACACTACTCATCCAACTTCAGAAATGAACTCCGAACCTTAACAGGTTTCCTTCAGAGATCAATGAAGTTCTACATCACTACAGAATTCACTCGAGACGGTATTAGGTCTACAGTCTCAACAGATACACCTCCAACCTCAAAACATTCAAACTCCAGCCAATGGTAGTCGTGTTACACACACTACTACCCCATCTACCTTTATAACTCAAATTGGAAAACCTGAACAGGTAACCCAACAGATAGGTAGAAATAAATATATATATGATATATAAAAATTACAAATACGCTCTCTCAAAAAAGACACTACTACAGAGCCTAGGTATTCACTCAACCTAATGCTCCCTAAAGAAAGATACACTTCAGAGCCTAGGTATTCACTCAACCTAATGCTCCCTAAGAAAGATACACTTCAGAGCCTAGGTATTCACTCAACCTAATGCTCTGATACCACAATGTCACGACCCGACTTTCCACTCCCAGAAAATCGCGTCATGAATTAAGAAAGAAAGGGATAGAAGAAGAAAAGAAAGAAGAGAAGAAGAAACAACATCAGAATCTAACACAGCGGAACGAATAAATTATATTAATAACATAAATATTACATAGTATCATTTACATCAGAGATACACAGCACAATCAACTCATACTAGACAGTTATAGATACCTGTCTAGTTATACAACTCAATACAATCCAGAGACAATACAAAATGCACAGCGGAATTCTCAATAGCTATACGTAGAAGCCTCCTGCTCCATTGCTTCCCCACAAATCGTCAAAGCTAATCCAGAATCCTAACCTGAATTCCCTTGACTACTCATAAAAATTTGAGTACCCAAGAGTTTATGAAAAACAAAAATAAACTCCGGATCAGACATGGGTCTGGTGTGAGTAACAGGTTAAAGTTGCTTAACTTTTAAAACCTTTTGAAAAGAAAGGTATCACGTAAGACTTCCCACACATAAACATGGAAAAGTTTTTACTTTACGCTAACCAAAACATTTGATAGGAAATCCGATGATATTATAATAGTGTCTAGGGTTTTCAAATAAATAAGAAATAGCCGAAATTGTTACATGATTAAATTCCAGCTACTAGCCACAAAAGTGGGTAATACAATCAAAACCGTTGGCACTTATTGGATTTTGGATTCCATACAATGGCAGGGCTACTGGGGTACCGCCCGTCACAGTACGTGGCCTAGATCAACATTCCGAGGATTACTCCCTTCATCCCCTGCAACACAAAGCCGGACCCGTTCCTTACTGAACAGTTCCAAACAAGACAACCCCGTGGTTGTAGCTAGCAACCACCCACACAGCCGAATATAAAGGGACTTCTAGACAGGGATCAATCTTGCTCTCCAGTGTGCGCGACCCACGAAGCTTTGCTGCACCTCCCCTGTTTTAGCCATTCCCGGTTGATGAGGCTTGAGGCTACGATTACCTTTATAGGACATATCACTTAGAATGCTCATCGTCCACCTGACGATGTACTGAAAGCATTCAATCCATACAAGTTCGTTCCGGGTTCGAACGAAACCGAAGGCATTATCTCGTTACACTCGTATTGGAATCACCCTCAGAGTTAACGACAATAACCCTTGCACTCTAAACCACCATCTCGAACCTATAAGTACTATTCCGTCAAACTCATTACGGAATCGCCCACAGAGTTATACTGACTCATAGTTCTTACACCTCGAGTCTTCACAAAGCTCCACTTTGATACACGACCTATCGTTATTTGGAATCGATGTGGTTTTCGGATATCCAAATATGGAAACCCGATCCCGGTCTCATCGAAAACCAAAGCGTGTCTTTTAAGGTCCAAGTTGTTTTAAAGGTTTAAAACAATTCAATTACAGTATCTATATACACACAGATAGATAACTTAAAACATAACTGATAATCAACATTATCACATAACAGGTGATCCACATCATCAATATCAAATAGATATACCACATATCAACATCACAATAGATAACCTATATTATCATCACCATACAATCAACATCCATACCACACAATATTATTTATCTCAATACTGTGATCACAAAGCATCCAAGACAATCAAGTTCAACCATTCATCCATAAGCAAAGATTTACTCATCACCATATAATTAATTTAAAATGAATTAAATTAATTATCTATATCTCAAATTAATTTAAAATGAATTAAGTTAATTCCTTCATCTATAATTAATTTAAAATAAATTAAATTAATTACCTCACCAAATTATCTTGCTTACTCAATTGATTACAATCAATTAATCAATCATAAATTACTTTAATTAATCACTCTTGATTAATTATACTTAATTACATCCATGTAATTATCCTCAACTAAACAGTAATTAACCCTTAATTACTTTAATTAAATTAATTAATCATAATTAATTATCTTAATCCTTAATTAATTATATTAATTAATTACCTATTATTGATTAATTAATCCTAATTAATCATCCTTAATTACATCACTAATTAAATAATTAATGATCTTAATTATTTCTTAAATTAATTACTCACAGTAATTAACTAACTCAATTACTATAATAATCCAAATTAATTATCCTAAATTAATTTCTTAATTAATATCCCGATTAATTATTAAATAATTAATCCAAATTACTCATTCTTAAACATCTCCATTTAATTACAATCATGTAATTATTAAACAATTACTTAACTAGATAATTTCCAAATCCTTAATTACATAAGGTAATTATTTATAAAACCCAAGTGTTTATAATTAATTAAACTTAATTAATTAAATTAAACAATCTCATTCAATTAAATTAATTACATTAAGTAATTAATTTCTTAATTACTTTATTAAGTAATTACTCAAACCATTTATAATTGATTATTATTAAATTAATTAATCTAATTAATTATAAAAATTAACTACATTAATTAATTATTAAATAATCATGGTTAATGACTCTCATTAACCATCCTCAAATTATTTTATAAAGTAATTAACTTAAATTAACTTCCATTTAAATTATTCTTTAATTATTCATTAATTAAAGTTAATTATTAAATTAACTAACCTTAATTAAAAACTTAATTACATAATTATCATTCATTTATCATTAATTAATAACTTAATTAATGATCTTAATTTCAAATTGATTAATCATTAATCAATTATTAACTCCAAATTTAATTAAATAATTAAATTAAATAACAAATCTTAATTACCTTGTTAATTAATTCTAAAACATAAATCTAAATTTAAATTTCAAAATAAAACATAACTTAGTTATGTTTAAAACAATTTGATTTAAAACAAAGTTCTTTTGAAAATTACCTTTAAATTTCAATTAAAATTCAAATTTAAAATAAATTAATTTTAACTTATCAAAGTTTTAAATAAATTTAAAACTTATTTAAATTCTAGAACAAATCAAAAGTTGTCTTAAAAATCAAATCATATAAACTTGAAGTTAAATTCATTTCAAAATTTTAGAAGTTTAAATTCAATTTTAGTTTAAAAACTTTCAACTTTGAATTTTCCTTTAAATTTGAAACTGAGCTTCACTTTAAAAACTCAGATTTCCAGATTTTAAAATCTATCTTTAAACCTTGCTTCATATTTTAAAAACCTCATTACTTAAAATTCCAACTATTTACTAAATTGAAATAGTTAATTAAGTTAAGAATTTAAACTCTATTTCAAAACCTGGATTTAAATTTGAATCTAAAATTCAAACTTGCATTTGAATTTATACTAAATCTTACTTTAACTAAATCTATAGGTTTTAAAAGTTTTTAAACCCAGATTTTTTTTAAAAGAAACAGGAACAGGGTTTTCAAACCTGAAATTTGAATTCAAATCAAAATACAAATTTGAATTCAGATCAAAGATACAACATGAATTTGATTTTTAAACCTAAACCCTATTTAAATCTAAATCTACAGATTTTAATATTTTAAAACCCATACTTTTTAAAATCAACACAGTTTTCTGTGTAAACTACAACTGCAGGTCAATCTCGAGAAACCAATATTCTGCTTCGGGTTTCTTCTCCATCTACTCCGAGTTTCCCACCTATGTGCTTCGAGTCAGCTTCCAACTTTCCCAACATTCCCTCTGAAACACTCCTAACCACAACAGTTCATCAGAGGACCATCACCGCCCCCTCTGCCGACTATGTCAGATGATCCAATTCAACTCCAGAAGCCCACCACTACTCCAACTCCAACACAGATCAAAGAATTCATCCAAGAATCTAAAATGTCCCCAAATCAAAATCTGTAAAAAAATATTACAGGTTTACACTCTAACCTGTCAACGGCAAGTGCTTGTCGTTCTGATCATCTGATGATCAACCTTTCCGGCTCCGAGTTCCCTCACCCATCATCTACACCATCACCAATTTTCATAACACTCGACCATTCCCTCTCTTCACACTGATCCATAGTTCAAACCCCATTTCAAAACTAGGGTCAACTGAAGAATTTCCAAAATGCACCTACTCTAATAGATTTAAAATCATCTCAGATTTTTCTAAGGATCAAAGATCCTTGTTCTACAACTCAAAAGAGGTTTTGAGTTTCCTAATCTACAGATTTGCAGAAATTTTGCTTATATTAAATTTTTAGTTTCAGAACAATCTGTTACTCTATCAAACCCCTAAAAATATCAATACTTGATTTAAAAATCAAGTTTCCATTAATACATAGTTTATTGATACTGAAATACAAGGTTAACTCATTAAATTTTTGTTTTGAATTAACATGCAGAGGCCACACTACTCATACTTTTATCTTGCTAAAGTTAATTTTCTTCAGGCAGTAAATCAACTCACCTACAAATATTTGATTCTAGTCTAAATAAACAAACAAATCTTAGTTATTTTTAGGACAGATACTAACACGAATTTAAACAATATTTGGTGGATTCCTAAAATAGAAAGTTGAGTTTTAGAATCATAACAGAGCATGGACAAACATGCACACACCAACACACAAACATTACTAAATTTTTATCCAACATTAACATGCAACCTGAAATTTCAGTTAAAGGTTTAAGTTACTCACCTTTCATGTATGCAGACCACTGTTGTCCCTTTGAATTTGCAGCAAACAAGCATATGCAGGTAGAAGATGCTATCTCCAATTTCCCAAATTTAAAACAGTGCAGACTTTAAAAATGCAGGTGCTTTCTGTTATGCTTTAATTCCCTTTCATATGTTTTTTTTCCATGACCAAGATGCTGTTGTTAAATCTCCAATGCATGCAGATGAATATGTAGTTGTTGCTAACACCTCAAGTACATGCAGATGGTTTTTGCCAATTTCCAAATGCATGCCAATGCTTTACACTCCAGGTTTTAAACAAAATGCAGAAACATGTAGGCTTCATTTTGATTTTGTAATGAAGTGAGATATGCAGGTTGCAGATTTGAAACTTGATAAATTTGTGGATTCTTTTATATGCAGAAAATGCTGGCTCTTTGGCTTTGAAGAGGAAATGCAGAAATAAGACATGCTAATTTGGATTTTAGTTTTGGATATGTAGAATCTTGATCTTTGATGAGGGGTGTATGCAGATTTGAATAGGAGCTTGGGATATGCAGATTCGTTGAACAGAATGTATATATGAAGTAAGTGAGTTTTGGATATGTAGATTGATGTTTTGATTATGCAAATGTTGGATTTCTTTTTGAGAAATGCAGATTTTTATTGTGCAGATTTATAAAATGAATTTTGAAGATGGGTTTGATCTTTGTTTGATTTAAGAAAATGGAAAAAAAAAATATGCATGAAGAGATATACTTAACTATATGCATATTTCAGATTTTAAGAAAAGAAAAGAAAAATAAAAAAAAAATTCAACACTTGTCATAAATGAGACACTTGTCTATATGATTGCATATTAATTTAACACATGTATATTCTTTAAGGAAAATTAGTATTTATTTACAAGCTAATGCATATATTAACTTAGTTTCAATTTGTTAATTTATATTTAAACATGTGTATGAAATAGAAACAACCAATGTTTTCTTAAAGACAATTAGTTTTTAATTACAAATTAATGTTATATTAGCTTAAATTAAGTTGTTAGTTTATATGTATAAATTTATAAATGAAAACAAAAACAAATCATGTTTATAAACTTATACAAATAAAAATTAAAACAAATTTAGATTTTATACCTTTGAATTTAAATTCAAACTAGATTCAAAACCAAACAATTTCAAAATAAAAATTCAATTTGAAATAACCAATTGCAATTTCTATTCAAAATTTATTTTAGAAAGACAATACAATATTAATATTATTTTTATAAATCTCTTTTATTAATTTAAAATCATTTTACAATAAATTATATTTTATTAAATAAAATATCCATTTTATTAAACCATAAAACATTTTATTGTATTTATTTTAAATTTTAAAACAATACCAATCTATTTAAAATATAAACCAAATATTTATATTGAAAATAGAAATCAATTTATTATTTAAAAGATAAAATAACCAATTTAAATATTTATTGAAGAAAATTATCATATTCACTTGAATAATTATTATCAGATTATCAATATCAATTTAATTTTAACTACAGATTATTAAATTGATATTGTCAAAAATTCCGGGACGTTACAAATTAAGTAATTATACTTTAATTACCTTTATAAATAAAACTTGATTAAATTAAGATGAACCATACATTACATTAACTTTTATCTATCGTTTTAAAATTAAATTTTAAAAACTAAAAAGCTTGTGTTTAGTTAACACAAAATCATCATCTTTAATTTTATTCAAGTTAAATACCTTTACTTTGATCATATTTCAGTTACACAAATAACATGTTATTTGAAAACATATAGAGGTTTATTTCATAATTTAACCCAAGCAAGATTTCTAACCCAAAATTTTTAAAACAAAAGTTCAAACTTTGAAAATCCATGCCTTTCAAATTAAAATTATTTTTAAAAAATGCTCTAAAACATTTCATAAAAACTAAGAAAAACTAGTTAAAACTTTTGTTTAAAATATAATCTTACTTTTCAAACTTTTGAAATTCATTTTTAAAAATTAAAACTGGACAGAACTAAAACTCTAGAACATATTTTGTTATAAATTTGTTTTGCTTAAAACCTCATTCAGTTTGAAAACATGACAGGATTTAAATCCTGGAACCAAAATTTAGTAAAAATTTTGCTTTAAATTTCATTTTACTTTAAACTGGTCAAGCCTTAAATCTGGAACAAACTACTCGTGACAGCACTCGCAAAAACCCCAAGATCAAACACGTGCGTCCATCTCCCCGCAATAACTTTGAGTCACACACGAGAAAAGCACGAAGAAAAACCCAGTCCAACTTCTTCTTCCACGAACCAAAAAATTCCAGATGCACAAGATATCGTCGTGCACATGCACGCTGATCCTGGTCGACGGTGATCATCATCGCGACGTTCCACAAGTCGTCCTTGACCTTGTCGACACCAGCGACCGCTTAGATTGACTCAATCACCATTGATTCGAAAAAGAGCTTCATCACTTCAACAGATAACAAAACTAGAACGACGAAACCTCCTGTCGACGGCGAACCCCATCACCTGAAGACTTGCCGCCTCGTCCATAAACGCGCCTCGAACTACAGAAACTTTTCCCCCATAAGCGATTCGTTCCGATTCGAAATCGATGCCACGATCACCCCAGTTCCAACGCAGTCACACACAGAACATCGAACCCTACTTCGCTATTTTCTGATCACCACGACCATCGTTAGCATCTCCCACCATTTTTCTAGTGTCCCCTGACACCCCGGCCACCACCATACCAAACCACAATCGCCCCCTTGACACCAATCAACGTCAATTAACCGAAGACCCAAAATTGATCAACACAGGAATTCACTTCAAACACCAATTTAAAAATTACAAAATTTATCTTAAAATTCATGGTTCGCATATGTAAATCAGATCCTATGATCCAGAGATGAAGTTATTAATGTTGATTTCCATATAAATTTTGATTTTCACTGTAAATCTAAAATTTACAGTATATTTGTTAAATATAAATACTTAAATTTATTTTTAAACTCATGATTACTTCGTTATAATCAAATTCCTTTCAATGATCAATGATTAATAGTGATTAACTTGGAAGATATGAAATTTTTCAAAAATCTGGAACATGAACAAAAACAGAGTTTAAAATTTGCATATCTACAGACATTCACAGTCACTGCTATATATATATATATATATTTGCATTCATCTTCAAATCAAACATGCAAACATTTATATCATGTTTACTACAACATTCATTTCACAGAACAATCATATGAAGGATTTAAAACTGTTTTTAAAAGGTGTTTACTCACCAGAACTAGAAGAACAGAGGCCGGCTTTGCTAAATTTATTTTCCAGGAACTTTGAAATTGATTTGCATCTTAAAATCTATTGTTTGATTTTTGAAAACTTGATGATGCTCACAGCTTAAAATTTCTTTCATTGCTGGATGAAAAATTGCTGTTGAATTCTTCATATAGTATTGCATGTTCTCAGGTTGAAATTTTGGATCTGATGTTGTAAATGGCTTCAAATTTGATTACAATTTTGAATGATCTCTGGTTTTTTTCTAAAGTAGAAAACTAAAGAAATTTGATCCGAAAATAAAAAGAGTAACAGGCTTTGTCTCTTTCATTAATTATAAACTTAATTTCCTTTAAAACAATGTTTTGCCACTTGTTATCATGAATTGTCCATAAGCTTACAAGTGTGTTTACTCAATCTTTAGTAAATGGCAAATGTAAAACCTCATTTTAAATTCATTTCTTATGTTAAAAATGTTAATTTTATCTTTTTAAATTAATTACTTATTTACAAATGATTTAAATCTTAATTAAATACTTTCCTAAATACTTATGTTTAATATAACTATGAAATGTATTTATCTCTTTATGTTTAATTTATAGTTAAAAATCCATTTTCCAAAGGTAAGTTTAAAAGAAAGAAAATGAACATTTATTTAAATTTTATTTTAAAAGTTTAAACTTAAGTTATTATATCTAACATTGATATTATATATAAAAACTAAATTTATTTTCAAAAACCAATTTAAAAGAAAACAAATTAAACTTTTATAATAATATACTATTTTTAAGCTATTATACTTTTAACAAAATAAACTTTTCTTTAAGTGTTTTGAAAATATAAGATTAATTTTAAATAGCTTTTGAAAAGCATTTTACTAAATCAAATCAAAAATCTTCCAAATCACCATATATACATATGTATATTATAAATTTGAAAACACATTTTCTGCTTCCATTATTTTTCTATGTACAATATATATATATACAAATATATATATATATATACACACACTATAAATAGAACATTTTAAATATTAACTTCAGAAATTATTTGAATTTTAAAACAGAACTTCAAATCACAATATAAACAGAACTTCAAATCACAATTGAGGCCTAGAAGAAAACTATCTCCGATCATGATCTTATAACCGAGGGGCACAATAAGACTATCTTCGACCAGGCTGAGACAATCACCCGGCTACAAGATCAGGTTGCGCGGCTTAGCGTTGATAAGTCTCACATCGAAGTCAAAAAAGGTGCTATTACGGTGGATTATTTGGAGCTTCAAATTTTTTTCAAAAGGAAGATGGAAAAGATAGACGAGAACGTCTTGAGTTTTTATGTTAATTCTCTATTGCATCAGAGGAGCCTTGGCTACTTAGGCCCAAAATTTCCACGCTCTCTAGCTATGGTTTGGGAAGAAATCTTGACTTACTTTCGTGACAGCAGTGACGTCTATACCGAGTGAAAGTTAGAAAACTCCTATCTTAATAAAGAATCAAAGAAGGCATTGCTGGAGGGCTAGGAGATTTTGCGGATCGAGAAGAAGAGAGAAGCTATCGATGCCACTATGACTGCAATCACTGAAGTGCTTACAGAGCCTTCCATTTCTGGCGAGTCTTCCATCTCTGGTCCTCTCTTATGAAATGCACGACTTATGCATGTACTATGTAATAATGATGTTTACTAAAGTTGATGACTCTATATTAAGGTCCAAGGAGGGAACTTGAACTATCCACGTGAATTTAAAAGGTGATTCCACGCTATTCCACAAATAGTACGAGTTGATGCATGACTTATGAAATGCGCGACTTATGAAATGTACTTTGTAATAATGTGTTAGTCGCTATGCACTCGATCGATGATGACCAAATATATAGATATAGAGTTGACGTGCGCAGTAATCACAGTAGTAGCAATATAAGTATAATAGCAGCTTGAATAAATAGAAAAGTAAAGCAAGAAGCAATCACAGCAAAGTTTTTATACTGGTTCAGACCTCCAGTCCTACGTCCAGTCCCAGACTCCTTCTGGAATTTAACCATTACCCTCACTTCGCCTAGAGGAATAGGCACCTGAGAAGCAGAACAGGATTTCAGTACACTTGCCCGAGCAGCCGAACGGGACTTCAATATTTTCTATTACAAAGTAATAACTTGACTATATATTGTGTCTTTAGTACACTGAGTAGTCAAACTGTAGTACAACTTCTATAACCAGCAAAAATGATGCAGAAGGAGTGTGTAGAGGTTAGGAAGTGGATTAGGACCAGATTTGTATGTTGTGGAGTGAAATAACACTGGTCTAAATTTGCTTTTAGAATGAATATGGAAGTTGGAGTGTTTGAAATCAATACGAGAATGATTTGAGAGAATATGATTGTGGTTTGTTTTTGGGATGGTGGAAGGCTTATATAGAAGTGAATGGAAGTCATAAATAGTTGCAATCCTTCAGAAATTCCCATTAGAAAAGATGCATCCGTTGAAAGTTTGCAATTGGTTGAACAGACACTTGAGTAGTCACTTGACTATTCGTATTGGAGTGAAAATTTGATATAGCCGTTGACTCTAAAATCAAAATGCTATGTAGGTCGGTTGGTAGGACATGCGCATTCCTCTCCAGCGAGCTAGGTTCGAGTATTGCCTTCGGCATTTTATTTTTCCTTCCCATTTCTTATTTCCCTTTCTTTAAAACGTTAGTATCATGTTAAAATGTAAATGTGGCTGTGGTGTAGTGGTATACATGTGTGGTATGCTCCTTTGCAACCTTGGTTCAAATCCCACCTCCTTGTATTTTTAACTATTTTACTTCCGCTCATCTGTGATTATGTAACCCTGCTAACGTATTCTTTACAGAAAACGATTGTAGTGTGGTTGGTGAAGCATGCAGCATTCCTAGTTGTAGTGGCTTGTTTGAATCTTGCTTATAGCAAATTTTGCACTTTGAATTTCCTTTTTACACATGCATCATGTAGTATGCTACCTACATGCATTTTGAAAGCAATTGTGGTTTGATGGTAAGGAATGCGTTCTTCTTTGATTTGTTGTGGGTTCAAACCTTATTTGGCTCATTTTATTTTTGATTTTCCTTCACCCTCCAAAGTGACTTTGTGTGAACCCTTTTTTTTTGTTGATTTACTTTTGCGTTCTTCGATATAGCTCAGTAAACATTGTCATTCATCATATACCTATTTGATTTGCAATTACTCAATAAACATATTAGTAGCATCGTTATATGGTTGTTATCATCAAAGCACCATAGATATATGGTATTTTCATATTGATGTTTATTAAAGTATCTTTATTAAAAACTAAAAATCAAATCAAAAGATTTTAATTACACTATAAGTTTTCAAAAGTAAAATCTCTTTATTATTTTGTGCTAATTATAAATGTTTTCAAAATGTGTATTAATATGTGGTAAAATATGTTAACGAAGATGCAATGATTCGAAACAACTTCCGTTCGACGAACAGTCGAAAATCCGAAAAACGATCTCGGTCACATTTTCTGTTTTTAATCAAACTATTTATTTATGTGAACAAAACTTGAAAATACATTTCTTATCATCTTTAAATAATTACAATAAGTCTATTTAAGTTGTAAAACCATATTCAATAATATTAAAATCCAATTTTATTGACCACCGATTTTTTTCAATTTTACGCCGAAACTTCAAAATCTCTATTCAATTCTAAAAATAAGTTCACCATTCTTATTTATCACATGAAACATGATTATATAAGTTTGAAAAAACTATATTTGAGTATTTAAAATAAATTAAATATTCTATTTAAAAGTGGTAAAATTAATGGTCGTTACAGCTTATCACCCCCAAACCGACGGCCTAATTGAGAGAGTGAATCATATCTTACAAGATCTCTTACGAGCTTACATTCTTGATTTCGGAGGCTCATGGGACAATCACTTGGGTTTAATAGAGTTTGCATACAACAACAGTTTTCAGTCCAGTATTGGTATGACACCATATGAAGCATTATATGGTCAACCGTATAATGTCCCTTCATGTCGGTGAGAAGCGGACGAGAAACTGATACTTGGGCCAGATATGGTTAGCGAGACCTCAGAAAAGATAGATATCATTCAGCAACAAGTGAAAGCTACATAGGATAGGCAGAAAAGTTACATTGATAAAAGGCGCAAAGATTTAGAATTCTACATTGGAGATATGGTATTCATGAAGATTTCACCTTTGAAGAACGTTATTCGGTTCGGTAGCGGAGGAAAGTTGGCACTGACATTTGCTGGTCCTTTTTCAAAATTAGAATGGATTGGGAACCTTACTTATAGAGCTGATGTACCTCAAAGAATGGCAGGAGTGCACAACTCCTCCATGTCACCCATTTGTGGAAATTTTGCACAACGCAGGTGTAACTATCGCATTGAATCAACTTAATGATATCGAGATTGAACCAGAAGCTTTGTGACCTCGTAGGTCGGTTCATATTATTGGACGCGAAAAGAAACATCCTAGGAGGAAGACGGTGGAATTAATGAAAGTCCAGTGAGGCGAAAGTGAAGGCGATTGAACATGAGAAGTCGAGGAGAGTACAAGGACCACACATTTGGAGCTCTTCACATGGTAATGCCTATTGGTTATCTCATTCTACTTTCACTTTCGATATCATATAGTATAGTTTAGTATCCCGCATGCTAGGATAGGTTTACCTACATTATTGATTGCATTATTTCATGTTTGACATATTTGATGTTGTACATGATTGTAAGGAATGCAGGGTAACTATGATCGATTTTCTTTGTTTGTTTGGGGATTTCAGGGGTGAAATTCCTAAAGAGGGAAGAGTGTAACAAGCCGTGTTTGACATATCAAAGAATCGTAAAATATTTTTAGTTTATTCGTATGAGGTCGTATGACTCTAAGATTTTGGAAAGTGACTCTTAGGGACATTTCTCACATAAACGATTTTTCTCAAATTTTTATATAACTATTTTGACCTTGAAATCTTATTTGAACTTTAAATTTTAATAGTAACTGAATTAGAGTCTCTAATCACTTCCATTTCTTTAGGATGGTTGTTTCTCATTCTGTAGAGTGGTCATCATAGAAAAACGAAAGTGTTGCCTGAAAGTTATAGTAGTTTCAAGTTTTGACTGCGATTATCCAGTTTTAATGGGTAATTAACTATGCTCATGCTTAGGCGCACTAACCCATTTCGAATTTTGCACTAATAGAAGGCTATAGAAACTAACCTAATTCATTTCTTTCATCCCTAAAATAGATCTAAACCTCCATTAACCCTAATCTCATCAAAAATCACACCTATTCCTTATAATCTTAGCTAAATCATTGATTAGAAAGGGGATTAACATAAGGAAACTTAAGATTATCATTTTTGCTGATTTGGTTTCGTCTCCTTTGTTATCTACTTCAGACTTAAGAATAAAATTTGGTATTTTAGGTATTTGATGAGTGGTTTTTGGCCTCTCACTCTCCTATACCTGTTTACATAATTAAAGTGATTATTTTAAACATGTTTATAGATATAAATGGTTTTCTAACTTTAACAACTTGTTCATGTATGTTTATGACCAAAAATATAAGATTTGTTAAAATGATTTTAGAAATGTATTTTTTAAACTATTAACACTTATTCACTTGCTAATTTAATCTTTATCACCCATATGCATATGTTAGTGTAAAACTTGGATTTAGGGAAAAACTTGCTTGATTATCATATCTTCATATATTGATTGTACGAATGGATGTATATGCATGTTATCCCATGATTATATGTTGTGATTTAATTTTTATTGGTAATGTTTTGGATGTTAGGTAGATAGGCTGAGAAATCTGGCAAATCACAGGCAAAACTGAACAGAATTGGACGAGACTTGAAAGGCAGAACCTGAAGCATAGGTAGAGCTCGCAATTCAAACTGCAAGCCCTAATTTACTAAGTATAGAAGTCGACATCGACATTAGTGGTTCATACCAATATCTGTGGCTTAGTCTAAGTCGGCAACGCCTTGGTGGAGAGGCAAATGTCGGCTAGTAAGAGTGTTCTAAGGCGTCGGACAGGAATTTGGCTAAGTACTTGAGGCTATGACGACTCGATTCTAGGATTTCCACTTAGTTGTTTGGAAGACATGATGACTTGAATTAGTGCAAAGAATTCAAGGTTCAAGCACTAGGGGATTGTAACGCCCCACTCCAAGACCCACTCTAGTAAAGAGTATTACGGAGTAATACCGTCTACTAGAACGGAGAATAGAGTATAATGGAAGCGACCATGTATAATCAAGCTATAACTAACTACTGAATACGTCGAATATGTGGTTTTCTTTTCTCAAGTGGTTCGACATATTCAATAGATATTTATAACGAAACTACAATGGCTAAGGAAAATAGGTTCAGAACAAACATAATACTAAATGATAACATCATCATCACAGAACAGTCACATAACAGTCACAGAACATAGGTACAATATATCCTCAATACAGATCCAAGTATCAAAAGATGGGTACAAAGCCACCGCTCACACATGTGAGTCAAAAATATGTACATAAGAGTCTGAAATAACAGAGTAGCTGAATAGTGGACAAATAAAAGAGCTATCTATCAGCATAGCAGATAATGTCCAAGCGGAAGCACAGAAAGCTAAGTCCAGAGACCTAACCTGAAACAACTCGGTCTGACCCGAGCGAAAACACTCGGGTCAGGCTAGCTAAACAATCAGTAATAAATGAGATATATATAATAATGCAGTACATAAATAAAACAGTACTTCTCCAAAGAGAAGAGTAATATGTACTACATGAATATAATGACGATCCCTAATCATCAATAAACAGTAAAAATCTCCAAAGAGAATACAAACACCAAAGTGTTTAATAAATAAAATCGCCTCATATCATCGGCGTAGCCAAAGCTATATAAAGTTTCCCATAGGCAATGATCCCAAGAGTGACCAGAGTCAGTAATCAATGCCCAAGCAAAGATCGGTGCTCCAAAGAGCAATAGGGATATACTGAAAAGTCAATGAAATCAAACACTGAAAAGCAGTGTCCAGAGACACTGTGAATCCACAAGGTAATCGCACTTACATCGTATGGTTCCATAGAACCAACACCGAATGGCGATACTCGAATGGATATAAAATCATCAGATAATACAAATATTGCACGTGCACCGACCAGAGTCGTTGTTGCCAAGTACTGTAGAGTTGTGACCGATCACTCGCACAGATGCGGAACGCGCGAGACGGCGAGATCCTTCCCAGAAGGATAAAGGCCCAGAGGCGCACGCCGAAAATAAACTGCTCCATAGAGCAGGTGTCCAGAGACGGTTGCCCAGAGGCGTGGTGACGCAGAGGTCCGGTACTGGCCGCCCAGAGGCTAATGTGTCACTAACTTCTTGGAGAGGAACCGGTAAAGTGTTAACAATGAGTCACATACCCCACGTTCGCACTAAACGGTTTACTAACCAATAGCAAGCTCACACTCCAAACAATAAAAAGTTCACCTCGTATCATCGGTAAACTAGACCCAAAGGTCAAAACGATCAATCGAATAGGTCAGGGATTAACCGGAAAGAAAATACACACGGTTCCATAGGCCGGAGATTTCCTAACCGTTTAAGCACCTTTCCACTTCACTCGACATGCTAAAAGTGAGTGTGAGATTTTTATTATAGAAAATAATGGTGTGAAACGGATTTATAATTGATTTTGAAATCAATTTAAAACGGCTTTTTAAAACTCTCCTATTATGGAGTAATTAATTTAATAATTAAAAATAATATTATATAATAATTTTGAAAGCCATTTAGGAGTGAAAAATCCTTTTTAAAATAGTTCATAAAAACCCGTGTACGAAATCCAGAGACAAATCTCAAAGAAATCGATAAATCAGAAAATCACTGAAAATATTCTAAGTGTTGGAAAATAGTCCAAAACTGAAGCGAACCCAAATTCGAAAAATTATTCGGACCAGCAAACCGAATACGAATGGCATGAAAATTGGTAGGAACGTAGTCCGACATTCCTACTTCAGAACACAAAACGAATTACTCGATTCCGACTTGAAACGAAGTCGCAGCGACGCTGTAAAGTCGGACCCGAAAACAGTGAATACACTGTTTCAGGCTGAGATTCGGGTCTCCCTTCGACAGCAATTTCGAAGAGTCAAATGAACTCAGATACTAATCAAACTTTCTAGAGATGGATTTCGAACTCCTGCTTTCCAACGAGTCCAAAAACGTTGGATTTCGACGAAGGATGTGATCGTGGCGATGTCACAAAGTTCAGTCCCAAAACTGCAACCAGAAGAAAAAAATATTTGCTTTCATATTTTTTTTTATTTTTTTTCTTCTTGGGCCCCCAGCCCGCATGGGCTGGGGGGTACTTGGGGCCCGCCACAGCCCGCTCGGGCTGGGGGGTACTTGGGCCCCGTCCCCGACCGCGCGGGCTGGGGACTAGTGGCCGCCCCAGCCCACACTGGCTGGGGATTTTGGGCCGCCCCAGCCCGTTGCGAGCTGGGGAAAAGGGTGCCCAGCCACTTGTGGGCTGGGGTCAGGTGGGCCGCCCCAGCCCCTTGCGGGCTGGGGAATGTGGGCCGCCCCAGCCCCAAGCGGGCTGGGGAAAATGGGCCCGCCCCAGCCCTTGCGGGCTGTGGGGAAAAGGGGCCACCCCAGCCCCTTGCGGGCTGGGGTCTATGGCCCGCCCCCAGCCCGGGCGGGCTGGGGGCCTGTGCGTGCCCGGGCTGAGCCCGGGCTGCGCCTGGATGCAACCCAGGCCTGTCCTGGTGCACCCAGAGCCCTTTTTCAGCCATTTTCTAGGCTGTGCATTTCCAGCCTGCAGAATTTTTGCATTTTAGTGGTTTTGGGGGTGGTTTTTTCAGTTTTTGGCATTAAATTTTCACCAACATTACAATTAGCAATAATCACTAATCAATAGTAATTACCTCAAAGAAGCAAAGGATCAAGTAGTTTGTGTACACAATATCACGCAAGCCAAAAACCTCAACCCCAAAGCAAACGATCAAGTGACTTCAAGGACCCAAAATCAAAAAAACAAAACAAAGATTACAACAAGATGGTGGAGATAAAATAGGGATTAAGAAGGATTAGAGAATAGGGGAGATTGCATTACCTTTTTCAAAGATTAAATTAGTTTAGTTACGAAGAGAAGGAGGTGGATCTTCTACCAAGGGAGGCCATTAGTTATGTTTAGATCTAGGTTTAGGAATTATGAAGAGGAGGGTTAGGGTTTATGGAATGAGTTTAAGATATTATATAGAAGTGGGTAGGCTAATGGGCCATGTTAGGAGGTTTTAAAACCCTTTAGGACTTAGTTTATTTTTCTAAGGTTATCATGTGAACAAAATCTTAAGTAGCAACCTAGTTTTAATTAAAACCATATAATTGTCTCATTTGGCCAATTAAACCTATAATCACATTTAAAAATTCCCCATTTTAAACCTCAAAATATTTTAATTTGCAAATCAAATTGCAAATTTAAATTCCCAAAAAATTTTTTAGCTCCCTTTTCAACGTAAAATCATAATTTTTAATTTATCATTCGGTAATTGAAATCTCAGGGTTGTTACAACTCCCCCTTAAGAAAATTGCGTCCCCGCAATTCCTTAAATATAGAAGTCGTCTATAACATCTAATCCACAAAAGGAATACAGAAGATAAATTATAGATGCTCACCCGTGCCGGAAGATGAAAGAAAACCAGGATAAGTACGCTCGATAAACTCTCTGGTCTCCCAAGTGCAGTCCTTAGGATTAGACGACCATTGAATCTTCACGAGCGGGACCTCTTTGTTTCGAAGACGTCTAACCTCCGAATCAAGCACACGAAGAGGTTGCTGCTCTATAGATAGATCGGGTGAGATCTCCAAATCAGGTACGATATGAGGCTCGATAATAGAATCAGAATCGCGCACACACTTGCGAAGCTGAGAAACATGGAACACATCATGTATTCCAGAGAAATGAGCAGGTAGAGCCACTCTATAGGCGACGAGGCCGATGCATTCCGTGATAGGAAACGGTCCAATATAGCGAGGGGCCAATTTCCCTGTAGAACTGAAACGCACAACCCCTTTCATAGGAGATATCCGAATAAAGACATGATCACTAATGGAGAACTCAAGAGGCTTCCTATGGTTGTCCGCGTAGGATTTCTGGCGGTCCTGTGCCTCTTTCATTCTCTGACGGATAAGAACAATCTTTTCAGAAGATTCCCGAACTGAATCTGGACCAAGAATAAGCTTCTCGCCAGATTCTAACCAACAAGCAGGAGAGCGACATGGCCTTCCATATAGAGCCTCGAAAGGTGCCATGCCAATACTAGGCTGAAAGCTATTGTTGTAGGAGAACTCTACAAGCGGTAAGTGATCCTCCCAACTACCTTCGAAATCCAGAATACAACAGCGCAAAAGATCCTCCAAAACACGATTCACCCTTTCAGTCTGACCGTCGGTATGAGGGTGATAAGCAGTCGAGAGATTCAGCTTTGTGCCTAAAGCTGACTGTAGGCACTTCCAGAAGTGACTAGTAAAGATAGTGTCTCGATCACAGACGATAGAGCTAGGAATGCCATGCAGTCGAACGACTTCCTTCACATATAGCTTGGCAAGCTGAGGATCAGTCCGAGTGGACTTAATCGGAATGAAATGATCCGATTTGGTCAAGCGATCAACAGTAACCCAGATAGAAGTATGGCCTGACCTCGATCGAGGTAGACCGTCAATGAAATCCATGGATATCTGATCCCATTTCCATAATGGAATCTCTAGTGGCTGAAGAAGACCAGACGGACGCTTATGCTCGGCTTTGATCTGTTGACAAGTCATGCAACCACTCACATAACTTGCCACGTCTCTCTTCAAACCCTCCCAATAATATAGGCGACACATGTCGGCATACATCTTACTCGACCCGGGATGAATAGTGTACTTAGTGCGATGGCACTCGTCCAGAATGTCACGCCTAAGTGATAAATCAGATGGTACAATAATACGGTTCTTCCTACGAAGACACCGATGAAAATCAAGAGAATAATCCAGCAATGTCTCATCACTGGATCCCGACTCGAGAAGATGAATAAGATGCAATAAGTCTGGATCCTGCCGCTGAGCATGGGCAATGCGATCCAATAAGATAGGACGAGCTTCCAAGCTAAATAATAAGACTGGAGAATCATAGGATGGAGCTCGATCTCTAACATCACAAAAATATAGGGTCTCAAGAATATCCCACTCGGCAATCATCATAGAAACTACTGCCGAGTGCTTACGACTGAGCGCATCTGCAACACGATTAACCTTGCCGGGGGTATACTGAATATCTAAATCATATGAGGCGAGAAACTCAAGCCATCGCTGCTGCCTCATATTGAGATCCCTTTGACTGAATAGATACTTCAGCGACTTGTGATCGGTGTAAAGAGTGAAGCGTTCACCTAATAGAAAGTGACGCCACGTCTTCAGGGCAAAGACGATAGCGACCAACTCAAGATCATGAGTCGGATAGCGAACCTCATTCGGACGCAGTTGCCTGGAAGCATAAGCAACTACCCGATCCTTCTGCATAAGCACAGCACCGAGCCCGCTACCACAAGCATCGGTGTAAACAACCAGATCCTGGTTACTCTCAGGAACCACAAGAATAAGAGCATGAGTGAGAAGTTCCTTCAATCGCTGAAAAGAAGCTTCACACTTATCATACCAAATAAAGCGAACACCCTTACGAGTCAGCGTCGTAAGGGGAAGTGCAACTCGAGAGAAATCCTTGACAAACCGACGGTAATAACCCGCCAGACCAAGGAAGCTGCGAATATCATGAACGTTCTCGGGCTGCTTCCAATTCTGAATAGCTTCGATCTTGGCAGGATCGACAGAAACACCCTCAGATGATACAATATGGCCCAAGAACTTGACCTTGCTCTCCCAAAAATGGCACTTGGAGAGCTTGGCCTTAAGCTGATGCTGACGAAGAGTATGCAAGACGATCCGCAAATGATGAGCATGCTCTGCCTCGGATCTAGAGTAAATAAGAATATCGTCGATGAAAACCAAAACGAATCTATCGATGTATTCTCGGAATACTCGATTCATAAGATCGACGAAGAAAGCCGGTGCGTTCGTCAAGCCGAATGGCATGACCAACCACTCAAAAGAACCATAACGAGTGCGGAAAGCGGTAAGAGGAATGCTATCTTCCGCAACTCGGAGCTGATGAAATCCGGTGGCAAGGTCGAGCTGGGAAAAGACCTTCGCACCGCTCAACTGATCAAACATATCGTCTATCTATGGCAATGGATAACGATTTCTGATGGTCAACTCATTAAGCTTGCGATAGTCAATGCAAAGCCTAAGAGAGCCATCGGGCTTCTTAACGAAGACCACAGCAGCACCCCATGGCGAAGAACTGGACCGAATGAACTGCTTCGCCTCAAGCTCCACTAACTGCTTCCTGAGTTCCTTATTCTCTTTAGTAGACATCCTCGTGGGAGGACGCCCAACTGGGTGGGAGCCTGGAATGAGATCGATGCGGAACTCAACGGCCCGCTTTGGCGGCAGGCCAGATACTGGCTCGAATATATCGGGGAAATCCCGAACAACAGGAATACGAGATATGTCCAAATCCTCATCTCGTGAATCAAGAGAAAATAAAGTAATATCAGAAATCCCAACATCTTGAAGAACAATAGCTAACGGAGAGGACGAATCAGGGTGATGAATGAATAATATCCGCTCCGAACAAATAATTTTGGCGTCGTGCTGAACGAGCCAATCCATGCCAAGAATCATATCAAATCCCAAATACTCCATAACGTGCAGATTCGCACGGAAAGAAAATCCACAAAGATCAATATCTATATTCTCACAAAGCAAGCTAAGGGTCGTGGATCCGCCGATGGTATTCACAATCCTTAGTGAAGAAACCAGACAAGTAACATCCAAGGATAAAGCATCTACTAGCTCCTTTGATACGAATGAGTGAGAGACACCCGTATCAAAGAGAACTCTAAAAGATCTACCATGAAATAAAATAGAACCTACGAGAACGGAAGGATGCGTACCTCGAGGCTGAGCTGAAGATGCAGGAGCCTTGGCAGCATTAAGCTTGCCAGACTTGGCACTAGCTGGAGCAATAGGACAAGTGGAGATCCTGTGTCCCTACTTCTTGCAGAAGGTGCAATAGAGAGGTTTGGGACACTCTCGAATAAAGTGATCTGGAGAACCACAGTTGAAGCATTTCTTCGGAGGGCGGGTTCCACTAGGCTGTGACTGAATCTGAGGCTGAGTCTGAGGCTGAGCCTGGACAGCAGAACCGCCAGTCTTCTTCTTCTTATTCCAAGGCTTGGTCTTCTGAAATGGACCCTGCTTCTGATTGGGGTTTTTGGAACCCCCAACATCATCATCACTATGCTCCATCTCGACTAACTCAAGATGTAGAGCTGCATCGACTAGCTTCTCGAATGAGAGCTCAAGCTAAAGCATAAGCTGCCTCTTCAGATATTTCTTCAAGCCCTCAACAAATTTGAGGTTCCTCTTATAAGGAGTAGCAATAAACTCAAGGCCGTACTTGGACAGGGCCTCGAAGGAAGAGACATAGTCGGATATGGAAGACTTCCCCTGCTTGAGATCAAGAAAGCGGCGGGCAAGGGAGTTCTTCTCTGACTCTGGGATGAATTTGAGCTCAAATCTCTAACGAAACTGAGCCCAAGTAAGTGTGGTCTCATCGATCTCGGCAATAAGGAGTTCGTACCAATCCAGGGCACGACTCAAAAGCTGACTAGAAGCAATAAGAACACGGTCATGATCCGAGATATCCATACGAGTGAAAATGCGCTCGCATATCCGAATCCAAGCCTGGACCTCTAAGACATTCTCGGAGCCACTGAACGGCTTCCCTCCGAGATGGGTAAAATCGCTGCAAAAACGCGCAAAAGCAGACTTGCGCGGAGCATCAGCAACTGGGGCTGGAGAGTGAGAATGAGACTGGGAGTTCCGAACCAGCTCCATGATCTGGTCGGTGGTCATGAATACGCCCACTGGATGAGTGTTGCTGGACTGCCCAGTAGAACTGGTCTGACGTGTGGTTCTCCCTCTTCCCCTTCCAGACATACTGAAAGTCAAACGGGAATTAGAGTTAGACATGATTCAATGATAGATACTTAATTAAGGAATACTACGAAATATAATAAATTCCTACACATACTCCTAACTTATCTATCGATAGGCATAAGGAAGGGATTTGATTTAATTCGAATCCAATTAAAATGTACTGTACTAAGTGTATCTGTTCTGTGTTTGTTATGCTTAATTCTGAACCTTAGCTTTGATACCAAGATGTAACGCCCCACTCCGAGACCCACTCTAGTAAAGAGTATTACGGAGTAATACCGTCTACTAGAACGGAGAATAGAGTATAATGGAAGCGACCATGTGTAATCAAGCTATAACTAACTACTGAATACGTCGAATATGTGGTTTTCTTTTCTCAAGTGGTTCGACATATCCGATAGATATTTATAACAAAACTACAATGGCTAAGGAAAATAGGTTCAGAACAAACATAATACTAAATGATAACACCATCATCACAGAACAGTCACATAACAGTCACAGAACATAGGTACAATATATCCTCAATACAGATCCAAGTATCAAAAGGTGGGTACAAAGCCACTGCTCACACATGTGAGTCAAAAATATGTACATAAGAGTCTGAAATAACAGAGTAGCTGAATAGTGGACAAATAAAAGAGCTATCTATCAGCATAGCAGATAATGTCCAAGCGGAAGCACAGAAAGCTAAGTCCAGAGACCTAACCTGAAACAACTCGGTCTGACCCGAGCGAAAACACTCGGGTCAGGCTAGCTAAACAATCAGTAATAAATGAGATATATATAATAATGCAGTACATAAATAAAACAGTACTTCTCCAAAGAGAAGAGTAATATGGACTACATGAATATAATGACGATCCCTAATCATCAATAAACAGTAAAAATCTCCAAAGAGAATATAAACACCAAAGTGTTTAATAAATAAAATCGCCTCATATCATCGGCGTAGCCAAAGCTATATAAAGTTGCCCATAGGCAATAATCCCAAGAGTGACCAGAGTCAGTAATCAATGCCCAAGCAAAGATCGATGCTCCAAAGAGCAATAGGGATATACTGAAAAGTCAATGAAATCAAACACTGAAAAGCAGTGTCCAGAGACACTGTGAATCCACAAGGTAATCGCACTTACATCGTATGGTTCCATAGAACCAACACCGAATGGAGATACTCGAATGGATATAAAATCATCAAATAATACAAATATTGCACGTGCACCGACCAAAGTCGTTGTTGCCAAGTACTATAGAGTTGTGATCGATCACTCGCACAGATGCGGAACGCGCGAGACGGCGAGATCCTTCCCAGAAGGATAAAGGCCCAGAGGCGCACGCCGAAAAATAAACTGCTCCATAGAGCAGGTGTCCAGAGACGGTTGCCCAGAGGCGTGGTGACCCAGAGGTCCAGTACTGGCCGCCCAGAGGCTAATGTGTCACTAACTTCTTGGAGAGGAACCCGTAAAGTGTTAACAATGAGTCCCATACCCCACGTTCGCACTAAATGGTTTACTAACCAATAGCAAGCTCACACTCCAAACAATAAAAAGTCCACCTCGTATCATCGGTAAACTAGACCCAAAGGTCAAAACGATCAATCGAATAGGTCAAGGATTAACCGGAAAGAAAATACACACGGTTCCATAGGCCGGAGATTTCCTAACCATTTAAGCACCTTTCCACTTCGCTCGACGTGCTAAAAGTGAGTGTGAGATTTTTATTATAGAAAATAATGGTGCGAAACGGATTTATAATTGATTTTGAAATCACTTTAAAACGGCTTTTTAAAACTCTCCTATTATGGAGTAATTAATTTAATAATTAAAAATAATATTATATAATAATTTCGAAAGCCATTTAGGAGTGAAAAATCCTTTTTAAAATAGTTCATAAAAACCCGTGTACGAAATCCAGAGACAAATCTCAAAGAAATCGATAAATCAGAAAATCACTGAAAATATTCTAAGTGTTGGAAAATAGTCCAAAACTGACGCGAACCCAAATTCGAAAAATTATTTGGACCAGGAAACCGAATATGAATGGCATGAAAATTGGTAGGAACGTAGTCCGACATTCCTACTTCAGAATGCAAAAAGAATTACTCGATTCCGACTTGAAACGAAGTTGCAGCGACGCTGCAAAGTCGGACCCGGAAACAGTGAATACACTGTTTCAGGCTGAGATCCGGGTCTCCCTTCGACAGCAATTTCGAAGAGTCAAATGAACTCGGATACTAATCAAACTTTCTAGAGATGGATTTCGGAACTCCAGCTTTTCAACGAGTCCAAAAACATTGGATTTCGACGAAGGATGTGACCGTGGCAATGTCACAAAGTTCAGTCCCAAAACTGCAACCAGAAGAAAAAAAATTTGCTTTCATATTTTATTTTATTTTTTCTTCTTGGGCCCCCAGCCCGCATGGGCTGGGGGGTACTTGGGGCTCGCCCCAGCCCGCTCGGGCTGGGGGGTACTTGGGCCCTGCCCCCACCCGCGCGGGCTGGGGACTAGTGGCCGCCCCAGCCCGTTGCGGGCTGGGGTTAGGTGGGCCGCCCCATCCCCTTGCGGGCTGGGGAATATGGGCCGCCCCATCCCCAAGCGGGCTGGGGAAAAGGGGCCCACCCCAGACCTTGCGGGCTGGGGGGAAAAGGGGCCGCCCCAGCCCCTTACGGGCTGGGGTCTGTGCGTGCCCCCAGCCCGGGCGGGCTGGGGGCCTGTGCGTGCCCGGGCTGGGGCCTGGGTGCAACCCAGGCCTGTCCTGGTGCACCCAGAGCCCTTTTTCAGCCATTTTCTAGGCTGTGCATTTCTAGCCTGCAGAATTTTTGCATTTTAGTGGTTTTGGGGGTGTTTTTTTCAGTTTTTGGCATTAAATTTTCCACAACATTACAACTAGCAATAATCACTAATCAATAGTAATTACCTCAAAGAAGCAAAAGATCAAGTAGTTTGTGTGCACAATATCAAGCAAGCCAAAATCCTCAACCCCAAAGCAAAAGATCAAGAGACTTCAAGGACCCAAAATCAAAAAAACAAAACAAAGATTACAACAAGATGGTGGAGATAAAATAGGGATTAAGAAGGATTAGAGAATAGGGGAGATTGCATTACCTTTTTCAAAGATTAAATTAGTTTAGTTATGAAGAGAAGGAGGTGGATCTTCTACCAAGGGAGGCCATTAGTTATGTTTAGATCTAGGTTTAGGAATTATGAAGAGGAGGGTTAGGGTTTATGGAATGGGTTTAAGATATTATATAGAAGTGGGTAGGCTAATGGGCCATGTTAGGAGGTTTTAAAACCCTTTAGGACTTAGTTTATTTTTCTAAGGTTATCATGTGAACAAAATCTTAAGTAGCAACCTAGTTTTAATTAAAACCATATAATTGTCTCATTTGGCCAATTAAACCTATAATCACATTTAAAAATTGCCCATTTTAAACCCCAAAATATTTTAATTTGCAAATCAAATTGCAAATTTAAATTCCCAAAAATTTGTTTAGCTCCCTTTTCAACGTAAAATCATAATTTTTAATTTATCATTGGGTAATTGCAATCTCAGGGTTGTTACAGGGATGGATTACTAGAAGCAAGATGTCGGATGGGGAGAGACATAGCCACTGGTTGGCAAAGAACAAGAGTCGGTTCTGAGCTGTTGAAGTCAGTACCGAGTTCTCATCCTTGATCCAATAGGGACCAAATTTTAGAGTATGGTTCTGGAGTTTTAAAGGTCGTTACGGAGGTATTGACTTGTTCATATGATGACTGACAGTTGTATAACAACATGATGAAAATTAAAGTCTTCGAATAGAAACTTGATGATGAATGGAGTTAGGTTACAAATATAACGGCTCGATAAAGAAAGGAGTCGTAAAGTGGAGAATGTAGAATGGTTCATCAAGAATAACGTCTCGATGAAGAAAGGAGTCATTAAGTGTAACATCCCCCATTTAGAGACCCAAAACTAACTGCTACCGATGCTGTAGTCATCCATAGTTATTAATTCTCGGTGACCAAATGCGGTAATGTTATATACATTGATATTTTAGAAACACATGAATATGAAATTTTTTAAACTCAATTTAAAATAAATTTCTCATTTCATTACAAATAGCATTTCAGATTCATTACATAATCTCATATGTAAGCCACGTTCAGAGAAATTATAATTTATTACAAAATACGTCAAGAGTGATATATGAAGATGCCCCCTTGGTTGATCAGAGTCTAAATATAGGAAATTAAAAAAAATCCCTTAATCCAAATAACACATCGGATAATAGATAAAATCACCTAAATAGCTAGCTTGCCTCCTACACTTCTCTAGAAGCTTGTTCGTCAACTAACGTGAAAAACCCTTACCCTTAGCCTACTCAAATTAATTTTGAGAACCTGAGAGTTCAAGGGGAAAACATAAACTTTGAGTCAAACAAAAGGCCTGATTTAAATAATAATACACCATCTCGAACCAAATAGATATCTAGTGAGACCACGCCCCTGAGCGAAACAGGTTTTCCCCTCGCGAGTACCTTAACCAAAAACTAATTAATCATATTTTATGTACCAACATCCACAATGGTTAAAACATAATATAATATGTTGATATGTAATTATACAGTATATCTTGGATTTCCCCATTCATCTGACTATCTGTCTCAAACTATAGTCTCTAGGGTCACTACTAACCTATTAGTTTTCATGGGCTAACTAATAACCTGTTCCAAGCATACGAACTCTCTGTCCGGTTTCATAATTTTCATAGGATTATTAAGAGCGTGGTGTCTACCAATAACATCATCCAATCATAGTTTTCATAGGCTGATTATGGACCTATTGATCTCTATCAATAATTTGTTTTGGACATAGTTTTCATGGGATCGCTAGAACCTATTGGCCCCAACCAATAACATTTCTCAAGGCATAGTTTTCATGGGCTATAACTTTTTATAGCTGCAAAATTAGGGTCTCTAAATTATTCCATTGCTTCTGAATAATGGTTTTCCTTTTTGTAGAATGGTCATAATAGAGAAATGGACTTACAGTTAAAAAATTATATATGTTTTACGTTTTGAAAACATAGCCGGTGAAAGGGTACTAAAACAACAATAGCGGAAGGGGGTTCCACCCAATAGTGGAGAAAGGGGGTTCCACCCAACTGTGGCAAAATGAGGTTCCACCTAATAGTGCAGAACAGTGGAGAAAGGGGGTTCCATCTAACAGTGTAGAACAATGGAGAAAGGGGGTTCCACCCAACAGTGAAGAAAAGCGGTTCAGTGGCAGACTCTTAATTAACGTAAATACTGCTATTTTTTTAAACAAAGTATATTTATTCATCGGCTCTTATTGTTTGTCAAATTCGCATTGGTTAGAGATATACTTATCAATTTCTTTGTAGAAAAATTACTATCATTAGATTTCATAATTTCCCAAGTTATTTTCAAACCATTAAAGTATACTAATATTTTAATATAATTATTAAGCCTTTCTAGTTTAGAAAATTCATAATAAATCGAAACCACTTGGAAAAGATCCCAAAATTCACCAAAAATATAAAATAACATTTTCTTTACTATACAAAAATTTCGATGTAAAATTCATTATTTTATTATTTTTAATAATTAAAACCTGAAATAAATGCCCTTTCATATTAGGAAATTCATAAAATATTCCTATTAATTTCAAAAATTGTGAAATTAAAACTCATCTCCAAAATTATGTATCACACAACATATCCAAAAATCAAGTCCTTTGGAGGTCATTCACTAAGGTTTTCCCTTGAAACCTATCATAATAATTTCATAAAAATTCCATTAAATCACCATTCATGCAAACAATGGTAAAAGCAACCATATCATCATCAAACAATTTGGAATACATCCAAAGTCCAAAATTCAATACAAAGAATGAGATGGATACTATTATTCACCTTGTTTTGCGAAAAAGAGTTGAGATTTGAGTTGTTGATTTGATTCCCCTTAGCTTTAACTTGATTCCTAACTTTTTTTCCTTTAAAAGCTTTAGCAATGGTCTCTACTTTGTTTGTGTTTTGTATGGATGTAAAAATGAATGAAGATAGAGGGTAAAAGGGTTTATGTTTAGAAAATGAAGCTTATTCCTATTTTCCCCCTCTCATAAATCCTCTTCCTTATGTTGTGTTGATTAGTTATAGCCTAACCTAATTAATTATTAAATCTCATCTCCTTTTCATGCCACACATTATTCTGTTTAATTAATCTTATTAAATCTCCTAAATAATGTTAAAGAAAAATTATGGGTGTTACATTAAGTGGAGGAATGAAGAATGGTTCCTCCAAGATAATGGAAGTTAAATGGAGAAAAGGAAGGGCTTGGATACGCGAACTAAAGGATCGCTGATACTCGGAGTGTTTTCTTTTGTACTCAAAGCAGGGGTATCATGAGGACGCTTCTGGGTAGTGAAGAATGGCTGCCCCAAATCAAAATAATGGATCCTTGTACCCTTAACCAGAAGAATGGATCTGGTACCAGCTTTAGGCTAAAAGTGTACAACTGAAAATCGAGATTTACATTAATCTCAGGTAGAAGACTGGTCATACGAGTTATCATATATCCAGAGTATGCTGAGTGATGGTTAGTATTGTTTGATGGATGATATGTCTATTATCGCTGCTTCACTAGCCATGTCAACTTAGGGTTGTCATCGGAGATAGGTAGTGGGTTTAGGGATACCTAGACATCCTTTATCGCACTTGCTTGTGTTACCCCTTTATGATATGTAGAGTAGCATATTATGTTAGTATGTGCTAACTCTTTGATTGCAGGGATATGTCAGGTATGATTTATATACCTTACTCCTTACTATATCGACTTATATAGTATTCTGATTTATTTACCGCTCACAACAGACTGTTTTTTGACTCGAAATTTTATGCTTTAGTTTTTATTATCTCATGTGCTCTTAAATGATAGACTAGATAGCAGGTCTATGTGCGACGCAGTAGCTGTGCAGAGGACTAACTAGAGGGAGCTATCTCGTATTATATAAGAATTTCTATGCTTATTCCACTGTGGAATGCTGTGGAGCCTTGGCAGTGTTCAATTATTATTAGTAGTATGAGACAGTTATTTGAGTTTATTTATATTGTATAAAACTCTATTTCATGAGGTATAACTTTGTATATCTGTACCCTAATATTTTGATCACTTAGTTATTTCCTTCTCTCCTATTTTATATCCGTGATATTATATTTTATTTCATGCACTGTGGGATATACTACAGGTTATGTGATGTTTTGTTTCATTTTTAAACCATGATGGTCGCTCTACATCGATCAGCACGATAGCAGCACACTATCTTATGTATATTGAGTGCCGATGGTGTAGGTTGATAATCACATTTGCGGTAAAGGTATTTCATGCTTCCATAACTTTTTTAATTGACCCAACACGAATAGAACTCAAAGTTGTATGTAAAAGCATCATCTCAGAATATAGGCATAATTTCTTAAATGACAAGTTTGACATTGATGAGATAAAAGAAGCAATTTCAACATCCAAGACAACATGGCTCCGAGGTTAGATGGACTAAACTCAAGATTCTACGAATCAGATTAGAACAAAATAAAGGGTCTAATCACGAAAGCAATTAATGATGTTTTCAACAAAAAGAAAATGATTAAAAAGGTAAATCATAGTTTCATTCACCTTATTGCAAAGAATTAAAAAGTAATATAAATACAGCACTTTAGGCATATTTCTTATTGCAATTTGATGCACAAAACCTTAGCCAAAGTGTTGTGTAATATGTTGAAAATAGTTGGGGATTTAGCAATGATAATAACAAAGTCATAAGCATTAAAATATATTTTAGTAAGGTATGATTCATCAAAGAGAGGTTTCATTTTAACATAATGAAAGAAATTAATTTTATTGGAAAATGGATTAACATTATCCGTGAAATGGTGTTTTCTCCTAGTTTCTCTTTTATGCACCATGGAAGCCCACCTGGTTTTCCAAATTAACAGGGGTTTAAGGCAAGGGGATCCATTGTCGCCTTTTTAGTTCTCGATCGTTGTGGAATTCTTTACTTTGTTGAGGGAGCAAAAAACTAGAAGAGGAGAAATTAGCCCAGCTAAGGTGAATAATTTCAAATTTTCACACATTATATAGGTAGATGTGTTTTTACTATGGCTGACGTAAAGGCAGCGATGTGTTCAAGGAAATATATGAGGCGTCTAGTTTGCAACTAAACAGGGAAAAGTCAAATGTATTTATAGTGGGGTTATGTCTCATAAAGATGAAATTGCGGATTAAATTGGGCATGGAGCAGGGTAATCTTCCCATCAAATATTTGGGTATTCCCTTGTCGAACATGAAGGACTATGTCGGTTTAATAGATAGATTCAAAAGCAAGATTAGTGGATGGGAGACTAAAATGTTGAGTTTAACCCGTAGCTAAGAACTTATCTAGTCTACATAATATCCCATTGTGTAGTATTGGATGCAACAATTTTTTATGGAAGGCAAGGTGAGAGAAATTCCAAGGGAAATTTTATGTAAGAGAAGAGTGAATGTGGAATGGGTTTAAGGAAGTTTGAAGATATAAATAAAACTTTTTTCATTAAACTGACATGGAGGGCCAGAGTTACGAAAGAGAAATATGTTAAGGACCAATCCTTTTGGGAGGTAGAAATTAGGTAGGACAATTCAAGGGTGTGGAAATTCATGATGAAAAATAGGGAAGAGGCAACAAAACGTACAAGTAAGTGAATAATTAATGGAAAGACTACTTCCCTATAGTCTGACCCATGGATACAAAGGGGTGGGATAGTAAACAAGCTAGGCTATGATAATCTTGAATGGACTAGAGGAGAAAGAACGATGGTAAGCGATATTTTGGAGGAGGGTGTTTGATGTACTGACAAGATTAACTATATGAGACAATTTAGAGAAGAAATAAATAAAATTAAAGTATGCAGCGATAAATAAGAGTGTTAACGAATTTATTTGTCAACCCGAAAATGTGTAAGGAAAGAGGAATGCGGTTGTAAGAAAGATTGAATGTCCCTTGTAAACCTCAACAAGTGTTGGAAAAAGTGACACTTGGTTGAGAAAGGGCTTGGGTAATTAGGCTTGGCTTGCGCAAGTCCATAATGGCATCATAAGCATGTCCATGTGGAAGCAATGTTAATCTATTTAGAGCAATCTTATGCACGCATAGATCAAGATTATGCGTGGTTTTGGAATTCAAAGAAAGTTATGATTAAGAATCACAAGCACTTTAAAACCCAAAAACAAGTCATAATTGAAGTCCTCTTTATTCCTATGTTATGTAATTGTTGAATGTACAAGGTACTACGTGTAAAAGTACAATCGGCACTAAAATCCCTAAATTAATTTAGGGTTACAAAGTTTAAAATGTAAGAGACAAGAAAAGAATGATTTTCCCCTTCTTCATTCCCCTAGGTCCATATTTATAAAGGTTAAGGGATGCGGCATGACTGCCACATGTCTGTGCGACATGTTTGACCTCTGGCATTAACCATACTAATGGTGCATGGTGCTATAATTTAGCATCCACTTGCAAAATAGTGAACTTCGGCACTTAGCAGCCATCCTGCCTTGGCAACCCTCATTGATGACATTCAATGTCAACATTGTATTGAGGATATGTGACCTCCTTTGAAGGTTGATGAAGTGCAGTATTACTATGTAAGTCTACAGGGTGGATCATGTAGTGTATAAGAAGTATATGTGATAAAATATATGATGCAACTAAAATAATATTAATCTAAGTAAATGTAGAATAAGAACACTAGGATTTTATACTGATTCAGACCTTCTGTCCTACGTCCAGTCCCGAAGCTCCCCTTTGGAATTCGACTATCAAAAACTCTTGCTTCATCCGGAGGAACAGGCTTGGTTACAAAAAGTTGTTCTTGTCAATGTGTGTTCTAGTATAACATAGATGTTGACTAATTAGTACAATCGCTTCCAATATATATCTAAAGAATATTGTCTATAAAGAACTGAGTATATGGAAGAGTAAATACAAGTGAAGATTGCTAGAGTGCGGAGATCAAGAATATATGATAGACTATAGAATTAGACAGCATAGAAGTAAGGTGTGTTTTTTCTCTCAATTCTTGATACTATATATATTTGTAGATAGGTAGCTTGAGTAGTTGCATTCACTAACGAACACTCTAAAGTTTCTTTTACTGATGGTGAAGAGTTGTGGCGAAGAGAAGCGGAGAAGTCCATTTGCATGTGGCAGTTGCAGTTCTTCTCTGAAGTTCGAATTTGAATTCAGACGTCTGGTATTTGTTTCAGACTGATAATATATATTTTTTGTACATAGTAGATTTTCCGATGTCTGAATGCTATTACCAGATGTCTGGTTTAGCCTGTTTGTTGTTCCAGAGGACTTTTCCAGACGTCTGGCTTGTGCACCCATACGTCTGATACTAGTGCATGTCTGTTTTGTGCATCTTTTCTTTTGCATCTTTGTACCTATCGACTTGTATTCTCTTGTAGTGTTCTTTGAGCGTTTTTCTTGTCTTTCTAGTGATGTTGTTTCAGTAAGTACCTGTATATATAAATATATATATATATATATATATATGTATATTTGATTTTTATTGTATAGTTGTTGTCATTGAAACCGTATATTAGATTTTCTAACATTCTCCCCCTTTTTGATGATGACAACTATAGATTGTACTTAGGTATAATTTTATAAATCTCCCTCTGAATATGTGTTTCCCATTATTTCTCCCCCTTTGGTATTATCAAAAAGAATTAATAATTTTAAACTTAGACATCATGTTCACGCCATTTAATGTTTACTATTCATTGGAAGTTTATATGAATATACACAGAAATAACAAACAAAAAAGCACTTTTCATCAAACATATTGATTGATTATATGCATAGATTGATGATTATAATACAAAAGATGGAATCTTAAAAAAATCTAAGGATCTTTTGGGGAGGATTGAGCTTGATCATCTCCTTTATCTTCATTCTTTGAAGAACTCACTTGTTTTTTAGGAGACGTTGGAGTATGTTCGAGAGATTCTTTGTCCTCTTCAGAAAGTTTAGAGTGTTTTGAAGGAGGAGGAGAAGGTATTGAAGTTGGCCAATCTTCTAAAGGAGGTGTAGGGCCGCGTACTCATTGAAGAACCTCTTTAGAATGGATAAAGTTGTTGAAAGCAATGTTTCAACTATGGCTAGGCGAGAAGCAAATGTTGTTTCAAAGCTATCAATATGCTTAGCCAATAATTTTTGATTTCTTGATAAAATATGTTGATTGTGGAGAGTTAAGTCTTGAATACTTTCATTTGGATTATCTGGAGGAGGAGGAGTTTGTTCGTGTTATTGTTCCTCTTCTTATGATGGTTGTGGTGTTTGTTGATGAGTTTGAGGCCTAGCTTGTCCAGCTCGTTGGCGACGTTGCGTCCATTCTTCAAATGAAATATAATTCGGAGGATTTTCTAGTAAGTGCATAAGAGAAAAGAACTCTGTGGAGGCGTACTTTGGAGAAATCTCTTTAAAAGTTGATAAATACGATGGAATGTTGTGAGCTTTTAGAAGACGCATGATATAGGTAGGGTAGATGATAGATGGACGTGATCGAGTCCAATAGTGTTTAAGCTCATCGAATATGAATTTTGCCTAATTTACTTTTGTGCCACTGAAGATAGCATATAGAGCCTTATGCTCTAACTCTGTGATTTGCTTATGGCTACCAAGGCAAGGAATGATAGTGTTGATAATCATTCTAATGAGTAGTCTCGCCTTAGATCATAAGTATTTTGAAGCAAATCTCGGCATTTCATCTTCCTGGGTCTGATGAGTAATATTATCTCTAGGTTTAAGGCGCATATCCGAGATGTTATATAAATCTTCTCCGGAGTCGAAGCAACCTAGAGCTTGGCTTATTATTCCTGGAGTTAGACGAACAGTGTTGCTGTAAACACTTGATCAAACCCAATATCCTCATTGTCGGTGTTCCATACAGCATTGCTGTCGAGGTTAGCATAGAAAAGGAATATAGCGAGCTAATCGATTTGGACATTATTGAGATTGAAGGAATTCAATGTTTCTAACCCAACATTTTTGCACATTTCATCCAAATCGTACATTAGGAACTTAAGCAAATTATAAAAAGAACCTGTTTGTAGCTTCTTCTTTTGAATGTCTTCATATCTTTTGTAACGCTTCGAATTTTCGTTGCCGAAAAACCGAATAGTTATGGGTTTTAAAAAGAAAAGAAAAAGAAAGAAGAGAGAAAAGTAGATAAGAAGATAGAAAATAGAGAGGAAAGAAGATAGACGATTTTTTTTTGAAAACAGAGAATTTTGAAAAATAGAAGATAGAAGCATTTTAATAATAGAACGGACAGAAAGGAAACAAAAAGAACAACATCAGAATCTCACAATTCGCAGCGGAACAACATATAATAATGAATGAATAATCTTTAAACAAAGAACTATATCAGTTATTACATTACATCACATTTCATTACATCATATCATATCATCAGAGTGTACAACATCATACAACAACAAACAGTGCAGCGGAAAAAGAAATACTATATAAACTAGTAATACGCCATGCCAATCCAGCTTGCCTCCAGCAACTCCTGAATATCCAGAATATCCTGATAAACCTAACTCTTAACTGCCCGTGTGGAAATTGGTGGGCACCCAGAGTTTAGGAAGGAAAACAATAAACTCCGAGTCAGTCATGTGACTGGTGTGAGAACTCAAAACAGTTTATTTATCTTTAAAATCAAAATAGAGGAATATTTTTAATCAATTCGCAATGCTTTTAAAAAATGAGACTACCATAAGGCCTCCCGCACACACACACATGCAAACGCAGAATCGGAGGAGATTTCTCCTTATGATAGTCAAAGATGCTTGATACGCATTTAAAATAACATTTGATATTATTATTAGTGCATAGTGTAGAGAAAATTCATTTCGGAAGTAGAATATAAATCTTAGCCAACATAGACATTTCGAACTATGCCTACTATAGCTACCATCCAAACAGTGGTGACCACCATAAGTGAATGGCAGGTTCTACAACTAATACCGTACAAGTTTCGTATTGGGAATTGGATTTCCAACAAATGGTCAGGCCAAGGAACTTCCCATTGCCACTGAGAATGCCTCTGGAAAGACATCCCCGAGAACCAAACCGGATCTCTGCCAACACAAGGCCGGGTTACCCCTTAACTGGGTAACTACTGACACGAGCACGCCATTCCCCGGTCCTTTAGGACCTTTTCAACCGAGCGCTCGATATCCAACATCACACAATCATAAAGTGTTTTCAACATGAGTAAGTATCTGGGCTCCATACCATGATACCACCCCTTTCCAGAAGGAAATGCACATACCGTAAGGGGAGCTACAGCAACCCCTAATAACCTTGCCGCATCTTTCCTGTTTTGACCATTTCCGGGATGTGAGGCTCGACGAAGTCACGTCCACAAAAACATACTTTATATAAAAGCCATGCTTTGGGTCAACAAATGATCAACACAATGATCACTAAGATAGACGATCAAATAAATGATCCTATCACAATAATCAACACAATGATCATTTCAGCATCACTCAGCATGTCACATTACCAAAATGGGATATATCGCTGATAACTTCAACTATATAACCTTTGAGCTCGTACGTCTCAGAGAAGGGTGTTAAGCAAAGAATAAATTCTCCGCCACCAACAGAAATATATTTGAAAGAAATCGGCTTTATATCTCAACTTGTAATGTCAGACATACAATCCATACAAGTCTGTTCCGGGATCGAACAAAACCGAAGGCACTTACAAAGAAGTCCTTGCAATCCGGATATTCACAATCCTGATCGGATTCACCATCACATATGGAGTTTCTATACCGGCGCGACTCGGTGCAGAAACAATCGATAGGTCATCCTATCGCTCTTGCAAATATCCGGTCTTCAACACCGATCTTCAAATGCAATTCACAACGACGTATCACATATTCGGAATGGGTTATACGACCCCATGGTCCTTTCCCGGTTAACCCGAATAGTGAGCGCTTATTCAAAAATAAGTGTGCATTCAAATTCAATCAATTCACATCAAATACCCATTCAAAGGGAAATACTGATAGTCGGTTATTGAACTATCACTGGATATGCACACATCACCAGATTCCAAATAATTTTCCAAATTATTTATTTTCCAAAATATCTTTACAAGATATATAATTTCAATTCTCCAAAAATAAATCAATATTTATTTTTTTAGACAAATTCCACTTCCTTTATAAATTCCTTAGTGAATTTATAATTCCAAAATATCAATGAATATTCGATTTCAATTATTCATTTTCAATTTATCTTCAAGAAGATAAATTCTATAAATTCACTTCATATTGGAAAACATTTCCATACTTATTCATAAATAAGTAATTCACAATCTTTTATTTTCAACACTTAGAAAATGTTCCATATACTTAAACCGAATTAAGTATATATTTCATTCTATTAAGAAAATCCTTTCTTAAACATATTTACTTGGGCCAAAACGAATGTTGCGTAAAACATCGTTACGACAACCCAAAATCACTAGTATAGGGATTCGAATTTAAAATAGATATATAAATCCCAATACTATTCAAAACATTTCCTTTCGGAAATCATTTACTATAACAACAGTGTTATAGTCCACCATTTCCTTTTATTTCTCGAAAACGTCTATTTCAACAATAAATGTTGAAATCTATGGTTTCGAATCTCAACACATTAAAAACATCGTTAGATCGTTTTAATTCAATTTAAACATCTCATTCAAAACAATTTCTTTAATATATCATTCACTATTCAAAAACGTGAATATACTTCTTTAACAAATTTCATCCTTTTATTCATTTTACTCTAAGGATTTTTCACTGTCTAAAAACGTGAATATAACTCCATTAATAGGTTTCAACAATTAACTTATCAAAATAAGTCGTTTTCGAATTTATAAAACAACGTTTATAAACTCCATTTCTATTTGTTTTATAACTTCTTTCTTTATAAATTTTCTTTATTAACCTATTTACTTTATATCTCAATTATGAACTAAAGTCCATATTATAAGTCAAATGCTTACAATACGATTATTTTACAAAATCGTTCTTTTAAAGACTTTCCAATTTATAAATTTTATAACTTATAAGATTCATTTATTTAACCAATCTATTCTTCAAATAATTTCACTAAATTTATAAATCTTGCTATTTATAATTTTCATTTATAACTTCACAGTTTATAATTCTATAAATTTCATTCATTTATGAAATTCATTTCCACTACATTCAAACACTTATAAAAACTCGTTTTATAATGTCCATATTTCAATTTATAAATATCCATTTATAAATCTCTTAATATAAATTAATTTATATTATTCTTTAAAACGTCTTTAAATTCTTTTAAAAACTTCACCATACTGATTTATAAAATAATTAAATTTTATAAATCCTATATTTAAACTTTTTATAACAAGTTCAGAATCCCAATTTAAACTCTTTTATAAAGTCATTAATTCCTTATTTTCAAAAATCAGCTTTTAACTATATTTCTTAAAAATCATGATTTTTATAACATTAAAAATTATAACGTTTATTTATTTGAAATGGATCAATTCCAAAAATATAGTATATTTTCAAAAATCACTTTAAAATCATTTTAAAATCCCAAATCTGGGTCCAATGATGCTACACACCAAATAGTCAATCACGACTACAACGATCCATCATATATCGATATGATAATCAACGAATATCAAAATATCCATAATCAAATAAAAACTGTTGAGGAATCTGAAAGTGCGGTGTGTATACAATTATATGTGCTAATATAGTACACACGGATCGTGTAATATGGACAATAATATAAATGCGGAAAATAGATGATAGTAGCAAAGTAAAAATAAAAAATAGAAAAATCACACCAGAGATTTTTATACTAGTTCGGAGCACCGTCCTACGTCCAGTCCCAGACTCCTATCTGGATTTTCACTATTAACTACCTCGCTTCACCCGGAGGAACAGGTTTACAATACCCGAACAGCCGAACGGGATTTCACGCCTCTAATACACTGAGGACTTCAACACTTGCCTCTTACAACACCGAGGACTTCAACACTTGCCTCTTACAACACGAGGACTTCAACAAAAACAAATACAATTGTTGTTGACAACTTGTGTTCTTGAAAACACGGATTTGTCACTAGTAGTACACCCTTCCTATAATCTTATCCTCAAAGAATATGAATGATGTTTTGTAAAGATTAACGAAGGTATTTACTTATTGAATCAAAAGATATGAAATAATTTCAATGATTCAATAAGCTAAATTAATTTTTAGAATGCAGGAGTGTTAGAGATTAGATTAGAGAGCATATATGATCGTGTAAAAACTTTTTTTTTTGAATCAATGATTTAGATGAGTATATATAGAGAAAAATAGTTGTAACTCTTTGTGAACAGTTGCCATTAAAAGTTATGATCATTGATTGAAAGGTAAGAGATGCAACCATTGAAGAAGAGAAGTGTCTTTTGGGAAAGGTTGCTCTCTGTTCAAAAACGGTCGACAGGTCAAAAATTGGCCGGTAGACAGGAATTTAAAATATATATACGTTATGTGCATGTGTGCACGTTCATTGTGCATTTTACACAGAAACGGTCGACCGTATGATTATTGACCGGTCGACCGGTCCTTGTTAATTTGCACAATGAATGTGCAATGCTATTAAAACGTATATATATCGATTATATTGAGGTGCATGATTATTTGAGGATAGATTTTAACGAGCACATAAACAAACACTCATTAATATATCTGGACGACTAGCTGTAAGATAAAGAAGAGAACCAATCATGCTTCGATATAATTTCTGGTCAACATTCTTACCACTTTCATCTTTTTCAAGATGTGTAGTTGTACTCATAGGAGTTGGTTTACCAGATGTATTTTGTAATCCGAAGCGTTTGATAAGATTTTCACAGTATTTTTCTTGATTGATAAAAATACCGTTTGAAAGTTGTTTGATTTGAAGTCCAAGAAAATAAGATAGTTCTCCCATATGAGACATTTCGAATTCTTTGGTCATAATACTTGCAAATTCCTTGCAGAGTTTATCGTTTGTTGAACCAAAGATGATATCGTCTACATATATTTGGATAACCAGAATATCATTTCGAGAATGTTTAATAAACAAAGTTTGATCGACTTTGCCTATTTCAAATCCTGAATTAATAAGATAGCTACGTAAACGTTCATACCAAGCACGAGGTGCTTGTTTTAAACCATACAGAGCTTTCTTAAGTTTGAACACATGGTCAGGATATTTTTCATGTACGAATAAAGGTGGTTGTTCGACATAGACATTCTCTTTGATAAATCCATTGAGAAAAGCACTTTTGACATCCATCTGATAAAGTTTGAAATTATGATAACAAGCAAAAGATAATAGAATTCTAATAGCTTCTAGTCGAGCAACTGGTGCAAAAGTTTCTTCATAATCGATACCTTCTTCCTGATTGTATCCTTGTGCTACTAATCTTGCTTTATTTTTAGTGATATTTCCTTGTTCGTCAGCCTTATTTTTATAGACCCATTTAGTACCAATTACTGACTGATCAGTTGGTCTCGGAACAAGTTCCCAAACGTCATTTCGCTCGAACTGATTTAGTTCTTCCTGCATGGCAATGATCCAGTAATCATCTGTAGCAGCTTCTTTTGAATTCTTGGGTTCGATATTTGAGAGAAAAGCGACATGACCCATTTGATTGAGTTGACTCCTTGTTCTGACATGTGATGTTATTTCACCTATTATATTTTGGGCCGGATGGTCTCTTAATATTCTTGGTGGTGATTGTAATTCACATATTTGAGGAGTATTCTCAATAATTACTTCTGAGTCAGAATCAGTATTTGAGATGATTGGATTATTAATGACTATTGATTCGTCATTATCTGATATTGTGTGAGAATGCTGATAGATTTCATCAAAAGATACATGAAGTGATTCTTCAATAGTTTTGGTGCGTTTATTAAATATTCGATAGGCCTTACTTCGTTCCGAATAACCGACAAATATTCCTTCATCGGCTTTTGGATCGAATTTTCCAAGCTGGTCTTTCGTATTTAAAATAAAGCACTTAGAACCAAAAACTTTGAAGTATGAGATTTTGGGCTTTCTTTTGTTAAACAATTCATAAGGAGTATTCTTGGTAAGAGGTCTTATGGACACACGATTTAAAACATAACAGGCAGTTGCAACAGCTTCTGCCCAGAAGTGTTTTGGTAAGGTGGTTCCATTTAATAATGTTCTTGCACATTCTTGTAAAGTTCGGTTCTTTCGTTCTACTACTCCGTTCTGTTGTGGAGTTCTGGGAAACGAAAAATTATGATATATACCTTTCTTTGTACAAAAATGTTCAAATTCATTATTTTCAAACTCTCCGCCATGATCACTTCTTATATTTTTAACTTTAATCCCTTTTGATTTTTGAATTCTTTTGACGAAAGATTTGAAATGATCGAAAGTATCACTTTTATTTTTTAAGAAAATTGTCCACGTATAACGAGAGAAATCATCAACAATTACAAGCACATATTGACTGTGATTTATTGATTGAACTCTAGTAGGTCCAAATAAATCCATGTGCAGTAACTCAAGCGGTTGTAATGTTGATATGACTTTCTTGGATTTAAATGATGATTTGGTCAATTTTCCTAATTGACATGCATCACAAATGTTGTTAACTTTAAAACTCATTTTGGGTAGTCCTCTAACTAGATTGTTTTTGGCTAGCTTGTCAATAGTTCTGAAGTTTATATGACAGAAACGTTTGTGCCATAGCCATGGATCATTGTCATTAGCCATAAGACACATATCTGAATTATGTTTAATATTCATATTTAGAATATATATATTTCTGTCTCTATAACCTTCAAAAACCAAATTATGATCTTTATCTAAAATACTACACTTATCATTTGAAAAGGAAATTATAAAACCCTTGTCACATAACTGACTAATACTAAGTAAATTGTGTTTTAAATTTCTAACTAGCATGACATTAGTAATAAGAGGTAAGTTAGATGTACCACAATTGCTCACATCGCCTTTGCCGATGATATAACCTTTTGAATTGTCTCCAAAAGTGACTGAGCCACCATCTGAGTATTTAATATTTGTTAGTAAGCTCTTGTCTCCCGTCATATGCTTTGAGCAACCACTGTCCAATATCCACTATTACAATATCAAATAATCAACCTATAATCTAGAGTACCATATGTAGCTCTTTTGTGCCTCTTTATAGCCTTGATGTCTTTGTTTTGTCGATCGCCTTTATTTCTTTGTCATAAATCAAAACCTTCATAGAACTTGTGACTCAACATTCTCCCCCTTTTAGATTATATTTGGACGTAGGACGTAGGACACATGCAGAAGGATTGTCCAGAACAAAAGAAAAAGTCAGAAAATGACAAATTCAAATATAAGAAGGACAAATCAAAGAAACGAGCCTTCTCAGTAACATGGGATGATTCAGAGTCATCTTCATCAGAAAGTGAAAGTGATTCGGAGAATGAACAAGCTAATGTTTGTTTTATGGCAACAGAAGATGAGGTACAAATTCCTACATTTGATGAATTACTTGATATTAATGCTGAATTGATAGTCAAATATAAAGACTTAAAACGTCAATTAAAAGTAGTCAAAGCAGATTTAAGTAGAGCAGAGTTTGAACGAGATATGTTAAAAGATGAGAAGAAAATATTAGAAGAAGAACTTGAAAATATTCAAGAATCATCATCTAATGTTGACTCTCAAATATCTCTTTTGAGTCAAGAAATAGAAACTCAAAAAGAGAAAAATAATGCTCTCACTACTGAAAATCATGAGCTTAAAGCAAAAGTCAAAATTCTAGACCTAGAAAAAGCTAGTTTACAAACAAAGTTTGATGACATTACTCAAAATGTTTCTAACTTTAACAAAGGTCGAGAAAATTTGACAAAAATTATTGAAAGTTCACAATCTATTTCAGACAAACAAGGATTGGGATATAACAAACAAGAAACCAAGAAACATCTTGGAAATAAAAGGAAGAAGAAAGTACAAAAAACTGAAGCTAAGAAAAATCTTAGTTTATTATATTTCAAACCAAAACCAATAGTGAAATTTCAAAAGAAAGATGTGTCTTTTGGAAGAAGTTGCTCTCTGTTTAAAAACGGTCGACAGGTCAAAAACTAACCGGTAGACAGGTTTTTAAAAATATAGTCGTTATGTGCATGTGTGCACGTTTATTGTGCACATCCAACAGGAACGGTCGACCGCCTATATTTGGACCGGTCGACCGGTCTCTGTTAATTTGCACAATAAAGTGCACAACCTATATAAATGTGTATATATATATATTATATTTTGTGCATGATTATTTGAGGATAGATTTTGACAATTTTATTACTATTATAACATCAAATAATCAACCTATAATCTAGAGTACCATATGTAGGTCTTGATTTGTCGATCGCTTTAATATTGTTGTCAGCAATCAAAATCTTCATAGAAGCTGTGACTCAACATTCTCCCCCTTTTTGATTGATGACAACATATATCTGAAATTCTGAATCTCCCCCTGAATATGTGATCTCCCCCTGATATTTTGTCTATATATATATATATTCCTGCAAAAATCTTGACTCAACATTCTCCCCCTTTTTGTCGATGACAAAGATACCAATTGAAAGTGCGGTGTGTATACAATTATATGTGCTAATATAGTACACACGGATCGTGTAATATGGACAATAATATAAATGCGGAAAATAGATGATAGTAGCAAAGTAAAAATAAAAAATAGAAAAATCACACCAGAGATTTATATAATGGTTCGGAGCACCGTCCTACGTCCAGTCCCAGACTCCTATCTGGATTTTCACTATTAACTACCTCGCTTCACCCGGAGGAACAGGTTTACAATACCCGAACAGCCGAACGGGATTTCACGCCTCTAATACACTGAGGACTTCAACACTTGCCTCTTACAACACCGAGGACTTCAACACTTGCCTCTTACAACACGAGGACTTCAACAAAAACAAATACAATTGTTGTTGACAACTTGTGTTCTTGAAAACACGGATTTGTCACTAGTAGTACACCCTTCCTATAATCTTATCCTCAAAGAATATGAATGATGTTTTGTAAAGATTAACGAAGGTATTTACTTATTGAATCAAAAGATATGAAATAATTTCAATGATTCAATAAGCTAAATTAATTTTTAGAATGCAGGAGTGTTAGAGATTAGATTAGAGAGCATATATGATCGTGTAAAAACTTTTTTTTTTAATCAATGATATTGATGTGTATTTATAGAGAGAAAATAGTTATAACCCTTGGTGAAAAGTTGCAGTCAAAAGTTATGATCATTGATGAAGAAGAAGAGACGCAACCATTGAAGAAAGATGTGTCTTTTGGAAGAAGTTGCTCTCTGTTTAAAAACGGTCGACAGGTCAAAAACTAACCGGTAGACAGGTTTTTAAAAATATAGTCGTTATGTGCATGTGTGCACGTTTATTGTGCACATCCAACAGGAACGGTCGACCGCCTATATTTGGACCGGTCGACCGGTCTCTGTTCATTTATACTGGTTCGGAGCACCGTCCTACGTCCAGTCCCAGACTCCTATCTGGATTTTCACTATTAACTACCTCGCTTCACCCGGAGGAACAGGTTTACAATACCCGAACAGCCGAACGGGATTTCACGCCTCTAATACACTGAGGACTTCAACACTTGCCTCTTACAACACCGAGGACTTCAACACTTGCCTCTTACAACACGAGGACTTCAACAAAAACAAATACAATTGTTGTTGACAACTTGTGTTCTTGAAAACACGGATTTGTCACTAGTAGTACACCCTTCCTATAATCTTATCCTCAAAGAATATGAATGATGTTTTGTAAAGATTAACGAAGGTATTTACTTATTGAATCAAAAGATATGATGTGACGACCCGGAATTTTGAGCAATATCAATTTAATAATCTTTGATAATAATTAAATTGATTTGATCATTTTATATTATAAATTGACAAGTTAAATTTCTTTTAAAGATTAATGATAATAAATTGTTAATATCTATCAATAAGTTTCTTGACTATATGAATTGGCAAGATTAAATTCTTTTGAAATTGATAATAATCTGATTTGGAATTATTTATTTTGGTAAATAAGAAGTTTTAATGTAATAAAACTTTGTATTCAAATTGTAATATATATGAATGTATATATTGTGATTTGATATTTGTTTTAAAATTTAATTTGGAAATTAATAAATTTAATATTAGAATGTTTCTATTTGAAATGTGTATATATATTTGTATATATATATATTTGAAATAGGAATTGCATTAATGTGAATTTAATAAGAGTTTTCAAACTTGAATATATTTAGTTTTGAATTTAAAATGATAATTTGATTTAATGACTTTGAATTGATAATTGAGATTTAGATTTAAATAACAAAGTTAATTCCTTATTTATGATAAATATGTACTTTGAATTTTTAAATAAGATTTAAATTTAATTGTAAAAAAAAAAAAGTTAGTTTTATGCTTCAGCTGAAAAGCATTTTTATTCAAACTCAAAACTTCATACAAAAGAATTCCTCTACTCTCTTCTACAACAAAATAAAAGTAAATCTGAAAGGCAAGATCAAATCAGATCAAGAATGAAGGCAAATCCAAATAAAAATCTGAAAAGAATTAAAGCCTGGAAAGCAAATTTAGTTTCAACAACAGTAAATCAACATGCAGCAACAATTAATCAACATGATGCAAGTAAATTTCAGAGCCTGGAAAATGCAGCTCTGTTTTCTGCTTTTTGCAAAGGTGAGTAAATAAATTTTAAAAACAGATTTAAACTTGAATTCTATTTTGGATTGTGGATAAATATCATGTTGTTGCTTGGATATCTGAATTGAATTTAATATATGTTTGTATGTGAGTGTTTGATTGCATGCTTGAGTATTTGGGTTGAAATACCTGTATTGATTAAAAGATTACAGTATTTATCAAACAGTTCAACCACATGATAAAATCAATAACTTGATATTGGATTCGAATTTGACTTTGATTTATATATAAAAGATGTTTGTAATTATCTAACTTATCATCTAAAAATGCTTGTAGGTTTTAAAATTGAATAACTAGTTTAAAATATTCAAGTTTACAGTGAAATTTCAAATTGGGTCAAAAGTTTTTGAATTCAAACTTGAGTTTCGATTTCATAATCATAATGCATATATGAAATCATGATTTTAGGAACTTGAATCACAAATTTTAGATCAATAAATTGTGAGAATTTGGAGTTTTTGTGTTTTGAGTATTTTGACCAAATTAAGGTGATTGACGGCAAGGTGGTGTACGGAACTTTGCATGGAGGTAGAGTGGCTTAGTGTGGTCTCTGGAAAAATATGGAGGGGGTCGGTCGTTGGCTATGGCGGCGGCGGGTGGCAATCTTAGTCTGGTGCCCTAGATTTATTACGGCATGAAACAGTGGTGATTTCACCACCACGAGGTGATCGAGTGGTGCGGCCTTCGAGTTGATGAAGGTAGGATGGGTGACGAGTCCATGGCTGTAGGAGTTGGCACTCAAGGTGGGCAGATGGTCGAGAGGGAACTCGGTGGTAGGGATGAAGTGGAAGGTTGCTTCAGGAATTTGGGGGTTCGAACACTCATATTTCGATGCTTGATCGAAATTGGATTTCTGGGCCTCGAATTTAGATATTGGGGACGAATGCGACTTGATGGAGGCTTGTATGGTGATCGCCGTTGATCGGCGAGGCGGTGCACGTTTTCGTGCACAGGTTGTGCAACTGTGATGTTGCGTTTGGAGGTTGGGAAGGAAGAAAGGGGAAGCACTCGAAGTTTTCAGCGTGATTTGTTGTGTGGAACTCGAAGCATGAAGGCAGCAGGGGGAACTCGGGGAAGACTCGGGGTGATTCCATGTTTTACTCGGGGTAGGCGGGTTTAGCAGGGTTACTCGAATTTATATCCAGGCTTTAGAGCTTAGTGTTGAAGTTAATAATGCAAAGAATATTTGTTGTGGAAATAAAGTTTTTAAAACAAAGGTGGAATAAGTTTTCAGATTGAAATTGTTTTCTAAGTTATGTTTTAAACAAGTTGATATATTTTAAATATGGGGTTTTAAAATAAAATGAGTTGATTTTAAAATAAAGATTGTATTTAAACTTTATTAAATAAATTTGGAAAGGTTTTAAAAATTTAAAAGTTCAAATCTTAAAATATGTTTAAATTATAATTGATTTCCAAATATTATTATATTTTAATGAAGTTTAATGGTTTAGAATTTGATAAACAATTGTATTAAAGATTATCTTTTGTAAGTTTGAATTTGATTTAATTAAAGATAATTAGACTTGTAAAACTTATTGAGATAATTAAATCATTTTTATTTATCAAGTTTTATTTGTTAATAAATGATTTAATTAAGATAATGGTTTCTTAATTAAGAGTTTTATAATATAATAAGTTAAGAATCATTTAATTAATTTTAAATGATTTAGTTAAATAGTTAATTAAATAATTAACTTATGATTAATTAAGATAATCACTTTGGATTAATCTAATTACTTAGGGAAGTAATTAAAGTAAATAAGAAATTAATTCAGAAGGTAATTAAGTAAGAGTTAATTACTTTATGAAAAGTAATTAAGTAATGTGATTAAGAGTTAATCACTTTAGTTATTAATTAAAGACTTAATTAATAATTAGTTAAAGATTTAAATTATTTGATTAATGATTGATTAATTAAAGAATTAAGAGTTATTAATTACTTGTTTAAGTAATTAATTAAGATAGAATTTAATTAATGATATAATCATTAATTAATGGAAATAATTAATTAATTGTTAATTAATAATTTAAGAGCAATTAATTTATAATTTAGTTTTAATTACTAAATGTAATTAAAGTAATTAATCAAAGGTGATTAATTAAAAGTAATTAATTAAGTATGATTAATTAAAAAGGTAATTAATCAAATGTGATTAATTAAAAATGATTAATCAAGTGTAATTAATTAAAGATAATTAAGGAATAATTATCAGAATAATTAGAGAATAATTAATCAAGGTTGATTAATTTAGAAGTAATTAAGAGGTAATTACTTAATATAATTTGGAGGTAATTAATCAGGATGATTAATTAATTTGGTAATTAAGTAATAATTACTTAAGTAATTAAGTGATAATTAATTAGGGAGGATTAATTGAAGTGGATAATTAAGTGATGGTTAGTTAATTAATTTGTAATTAATTAATGAATAGTATTGGATTGGAGATAATCCAAGTATTTAATTAAGGATTAATTTAATTTAAGGATTAATTAAATTAATCAAGGTTGAATCAAACTTGTTTATGGATGATAATTGATTGGATGATATATATATATATCATTGAATAAGTTAATGATATTGGATGTTGTTGGATGATATTGATTGATGGATGATGATATGTATATGCTATATCTGAATGTGATACATATATGCTGCTTTGTGATATGTATAGATGCATGTGATAATAGATGCTCATCTATTTGTGTTGTGAATACATCCATTTATGTTAAGTGATATTTCTAAATATCTATTGTTTAAATCCCTTAAGTACAACTTGGACATTAAAATGGCGTTTGGTTTCGATGAGACCGGGATCGGATTTTCCATATTTGGAATCCGAAAACCACATCGATTCCAATTAAACGTTGGACGTTAATCCAAGTGGAGCAAGTGAAGACTCGAGGTGTAAGGGCTATACGTCAGTATAACTCTGTGGGTGATTCCGTAATGAGTTTGACGGAATAGTGCTTATAGATTCGAGATGGTGAATCAGAGTGCAAGGGCTATGGTCGTTGACTCTGAGGGTGATTCCAAAATGAGTGCAACGAGATAGTGCCTTCGGTTTCGTTCGAACCCGGAACGAACTTGTATGGATTGAATGCTTTCAGCACATCGTCAGGCGGACGATGAGCATTCTAAGATAATTGGTCCTATAAAGGTAATCGCAGCCTCAAGCCTCATCAACCGGGAATGGCTAAAACAGGGGAGGTGCAGCAAGGCTTCGTGGGTCGCGCCCACTGGAGAGCAAGATACATCCCTGTCTAGAAGTCCCTTTATATTTCGGCTGTGTGGGCAGTTGGTCTGCAGCCAACTGCGGGGTGGTCTTGTTCGGGACTGTTCAGTAAGGAACGGTGCCGGTCTTGTGTTGCAGGGGAGTTAGGGTGGCTCCTCGGTACGGTGATCTAGGCCACGTACTGTGACGGGCGGTACCCCAGTAGCCCTGCCATTGTTGGAAACCCATTTTCCCTACGAGACCCTACAGTTTTGTTTGTATTACCCACTTTTGTGGCTAGTAGCTGGAATTTAATAGATGTAACAATTTCGGCTATTTCATATTTACTTGAAAACCCTAGACACTATTATAATATCACTGGATTTCCTATCAAATGTTTTGGTTAGCGTAAGGTAAAAACTTTTCCATGTTTATGTGTGGGAAGTCTTACGTGATACCTTTTATTTTCAAAGGTTTTTCTAAAGTTAAGCAATCTTAAACCGTTTACTCACACCAGACCCCTGTCTGACCCGAGTGTTTATTTTCTGTTTTATTAAACTCTTGGGTACTCATATTATATATGAGTAGTCAAGTGATTCAGGTTATCTCTTGACGAATTCTGGAGGAGCTTTGGAGCAGGAGGCTTCAGCGTGTAGATATATGGTTAGAGTTTCCGCTGTGTTGTTTCTGTATGATGTCTTATATTGTATTAGACAGAAATGTTATAACTGTCTAATTTGAGATGTTTAGTTGTGTACTCTGATGTATATGATACTCTGTATATGTTCTATATTATATTTAAATCGTTCCGCTGTGAGATTCTGATGTGTTGTTTTCTCTTTCTTCTCTTTCTTTTCTTCTTCTATCCCTTTCTTTCTTAATTAGTGATGCGATTTTCCGGTAGTGGAAAGTCGGGTCGCTACAGCTGGTATCAGAGCCGTAGGTTGAGTGAATAACTAGGCTCTGGAATGGTATCTATCTTGAGAGAGCGTACTTGTAATTTTTATATAAATATATATTTATATAACTACCTAATCTGTTGGGTTATCTGTTCAGATTTTCCAACATAGGCTATAAAGGTAGATAAGGTAGAAGTGTGTGGAACACGACTACCACTTTTGGAAGAGGCTTATATGTTGTGATTGGAGGTGTTTATCGAGATGGTAGACCTAATACTGTCTCGAATAAGATTTGGTGGATTGTAGAAAGGATTTCTTTGAGTCCAGAGGAAGTCTTTTTTCAAGAATTGGAGTATATTCTTGAAGTGTGAGGTTGATTTGCTCTTAAGTGAGCAGGGATTTCCTTGAGTTGAGTTGTCAGCTGAGCCGAAGCTAGTGGTGGTATCTTGATAGTTTCAGGAAGGAATAGCTGTGTGATGAGATGTAGTATCCATAGATGGTTCTGAAGATGTTTCGTTTGGAGCCGAGTTTCTTGAGGAGATGTTTACTCATCTCAAGGATTTTTAATGAGATTGGATGATAGTTTTGAGTTTCAGGAGATTGTGGTTAAGGAAGACCTTTGGTTTAGCTGTATCATTGAAGTAAAGTTTGGAAGTAGCAGCATGGATCTGTTTATTCGATGATTCAGTAATCTTTGGATTCTACTATCAGCAGAGCAGGCAGATAGTGAAGGCTTATTCTTTTCTTTGGGAGGCTCAGCAGAGCGAGATATCTGTTGGAAGTGATCTATCAGTTCCTGATAGGTAAGCCATTCTTGAAGATTAGTCTTGGATAGGAAAAGCTGTTCTGGTTGGGAGACAGTTCTTTGGAATCTGAACTGAGTGGATCGCAAAAGTGACTTGCGATTAGTTTGGGAATCTTGGAGCATTCCTTGGTTTGATATTGAGGCATCTCAAGTAGAGGTGGAAGCTATGGAAGTAGTCGGAGGTTCTCTAGATGTTTTTGGGGAAATCTGAGGTCTACCTGAATCGGAGATTGAGATTTCTTTTCGACTTGGATTCTAAGAGCAATATTGATGGTCTAACCATATAGTGGGATGACTCTTGGAGCTAGGTGAGTTTGGAGAGGCAGCTCAGGATTCTTTGGAATGATCATCTCATTTTAGTTGAGATTCTGTTAAAATGTTTTGACCAAGTGGAATGGTCGTTGAGTTTTTTTTATGAGTCGGATGAACTGTGTATGGAGAAAGATTGTGCTTGTGTCCTTCGATAGCATTCTTATCTGCTCTAGATCAGAGTTGTGCAGCGGAAGCAAGTTGGCAGCTATTCTAGTATGGGAGCAACCGGATGTTGCAGTAAAGGAATTTCTACTGGAAATTTAAGTATGAAGGAATTTTCTGGATTTGAAGGTAGGGTTGTCAAGTACAACTATTTGGCTATTCAGATTTGAGATATAGGTCTGGAGTCCATTGATGTTTGTGGTATAGAGTTGTATTTTGGATCTCAGCGAATTAGTTTTGGAAAGCCATTTTGTTGAGTAGGACCTGGAGATTTGATTTAAGTTGATGCTGTTGTTTCTTGAAGTAGTCAGCAAGGATTACGCTGATCAGGTATATTGGAGGTGACTCAGAGCATCTGAAGAGTTGTGCAGTTAAGAATTGTGAAATTTTGGAATGTGCAATTAGAGTTTGGATATTGATTTGGTTTTATCCAATCAAAGGAGATACAAGAATGGGTAATACTGGAGAGTTAGCTTTGAAGGTATTTGGAGTTTTATCTGTGATCTCTAGAGATTTGATTTTGATCTACAGGATTGAATTGCCAGTTTGGATAGCTGGAATTCATTGTATTTCACATATCTCTGGGGAATATGTGTATGATTCTTTGAGTAATAGAATCAGCAGTCCAGAAGGATTTGGTAGTTGAGCTGGTTTTGAGTTTAGTCTGATATCTTGCTCAGATTTGTAGAATCAGGTGAGGGAGTTCTTGGTTTTAGTAGTGTAGTTAGTTAAGATTCTGTAGAGTGAGTATTCCAGTATAGGTATCTGGAAACTCTAGATATTAGGAAGTTCTATTCAGAATTTTGTCTGATAAATGAAATTATTTGTTTGTTTGTTTGAATTGGTTGCTATGATTGATAATGTATGATTGATTGTTGATTGCTGTTTGAAATTTAAATTCTATAACTAGGTTATTAAATTATCTTTGCTTTTAAATTTCGGGGACGAAATTCTTTTAAGGGGGGAGGAATGTGACGACCCGGAATTTTGAGCAATATCAATTTAATAATCTTTGATAATAATTAAATTGATTTGATCATTTTATATTATAAATTGACAAGTTAAATTTCTTTTAAAGATTAATGATAATAAATTGTTAATATCTATCAATAAGTTTCTTGACTATATGAATTGGCAAGATTAAATTCTTTTGAAATTGATAATAATCTGATTTGGAATTATTTATTTTGGTAAATAAGAAGTTTTAATGTAATAAAACTTTGTATTCAAATTGTAATATATATGAATGTATATATTGTGATTTGATATTTGTTTTAAAATTTAATTTGGAAATTAATAAATTTAATATTAGAATGTTTCTATTTGAAATGTGTATATATATTTGTATATATATATATTTGAAATAGGAATTGCATTAATGTGAATTTAATAAGAGTTTTCAAACTTGAATATATTTAGTTTTGAATTTAAAATGATAATTTGATTTAATGACTTTGAATTGATAATTGAGATTTAGATTTAAATAACAAAGTTAATTCCTTATTTATGATAAATATGTACTTTGAATTTTTAAATAAGATTTAAATTTAATTGTAAAAAAAAAAAAGTTAGTTTTATGCTTCAGCTGAAAAGCATTTTTATTCAAACTCAAAACTTCATACAAAAGAATTCCTCTACTCTCTTCTACAACAAAATAAAAGTAAATCTGAAAGGCAAGATCAAATCAGATCAAGAATGAAGGCAAATCCAAATAAAAATCTGAAAAGAATTAAAGCCTGGAAAGCAAATTTAGTTTCAACAACAGTAAATCAACATGCAGCAACAATTAATCAACATGATGCAAGTAAATTTCAGAGCCTGGAAAATGCAGCTCTGTTTTCTGCTTTTTGCAAAGGTGAGTAAATAAATTTTAAAAACAGATTTAAACTTGAATTCTATTTTGGATTGTGGATAAATATCATGTTGTTGCTTGGATATCTGAATTGAATTTAATATATGTTTGTATGTGAGTGTTTGATTGCATGCTTGAGTATTTGGGTTGAAATACCTGTATTGATTAAAAGATTACAGTATTTATCAAACAGTTCAACCACATGATAAAATCAATAACTTGATATTGGATTCGAATTTGACTTTGATTTATATATAAAAGATGTTTGTAATTATCTAACTTATCATCTAAAAATGCTTGTAGGTTTTAAAATTGAATAACTAGTTTAAAATATTCAAGTTTACAGTGAAATTTCAAATTGGGTCAAAAGTTTTTGAATTCAAACTTGAGTTTCGATTTCATAATCATAATGCATATATGAAATCATGATTTTAGGAACTTGAATCACAAATTTTAGATCAATAAATTGTGAGAATTTGGAGTTTTTGTGTTTTGAGTATTTTGACCAAATTAAGGTGATTGACGGCAAGGTGGTGTACGGAACTTTGCATGGAGGTAGAGTGGCTTAGTGTGGTCTCTGGAAAAATATGGAGGGGGTCGGTCGTTGGCTATGGCGGCGGCGGGTGGCAATCTTAGTCTGGTGCCCTAGATTTATTACGGCATGAAACAGTGGTGATTTCACCACCACGAGGTGATCGAGTGGTGCGGCCTTCGAGTTGATGAAGGTAGGATGGGTGACGAGTCCATGGCTGTAGGAGTTGGCACTCAAGGTGGGCAGATGGTCGAGAGGGAACTCGGTGGTAGGGATGAAGTGGAAGGTTGCTTCAGGAATTTGGGGGTTCGAACACTCATATTTCGATGCTTGATCGAAATTGGATTTCTGGGCCTCGAATTTAGATATTGGGGACGAATGCGACTTGATGGAGGCTTGTATGGTGATCGCCGTTGATCGGCGAGGCGGTGCACGTTTTCGTGCACAGGTTGTGCAACTGTGATGTTGCGTTTGGAGGTTGGGAAGGAAGAAAGGGGAAGCACTCGAAGTTTTCAGCGTGATTTGTTGTGTGGAACTCGAAGCATGAAGGCAGCAGGGGGAACTCGGGGAAGACTCGGGGTGATTCCATGTTTTACTCGGGGTAGGCGGGTTTAGCAGGGTTACTCGAATTTATATCCAGGCTTTAGAGCTTAGTGTTGAAGTTAATAATGCAAAGAATATTTGTTGTGGAAATAAAGTTTTTAAAACAAAGGTGGAATAAGTTTTCAGATTGAAATTGTTTTCTAAGTTATGTTTTAAACAAGTTGATATATTTTAAATATGGGGTTTTAAAATAAAATGAGTTGATTTTAAAATAAAGATTGTATTTAAACTTTATTAAATAAATTTGGAAAGGTTTTAAAAATTTAAAAGTTCAAATCTTAAAATATGTTTAAATTATAATTGATTTCCAAATATTATTATATTTTAATGAAGTTTAATGGTTTAGAATTTGATAAACAATTGTATTAAAGATTATCTTTTGTAAGTTTGAATTTGATTTAATTAAAGATAATTAGACTTGTAAAACTTATTGAGATAATTAAATCATTTTTATTTATCAAGTTTTATTTGTTAATAAATGATTTAATTAAGATAATGGTTTCTTAATTAAGAGTTTTATAATATAATAAGTTAAGAATCATTTAATTAATTTTAAATGATTTAGTTAAATAGTTAATTAAATAATTAACTTATGATTAATTAAGATAATCACTTTGGATTAATCTAATTACTTAGGGAAGTAATTAAAGTAAATAAGAAATTAATTCAGAAGGTAATTAAGTAAGAGTTAATTACTTTATGAAAAGTAATTAAGTAATGTGATTAAGAGTTAATCACTTTAGTTATTAATTAAAGACTTAATTAATAATTAGTTAAAGATTTAAATTATTTGATTAATGATTGATTAATTAAAGAATTAAGAGTTATTAATTACTTGTTTAAGTAATTAATTAAGATAGAATTTAATTAATGATATAATCATTAATTAATGGAAATAATTAATTAATTGTTAATTAATAATTTAAGAGCAATTAATTTATAATTTAGTTTTAATTACTAAATGTAATTAAAGTAATTAATCAAAGGTGATTAATTAAAAGTAATTAATTAAGTATGATTAATTAAAAAGGTAATTAATCAAATGTGATTAATTAAAAATGATTAATCAAGTGTAATTAATTAAAGATAATTAAGGAATAATTATCAGAATAATTAGAGAATAATTAATCAAGGTTGATTAATTTAGAAGTAATTAAGAGGTAATTACTTAATATAATTTGGAGGTAATTAATCAGGATGATTAATTAATTTGGTAATTAAGTAATAATTACTTAAGTAATTAAGTGATAATTAATTAGGGAGGATTAATTGAAGTGGATAATTAAGTGATGGTTAGTTAATTAATTTGTAATTAATTAATGAATAGTATTGGATTGGAGATAATCCAAGTATTTAATTAAGGATTAATTTAATTTAAGGATTAATTAAATTAATCAAGGTTGAATCAAACTTGTTTATGGATGATAATTGATTGGATGATATATATATATATATCATTGAATAAGTTAATGATATTGGATGTTGTTGGATGATATTGATTGATGGATGATGATATGTATATGCTATATCTGAATGTGATACATATATGCTGCTTTGTGATATGTATAGATGCATGTGATAATAGATGCTCATCTATTTGTGTTGTGAATACATCCATTTATGTTAAGTGATATTTCTAAATATCTATTGTTTAAATCCCTTAAGTACAACTTGGACATTAAAATGGCGTTTGGTTTCGATGAGACCGGGATCGGATTTTCCATATTTGGAATCCGAAAACCACATCGATTCCAATTAAACGTTGGACGTTAATCCAAGTGGAGCAAGTGAAGACTCGAGGTGTAAGGGCTATACGTCAGTATAACTCTGTGGGTGATTCCGTAATGAGTTTGACGGAATAGTGCTTATAGATTCGAGATGGTGAATCAGAGTGCAAGGGCTATGGTCGTTGACTCTGAGGGTGATTCCAAAATGAGTGCAACGAGATAGTGCCTTCGGTTTCGTTCGAACCCGGAACGAACTTGTATGGATTGAATGCTTTCAGCACATCGTCAGGCGGACGATGAGCATTCTAAGATAATTGGTCCTATAAAGGTAATCGCAGCCTCAAGCCTCATCAACCGGGAATGGCTAAAACAGGGGAGGTGCAGCAAGGCTTCGTGGGTCGCGCCCACTGGAGAGCAAGATACATCCCTGTCTAGAAGTCCCTTTATATTTCGGCTGTGTGGGCAGTTGGTCTGCAGCCAACTGCGGGGTGGTCTTGTTCGGGACTGTTCAGTAAGGAACGGTGCCGGTCTTGTGTTGCAGGGGAGTTAGGGTGGCTCCTCGGTACGGTGATCTAGGCCACGTACTGTGACGGGCGGTACCCCAGTAGCCCTGCCATTGTTGGAAACCCATTTTCCCTACGAGACCCTACAGTTTTGTTTGTATTACCCACTTTTGTGGCTAGTAGCTGGAATTTAATAGATGTAACAATTTCGGCTATTTCATATTTACTTGAAAACCCTAGACACTATTATAATATCACTGGATTTCCTATCAAATGTTTTGGTTAGCGTAAGGTAAAAACTTTTCCATGTTTATGTGTGGGAAGTCTTACGTGATACCTTTTATTTTCAAAGGTTTTTCTAAAGTTAAGCAATCTTAAACCGTTTACTCACACCAGACCCCTGTCTGACCCGAGTGTTTATTTTCTGTTTTATTAAACTCTTGGGTACTCATATTATATATGAGTAGTCAAGTGATTCAGGTTATCTCTTGACGAATTCTGGAGGAGCTTTGGAGCAGGAGGCTTCAGCGTGTAGATATATGGTTAGAGTTTCCGCTGTGTTGTTTCTGTATGATGTCTTATATTGTATTAGACAGAAATGTTATAACTGTCTAATTTGAGATGTTTAGTTGTGTACTCTGATGTATATGATACTCTGTATATGTTCTATATTATATTTAAATCGTTCCGCTGTGAGATTCTGATGTGTTGTTTTCTCTTTCTTCTCTTTCTTTTCTTCTTCTATCCCTTTCTTTCTTAATTAGTGATGCGATTTTCCGGTAGTGGAAAGTCGGGTCGCTACATATGAAATAATTTCAATGATTCAATAAGCTAAATTAATTTTTAGAATGCAGGAGTGTTAGAGATTAGATTAGAGAGCATATATGATCGTGTAAAAACTTTTTTTTTAATCAATGATATTGATGTGTATTTATAGAGAGAAAATAGTTATAACCCTTGGTGAAAAGTTGCAGTCAAAAGTTATGATCATTGATGAAGAAGAAGAGACGCAACCATTGAAGAAAGATGTGTCTTTTGGAAGAAGTTGCTCTCTGTTTAAAAACGGTCGACAGGTCAAAAACTAACCGGTAGACAGGTTTTTAAAAATATAGTCGTTATGTGCATGTGTGCACGTTTATTGTGCACATCCAACAGGAACGGTCGACCGCCTATATTTGGACCGGTCGTATCACTATTACAATATCAAATAATCAACCTATAATCTAGAGTACCATATGTAGCTCTTTTGTGCCTCTTTATAGCCTTGATGTCTTTGTTTTGTCGATCGCCTTTATTTCTTTGTCATAAATCAAAACCTTCATAGAACTTGTGACTCAACATTCTCCCCCTTTTTGATTGATGACAATATATATATCTGCAAATCCGAATCTCCCCCTGAGTATGTGATCCCTCTCTTTGAATTCTTATATATATGTACGTTCCTGCAAACAATTGTTAGCCCCTTTCTCCCCCTTTGTCATCGACAAAAAGGAGTAGTAGATACTAGAATAATATAGGAGTATATCAACCAGAATATCCATTTTCCTCTTTTCTTAAGTAGGTCCTGCAAAAAATAGAATTAAGTCCATGGTACCCACCTTTTATAGGGTCCTAAGAGTTAGGTCTTAGGAGTCCAAACCCATACGGGTCTGGTATCCCCTTTATATACATAATTAGTATTATGATGCACAGTATTCATAAAATTCTGAATATATTTGTTCCTAATCAAATTGTTATTTGTTATAGGAACCCATATTTTGATAGTCTTGACATTTTTCTTTTGAAATTTCACAACTGGTTTTGGTTTGGAATATAATAAACTAAGATTTTTCTTAGCTTCAGTTTTTTGTACTTTCTTTTTCCTTTTATTTCCAAGATGTTTCTTGGTTTCTTGTTTGTTATATCCCAATCCTTGTTTGTCTGAAATAGATTGTGAACTTTCAATAATTTTTGTCAAATTTTCTCGACCTTTGTTAAAGTTAGAAACATTTTGAGTAATGTCATCAAACTTTGTTTGTAAACTAGCTTTTTCTAGGTCTAGAATTTTGACTTTTGCTTTAAGCTCATGATTTTCAGTAGTGAGAGCATTATTTTTCTCTTTTTGAGTTTCTATTTCTTGACTCAAAAGAGATATTTGAGAGTCAACATTAGATGATGATTCTTGAATATTTTCAAGTTCTTCTTCTAATATTTTTTTCTCATCTTTTAACATATCTCGTTCAAACTCTGCTCTACTTAAATCTGCTTTGACTACTTTTAATTGACGTTTTAAGTCTTTATATTTGACTATCAATTCAGCATTAATATCAAGTAATTCATCAAATGTAGGAATTTGTACCTCATCTTCTGTTGCCATAAAACAAACATTAGCTTGTTCATTCTCCGAATCACTTTCACTTTCTGATGAAGATGACTCTGAATCATCCCATGTTACTGAGAAGGCTCGTTTCTTTGATTTGTCCTTCTTATATTTGAATTTGTCATTTTCTGACTTTTTCTTTTGTTCTGGACAATCCTTCTGCATGTGTCCCTTTTTATGGCAGTTGAAACATTCTATAGCAGATGAAGATGGTTTATTTGATCCAGGTTTCCTTTTATTGTAGCGACTGGCTTTTCGATATTTTAGGAATTTTTTGAAACCTTTAGCAATGAACGCCAAATCTTCATCTTCAGAATCTGATTCATTTTCATCTTTCTCAACATGAAATGCTACATTTTTCTTTTCTTCTTTCTGTTCTTTTCTAGCCTGCAAATTTGCTTCATAGGACATTAAATTTCCTATCAATTCATCTGGCTTCATGACGGAAAGATCATTAGCTTCTTCAATTGCTAATACTTTTCCTTCCCATTCATTAGTCAGAGAATGTAGGACTGTTGAAACAACATCAAAATCAGAATACTTTTGTCCTAACCCAATAAGTGCATGGTGAATAGTTTGAAACCGTGAATACATTTCATTGATTGTCTCATTTGGTTTCATTTTGAAATTTTGAAATTGACTTTTCAGCATGGCTATTTTGGCTTGTTTAACCTTGTTAGTACCTTTATGAGTGATTTTTAGCGTTTGCCAAATTTGATATGCAGTAGTGCAGATACTAACACGGTTATATTCATTTTGGTCTAATGCACAGAACAACATATTTATTGCTCTTGCATTTACGGCTGCTGCCGTTTTCTCAGCCACAGTCCATTCTGAATAATCAGTTGTTGGATTCACTATTTCTCTTTGAGTAGCATTCCAAGCATCATAGCTACTTGATTGCATAAAGAATGACATACGTGTTGCCCAATAACTATAGTTAAGACCATTGAAAAATGGAGGTCTTTGTGTCGATTGCCCTTCTGTGTAAGTGGTGTTTTGAGTGCTAGTACTTGCGTTATTTGCCATATTACAAGAATATATCAAATAACTGTGTTACGGTTATATGATGACCGTGCTCTGATACCAATTGTAAGTGCGGTGTGTATACAATTATATGTGCTAATATAGTACACACGGATCGTGTAATATGGACAATAATATAAATGCGGAAAATAGATGATAGTAGCAAAGTAAAAATAAAAAATAGAAAAATCACACCAGAGATTTTTATACTGGTTCGGAGCACCGTCCTACGTCCAGTCCCAGACTCCTATCTGGATTTTCACTATTAACTACCTCGCTTCACCCGGAGGAACAGGTTTACAATACCCGAACAGCCGAACGGGATTTCACGCCTCTAATACACTGAGGACTTCAACACTTGCCTCTTACAACACCGAGGACTTCAACACTTGCCTCTTACAACACGAGGACTTCAACAAAAACAAATACAATTGTTGTTGACAACTTGTGTTCTTGAAAACACGGATTTGTCACTAGTAGTACACCCTTCCTATAATCTTATCCTCAAAGAATATGAATGATGTTTTGTAAAGATTAACGAAGGTATTTACTTATTGAATCAAAAGATATGAAATAATTTCAATGATTCAATAAGCTAAATTAATTTTTAGAATGCAGGAGTGTTAGAGATTAGATTAGAGAGCATATATGATCGTGTAAAAACTTTTTTTTTTGAATCAATGATTTAGATGAGTATATATAGAGAAAAATAGTTGTAACTCTTTGTGAACAGTTGCCATTAAAAGTTATGATCATTGATTGAAAGGTAAGAGATGCAACCATTGAAGAAGAGAAGTGTCTTTTGGGAAAGGTTGCTCTCTGTTCAAAAACGGTCGACAGGTCAAAAATTGGCCGGTAGACAGGAATTTAAAATATATATACGTTATGTGCATGTGTGCACGTTCATTGTGCATTTTACACAGAAACGGTCGACCGTATGATTATTGACCGGTCGACCGGTCCTTGTTAATTTGCACAATGAATGTGCAATGCTATTAAAACGTATATATATCGATTATATTGAGGTGCATGATTATTTGAGGATAGATTTTAACAAGTTTATCACTATTACAATATCAAATAATCAACCTATAATCTAGAGTACCATATGTAGCTCTTTTGTGCCTCTTTATAGCCTTGATGTCTTTGTTTTGTCGATCGCCTTTATTTCTTTGTCATAAATCAAAACCTTCATAGAACTTGTGACTCAACAGAATCCAGTTGGATCCCTCCAACCTGTTTTCTGCATCCAAAAACATTAGCACAATACCAATTTCGCTCCAGTACGAAATTATCGCGGTATATGTTCTTATTAAATATTATCCGCTTACTAACGGCGTAATAGGGTCTCATCCGCTGAACAAAAAATGCGGGAAATCAACAACTGCAATATATACATATGCCAATATATATATATTGATATTATATATAATACCAATTTCACTGTTTATGAAATATTCGCGGTATATGTTTTTAATAAATAACATCCGCTTACTAACGGCGCATAATGTCTATTTTAACAATCAATAATTTACAGTCATCATTCAAACATGCATTCAAATATTTTAAATCTAACTATTTAAAATAAAATCGAAATCTATTCGATTGAGTGAGAAGTTCTCACCTTGGTTTTAATTTCCGTTTTAGCTTTTATTTCGAATAAAATTAAACGCGCGTTTAATTTTACCCGAAATCCTCACTAACTCCAAACGACTCCAAACCAACTCCATCGCGTAGTGCTCGTCCATACGATCCCAACGCAACTGATTTCGCGCAGTTTCGACCTCGTATGAAAAAGATATGAATTTTACAAGTTTGCACGAGTTTATATACTTATATTTACAACATAACTTTAAAAATTATAAACCTATCTACCATCCACCGTTCATTCCATCCCTGATGAATCACAGCCGCATACTTCATCTTCCCAAACCCCTCACGTACAAGCTACAGGTGATTGCCGTTCCACTTGAACCCATTTAGATAAATTAGGGTTTAATTTAGCGACTTCAATACTCGATGAAACTTGATCAAACCAACGCCACGCGAAAGCCCACGACGCAAGCTAGGTTCGGCCATCATCTGGTGGAGCTCGGCTGTACAATGAGCCTTGGAATGCGTGCGCAAGTCACTGACTTCTTCGTCATTTTGCCGTTGATCCGTGAGGTCTTTTCAGATCATGACCGTTGATATTAAAGATCTCATCGAGCTCTTCAAGATTGTAGTTGAGAGTTTCTGGAATCGATGAATGGATTTGGAGATTTGAGGGGAAGAAGTTGATGAACTGCTGGCCGTTCATACCTAGGTGGCGGCTAGGGTTTGTTTTTATTTTATTTTTTTTTTATTTTCTAAATGAAGGGTTGGGGTTATTTATAAGGAACGAGCGACACTATTCATCCCGGGAATTCCGAACTCCGATTTAGACGCCGTAACCAGCGTACCTAGGGTTTATCCCGCGTTCCGGACACAATGGAACAGGTTTCGGAAGCTAATTCGGAAGTATGTGCGAGTTATGGCTGAAAACGTTCAATTTGAATTAAACCGATTTAAACCGATTTCTAGGCGTTTTAATTTGTACCGGACAAACGGTAAATCCAATTGACTTGAAATTTGAAACCTTACAATAATATCACATTACGGATCCGATGAAACTGGTTTCGTCGAAATCCGAGACTTTTTGAAAAATGGCTATTTTGACTCGCCAAATTTAAATTAAAAATAATTCAATGCGTTTCGAGCTGCCACGATCAAACGATAGCTCCGATTGACACGAAAATTGAAATCCGGTAATAACTAACTATTACGGATCCAATGAAACTGGTTTCGTTCAATTCTGAGACTGTCCAAAAATTGGCTATTTTCACTAGTCGATTTTAATATTAAAATATTCAATTTTCACAAATTAACTTTTAATTCGATTTTAAAAGTTCTAAAATATCATTCTAACTCCCATATGATAAAATAAAATTTTACAAATCATTTTCAATCATATTTAACTCAATTTTCAATTATTTCCATAATTTAACGTATTAAATTATCGATTTAATTATTCAATTAAATCCAAAAATTCAAATAAAAATTTATTTGACTTATAAATTTCACTTATTAATATTTAAAATTAATTAAATATTCAAATTTTAATTAATAAAAATTCTGGGTCGTTACAATCTTTCCCCCTTAAAAGAATTTCGTCCCCGAAATTACAAGTAAGAAAGGTTACAGAATTTATTAACTTTCCAAAATTTATAATTAAATTCCTTACAATACTTTACTAAGTTTTCAAATCATACTTAGTTATCTTTTCAAAAACAAACTATACTGTTTAATTTTCAATTCCAAAATCAAAGTTAAAGTTTTCAAAATTTTCCAAATTTTCTCAAATTTTTTCTAACGCCTTAAATTTCCGGAAAAATTCGCCATAGTCTCCTTTGCGCGGCTCGATCCGAAAAAAAAATGACAGTATATATATCACAAATATACATCTCATCAAGTAATGAGGCATCCCGCAGGGAAAAAAGTGTAAAAGTACGATATTTAATCCGAGATATGTATCTTATACTTTATTAGCAAGCATATACGGCTAATATAGCGCTAAAGCGAACTCCAAATGCGAAGCACACGCGATCCGCACCTACTAAACTCAACAAACAACATGAGAACATGCACATATGCAAATAATATCGATATACAACATATAGTAACATATCAACTATATATATCACATAGCAAATGGAACAATAGCAATATATATTCAACCATCATCCAATTACCATTCAACAAATTCATAACCAATATATTCATTCATATTTTCATTCATATACAATGAATTGGTTTTCACTTTAAATCACATTTGATTTGTTTACATTGGATTTACTAACATTCATTCTCAATTCAATTAGTTTACATTTACTAATTAAATCTAATTCACATTCAATTCTATTCAAATTTATTTACTTTCAATTTGAATTCAATCACATAGCTTTCAATTTCATTAATACTTAATGAATTATATACAATCAACTAGCGATCATATAACAACCAATGTATATCAATCACAACCAAATTTCTTTGCTTCACTTACATTCATTTTGGTTTAATATCTTTACTTTCCAATTGGTTTTATTAAATTGATTTTTCATTCAATTATTCAACTTTCAATAACATTAGGTTTCAATGAATTTACACTTACATTCATTATTTCATATCAATTCTATTTTCCATTCAATTGATTCACAATTCAATTCATTCATTCAATTCAATTTCTAAAGTTGAATTTCATTTGCATAACTTAAGTTCCCATTTATCACTTAGCTTTATTTTTACTTCGATACCAAAATCAATTCCATTCAACAACATTTAAGTTATATTCCATTTAAATTTAAATTTACCTTTATTTACAACTCATATTTTATATAGTTTCACTTCTTATATATATAAGTTTATTCACAATTGTAAATTACTTTAATTATAACTCAATTCTTATAATTCTTTTACTTATACAATTGTTCTTTAATTTAGATTATTCAAACAACCTAACAATCAACTTATATACTATTTAATAATTCTGAAAAATTATTCCTTCATATATAAAATATACTTAAGGTGAAATTATTTCATTTACCCAATTTTAAAATCAATATTATGTCGATTTATCTTGTTTAAGAGTTTAGAAACCCCTATCTACGATAGTTAGCTAGACTAGATCGACGGGAATCTATAAACAATCAACCGATAAGTTAACACAATATAAAACAATTTCATATTCACTAACAAATACGCTCTCATAGCTATTATTACACTCAAACTCATTCTAGAGTACTGCTGACTCTATCTCTAACGAGTAATACCCTACAGAACCATGGTTCTCGCTTAACCATCAGCTCTGATACCAAATGTAACGCTTCGAATTTTCGTTGCCGAAAAACCGAATAGTTATGGGTTTTAAAAAGAAAAGAAAAAGAAAGAAGAGAGAAAAGTAGATAAGAAGATAGAAAATAGAGAGGAAAGAAGATAGACGATTTTTTTCTGAAAACAGAGAATTTTGAAAAATAGAAGATAGAAGCATTTTAATAATAGAACGGACAGAAAGGAAACAAAAAGAACAACATCAGAATCTCACAATTCGCAGCGGAACAACATATAATAATGAATGAATAATCTTTAAACAAAGAACTATATCAGTTATTACATTACATCACATTTCATTACATCATATCATATCATCAGAGTGTACAACATCATACAACAACAAACAGTGCAGCGGAAAAAGAAATACTATATAAACTAGTAATACGCCATGCCAATCCAGCTTGCCTCCAGCAACTCCTGAATATCCAGAATATCCTGATAAACCTAACTCTTAACTGCCCGTGTGGAAATTGGTGGGCACCCAGAGTTTAGGAAGGAAAACAATAAACTCCGAGTCAGTCATGTGACTGGTGTGAGAACTCAAAACAGTTTATTTATCTTTAAAATCAAAATAGAGGAATATTTTTAATCAATTCGCAATGCTTTTAAAAAATGAGACTACCATAAGGCCTCCCGCACACACACACATGCAAACGCAGAATCGGAGGAGATTTCTCCTTATGATAGTCAAAGATGCTTGATACGCATTTAAAATAACATTTGATATTATTATTAGTGCATAGTGTAGAGAAAATTCATTTCGGAAGTAGAATATAAATCTTAGCCAACATAGACATTTCAAACTATGCCTACTATAGCTACCATCCAAACAGTGGTGACCACCATAAGTGAATGGCAGGTTCTACAACTAATACCGTACAAGTTTCGTATTGGGAATTGGATTTCCAACAAATGGTCAGGCCAAGGAACTTCCCATTGCCACTGAGAATGCCTCTGGAAAGACATCCCCGAGAACCAAACCGGATCTCTGCCAACACAAGGCCGGGTTACCCCTTAACTGGGTAACTACTGACACGAGCACGCCATTCCCCGGTCCTTTAGGACCTTTTCAACCGAGCGCTCGATATCCAACATCACACAATCATAAAGTGTTTTCAACATGAGTAAGTATCTGGGCTCCATACCATGATACCACCCCTTTCCAGAAGGAAATGCACATACCCTAAGGGGAGCTACAGCAACCCCTAATAACCTTGCCGCATCTTTCCTGTTTTGACCATTTCCGGGATGTGAGGCTCGACGAAGTCACGTCCACAAAAACATACTTTATATAAAAGCCATGCTTTGGGTCAACAAATGATCAACACAATGATCACTAAGATAGACGATCAAATAAATGATCCTATCACAATAATCGACACAATGATCATTTCAGCATCACTCAGCATGTCACATTACCAAAATGGGATATATCGCTGATAACTTCAACTATATAACCTTTGAGCTCGTACGTCTCAGAGAAGGGTGTTAAGCAAAGAATAAATTCTCCACCACCAACAGAAATATATTTGAAAGAAATCGGCTTTATATCTCAACTTGTAATGTCAGACATACAATCCATACAAGTCTGTTCTGGGATCGAACAAAACCGAAGGCACTTACAAAGAAGTCCTTGCAATCCGGATATTCACAATCCTGATCGGATTCACCATCACATATGGAGTTTCTATACCGGCGCGACTCGGTGCAGAAACAATCGATAGGTCATCCTATCGCTCTTGCAAATATCCGGTCTTCAACACCGATCTTCAAATGCAATTCACAACGACGTATCACATATTCGGAATGGGTTATACGACCCCATGGTCCTTTCCCGGTTAACCCGAATAGTGAGCGCTTATTCAAAAATAAGTGTGCATTCAAATTCAATCAATTCACATCAAATACCCATTCAAAGGGAAATACTGATAGTCGGTTATTGAACTATCACTGGATATGCACACATCACCAGATTCCAAATAATTTTCCAAATTATTTATTTTCCAAAATATCTTTACAAGATATATAATTTCAATTCTTCAAAAATAAATCAATATTTATTTTTTTTAGACAAATTCCACTTCCTTTATAAATTCCTTAGTGAATTTATAATTCCAAAATATCAATGAATATTCGATTTCAATTATTCATTTTCAATTTATCTTCAAGAAGATAAATTCTATAAATTCACTTCATATTGGAAAACATTTCCATACTTATTCATAAATAAGTAATTCACAATCTTTTATTTTCAACACTTAGAAAATGTTCCATATACTTAAACCGAATTAAGTATATATTTCATTCTATTAAGAAAATCCTTTCTTAAACATATTTACTTGGGCCAAAACGAATGTTGCGTAAAACATCGTTACGACAACCCAAAATCACTAGTACAGGGATTCGAATTTAAAATAGATATATAAATCCCAATACTATTCAAAACATTTCCTTTCGGAAATCATTTACTATAACAACAGTGTTATAGTCCACCATTTCCTTTTATTTCTCGAAAACGTCTATTTCAACAATAAATGTTGAAATCTATGGTTTCGAATCTCAACACATTAAAAACATCGTTAGATCGTTTTAATTCAATTTAAACATCTCATTCAAAACAATTTCTTTAATATATCATTCACTATTCAAAAACGTGAATATACTTCTTTAACAAATTTCATCCTTTTATTCATTTTACTCTAAGGATTTTTCACTGTCTAAAAACGTGAATATAACTCCATTAATAGGTTTCAACAATTAACTTATCAAAATAAGTCGTTTTCGAATTTATAAAACAACGTTTATAAACTCCATTTCTATTTGTTTTATAACTTCTTTCTTTATAAATTTTCTTTATTAACCTATTTACTTTATATCTCAATTATGAACTAAAGTCCATATTATAAGTCAAATGCTTACAATACGATTATTTTACAAAATCGTTCTTTTAAAGACTTTCCAATTTATAAATTTTATAACTTATAAGATTCATTTATTTAACCAATCTATTCTTCAAATAATTTCACTAAATTTATAAATCTTGCTATTTATAATTTTCATTTATAACTTCACAGTTTATAATTCTATAAATTTCATTCATTTATGAAATTCATTTCCACTACATTCAAACACTTATAAAAACTCGTTTTATAATGTCCATATTTCAATTTATAAATATCCATTTATAAATCTCTTAATATAAATTAATTTATATTATTCTTTAAAACGTCTTTAAATTCTTTTAAAAACTTCACCATACTGATTTATAAAATAATTAAATTTTATAAATCCTATATTTAAACTTTTTATAACAAGTTCAGAATCCCAATTTAAACTCTTTTATAAAGTCATTAATTCCTTATTTTCAAAAATCAGCTTTTAACTATATTTCTTAAAAATCATAATTTTTATAACATTAAAAATTATAACGTTTATTTATTTGAAATGGATCAATTCCAAAAATATAGTATATTTTCAAAAATCACTTTAAAATCATTTTAAAATCCCAAATCTGGGTCCAATGATGCTACACACCAAATAGTCAATCACGACTACAACGATCCATCATATATCGATATGATAATCAACGAATATCAAAATATCCATAATCAAATAAAAACTGTTGAGGAATCCAGTTGGATCCCTCCAACCTGTTTTCTGCATCCAAAAACATTAGCACAATACCAATTTCGCTCCAGTACGAAATTATCGCGGTATATGTTCTTATTAAATATTATCCGCTTACTAACGGCGTAATAGGGTCTCATCCGCTGAACAAAAAATGCGGGAAATCAACAACTGCAATATATACATATGCCAATATATATATATTGATATTATATATAATACCAATTTCACTGTTTATGAAATATTCGCGGTATATGTTTTTAATAAATAACATCCGCTTACTAACGGCGCATAATGTCTATTTTAACAATCAATAATTTACAGTCATCATTCAAACATGCATTCAAATATTTTAAATCTAACTATTTAAAATAAAATCGAAATCTATTCGATTGAGTGAGAAGTTCTCACCTTGGTTTTAATTTCCGTTTTAGCTTTTATTTCGAATAAAATTAAACGCGCGTTTAATTTTACCCAAAATCCTCACTAACTCCAAACGACTCCAAACCAACTCCATCGCGTAGTGCTCGTCCATACGATCCCAACGCAACTGATTTCGCGCAGTTTCGACCTCGTATGAAAAAGATATGAATTTTACAAGTTTGCACGAGTTTATATACTTATATTTACAACATAACTTTAAAAATTATAAACCTATCTACCATCCACCGTTCATTCCATCCCTGATGAATCACAGCCGCATACTTCATCTTCCCAAACCCCTCACGTACAAGCTACAGGTGATTGCCGTTCCACTTGAACCCATTTAGATAAATTAGGGTTTAATTTAGCGACTTCAATACTCGATGAAACTTGATCAAACCAACGCCACGCGAAAGCCCACGACGCAAGCTAGGTTCGGCCATCATCTGGTGGAGCTCGGCTGTACAATGAGCCTTGGAATGCGTGCGCAAGTCACTGACTTCTTCGTCATTTTGCCGTTGATCCGTGAGGTCTTTTCAGATCATGACCGTTGATATTAAAGATCTCATCGAGCTCTTCAAGATTGTAGTTGAGAGTTTCTGGAATCGATGAATGGATTTGGAGATTTGAGGGGAAGAAGTTGATGAACTGCTGGCCGTTCATACCTAGGTGGCGGCTAGGGTTTGTTTTTATTTTATTTTTTTTTTATTTTCTAAATGAAGGGTTGGGGTTATTTATAAGGAACGAGCGACACTATTCATCCCGGGAATTCCGAACTCCGATTTAGACGCCGTAACCAGCGTACCTAGGGTTTATCCCGCGTTCCGGACACAATGGAACAGGTTTCGGAAGCTAATTCGGAAGTATGTGCGAGTTATGGCTGAAAACGTTCAATTTGAATTAAACCGATTTAAACCGATTTCTAGGCGTTTTAATTTGTACCGGACAAACGGTAAATCCAATTGACTTGAAATTTGAAACCTTACAATAATATCACATTACGGATCCGATGAAACTGGTTTCGTCGAAATCCGAGACTTTTTGAAAAATGGCTATTTTGACTCGCCAAATTTAAATTAAAAATAATTCAATGCGTTTCGAGCTGCCACGATCAAACGATAGCTCCGATTGACACGAAAATTGAAATCCGGTAATAACTAACTATTACGGATCCAATGAAACTGGTTTCGTTCAATTCTGAGACTGTCCAAAAATTGGCTATTTTCACTAGTCGATTTTAATATTAAAATATTCAATTTTCACAAATTAACTTTTAATTCGATTTTAAAAGTTCTAAAATATCATTCTAACTCCCATATGATAAAATAAAATTTTACAAATCATTTTCAATCATATTTAACTCAATTTTCAATTATTTCCATAATTTAACGTATTAAATTATCGATTTAATTATTCAATTAAATCCAAAAATTCAAATAAAAATTTATTTGACTTATAAATTTCACTTATTAATATTTAAAATTAATTAAATATTCAAATTTTAATTAATAAAAATTCTGGGTCGTTACATCTTTTGATTGAATAAGGTGCTCGATTCATCCATCTATCAATTTGATCATCAGAGCACACTTGCGGGTTAGATGAAGTAGCTTGGTCTTGCTTGCATTTAAAGATTTTAGGATTTTTTGTTTTGGGTGCCATCGAGCGAATTGGAGGAGCGACATGGAGAATTTGGGTATTGATTTTTAAATAGAAACGAAATGATATGAAAGTGAGAATGGTAGAAAAAAGTAGTCATTATAAGGTTATTTAAGAATGTCGATTGAATTTTAGACGTCTGGGAGGTGAATCAGACGTCTAACTTAACTTAATATGAAGAGAGTAAATATGTTCAAACGTCTTGTTGTTGGTGGTAGACGTTTGGAATAGATAGAGTTGTAAATTTTGTAAGGCAGAGAGTTTTGTCAGATGCCTGGATGTAGAATCAGACGTCTAAAATCAGCCTTGTTGTTATGTTAAGAAGGCAAATACTTGTTCAGACGTCAAGGAACAATTTTTAGACGTCCGAAATAGGCTGTTGTGTTTTTATGAGGTAGAAACTATTTTTTGACGTCTGGTTGGTTATATCAGACGTCTGATATATGCACAATATTGGAAAATTGTGTGATGTAATGGTGTTAGATGTCTAATGACATTGTTCAGACATTTGAAATATCTAGTTTGTCTTAAAATAGCCTTATTTTGAAGGGTGTTGCTTATTTTTCGAGAGATTGATTTTAGTGAAACATAATATTATAATTTTTGAAAAAAAACAAATATACGTATATGAAAAAAACAATAAACAAATTTAGTGAGATGAAGATGAAGCATCGCGATCTTCAGAGGTGCTATCCTTCCATGGTTTGAGTGGAGACCAAATATTTTCACGTTCATTGGTTCTTAGGGAATTGAAAGTGGTTTACGATAAGATGCAGAAGGATCCAGAGGATTGCAAGGAATTGAAAGTGGTTCATGCACATCTTACTTTCGTGAATTGCAAAATTTGATAGCTACTTGCTCCAGAAAACTTAATTGTCACGCAGTGACTTTTTTTTCAAGGTATAAATCTCGTTGTAAATCTATTTGTTGCTTTTGGTAATGATGTATCTCATCGATTTTCTCCTTTGTGTTAGGAGAGACAAATAGAGATTGTTTGGACCTTTTTTTATTGGGAGTAAATCCCGTGTGGTAGGAGGACCACTTATAGGTTGGCTCTTGACTTGGTGTAAGAATAGGAAGTCGATGAAGGGTATCTGCCGAACTATCCGATGTTGGTGTGGAGAAGGAGAGATGAGAGTTGTCGGAAGACATGCTTTTGTTTTCTTTTGTAAAAAGGAATATGAAATCTATATATATTTTTACCTTTTGTTTTGTAAAAAGAAAGGCTATTTATACATGATTTAAAAGGTTATACATAGGTAATTTTAGATAACAAATTTCTAAAAAAAATGGTTGGTTGGTGTTTAAAATTTTGATTTGTGGATAAAAAAAAATTATCCAAAAATAGAGTGAATGAAATGTAGTATTAGCTGAGAAGATCATAAAGAGAGTACTCCTAAATTGCGTCGTAGTTTAACAAAAGTTTGTTCATTTAATGGTTCTGTGAAAATATTTGATATTTGATTCTCCGTATTTACGTATTCTAATGTAATAATTCCTTTGTCTATATTGTCGCGTAAAAAAGATATCTTACATCTATGTGTTTAGTACGTAAGTGATTTGCAGGGTTTTTTGATAAATTTATTGCACTTGTATTATCGCAATATATTTGATAACATTTTTGAGTTTTCGGTTATATGCTTGAAGCATCCACTATCAAGTATCCATTTCTCCTTATTTTTTATTTTAGGTAGCTGAAAAATAAAAAAATGATTTAATTGGTACCCATATATTTTGTTAGGGTCCTAGATGTTAGGAGGAGTAGGTAACCATACCCATGAAGCTTTGGTGCCTTTATGAAAATAATTTTTATTATAGACTATGTTATCTAGAAAATTATTAATATGTTTTTGTCTAATCAAATTATTATTTGTCTTAGGAATCCAAATTTTTATACTTTTGGTATTCGTTTTAGACTTTTTAGTCTTTTGATAAATAAAACTACATTTCTTAATATTATTCCCTTTTTATTTAGGAATATTTTTAAATCCTATTCCATTTCTATTACCTGACGGTTTTGAAGTTTTGATAGGATTTTCCAAATCTTGTTTTCCTTTATTAAATTTTGAAATATTATTTGTAATTTTATCAAAATTTTCTTTTAGTTCTAAATTTTCAATGTTTCTATATTACTTTTCAAGTTGATATTTTCTTTTAACAAGTTATCCTTTTCTAGTTTAACTTTTCCAAAATCATTAGATATAGTCTCATTTTCGACTAAACTACTTTAATTTTTTTCTTGACATAATTCTAGTTCTTCCTCTAAAATAATTTTTTCATCTTGTAAATTCCTATTTCAAGTTCTAATCTATTTATTTTGACTATGTGTTCTTTATTCAATTTTTTAATTTGTCTAAATTTATCATCTAATTCCATGCTAAGTTATAATAATTCATCATAGCTAAGTTCGGGACATACCTCATCAGTTTGTGCCATAAAACATACATTAGCTTGTTCTCCGTCACTATCGCTGCCACTGCCTGACGCTGATGAAGAATCCAAGTCATCCTATGTTACTTTGAAACTTTTCTTCTGTTTAAATTTTTCAAATTTTTTCTTCTTTTTATCATTGTTGAGCTTGGGACAATCTTTCTTCATATGTCAAAATTGATCACATTCATAGCATTTGATTGATGGTTGATTTATTGAGCTTGATTTTCCTCCTTTCTAAAATCTATTCATTTTCCTAAACTTCTTGAATTTGTTGTAGTTTTTGGCAATAAATACGATTTCTTCTTCATCTAAGTCATAGTCTTCATTTGTTGCTGGAAAAGCTATGTTTTTCTTTTTCGAATTTTGTTCTTTTCTTTCCTGCAGATTAGCTTCATAGGACATTAAATTTCCTGTCAATTCTTCAATTAAGAGCTGAGAGATCATTAGCTTCTTCAATAGCTAATAGTTTTCTTTCCCACTTTGGAGTTAAAGAATTGATTATTCCAGATATTAAGTCAAAATTTGTGAATTTGCCTCCTAGTGCCTTTAAATCGTGTTGAACAGTTTGGAATTTAGAGTACATGTCCACTATAGATTCATTTTGTTTCATTTTAAATGATAAAAATTAATTTTGTAAAATTGAAATTTTAGTTTATTTAACTTTGTTTGTTCCTTTGTGTGTAACTTGTAAGGTACGCCAAATATCATGTGTAGTGTTACATAACATGACACTAAATATTCATTCTTATCTAATGAACAAAATAAAACATTCATAGCTTTGGCATTCTTAGAAGCTGCGGTTTTTTGTGCATCATTCCATATGTTCATAGTAGCATCAGGTGCTTCATATTTATTTTAAGTGGCTGACTAAATTTCTAATCCATTAGCTTCCATAAAAAATTTCATTCGTGTTGACCAATATGCATAATTAGAACAATTAAAAAGTGAGGGACGTGCTGTGGATTGTCCTTCTTGAATTTTTTTTCCATTTTAAAGTGATTCAAATACGTGTTACTGTACTTTGATCGAACCTTGCTCTGATACCAATTGTAAGTCTACAGGGTGGATCGTGTAGTGTATATGTAAGTATAAGTGATAAAATGTATGATGCAACTAAAATAATATTAATCTAGATAAATATAGAATAAGCACACCAGAATTTTATACTGGCTCGAACCTCCCGTCCTACGTCCAGTCCTGAAACTCCCCTTCGAAATTCGAATATCAAAACTCATCGCTTCGTCCAGAGGAATAGTCTTGGTTACAATAAGTTGTTCTTGTCAAATGTGTGTTCTAGTATCACTACAAGAAATTTGATTTTTAGTGGCGCTCAAAAAACGCTACAAAAAGTTTTGGTGGCGTTTTGATAAACGCCGCTAGAAAACATGCGACTAAAAATCCATGATTTTTTGTTGCATTTATTTTAACGCCACTATAAATTAATTTTTGGCAGCGTTTTTTAAACGTTACTAAAGATCTTTTTTACAGCATTTAAGAAACGCCACCGAAAAGGTGTAGTTTACTATCTTATTTTTTTGTTGCACTTATTATTATTTTTTGCAGCGTTTTTTGAACGCCACGGAGATTATCTGAGTTACTATAATTGCTGATTCTATAGCGCTTTTTAAACGCTACAAAAATATATTTTATATAAACACATACACATTCAAAAATAACACATTCAGTTAACCACAATAACACAAACAAAAGCAATTACATAATCACCACTATATTATAACATTAGTGTCAAGACAAAAGGTTAACCATACGTTTACACAACCAAACTACTATAAACAGTTTCATAATAGTACGTGCAGCTAAAGTAGTGCTGCTACCATACATACTAGTTTCATACTAGTTTCATAATAGTTTCATAACAGTTTTAATCAACCTAACTACATACATGTGCTGCTACCATGCCAAAAACCAGTGCTGCTGCTTGAATTCTTCACAAACGTTTATTTACCTGTAAACAATAATAATCATGTTACTAAATATTTGTGAGGTTAAGGTATCAAAGATAAAAAACAGACAAATATATAAGTCCTTAGACTATAATACTTCAAACAAATATGCCTCTGCATATTAACCACTGATGTGAGGACATTGTAATCGTCCAACAACTTTTACATCATATTTGTGAAGTCAATGCACTAGACTTGCCATACGACAACCATGCACTCCATTCAAAACAGCACCCCCCTCACTGAATTAAAATTAAAGACAAGTTGACAATCCTGCCACTGTTTGACCTAAACCGTACCCCCACTGAATTTTAGCCTAACTCCATCAACAACCTCAGCCAAACTGACAACATTCAATCACCAATTCAATCACTTTCTAGCTCTCCACCAATATTTATTGAATAATATAACTAATTTTTATAGTCGATTATCTAGGAATATTGTCAGGGTATTAGAATCAAAGTTTGAAAACATTTATAATGAACAAGTTATATGCCTCGGTCATTATAGTAATCACCAGACTTCCCCCTACAACTGTGCACAACAACCATACTCACACTGCTTCATTACTCTTCACTACAGTCACTTCCATCCAACTGCTTTCATCACCACTGCACCAAACATCACAAACTCCTCCATCACCCCTTACCACTACAGTCGACAACTCCTTCACACCTCCTCTATCAAAACTGCTTGACAATCACCACATCATAACTGCTCAGCCACATCATAACATAACTGCCAACATCATAACTGCTCAGCCACTCACCACATCATCACTGCGAGTTCAAAACTCCAAAATTCAACATCATCTTCATAAAACTACTACACCCTACTCCCTCCACATCCTTAAACTTCACATACATACATCATCACCAAACAGACTCTACCTCACTGCCATCAACCACTACCCATCCTCCGACAACCCCACAACAGCCTTTTCTACTTCACAAGCCTTGCTTGGAACAGCAAACAACAACCACACCACGCATACTTCAATCAACCTTCACATCACTTCCTTCTCCTTATAACACTGCACAACAGACAACATCAATGCCATCCGTGCGTTACATTCACTGTTTGCCGTCAACCAAGCCACATTCACCTCCGTTTTCCATACTGTGCACCGCACCTCCAACAACAGTGCATTGCAAACTACCAACAGCAACCAACCCGAACATTTCACTACCCTGAAACCATCACTTCAATTGACTATACCCACCATTACACTTCACTTCCATAGTTATCCCCACCAACCTCGACTGTTACATCTCTGTACACACATTGTCACTGCATACATACCACTGTCATCCCACAACTAACAAACTTCTGCCTACAACTAACAAATTCCCTCTCCTTTCTTCAATCATCTTCCTACAACTAACATTTATGTGAAAATCTTTTACTAAAAAACTTACTATACATTCTCCATTATCTACTAAATGAACGAAGGGGTATTTAAGCACACCTACTGATAAGCTAATATTGCTTCCAAACTTTGACGCTGTTTGCATTGGTTGTACCAAGCTTGTTTCATAAAGAGTAATCGTGTGGCCTGAGTTACCTAATGTAAATGAAATATAGTAGTCAGCACATTTAATTTTTATTTACATATGAAAATTTCCTTTACATAAAAATACATTAATTTGTAACAACAGATAATAATGCATGATCAACTACATAAAACTACAAGCCAAACATATGTCTATTGTCATCTTGTCCCCTAATATACATTTACAGATCCAACTTTTGATTAATGGATTGCACTCCTAAGATAGTATAACAACACATTGTGGGAGACGGTTATTATATTCGAATCAAAGATTTATGCAAGATTTTATATCTTATATTATATAATTATTCAACACTATTGTAACTATTGATACGTGATATAATATAGATCATAGAACTTCTATGTGCGGAAGTCATTCTAAAATATTTAAAAGTGTAATGAAGTGCTAAAAAATAACAGAAAATAATAATATTGACCCTAATGCATGTTTCATCCAATTTTCATTATCCCTTTTCTGCAAAAAAGAAAAGGGATCACGCTACTAAGAAATTAGATGCAACTATAAGGAATGAGTATATATTTTTGAAGTCGGTCTAATCATAAAGTCATCACGAGCATGCTTCTTTACACTCCTTTCTTGCCTCGGCAGAATGCATAGTTATGCACGCATTTGTCAAAATATTTTCCAGCTCAATAGTTTCAATTAAATCAGAATTCCTATTTTAACAAACCAGTATACAAGTATACCAATCAATCCAAATAAATTATAAAAAAAGAAAAATATAGTTCATAACAAGCGACTCAGCATGAAACACGATGATCAAACACAAACAGACCAGAAATGAACTCAAAACAGTCCTAATATTTTTAACCCGATATTATATTTCATGTTTCAACCTGATATTATATTTCAAAGCAGTCTATAATGGCCAAAATAAAATCTCGCTTTCTATTCAAGAATTTCAAAAAAAAACAGTTTACACAAGTTAACGTCCCTACTTAAAGATCCTAGTTTTTAAAACCATTAGAGACTAAATATTGTTATTTGCCCTTCATACTGTTAAATTTCATATGGTTACTCTTACAAATCAACATTCCTATGGAAATGATTCAAGTTCATAAATAAATAAACTAGTCAGCAAGCAAATCCATCAATGTAGGGGACTTGAATAAAAAGAAACACGAAATATTCGGTTACACAAAAAATTCAATAATTAATCATGATACAACATTACACTGAGCAACCTTTCTTAGCACAGTGCAGGAAGATATATAGCTTTCAGGCAAACTTACACAATCATGTCACTATACATAAACAGCAACTATTGATCTAAACAAAATCACAGTATATGATGATGAAAAATGTGACCATATACTTAGTAATTCATCTTGCATAAATAAACGACATTACATCTACCAAACTGTAATTTACACAAGAAACATTTGCACTTTCAAATAACCAATGCCAGAGCATAAGTACATTTTTACAAGGCCAATATAAGGATTACACTGGCCATTAAAAAAAGAATGCAAATGCAACTGAAAACAGAAACAAAAGTTGGCAAATGCTTACAGTATCTATTAATGAGAAACTGTGCGCTGCACCTCATTTTTGCCTTCCATTCTCACGTCAACTTGCCTTCTGAGCATAACATCATCTTAGCAACCCCATATCCATCCCACTATCATACATATTTCATACCAGTCCAACTTCATCACTGTGAGATGAGCAGTCGATGCAACAAAAGAAGTGAGATATTCAAAATTGTTTCAGTAATACATGAGAGAGGTAAGTGAATGAATTATTGAGCTACAAGTTTTCAAGAAGTATACCAAAAGCGATGAAGTAATAAGTAGAAGTGTACAAGAAGTTAAAGCAGATTAGGTTTTATTCCCTTTCTTGTCAAATACATGCTTACAACATACTCACTCATTCACTTATGTTTGCAAGCTATTCAAGTACAATGGCCATCTTCGGCCTTCCCTATGACCAAATTTTGAGATGACCTCTATCCAGTTTCATTTCTAGAGTAGAACTCTGGTTTGTTTGTGTAGAATCTAAAATGGAGTTGTTGCAACCCCCCCCCCCCCCCCCCCCCCCCCCGCAAAATGGATTTTGCCTCAATATTCAGAGTAGGAAACTTTTACCATCCTGTAATATTTTTGATTTTCCTTTCCACTTGGTCAAAAATTGTACCGCTAGCCTTTTATTCTTTGGAACAATATCCTATACACAAAAATTGTCCAGTTTCAACCCCTACAACCTGCCTTGCCATACTACTTCCCAGCCAACATACCACTTCATAAAACATACTGCACAACCAAGTTGCTCCACTGTTTCAATCACCACCCACTGTTTTCAATACCCTCCACTATTTCAATCACCACTCACTATTTTCAATATCCTCCACTGTTTCAATCACCAAAAAAACATACCCTATCAACTGAACTACCACCACACTCCTACCCAACCAACTCACAAACTACAACAACTGCAGACAACCATCTTTCTACCCCATCTCACTACATATGAACTTCACTACCACTGACCATCAACTAGCGACTGCGCATACATATTCATCATTTCAAACCCATATCTCCTTACTGCAAATCCAAACAACAACCCACTAATACCTTTCATGTACAAAACACTTCCTTCCACACTTCACTGACTCACTTCTCATTGCCTGTACACTACTTGAACCATCCTCCATCAACCACTATTGCATCCCCAAACCCCAGCATCTACAACTACATACAACTACAACTTCAAACAACAACTCACTCAGTGCACTTCATTCCCATAACCACCATCATTCACTGCAAATTGCTACTATCCTTTCACCAACCAACCCTCTCTTACATTTCAACCAAGCATATACATCACATTCACTAACATCTTCATACCATTACCTTCAAACCACCACTTATATTAACTGCCCATTCACCTCATTCCCACTGCCTTGATGCAGTTCACAACATCACAAAAGTACATAACTCTCTACCATCCCATCAACTTCACAATATCCTATAACTGCCGCCACCTACGTTCTTCCCACCTGACCATACAACATCATCAAAACTGCCTCATCACAAAAGTACATAACTCTCTACCTGGTATAATTAAGAAATCCTTTTCCTTTTTTGATACAATTTTCAATCCTTTTATATGTTCCATTTTATTACTTTTACATTTTCCTACGATGGATATAAGCATGGAAAAAGATGCTAGTTGCTTTTAGATTTAACTTGTAGTCCGAACTGGGTGTGCATCCTAGTTAGAGTGTTGAGATTTTGAATTCAACCAGGAAATGGTAATTACTTTAACAATTTCAACACCTTCTTGATGTCAAATCAGTAAGTTAAAATATTTTTCAGTTTCTAGTTGCAGTGACATGATAACTACTGTGACAACTAATTTATTACTCTATCAACGACATGGTAATTTATAGTAAGAACAACATTGTGTAGTCTATAAGCAATGTTTTAAGAATAAATAAACTAAAGACAAATTGATATAAACCTTTAATGCCTCGATGGAGATTTCTCCAAGTTGTGGGAAGCACCGAGGATGCTCACTCGTTACTTTTCCTGTTCAACCTAAGGAAATTAAAACATCATTTACAAATAATGAATACAATTAACTATAAATATATTTCCACTGGAATATAAGTTAAAGATGCTTGTCTACACCTATAAAAAAAATCACTAGTTTGATGATGAAAAAATCTTATTTGTAAATATATACGAGCATATGAAAAAAATTGGTTAGAACTATATCACGCAAAACAATTAAAAGTATAGTTAGGATCTGTATGATCTGTGCTCTAATTTCTTTGTTTTAAAAGATTAATCGCAGTGCTTTAAAAAAAATGCCATAGACAAAGCACCCAATCTTATATTAGTAAAAAAAAGAACTAAATTCAGTAAAAATTTAATTCAAAACAATGAATAACTATTATCGAATAGAACAATGAAACTAAAACTCAACATATAGCAAAACTTCTTATACAACAAGTGAAGATAACTGGGATGCCTCTAGGAACTATATATACCTTTAAGTTGAGCATCGGTATCATCACAATTGGTCGTTAGATAAAAATAAGTTCTAAGATTTATCATGGATGCACAAATCATATTGAAAACGAAATCAAAAAAATTACATCGAGACAAAGTGAGGAATTGACAACGAAGGGAGAAGCATTCATGGGTGGCAGTCGACGGACGGAGGAACAACCGATGAATTTGGATTTATGATTTAGGGTTGCTTATTTTAGAGAGAAAGTAAAATAAATTTTAAGCGGTAAATGCAAATAAAAGAGGGAGAAAGATCTTTTGTGTGGGCATGAAAAAGAATTAAGTCCCGCCTTTTATTTTTGTTCCCTCCATTGGTTAGACTTAGATAAACACTATTCCATAAAATATTGGTTGCACTTAAATAACTTTTTGATTGCACTTGATAATAAACGCCATAAACAAATGCAACTAAAAATGCTTTTTCTTGTAGTGTATAACACGGATGTTGACTAATTAGTATAATCGCTTCCATTATATATCTAAAGAATATTGTCTATGAAGAACTGAGTTTATGGAAGTGTAAATAAAAGTGAAGATTGCTAGAGTGCAGAGATCAAGAATATATGATTGAGTATAGAATTAGAAAGCATAAGTAAGTAAGGTGTGTTTTTTCTCTTGATACTTGATGCTATATATAGTTGTAGATAGGTATCTTGAGTAGCTACATCCATTAACGAACACTCTAAAGTCGCTTCTGTTGATGGTGTAGAATTGTGACAAAGAGAAACGGAGATGTCCATTCGCATGTGGCAGTTGCAGTTCTTCTCTGAAGTCTGAATTTGAATTCAGACGTCTGGTATTTGTTTCAGACATCTGATAATATATTTTTTTGTACATAGTAGATTTTCATACGTCTGAGTGCTATTACCAAACGTCTGGTTTAGCCTGTTTGTTGTTCCTGAGGACTTTTCCAGATGTCTGGCTTGTGCACCAAGATGTCGGATACTGGTGCATGTCTGTTTTGTGCATTTTTTCTTTTGCTTCTTTGTACCTATCGACTTGTAGTCTCTTGTAGTCTTCTTTGAGCGCTGTACTTGTCTTTCTAGTGATTTTGTTCTAGCAAGTACCTATATATATAAATATGTATGTATATTTAATTTCTATTGTATAGTTGTTGTCATCGAAACCGTATATTGGATATCCTAACATAATATGGCGCGACATCAATAAGTCGAGACATTAATAAGTGGCAATATTGGTAATGATCAGCATTGATAACATACGGCATTTATAGCAGGCGGCATCAATAGCAAACGACATTAATAAAAAGCGGCATTGTTAACAAGCGGCATTGATGATAAGGAACATTAATAACAGATGGCATTGATAATGAGCGGTATTGATAGGATACGGCATTGATGATGACCAGTACTGATAGGAGACGGTGTTACTTTGAAGCGTGACATTAGGATAAGGACGCGTTAAAGAGATGCGGTACAAAATTTAAAATGACATTGATTTTTTTGGCTATATGGAAGAAGTGCTCCACTGATAGAATACGACATTAATGTGATGCGGCATCAATGCTATATCATGTTGTTATAACATCTATGGCTTTCGTCACAAAGCTTTCCAATGTCATCATTCCCATAATTAAATGCGGCAATGTTTCTAATTTCTTTGACACGATATCAGTCATTCAACTTTATAAAAGGTATGTGACACTAATGGAATTCGGTATTGCTGGCTGTGTTGATGACCTACGACGTTGCCTATTATTCTTTATTGATGAGGGGTGACATTTTATGCTTTCGGCAATGCTTTACCTTCGTACTTTTGACATCACTTGTTCATGTAGAATTACGATAACATTATTATGCCGCATACCTTTGGAATTAATATTAGTGGTAACATTTTCCTCATGGTATGAAGGAAGCATTGAGTTCTCAAGTCAATATCTTCGGTGTTGGCACTTTGCCCCAATTGGTATTCTTATTTAAATCTATCCGCACATTTAAATTTGATCCGACAGCTTCTATGTGTCTTCTTCTTCCCATAAATAATCGAGCTTCCTCTTTGTTCCCCTTTTAGCAACAATCAAAAAATCATGCTAAAAGAAAGCTCAAATTTTCAAAGTCATTCAGAATCTCAAATCCCATTTACCTAAGCTAATATTAACATTCACTCTTCAACTTTAATTGCACTGATTATCTTGAATTAAGGAGCTTCATATTGAAACTGCCGTTAGTGTTTTGTTTGGGTCTATTAGATTTCAAATTGGCACTTAGGTTTAGACAATAGACAGGATTATAATCCTCATCCTTCTAGCCAATTCGATAACTGGTTATGTTTAACTTTAGATTATTATATCACTGGGAGATTTTAATAAGCTAGTTTGAATTAGGCAACATTGATTTAAATGTATATGAGCTTTTAGTTTAATGACAAAGTGGATAGGTTACTAGACTTGGAACCTGATATTGCTCTATTTCGTTGTGATACTAATGTCTTACGATATTGTTGTAACATCCAACATTGGTAAGGTTTTCTCCATGTTCATTGCTTCAACAATCAATTCGAAAGCTTAGAACTTTTATAATGCAAGGCCTTCATATTGTTATTAACTAAATGGATGTGCAATATTAGCTAAAATCATTGTGGCATATATTCGACATTAACTCAGGGGTTACTATGTGAGAATGATAACCTTATTGTATATTGTATGTTATAATTTCCCTTCAGTATCATTTCCTATATCTGTAACACCCCTAATTTTGATAACATTATTCAGGAGATTTAAATAGAAAAACTAAATAGAATAATGTAAATGTTAAGTGATAAGGGGGTTGAGATTTGAATAAATATTAAAGGCCGAGTTCAATTAAATAATTAAATGGGCTTAAGAATGGTTTTTAGGTTAATTAATCTACATAAAGGTATATTGGGAATTTTGCCACACATAACCCTTACCCTTATATATTCTCGTTCCTACCATTTCATTCCCATTTATATCATTTTGAAAACGTAAACAAAAACACAAAAGAGGAGTCGGCCATTAAGGGAAAAGAAATTAAATCAAAAGCTAGAGATTTAAGCTCAAGGAAAATCAATCTCAATCCAATCTACTTATCTTAATAAAGGTGAATATTAATTCTACCTCTATTTTGTTTTGTAATCATAAGTTTTTGAATTTAAGGTTAAGTTCCTTTTATGATGAATTGGATGAAGATATGCTTGAATATTAATTTGTTTAATTTAAACAAGATTGTTTAAATGGAAATATACACGGTTTTAGGGAGAAACCGATTTATGTTGATGTTTAAATGCCATGGAAAAAATTTATGTTATGTAAACATGATTTTGGAGTTGGGTTTTAATTTTGATAATTTTCCAATCTACGAAAAGACTATTATGAATTTTCAAAGGAAAATACGGTTATTTGGGTTTATAAATTTATTTCGAAAAGTATAATGAGAATTTGGGTTCGAAATTTTGATATGTTAAATAACATGATTAAAATGAATTTTTAGGGATTTTTTTTCAAAGTGATTTGCTATGCAAATTAAATTATTTTAGAAGAGGGACTTCTTTGCAATATTGGTTTTGCTTAAAGGAAGGGCTTATTTGATTAACTTAACCATGGTTTAGATCTGAAATTAGCAGCAGTTATTTCATTAAATAATTTGAAAAGTTAAGGCAACCAGTCTTTTATTACACATGGTAGATGAGTTAGAAAAGAGTTTTCTTTAATTAATATTAAAACGGGTTTACCCAGAAAAGTTGGTTTCGCCCTCTTTAGAAGTACCTTTTGACTCAGAGCGTCCACCTTCAACCCAGTCGAAATAACCAATACACAAGGTATCACAAAGATGGTATGTAGTGGATTGGAGAAAGGCGGAAGGCTAGGTATCGAAAGCATGGCTTTCGAAGGGGTCGATACCTTGGTTTGTTTTAAAAAAGGAAGCGTCTGCCATTGTTTTATTTAAGCCTTCAAAGGAGTCAAAGCATATGTTTTCAAAAGAGGTTTTTAAAAGCTTTCGAAGGGGCTGTCATCAACTTGTGTTTGCTTTCGAATGGTTTCCTTACTTACGAAATAATGCTTTTGGAAAGAAGGGCTTCCAACTTAGTCGAAGCCCTACTTCCGTTCGTTAGCCTTTCGATGCTATTGAAGACATCAATCCTTTCGAAAGGTAGTGTTTGTTTCTAAAGATGTTTTAAGTATCTTCCTAAATGCTTTCGAAAGGGTCCAATGGTTTCGAAGGCAATAGCTTCGAAAGGGGTTTCGATGCTACCCTTCAATGTTTTGTTTAAACGATTTAAAGCTTCCGAAAAAGATGGTGCCGACGTCATCATGTTTTCCTCAAAAAAATTATATGATAAATGATGGTTTCGAAAAAGATACTTTCGTCTATATTCACTTTGACCCAAATAATATTTTAAGTATAAATCCAATGGTTTCGAAAGGGGGACTTTCAATGGTTTGGAAGGGTTACTTCCAATGGTTTTGAAAGGCCCTTTCCAAGGTTTTGGAAGGGTTACTTCCAATGGTTTCGAAAGGAGGATTTTTAATTGCTTTCGAAGCTATGCTTCTAAATGATTTAATGGTAATGCTTTAATAAATTCGAAAGATTTCGAAAGAGAGTTTTGAAGTGTTCGAAAGATAGGGGCCTAATGTTTTGAAAATATATTTTTATTTTTATTGAAGGACTCTATCCAATGAGGTCGAAAGCAAGGTTTCAAAGTCTTTGTTTTTCAAAATGAATAACCCAAACTTAATTTCTAAAGGAAAAACCCATGGCTAAATTAAAGGAGTTTGGTAATGGCTTTAAGAAGAGGCTTTCCTTGAAAATATTAGGTTAAAAGGATAACCATGTTTTTATGAAAATGATTTCAAGGATATAAAACTCATAGGAGTGGTATTGTTATGTTATTATGTTTGCTTCTTCAAATATAAATATATATTCACATTATAACAAGACCCATAACTGTATTTTAAGGAAGAAGGACATAAGAACCGGCTAGGTTGACCCAGTAGTGAATATAAATTGATTAAACTCCTGGATGAGTAGAATTGCATCCAAGAGGTCAGGGAGACCCGAATATAGGATGCATAAATATGGAAGTTGTTAGGGAGACAGTTCATAGTGCACCCATGAAAACTATGATTAGGAAGTTATTGGAGTTACCAATAGGTTCATAGTGATCCTATGAAAACTATGTTATAAAGAGTGGTTGGCGGGGGCCAATTGGTTTGTAGTGCATCCATAAAAACTACATCTGGATTAAGTTATTGACCGTTGTCAATAGGTTCCTAGTCAACTCATGAAAACTAGGATAAGAGAGAAGTCATTAAGTTCAGGTGAACTCATGAATTGATTAACTCAATTGACAAGGGCCACTAGGTTCATAGTGCACCCATGAAAACTATGAAACAGGACAAAAAGTCCATATATTATATAAAGGTTATTAGTAGGCTCATGAAAATTAATAGGTTAATAGTGACCCTAGAAACTATAAATACGACAGGGACTCAACTAAACAGAGGACGGAAAATATAGAATGTTTTAACTTGTTTGCATATCGTCATAATATTTTGAAATGACTATGTTTTAACCATTGTGGATGCAGGAGCACAGTATATGGTTTTATAAAAGTTTTAGGATACTAGCGAGGGAAAAACCCGTTCCGCTGAGCGGCGTGATCTCGCTAGATATCTAAGTGATTTGAGATGGTGGATTATTATTCATACCAGGCATTATGTCCGACTCGAAGTTTATGTTTTTCCCTTAAACTATAGGGTGCTTAATTGATTTTGAGTAATTTGAGAGTTGAGGTTTTCAGGTACTTCTTTAGACGAATAAGCTTCTGGAGACATGTAGGAGGCATGATAGCTATTTAGAGTTCTCTTTTCTTTTGATATCGTTGTGCTATTTGTAATGGCAAAGTTATTAAATTTCCTGTATATACTCTGATCATTCAAGGGGGCATCGTCATATGTCGTTGTTGGCATATGTTGTAATAAACATATTTTCTCTGAACGTGATTAACGATTGAGAGATTATGTAATGAGTTGGAAATGATTACACATGGAATGTGATCTTGTTTGAAGTTTTAAATTTTTTTCTATATTTATTTATTTCTGTGTATCAATGAACCTAACACCGCCGTATTTGGTCGCCGAAGATTATTAACTATGGATGACTACAGTATCAGTAGCCGTTAGTTTTGGGCCTCCAAGTAGGGGGATGTTACAAGTTGGTATCAGAACATAGGTTTATGAAAACTTAAAAAAAAACTTAGACCTAAATTTTTTTTACGTAATCCAATGAATTAGAAATATGATCGGGGTTAGGGTTAACGCTATAGTAACGTACTTGTATTTGATATATATATATATATATATATAAGTATGTGTGCCTTCTCTCTTAGACCATTCTTCTATATCTTACTAAGACTCGTATTCAGATTTACAAGAAAGAGGATATGGAAGTAGGAGATGGAAGAGGACATCTAGGTGGAGGAAGCACCACAACTAACGGAAATGCTCGACCTAATACCAAGAGGAACCAAGGTTAATCAGCTAATGCTAACCAAAATGCTAAGGCCAATGTTGGTGTTGGAAATCCCCAGTAGATGCAGGGATGGTGTATCAGTTGTTAGCCAATCTTTTGCAAGTTGGGGTTGCTGGTAATGTTAAAGGAGCTAATCTTATGGCTCTAGTTGGGAATAACTATGCTAAGTTGAGCAGAGACTATACCAGTCTCGGTGAAAAGACGTTTGTTGGAACAAGGGTGCCGTTGAAGTTGATAATTGGCTATTGCACTGTGTGAGGATCTTTACTGATCTAAGCTTAGGTGATGAGCAAAAGAGAAGGCTGGCCTCTAGGCAGTTGCAAGGGGCAGCGCTTCATTGGTGGAATAGTGTGAACTGCCGAAGTTTCGGAGGAAGAATTGCCATGGGCTGATTTCAGAAGGAGATTTGAGCAGAGATTTTTATCTAAGGTTGCCAAGTTGGCATTGATGAGGAAGTTTATCGATTTAGTCCAGGGAGATATGTCAGTAATCGAGTATGCTGCTAAGTTTGATGAGCTGTCTCGGTATGGAAATGCCACTATAGACACTGATATTAGAAGGAATGGAAGGTTTATTCGGGGACTGAGACCATGATATTTTGCCAGAATTGGGAGATATCACTAAGATACCTTGATAGTTAGGACCAAATTATATTCTCAGTAGAAAATTCTAACCAGAGTAGTCATGCTTTGTTAAGTGCAATGTAAGTGGGAGAAGATCTAAGTCAGGTTCGAATAGCATGAGAGTTCGCAGATGTCTTTAAGCCAGTCACAGGACTACCACCGAAACGAGCTATTGAATTTCGGATAGATCTTATGCCAGGAGCTGAACCTGTAAGTAGACGATCTAGTAGAATGACACCGACTGAGATATAGGAATTGAAGGTGCAGCTAGTAGATCTGGAAGGAAGGAATTTTATTAGACTAAGCAGTTCCCTTGGGGAGAGACTGCGGTATTCGTAAAGAAACCAGATGGGTGGTTGAGGATGTGTAACGACTATCGTAAGGTGAATAAAAGGACAATAAAGAATAAGTATCCTTTTATGACAACCCATAATTTTGGACATTTGAACTTGAAATATTTAATTGATTTTAAATATTTAAAATTACTTTTAACTTAAGTTTCAAATATCACCATTATTTGGATAATTTAAATTATTGAATTCAATAATTAGAAATTGGGTAAATTATTGAATCGGGAGTTTCAAGCTTGTTAAATAATTTAAAGGCTTGTAAAATTTCTATGGATAATACCGAAATTAATAAAAGTTTTAAATTTGAATTTAAAAGTGATTTATTCAGTTTTAAAAATATATCATTTAAATTAAAATTTAAAAATAGCCTTCCGAAGCACAGTCTCGGAATTCGACGAAACCAGTTCCATTGGATCCGTAATAGTGTATTTTCATCGGATTTCAAATTTTGTAGTGTTTGGAGTTGTCGTGTGATCTTATGGTATATAAACGCGCTGAAATTAATATCGAAATTCAATATAATAAGTGGGTCCAATAAGCTATCTTCTCCATATGATCGAATTAGGACACGAAACATTTTCCATTGCGTTTAGAATTGGGGTATAACATTATGAACGCCTAGCGGCACGTTTTAGTAGGAGGTCGAGAATTAGGTTGTGAAAATCGAGATGATTTAAACTTAAATTTAAATTATATATATATATATATATATATATATATATATATATATATATATCAGTCAGCTTTCAGCTGTAAATTTGTTCACATCAGAACTTTTAATTTTAAGACAAATATCACTATATCCACTTCTTCATGCACCAGATGTCCATCTTGTTTTTTTTTAAAACTCATGTCGATCAAATAAATAAAAATAGAAATAGCCGAGCCTTCCTCCTCTTAAAAGCTTAATCAAATTAGGATTCAGGAAAAAAATAGTGATGGTGCGAAATAAAAATCGATGTCTAACCAACCTCCCCCAAATCTCAGAGCACTGCCACCACCAACTAAAGTGATCGCCGAGTAATTTAATCGTGGGATAGAGCACAACATCACCGTCGATTTTGCTAGCAGCTACGATGGGGTTGGGGTTGCTGCTGCCGAAAGAAGCATTAATCGTGGAGAATTATTGTGGGCGGGGGTCGAGCTCGACGCCGAACCCAAGGTGGGGACGCAATCGAAGCAATCGCGAGGTGATGGGTTGTTCCTGGCGTTGGCCGGTGATGGAAGCCGAAGTGCGAGGCTGGGGTTTCGTCGTAAGGAGTAGTGAAGGTATTTATTTTTCTATATATACAGTTTATTTATTTTAAATTAGTAATATATATATATGAAATTGTATAGTAAAAGGTAAAAATATATATATGCATAATTTTGGAAAATATAGGAATCTGAAATCTAGTAGCAATATATATAGGAATACATACAGTAAAGTAGAAAAATTTATAAAGAAAATATTTTTGAAAAACTAGGAATTTTTTTTAATGTTTAAAGTTTTTGTAAAATTGGATTTTTTTAAACCTATATGGATTATTTTCTATGCAGTATGAAAATGAGTAAAATAAAATACAATCTATTAGGTTATGTTAAAAATAATTTATTACAATGATTAATTTATTTAATAAACTTATTTAATTATTTAGTTACTAAAAGGTTTGAAAAAAAAGTTATTAGTTAAATTAATTGTCCAATTATTTCAAATGTTAATAAATTATGTAATGTTTATACAAGGTCTAAAAACTAGAGAAACAAGCTGGTTTGGATTGGATTGCAATAAAGTCAAAGGTGAGTTAATCTTACTCATTTGGATTACCTTTTAAATTTAAATAGTTAAATTTAAATTATTGGTTGTTTGCTAGAAATGATAATTTATTATCAGCTTGGATGTGATAAGATATGATATGATATATATATATATATATATATATATATATATATATATATATATTGGAGTGATCGATTCCCTCATTATCTAGCGGATGAGACCCTATGCGCCCCACATAATAGCGGATGACCCTTTATACCGCGATATTCCACCTCGAAGTGGAATTGGTATTTTATTTATTGACTAACATCTATGGATGCAGTATTTGATAATCTTTGATAGATTATATTGATTATATCAGTTTTGAAAATGTTGAATGCTATGATTTGACTGAATATATTTTGGGTATATTGAGATATCAAAAATATAAAGATTGAATTTTTAAAGGAAAATAAAAGAGGTAATTTTAAGTAAAATAATTATAGAGAATTTGGATAAATTTAAGAATGAAATTGGAAAGGAATAAAAGTTTATTTTTAAATTCTAATAAACAAATCCCGAGTATGGGAAAAGAGAATTTTTAATAATTGAAAATAAATAAATTTTAATGGGCTTAAGTGGTATTTTTTTTAAATTAAAGAATTTATTTTTAAATTCAGGATTTAAATGGTTTGGAAAGAAATAAAAGAAGAATTTTGAAATAAAGTATGAAATTGGTATTTGCAATTTAAATAAGGTTTTAAATCAAAATAAAGGAGTAAATCTGAAATTAATGGGTTTTGAAATAAATTGAGTAAGTCAAGGAATTTATTTTTAAATGGAGTAAATTTTGGAAATCAATTTGGATATTGATTTAGTGTTTGAAACTGTGTTTTGAAAGGAAAATGAGACAATAGAATTTATAAACTGAGTTTATAAAGCGAAATAAGATATCAGTGGATATTTGAAAGTATAAGTTCACGATGGGAATTTATAAAGGAATTGGTAATTGTTTTAAAAATAAATAGTGGTTTTATTTTTAAAGGTGGAAAGGAAAATTTACGGGATTGAGATGTAAATTAAACTGGAAATAAACCAAGAAGGAATTATAAATGATTAATCGGTTATACTGAAATGGAAAGTGAAATTTCTTGAAAAGCCAAGTGTATTTTCAAAGAAAGATTTTTATGTGTAAATTAGAAGTTTTGAATGTTTTAAAGAAGAATGTTTTCTTTTGAGAAGTTTATTATTTAAATTGTTTTAAGATTTTAAAGTAAATATTTGTTAATTTAGTCATATTAATAATTATTTTAAAAGTTTAACTAGTTTTATGATTTAAAAGATAATTATTTAATATTTATACCTTATAGAATAACTTTTAATTTTAAATTTGTTTTGGCTTAAGTTTACATGAAAAATTATTATTAAATTTCATAACTAGTATTTTAAAGAAAGTTATTTAAATAGTTTTTATTTTAAGTGTTTTAAAGTATATATTTTGAATAAAGTGATTTAAATTTATTTTAAAGTATATAGTTATTTAAAACTATTTTCACATGGGTGAAGTGTGGAAAAATATCTTGCGAATATATTTTGAAATAAATAATTTGGAAAATTATTAAGGCTGATGGTTGTTTGTGGATGTTAAATAACCAACTATCAATATTGGTCAATGCGCCGATCGTTTCAAAGAGACTGGGATCGGGATTAATTTCCCAAAAACTACTTCAATCCGTTTTGAATATTTTCGTGAGGAAGACAAGAGCTTGGAGTCGAAGATGGAGCGGTAAAGTACAAAGGCTAATCGCTACTAACCTTGAGGGTGATTCCAAAATGGATGTAGTAGGAGTAGTGCCTTCGGTTTCGTTCGGACAGGGGACAGACTTGTATGGACGAATGCTATCAGAACATCGTCAGAGGGATGAGCATTCTAAGTGAGATGTGTTCTAAAAAGGTAACGCATATCCTCGAGCCTCATCAACCGGGAATGGCTAAAACAGGGGAGCTGCAGTAAGGCTAAGTGGCTAGCAACCAATTAGGGTAAGGTCATCCTTGTCTAGATGTCCCTTTTTATTCGGCTGTGTGGGCAGTTGCTGATCCCCACCGTGGGATGATCTTATTCGAACTATCCAGTAAGGGGTATCTCCGGTCTTGTGTAGCAGATGATCAAGGTGGATCCTCGGTACGGTGATCTAGACCACGTACTATGACGGATGGTACCCCAATAGCCCTGCCATTGTATGGAATCCAATCTCCAATAAGCGCATATATGTTTTTTATTGTGCCCAACTAATGCTAAAACGTGAGATGCAAGCATTTCAGCAAGATTCTATTTTACTTTCTATGGATACTAGTATAACACCAGACGATTTTGATAATAATGTTTTGGTTATCGTAAGGTAAAAACAGGCATGTTTATTTGTGGCGTGGTCTTACGAGTTACCTTTGATTTCAAAGGATTTTGGAAACTTTAATAATCCAATTGAGTGTGTTTTCTCACTCTGGTTTTCCAGACTGACTCAGGTGTTATTACACTATAATGCTCGGGTAAGACCGAGTATTATAGATACAGGAAAGGATGCTGTGGGGCTTAGGAAACGAGCTGGATGGCAAGACGTATCACACGTATTTGATGAATATTCCACTGTGTATGATTAACTGCATAGTCGATTTTTGTGGACAGGTTATGATAACTGTCCAGTTGCGTGCTATGAATTTTGTTATTCTCTGATGATGTAATGTATAAATAGATATAGTTCTTTTTGTTTAAAGATTAGTCATTTATCTATTATATATTGTTCCGCTGCGATGGTGAGATCCTGATATTGTTTCTATTTTTTCTTTGACCTCCTTCTTTTTAAACCCTAATGGTTCGGTTTCATGGCATTCGATTGTTCGGCATTTGATACAGTGGAAGTATTGATGTCGATTTTCGGGCGTCGAAAAATCAGGTCATTACAGTGGTATCAGAGCTGAAGGTTAAGCGAAAACTTTGGCTCTGGTGGGGATTACTCATTAAAAATAGAGTCCATAGTGCTCTAGAATGAGTTTGAGTGTATTAATAGATATGAGCGCGTATTTGTTAATGAATATAAAAATTGTTTTTCTATTGTGTTGACTTATCGGTTGAGTATTTATGGATTCTGGTCGATATGTGGGACACCATGTCATCGATAGGGGTTTCTAAACTCTTAAACAAGATAAACCGACACAGTATTGATTTAAAATAGGGTAAACGAAATAATTTTACCCAAATTATTTTTTTATGTAAAAGAAATAATTTTCCATAAATTATTATAGTATATGGTTGCCTGGTTGTTAGAAAGTGATAATATTAAATTATTATCATGGTTAAGTGAAAAGTGAACAAGAATTGAAATTATAACTAAGGGTAAGAAATTAACTTATATAACAAAATGGAGTTTGTAAATGTGAATTATAAATATAATTTATAAATTGAAATAAGATGCCAGAGTAATTTTTGAATAAGGAGTAAAAGAATTTGAAATTTGAAATTTTAGAAATTAAATTCCTTTGATTTGAAAATGATTTTCAAAGGTTTTGGAGAAACAGTGGTAATATTATTTGGGAAATATTTTTGTATTAGATATGAAATCTGGTGAGATTTGGAATTTAAATACATTTTTGAAGGGAAAAGGTACCAAACTCTTTTCAGTCATTGGAAAATAATTCTGATGATGATCGCGACATCATCGGTGTTCATTTTCGAATTTCCAAGAGAGGAATTGTAACAGCCCGATATTTTCAGCCATTCACATCCACACATGCCGGACTTGAATTGCTCAAAATATCACATTGTAAATAAATTTGGAGCAAATGAAATACAATCACAGAATCACAGACACGGAAATATCAGAATAATTCGCAGCGGAATATAAAATACATAGTAGTTCATGAAGCTACTATGGCAGAGTCTCAAACCAAATACATAATACAGTCTGAAAAGAACATAATAGAAATCTCAAATACATAGAAGTTCACTAATACATGAGATAAACTAGAACAGCTGAAACAGAAAGTAGATATAAATGTAGATAAGCAGAAACTCCAGCAAAGACCAGCTCTAGAAAGAGAATCCAAAGCTGTGAATACTCAGGCTGACCCGAGCATAAAGTAAAACACAAAACACTCGAGTCAGGACAATATATACTTATATAATGTAAACCAACTCAAGTGAACTGTAGTAGAAATGCACAATAACATAAAGGATGCTTGGGATCGCCCATCCTTTAAGAATCAGTTAAACTTTAAATTAAATACATCCCGTGCTTAAAATTTAAAAATGGTATTTATACTTCAAAATCAAATATCATTTCAAAATTCAATATCATTCAAAATCCATTTCAAAATATCAAAATATCATATCTTCCAAACCACATTCATTCTTATTTAATTTAAATACCGTTACAAAACACATTTCAAAATAGTTTATATTTCGAAACAAATTACTTCATTTTAAATCATAAAATGAAGTTATTATATTTAATAATTAAATTATTAAATTTTCAAAATTTTAGTCTTTCAAAATTCATTTATTCATTTAATTTATTAAAACGGATGAAAATGCAACTTTCGTAGCATTTAGAAATTGCTACAGAAAGTTACATTCAAAACAGTTCAATTTAACAAAAGATAGCATTTAAAAATGTTGTAATAGGGTAACATTAGTTTCAAATAAAACTTAGTTAAATTCAAAAATTATAACATTTAAAAAAATTCTATAATCGCCTTTAATTAAACTTAGCCATTTGAGCATTTACAAATGCTGTATTATCATTTACATTAGAATTAATAGCATTTCAGAAATGCAGTTAATTAACTTCAAATATTCAGTATAATTTCACAAACAATTATATTTTTATTTAAATCATTTTTAACTTATAAAATCATATAATTTCACTTTTAAAACAATCATTCAAATATCCTTATATTCATGATTTTATAAAGTTAAAGCTCCATTCAAATATCAAAATTTAATAATAATTCACTTATTAAATTCCAACATTAAATTTTAAATTCATTAAATTAAATTTAACTTAACACTTAAGTTTAAAATTTTCAAATATAACTTAATTTCATTTTTATTTACTTAACTTAAAATTCACTTTTTAAGCCAAATTCACAAATTTCCAGTTTTAGTTATATTTCAAAATTTCAACTTAAATATTCACTCACTTCACATTTTAACTTTATTCAAAAATTATTAATATATTATAAAATCATTTTAAATTTATTTAATTCAAAATATCATAAATTTATCATATTTTCATATTTAATTTAAGTTCCATTTATCACCAAATTATAATTTCCAAAATAACTTACATTTCAGATTTTCTAACTTTACCATTTATTTATTTCACTTATAAATTTTCAGAAAATCAATGATGCTTTACAAAAATCATTTTTAATAAATTTAAGTCAAATTATTATAATATTTACATTTCTAAAATATTTTACATTTTTTAGAAAAACATATTTTAACAATGGGTCTGTACTTCATTTTCTAGCCTAGGTAAAGTGATACGGGTAATATATCATTTCAACCTGTAATTTACAAAGAAAACCCGGGTTTGATCATTTCAAACCCACAATCCCAAGTAAATGAAAATAATTGAAAATCATTCAGGCCTATCATTTCAGCCCATAATGATTTTCTCCTATTTTAAAGTCCATTCGGGTATGTATCATTTCAACCCATAGTGATTCTAACCTAAAGGGAACTTGCAGTGTGATAAACTGATAAAAATAACAGAACAGTATAATATAACAGTAACAGATGTTATAACAGGTGTTTAAGCATGGATGAACATCATATAATCATAATATACATGTGTAACATGATAATGCATTTTACAGATTCAAAAGGGGTCAATTTACTAGTTATACATGTACATATTGTTTGGTGAGAATAACTCACATGTTTAAGCTGGAGATGGCAAACAACTACACCCAATAGAGATCCATAAAAGCATGAGAGCACGATAATGATTTGAGTGTGAGAGAGGCAAGACTAAATGCCTTGAATACATGAGACAAAACAATCCAAATAAAATGAATAACACTTCACAAAAATTTAAACAACACATAAATTCATGCACAAAACATCTCCAAACCACTTGCACTTGCCTTCAACCTCATATGCTTCATCAATGGGCTGTAAAAGCACTGTAATGGGATGGTTTTGGATCAGGTTTGGATCAGGTTTTGGGTTCAACAAGTCGGCCATACATAGGAAAAGATGATGCAAAGGTATGTGTGCATGGAACTACAACTACAGGGCAACACAAGTGGATTCAAGGCAACATAAGTCACGGCCACAAGCAAATATGGGCACGGCCAGGTCAAGTGGGGTCAGCTACAAGTGTGGAAAAGGCATATGGGTCAACTTTGGCAGGTGGTGGTGGGGTATGGGTCGGCCAAGGAGGAGTTTGAGGTGGTGAAGGCAAAGAAGCTAGGCTATGCGCATTTTCATGGTGGATATTGCAATTTTTGTGGAGTTTGATCAACTAGTGGTGCATGGCCATGGATGGGCAGTAAGCTGGAGGTGGTGGAAGCCTGATGTGATGGTGGTGGAGGTGGCCATGGTGAAGGAGGAGCAAGGGGCCGAGCATAAAAGAGGAAGAAACAAGTGCAAATCAATGTAAAACAATGAAAAAGGTAAAATAGAAAAAAACATTTACCAAAGTTTTCGAACAAGGAGAGGACGAAATTTTTTCTCAGGAGAGAAGAAATTTTTTTTAGGTGAAATGAAAAGTGATGGTCGGCTGAATAGAAGAGGTTAAGGCAGCCTATTGAATGAAAAGTTAAGTTAGAATGTGAAAAGGTGGAATATAAAAGGCCTTAGGAAAATAAAAAGCCACAACCTTTTCAAATTTCTCATATATATTTATATACATTTAAATAACTGAAAATACTTATAATTTTAGTTAAAATTATAAAATATAACAGATAAACAAAATATTAAAAATTAAATATTAATTAGATATGATTAAAATAGGAAAATAGCACAGAAAATGAAAACTAGTCTAGAAAATTTGAAATTAAATGGAACAAACTTTGAAAATTTTATATGTACATGAAAAATATTTATAAATAAAGATAAGAACATAAATTAATAATGCATTCACAAAAATGAATAAATAAATTTTAATTAAATATAATTTAATTGAAGAAAATAGCAGAAAAATAGAAACTAGCCTTTAAAAATAGAAAATAAATTCAGTAAGCTTTTGAAAAATATTATCATCGCTTTAAAAATATTTAAAATACAAAAATATATGTAAAATAAAATATAATACAAATTAGGATAAGATATGACAAATAAAAATATTATTTATATAATTTAAAATGAAGAATATTGTTAAATAACTCAATATACACACAATATTGTAAAGGGTATAACTTTCACAATTTAAATCCAATTTAAATGAAACGAAAAGCAGTATTCATGATACTAAATCTATTTTCATAATAAAATATAAAATTCAGGAATTCAAATATTTAAATTTAAAATTTAAAAGTCAAAGTTGACCAGATTGACCAAAATCCACATTTTTGGAAAATATACAATTTATTCAGGTTTGAATTTATCATTCACATAAAATTAAAATTTATATTTAAAATAACAAATTTATTCATTTTAATAAATATAATAAAGTTTTCAGATAAAATAATCAAAATAAACAATTAAAATAAATCAAAAAATTCAGGGTTGTTACACTCTCCCTCACTCAAATATTTTCGTCCTTGAAAAGAACGAACAAGGAAAATAAGGAAAATAAGGAAAAGTAAGATAGAAAAATCAAATAGTACCTAAAAAAACAATTCCGGATTCGAAGCACGAATGCTCTCCTCCGTCTCCCAGGTACGTTCTCGATCATCAATACCCCATCATACTTTGATCAGACTAACAGATTTCCTTCTTAGCTGCTTCGTACCTCTGTCGACAATACGAAGTGGCTTACTCTTGACAGTCAGATTTAGGCTAAATATCCAAACTATCAAGAGCAGAAGGCTGAACAATAAGAGATGAATCATGAGGATACCAGAGAAGATGTAAGACGTGGAATACATCATGCACTCCAGACAGCTTCTCGGCAAATCCAGACGATAAGCCAAAGAACCAACTCTTTCCATAATGCAGAAAGAACCCTTGAAGAGGAAAAAGGTAGGAATATCTAGGAGGAAAAGTAGGTTGGAACACAAGGATGGACCATTATTTTTGAACCATATACATTTCAATTTAAAAAAATTACAGCATTTTAAACGTTTTATAATATGACGAATAGTCATTTGATTCAATTTTGATAGTTCGAAGTAAACCATATTCAAAACATTTGTAAACATTTTTATATTATATTAATAAAATATCCTTTATATAATACTTTATCAAAATACTTTTATAACTCGATGTCTTAACAAGTTTACTTTCGTTCTTACAGACTCTGGCGATGCGTTGATCAGGCTCAAAGCTAGAATTCTTCAGGTACTTAATAGACTTATTTCAACACCCAGTGAAAATACAGAAAAACCATTTTGAAAACAAACAGATATGGAAAGTACAATCCAAACAAATCAACCAAACCAAAACAGTTGTCTAACCATGGATCGCAGATACACAATGGTTACGCCTGGATCCCTCAGGAAACAATCCGTATCCGTAAGCTTTCTCAGCCCTGCGAGTTACGCCATGATGACTAGTAGAGTGCAGGATACATAATGGTTACGCCTGGATCCCCCAGGAAACAATCTGTACCCCTAGTCCGTCTCAGCCAGGCAGTTTCGCTACTAATGTGACCTACATAGAGTGCAGGATACACAATGGTTACGCCTGGATTCCACAGGAAACAATCCATACCCCTAGGCCAGCTCAGCCAGGTAGTTGAGCTATGCAGTCACGCTCGTAAGACCATAGAGATAGCCATGGAATTCGATGGACACTCGAGTATCATATCCGAAAAACCCAAATCAGAGAGAATAATATCGATAGAATGAATCCACAGTGTGGCCACAAAGCGGATATCAAGCAGAAGGCACTTTCCATATCTTTACTTCGAAAATATGTATCGTACAGTACCTTTCAAAATCACTTTCAAATCTCATACTTATATTAAGTCCATTATATATAAGATTTCATTTCAAATCGAATACTTTCCAAAATCAATAGTATATCAAATTATACTTATATAGACTTCGATTATATAAGATTTCAATTTACAAATTAAGTACCTTTCCAAATCAACAGTTTTCAAATCAATTTCATACTTGTACAATTCCATTTTATATAAGTTCGACAACTCCCAAATCAAGTATTTAGTAAATCAAGGTTCTCAATTTCAAACCATTCAATATCAATTCAGTTTCAAAATCATATATGATTTCACCAATCATTTCTTCCAAATTACATATATTCAGTTTCTAAGTTTCTTAAAACAATATATTTAGAAAATAATCCAAATCTCCAGATCAACAAAATTTAGGTCAAACAAATTCATTTCCATTTCAAACATATATTCACTTTCAAAAATCATAATACTTTCAAAGTTATAAATCTTTCGAAACCAAAATAGTTGAAATCAATACACTTTGAAAAATCATAACATTTCGAAATCATACATTTGAAATCATAAAACATTCCTTTAGTTCTTTACATTTCACAAATTTATTCAATTAAACCCAAATCTAAAATTTCCAATTTTAATTCAATTCAAACCATCAGTTTCAATTCAATTTAGTTTTCCAACCAAATCATGTCAAATATTATAAAATTTCAAATAAAGATTGGATCCACAAAATAAACTATTCAATCTTTAATATATTTCAGAGCTTAAATATACCATATTTCAAAACTAAATTTTATAATTTCATACATCTCAAATTTTACTTCATTATTACCTAGTTTTGAAATATTCATTTCATAAATCCATCATTTTTAAATAAACTCAAATTACCGGTAAAACAAATATCCTTTCATAACAATATAAACTACAAATATTCATTTATCAAATACCATATACCTTTCAAAATTTCTTAGCTTTGAAAAGTTAACCTTGATTTGGAAGTGCTGGAACCTTAAAAATAGTCGAAGAAATCATATTTTCAATCCAAGAGTTGGAAATCACCAACAAATCGGTAAATCCAATAGATAAGGTTATACAAAAACAAATCTGAATCTCGAGGACTGAACACCAGCTTACTTTAAATCATTTCAAATATACATATATCTTTCGAATATCAAACCATACTTCAAAATCTGAAATCAAAATTTGGTTTCACAAAATCACTCGTGTAGCAGTGCTACTAGAGTGGCCTCTCCCCCACTCAGAAACTTGAAAATCAATGTCGATGATGCATGCATTCATCACCGAAATTATTTTCCAGCGACATAAGTGGGTTCTGGACTTTTATTTTCTTGAAACTTCTTCGAAATCACTTTGAAATCATTGGAATTAGTTCGAATATATTTGAAACATTTCTTATTCAAAAAATATTTTAAATCATATTATTATTATATATTTTCCAAAATCTTAAAACCGATTTCAAAACACCGGAGTTCGATTCCTTGAAATTCAAATTCAAAACCTTTCAGTTATAAATCATTTTATATAAATTTAAATTTCTCATAAATTTTCAAAATTTCAAATCCTTTCAAAGCTTCAAATTTTCATTTTTTTAAAAGATATAAAACCTTTATCGAAAACATTTTACTTTATATATAAAATATGGCCATCCTTATCAAAATAATAATTTCGATGTATGCACAATTTCAAAATACAACCAAACCCAAATTTCCAAAGAATGATTCAAGAATAGATTTCAAACAAACAGAGATTCAAATTTAGAAGACTCTAATCAAATAGAATTCTGGTTCAAGGATAAGCTCGAACGAAGATAAGATAATTTTATTACCAAACAGAAGATGATAAGCTTATATAAATCGCGGGCGACCTTAACTGGTCAACCGTGACTTCGGGAATATATCTATCGCCGAAATCTTAGGCAAATCGACCTTCGATTGCCAGAGATAGAATCTGGGTAGAGCAGGAGATAGATAGTATCGTAAACCGAGGATATAGAAATCTCTGGTGAATCAATGCCAAATATAAGGGAGTTTCACCTCTTTACAAATCATTCAAAGATTGGCGGAATCAACGATCTTTATAGAGGTCATTCCAAAGAGGAATTATGGAATGCCCCAAAATCAAAGGGGTAAAATAGGGAAGACAAAATTGGATTTCAGAACAAGTGGGAGAGTTTCAAAGTTCAAGGAATCCTACTCGATCAGAATCCTAACCAAGAGATTTCTAATAAGGTGGATTTAGAAGGGATGAAGTTTAGAAAATCTTGGTTTCAAAATAAGAAAATTTTTATACCAAAAATAATCTTTGAAAATGCTTTAAAATCATTTGGAAATCATTTTATACTTCGAAAATACGTTCTCTCACAAAGAAAGGATTCTGAGATTGGTTTCACTCATTTTTGGGTATTTTTACCCTATCTCTAATGAGTTTTTGCTCCGCAGGCTAAGGTTTGCCAAAAACCAAAGCTCTGATACCAACTGTAACAAGCCGCGCCAGTGGGATAACGCCCACCGTAGCATACATTGGTACCTGTGTTCTGCCTTTACAGCCAGCCTCTCGACTGCACCACCAACCCCCGCGGGGACATGTAGGAGTAAAAGTCAGCCGTTCGCTACCAAACCAGGAAGCGAGAACCCCCTATCATGCTGCACCCTCCAAGTGCAATGGTAGACACACATGTCGGACTTGAATTGCTCAAAATATCGCATTGTAAATAAATTTGGAGCAAATGAAATACAATCACAGAATCACAGACACAGAAATATCAGAATAACTCGCAGCGGAATATAAAATACATAGTAGTTCATAAAGCTATTACGGTAGAGTCTCAAACCAAATACATAATACAGTCTGAAAACAACATAATAGAAATCCCAAATACATAGAAGTTCACTAATACATGAGATAAACTAGAACAGCTGAAACAGAAAGTAGATATAAATGTAGATAAGCAGAAACTCCAGCAAAGACCAGCTCCAGAAAGAGAATCCAAAGCTGTGAATACTCAGGCTGACCCAAGCATAAAGTAAAACACAAAACACTCGAGTCAGGACAATATATACTTATATAATGTAAACCAACTCAAGTGAACTGTAGTAGAAATGCACAATAACTTAAAGGATGCTTGGGATCGCCCATCCTTTAAGAATCAGTTAAACTATAAATTAAATACATCCCGTGGTCAAAATTTAAAAATGGTATTTTATACTTCAAAATCAAATATCATTTCAAAATTCAATATCATTCAAAATCCATTTCAAAATATCAAAATATCATATCTTCCAAACCACATTCATTCTTATTTAATTTAAACACCATTACAAAACACATTTCAAAATAGTTTATATTTCGAAACAAATTACTTCATTTTAAATCAAAAAAATGAAGTTATTATATTTAATAATTAAATTATTAAATTTCCAAAATTTTAGTCTTTCAAAATTCATTTATTCACTTAATTTATTAAAACAGATGAAAATTTAACTTTCGTAGCATTTAGAAATTGCTACAGAAAGTTACATTCAAAACAGTTCAATTTAACAAAAGATGGCATTTAAAAATGCTGTAATAGGGTTACATTAGTTTCAAATAAAAATTAGTTAAATTCAACAATTATAATATTTAAAAAAATGCTACAATAGCCTTTAATTAAACTTAGCCATTTGGTTTATTATTATCAACTACAGCATTTACAAATGTGGTATTATCATTTACATTAGAATTAATAGCATTTCAGAAATGCAGTTAATTAACTTCAAATATTCAATATAATTTCACAAACAATTATATTTTTATTCAAATCATTTTTAACTTATAAAATCATATAATTTTACTTTTAAAAAAATCATTCAAATACCCTTATATTCATGATTTTATAAAGTTAAATCTCCATATGAAAATCAAAATTTAATAATAATTCACTTATTAAGTTCCAACATTAAATTTTAAATTCGTTAAATTAAATTTAACATAACACTTAAGGTCGGCCAAGGAGGAGTTTGAGGTGGTGAAGGCAAAGAAGCTAGGCTATGCGCATTTTCAAGGTGGGTATTGCAATTTTTGTGGATTATATGAGTGAAATACAGGTTATAGAAGCGATTGCTACTGCTTTTGGTTTCATAAAATAAGCATTGTTTGCCCGACAATTAGGTACTTTTTTGGATTATGGTTTTCTAGCGATATTATATTATTTTTCCATGGTTTGGGATATATTATTTTGAAATATTGATGTATATATATGTTTATTATTGATATTATTATTTCTCCCAGACCTCTCCGTACAAAGGATACTCTACCCTAATTTTCGTGAATTTTGGACTTAGATAATTTTGTGAAAGTAAAAATGTTTTCAAAATTTTATTTACCCGAATATGAAAGGAAATTTAGTATTCATAAATTGATATATTTTATTTAAATTATTTAATTATGTAAATTAATTGTTTATAAATTTAATATTTGAAAAAGATATATTGATTACTTAATTCCTCTTTTCCTTTTTTTTCTTTTTCGAGGACGAAAAGTTTTGAGTGTAACAACCCGTAATTTTCGATAATTAAAAATAGTTAATTTAGTAAGGTTTGTTTGATTTAATGTTGGAAGGAATAAAAATTTGTGGTTTATTGATGAAAATATAACTAGAATAAAATCTAATAGTATTAATTTAAGGTAATCAATAACTGCTTTAAATGAAATTTTAACTAATTAAAATGATTAAAGAGTTATAATTTATACGTGTGTGTAGATTGATAATTAGATTAAAAGGGTAATTAAAAATTTAAATGCTGTATTAATTAGTGATAGCAAGTAATAAATTGGAATTGAATAAAATTTGTGTTGTGTAAATAACTATAACATTTGTGTGTAGATGATAAACATACAAATGTGATTAAATATAGAAATAGTGACAATTGTTATTTGTTACTAATTTATTTTATCAATCATAATTAAATGAAATTAAATGTTACGTAAAATGAGTTAAGACGATAATTGTAAAAGTTGAATGCAATAAAATGTATAGAAATGTTAATTATATTCACAAGGAAACAATTGATGCAATAAAAGGAGTGAAACAAGGATAAATTGATTTATTGGGATTTTAAATTATAATAAAATTGATAAAAACTCAGTATAAATGGAAATTTGCAATTAATAGTGGTGCGTGGCCATGGATGGACAGTGAGCTGGAGGTGGTGGCAGCATGATGTGGTGGTGGTGGAGGTGGCCATGGTGAAGGAGGAGAAAGGGGCCGAGCATAAAAGAGGAAGAAACAAGTGCAAATCAATATAAAACAATGAAAAGGGTGAAATAGAAAAAAACATTTACCAAAGTTTTTGAACAAGGAGAGGCCGGAATTTTTTCTCAGGAGAGAAGAAAAATGTTTTACATGAAATGAAAAGTGATGGTCGGCTGAATAGAAGAGGTTAAGGCAGCCTATTGAATGAAAAGTTAAGTTAGAATGTGAAAAGGTGGAATATAAAAGGCCTTAGGAAAATAAAAGGCCACAACCTTTTCAAATTCTCGTATATATTTATATGCATTTAAATAACTAAAAATACTTATAATTTCATTTAAAATTAGAAAATATAACAGATAAACAAAATATTAATAATTAAATATTAATTAGATATGATTAAAATAAGAAAATAGCACATAAAATGAAAACTAGTCTAGAAAATTTGAAATTAAATGGAACAAACTTTGAAAATTTTATATGTACATGAAAAATATTTATAAATAAAGATAAGAACATAAACTAAAAATGTATTCACAAAAATGAATAAATAAATTTTAATTGAAGAAAATAGCAGAAAATTAGAAACTAGCCTTTAAAAATAGAAAATAAATTCAATAAGGTTTTGAAAAATCTTATCATCACTTTAAAAATATTTAAAAGACAAAAATATATGTAAACTAACATATAATACAAATTAGGATAAGACATGACAAATAAAAATATTATTTATATAATTTAAAATGAAGAATATTGTTAAATAACTCAATATACACACAATATTGTAAAGGGTATAACTTTCACAATTTAAATCCAATTTCAATGAAACGAAAAGCAGTATTCATGATATTAAATCTATTTTCATAATAAAAGATAAAATTCAAAAATTTGAATATTTAAATCTAAAATTTAAAAGTCAAAGTTTGACCAGATTGACCAAAATCCACACTTTTGGAAAATATACAATTTATTCAGGTTTGAAATTATCATTCACACAAAATTAAAATTTATATTTAAAATTAAAAAATTATTCATTTTAATAAATATAATAAAGTTTTCAAATAAAATAATCAAAATAAACAATTAAAATAAATCAAAAAAATTCAGGGTAATTACAGGAATTGCTGCCAAATTGTTTTAAATTGGAGTTATTTGCAAAACTAGGTTTGGTTTTGAAATTCAAAGGATAATTTTATATGCAAATGAATTATGTACATAATAGATTTCAAAAATGATTTTGAAATATTGAGTAATTGTTTAAAAGACTCTAGAACCTTATTTAAAATAAATGGGATTGATAACTAGTAAGATTTGAAATTTTCTAGAATAGAAAATTTTAACTTGAAGAAGAATTAAAAATTTGAAGTAAGAAAACGAAATAAGTTAGAATGTAAGCCAATTAAATGAAGTAAATTTAAAGAAGTTAGCAAATGGAAATTAAATATGTGGAAAATTTATATGAGTTAAAAATTTGAATTAAAATTGAAGTGTAACTGAATCAAATTAAATAAAGGTGAATTTGAGGGAAAAGTTTAAGTAGACTAAATGGAATGGTTATTGAAATAAAATTTATTAAGTTGAAAATAAATTTGTGAATGGACAAGTTAATTTAAAATTTGTAAATAAATAGAAAATTAGTCAAGTGGACTAAACAAAACAAAGGATTGAAAATAAAATTAGTAAGTAAACTAATTACTTTAAATAGGTAAGCAAATGAATTGAAATTGAATATTGAAATGATACTTAATTTAAATTGTGTAAAGTGAAGTGTAGAATTAGTTCGAAGTGGACTAAAGATAATAATGGTTTGGAAATAAAAAGTGGTTGAGATATGAATAAATTATTAAGTGGAACTAATTAAAGAAATGGTTAGCTAAATATGATTTGGGATAAGGTGAATAGAATTTAATATTTAAAATTGGAGGGTAAATTGAATTCAAATGGAATTGAAAATGCAAAGTTGAATGGAAATGGATATATAACTTCAGTAGTGAAGTGAAAATAAATATTAAAGTGTAAAATATTTACATTGAACTTAAGAAATGGATGGCAAATTCTTAGGTAAAATCGAAATTGATAAATATACCAAGTAAAAATGTGAATGAAGGTTTAATAAGGGTGTGTGAAATGATAATTGTGAATAAGTGAATAGAAATCAAATGAAATGTGAATAAAAGAGAATTGATATAGCTAATAATCAATTAAGATAAATACGTAGGATGTACGTATATTATTTTATTCACATAGCGATTTGATCTAGATTCGATCATAGAATTTAGAGATAGTTATATGGATTCAAGTTGGGATTTTTCACTTGATTTTCGACGGCAAACCCTGGATATGGATTTTTGATTGATTCCGGAAATTCTTTATCATAGTTTATGGCTATGCAAGGAGAATGACGGTTTCTGATCAAGAAACTAGATATGAGTTGTAACATCACCGTTTTTAAATCAAAATTTAATTGGTAGTTTATTTAATTTTTGAAATTAAATTGTGAATTAATTTAGTATTTTCCAAATTTAAATGGATATTTGTTTGTTTATTAATATAAATGAATATAAATACGATTTTAAAAATAGAATTTCTAATTGTAAACTCCAAAATAAATGTTTTGAATAATATGTTAATTATAAATTTAATTGTGAATTAATTTGGAATTGTGGGAATAAATAGATATATAAGTTTTTAGAATAAAGAATTTGATTTGAAAACCTAAATATTTTATTAATAGATTATAATTTGGAATTGGAATTTGAAATTCAAATACATATATGTTGAAAATAAATATTTGGAAAATATTTATAGATTGGGAATGAATAAAATATTTATATTTAAAGATATGTTTTGTTATATTTATAAATATATTTTAAATTGAATCTTGGAATTGAAATTTAAAATTAAAAAATCTTATAAATATATTGGGTTTGAAAACATTATATTTTCAATTAATAAAGATTTGTTTTCACATTAAATAGACATTTTGATTTGGAAGTTATATTTTGAAATTAAATACAAAATTTTTTGAATTGCTACTTAAAAGTTATAAAAATATAAAATATAAATAATATAAAATGTATAAATATAAAATTTCATTCGAATAATAACTTGAATTTAAAAAAAAAATAAAGATAAATAACAAGATTTAATTTATGCACATCTTTTGAAAAATTAATAAGACTTGAATAAAGTATTTAAAAAGGAAAAGTAATTATAAAACTAAATTGTATATGTGTGTGTGTGTGTGTGTGTGTGTGTGTGTGTGTTCGTGCGTAATTAAGTTAGTTAATCTTTAAAACATTTTCTTTTATACTTGAAATAAATTAGTTTTGTACATATTTAAACTAATAGAAAATATATTACATAAACATATGTAAATATAAAGATTAAGTAATTTATAAAAGAAAGGGTTTAAAAATATAAATTAAAATAAAGTAAAGCTTAAAACATAATTTTTAAATAAATTAAAACAAAGGGGCTAAACATAAATTTATTTGTATTAAACAAGTGTAAGTGTTTTAAAAATATATGAAGACATTTGTAACATTATTACAAAAGTGAATTAACAAGTGTTAATACAAATAGACAAGTGGCAAGATAGATTTTTCTTTTAAATTGAAAATTTATATTAAAGATATATTAAAAGAAAAGAAAAGAAACCACTATTCTCTCAAGTTTTTAACGTCAACCTGAAATGAAAATTCAAAATGAATCAAGGGATTAAAACCTGAAAAGCTTCAAACCTGAAAACAAAGAAAAGATCAAAAACCAGAAAGAAATTTGAAACCTGAGAATAAAATGAAGACTTCAGTTCAAATTCGTCAAGATAAATCAGTAATCAGTTAAGTAAAGCAACTTAAAGATCAAAGAAAACATCTTCAAACTTGATGAAGGCAATGTAAAACAATTCAAAGTTTTCAACTTGAAAACCATCCTAACCCTGGAAATATGGAAATTAATTCAAGGTTTCAGCTTCAAATGGGAAATCAAACAACAGACCAAAGATAAAGATCAACTTCAACAAGTAGCAAACTCAGATCAAAAATCCAGATTTAAAGTTCAAATGCAAAGCTATTTCCAGATATTCAAATTCAAATTCCAGGCTCAGAATTTGTTCTCTGCTTCCCATCTACTCAAAACAAAGGTGAGCAAACCTATCAAACCCATTATTATATCTGAATGTTTGTTAATGCTTGAAAATATGATGGTTGCATTGATATAAAAAAATCTAATTGCATGCCTGAACATTTAAAGACTTTAGAAGTGTTCATGTCTGTTTACAGGCATACTTACCTTTGTTAAAAATATGTACAGGCTTATATTAAGGAAAGGAAAAATTCAATTGCTCTTTACGTAATGAATTTTAGACTTCGATTTAAAAATGAAAAATGTTTGTAAGACTGTAACATCAATTTTAAAAATGAATTCAAGTATTTAAATTGAGTAACCATTTCAAAAACATTAAAATACAGTGATGAGCATTTAAAATCAGATAAATCGATGGTCTAAAATTTATGTTTTGAATATATAGTTGGATTCAAATTTGAAAATTATGAATTTTGATACTATTTTCAAGATTTTAAAGTTTGGGAATATCGAGTATTCGTAAGTTGATCCAAATTGGGTCTTCGGTTAACTTTTGATGATTGCGTGAACTACGGAAGTCGTGGTTGATGCTGGAAGAGGCTGGAGCATTGAGGATCATGGGAAAAATCATTGATGGATTTTTAGAGTGTCGTGGTTGGCGAACGACGGTCATATATGGTTTTAACCCAGTTTTGTTCGATATGGATGAAGTGACGATTTTGGTCGTCGCCATTGCATCGAGTTGCACCGGACCTATGGGAGTCGAAGCAGTGGAGTTTGACAAAGTTCCTGTCGGAAAGGCATGGTCGATGATGGCCGGAATCGTCGACGATGGAATGAATTTTCGATCGAATGTGGTTCCAGTATTTCGCTGTACAACTCAATTTCGAATCACGGTGAACTTGAGGGTGTTGGTTGGTCGAGGTTGACAAGGAGGTCATCAGTGACTTGTCGAGGGTCTTTGCGATGATCGGAGTCACTCCGATCGTTTGTGCATGTGTGTGTGTGTGTATCACAGTGTATATGTTTTGAAGATGGGCTTAAAGAAGAAGGAGTTTCCTCAGGTTTGAACCCGAAGGAAATCGCGAGATGACTCGAAACAAGTGAAGGTGGGGAAACCCGAAGTAGGGCTCGGGGAAGCCAGACAATGGCCTGGGTTTGAGTGATTGAGTATGAAACAGTTTTAAATTTTAAACAAGTTTAATCAAGTTTTAATAAATTTTGTTTTAATTCTTTATACGATATGTGTTTATTTTTGTATTAATTAAAGGTTTTAAATATAAATTATTTTTAAATTTATTAAGTTAAAAAATGTTTTTGAAATATTTAAAAATAACCTGTGATATTCAAAGTAGTTAATTTAAGATAAAGGGATCATCTTTTGATTTGATTAAAGTCTTAAGTGATTAAAAGATAAATTACTTGATTTAGGTTATTAAAGATAATTATTTAATGTAAGAAAATTTTAAGGAATAATTACTTAATTAAGGATTAATTAATGATTATTTAAAGGTTGATTAAAGATTAATTCAATGATTGATAACTTAAAGGTTAACTAAGGTTAATTAACTTCATGATTAAGATTAATTAATTAATGGTTAAGGAATAAATTAAGGATAATTAATTAATGATTAAAGATTAATTAAGTGATTAATTAATATGATTAATTAAAAGTTAATTTATTAATTAAAGATATGAATTAATTATTGATTAAAGGTTAATTAATAATTAAGGATGAATTAATTTATAAATAAAAATAATTAATCATTAAGGATAATTTATTTAAATGGTGATTGATTTAGGGTTAATTAATTAATGGTAATAAATTAAGGATAAATAAATAATTAAAGGTTAATTATTTAATGATTAAAGGTTGATTTAATTATTCATTAAGGTTGATAAATTAATGATTAAAAGTTGATTAATTTATTAATAAATGATCAAAGGTTAATTAATTAAGATGGTTTGTAATGAATTAATATTAATTAAGCAGGATTAGTAGTTTATTCATAAGTAATTAATCTGATTTAAATTAATCAGATGATTAATTAACCTTACTTATGGATGTTTGAATTGTATTGAATGCTTGGAATTGTTTGATATCTCTGCTGTGTGATGCTTTGTGATATGAATTGTTTTGATTTGAGCTATGATAGATGTAACTTATTTATCTTTGACGAATTTATATTATCCATCTGTGATTCTGTGAATGAACGATAAGCGTTATAGATTATACCGCTTATTGTTTTTTGCTGTACTTAAATCTGTGATGGTTGTTGGTATTGCACTATTGTGTGAAACCCCTGGACTACACTATACACACACAAATATGGATTGCACGAGGAAATTGGTTAAGTCAAGGATTTTTGAAATAGTTTTATAGTTGAATTTTGAATTCAAATGTTCTGGAAATGAAATTGGGTTAAATATGAATTTTTTTTGAAATAGAGTTTTAAGGATAAAAGATATTTTGAATAACTTGATAAAGTTTTGAAATTTAAATAGTTTGATTTAAATTTAAATTCAAGATTTGAAATTGAATCCTATGTTTGGAAATTTTGGTTTAAAAAGGGTATACAAGTTATAAATATGTTTATATGGGTTAAACCATTTTAAAAATATTATTTTGGAAATTTGAATTTAACCCAAGTTTTATACTTGAAGGGCTTTAACCCGTTGAAATGTAATCGGATTTTTCCGAAACAAAAACTATTGGTTTTCAAATAATAATAGCTTTCATATAAAGAAATGATTTTCAATTTGTGTTGAAAGATTTCATGTTTGAAATGGAATTGAAATAGTTTTGAAAACTATGAATTATTCTTTGTGAAAAATTGTGAACCTTGTTTTGAAAATGGAGAGGATCTTAAAAGTATATTCTTTTGTATAAATGATTTGAAATGGAATTATTTCGAAAGCTATAAAGGAATCTTTGTGAAATATTTGGTGAACTTTTTTTTCATGAAAAAGAGGATCTCAAAGATAGAATTTTTGTTTAAATATTGTGAGTGAATCTTTGTGAAAGTTGGGTGAACTTTGTGAAGTGAATCTTTTTGTTTAAAACATTTGGAAATGGTAATTTGTTTAAACCATTTGTTTTGGGAAATAAGTTGTGACTTAATTGAGATCCCATATCCATATGCTTTTTAAATTAAGCGCTCACTGCTCAGTTTAGCCGGGAGATGACTTTATGTCATATAACCCACTCTGAATAGTGATACAACGTAATGGATAGCATTTGAAGACTGGTGATAAAGACGGGATATTTTCCAAAGTGAAAGGATAACTCATCGAATGTCTCTGCACCGACTGATCCCCGGTAAAGAGATCTCCATACGTGATGGGAAGTCCGGACATGATTAGGGATTATTCGAATTTGCAAGGGCTTCTTTGGAAGTGCCTTCAGTTCTGTTCGAACCCAGAACAGACTTGTATGGATGTGTGTCTGACGTTACACTTTGAGATGTAAAGATGGTTTCTATCAAATACATTTCCGTTTGGTGGCGGAGAATTTATTCTCTTAGCTTAACACCCTTCTCTGAGACATACGAGCTCAGAGGTTATGTAGTCGATAATTACTAGTGATACATTCCCTATTTGGTAATGTGGCATACGAAGTGCTGCCGATCATTTGTTGATCAAAGCAATGCTTTGTGAAAAGCGTAGCTTTGTGGACGAGACTACATCAGGACCTCACACCCGGGAAATCATCGAAACAGGATGGATGCAGCAAGGTTGCAGGGGTCGCGCCCTTAGGGTATGTCCATTTCTTTTGGAAAAGGATGGTATCATGGTATGGAGCTCAGATACTTAACTCATGTGGACACTATAAATTTATTACTGTGTAATTGTTGCTTTGTGGTTTAGAGCTCTCGGATAAAGGTCGCAAACGACCGGGGATGGCATATCCTTAGGTGTTACTCCCGGGAAGGGAGTAAACCAGCCCTGTGTTGGAAGAGAGCCGGGTAGGTTCTCGGGGTGTCCCTCCAGAGGCGTTCCCATGTGGCAATAGGAAGTTCCTTAGCCTGACCATTTGTTGGAAATCCAATTACCAATACGTGCCTTGTACGGTTTTAGTTGTAGAACCTGCCGTTAAAGATGGTAGCTATAGTAGGCATACTATAATGGTATGTATGCTGGATAAGATTAATATTATACTTGCAAATGTTTTCCACTATGCACTAATAACAATATCAAAAAGGATTTTTCGTAGTAAGCATGTTTGACTACCATAAGGAGAAATCTTCCCCAAGTGTGCGATTGCATGGTGTGTGTGCCGGAAGGCCTTATGGTAGTTCCATTTTCCAAAAAGCATTGCGGATTTCAAATTTAAATTCTTTTGTTGTTTGTTTTAAAGATAAACTGTTTTTGTTTTCTCATACCAGTCTCATGACTCACTCGGAGTTTATTGTTCCCTTCATAAACTCTGGGTGCCCATAATTTTTCCACACGGGCAGTCTAGAGTTGGGTTTTTCAGATAATCAAATAGTAGGAGTAGATTCTTTAACTTTCAGTCTCTGGAAATCTTCTTCGGTCTTTGGATGACGGGCCTTGCTTAGTACAAATTGACTGGGAGTTCGAGCTATTTCTCGATTGGTGCTTTGGAGATGGAGATTGTTGATATTGGAGTTCCTTCTTTGGAGTCCAAGTTTATGTTATTGTTGCGCTGCTGATATTGTGTATCTTCCGCTGTGATTTGTAGTATCATATCTCTGATGTTGATATCATTTGTATCATTGTTGTATCAACTGTTGTATATCAATGATATTATTCATTTTTCTTCCACTGTGTTGTTGTACTTAATGTGTTATAAGCTTCGGGGAATCGGATTCGAATGTTTGAACTATGGCATTCGAATACGAGTGAAGTATGGATGTCAATTTTCGAACGTGAAAATTCGGATCGTCACATGAGTCCGCATTAGGAAGTCGGGCGGACTATACTGGTTCGGAAGTGAAATTGTATGATCGAGTGAGCGATCGGATTTGATATCGCGTGAGGATGAATAGATACATCGTACGGGCTTGAATGAAATAGATATTGAAAAATTTGAAAAGAAAGTGAATAAAATAATTTTTGGGATTCTATGGTTGGATATTACGGCTAAGAAAGATACAGAATATTAAGGGAAAATGATAAATTGGTGTTTTTGGATTTTAGAAGATAAAATTGTATGGCCCGACAAAAAGGTATGTATTTAAATTGTCATATAAAATTTGATGGTTTTCTGATTCAGTGACTTGGCTTTGGTTTTCTTTTGAAACTTAGTGGCTCGTAGAGGCATTTTGTAGTCGTACCGAGCTAACCGCGCAAAGGAGACACTGGCTAAATTTTTCGAAAATTTAGGGAGCTGGAAAAATTTTGAGAATATTTTGATAATTTGATTTTAAGTTTTTTTTGAGATCAAATGTGTGATCCTCTACGCATAGAGGAGAGCACACGTGTGAATATATATATATATATATATATATATATATATATATATATATAACACGAACATAAGGAGCTGCCAACATGCCTGGCAGGTAGCAAGAGCAAAAATACATATAGCTAATCTCATGTACTCCTAAGATGAGTTCCGGCAAAGCCACCACCCATCGCACCTCAATATCAAGTTCCAGCATGGCCACCACCCGATATTAAGATGTTAGAAGTACCAAAAAGGCTAAAGAGCTCCAACTAATAAGAAAGCTCCAAAAGTCTGAACCAGAAGAAGTGAATAAGCATCTGCTCTGAAGAGGATCTGCTGAATAGAGAGATCACTCTGAAGGCTCTAAATAAGAAGAAGGAGTGCCAAACTGGAGAATAGAACATCCTGAAAAAGAACTCCATAGTGAAGATAATAGACTCCTATATCTGAGGGGAGATCTGCAAGAGGTCCTGGATGAAGAAGACTCTGCTCTGATGACCTCTCTACAATCTGATATAAATCAATCTAAAGACAAGAGAAACCAGCAAAATGAACCTGAAATCCTATCTCCCAAAACCTGTATCTGAAACAAGACTAGGAAAAAAAATTAGAATGATACATATATATGTATATTTATATAGAAAATATACAGATATATGTATATATAAGGAATGAAATAAAAACTTGAATAAGATAAATAGGACAAAAACTAAAGGAATGAATAAATTGTAAACAAAAAACCAAACAGAGACAAGAACAAAAATTGGGACGGATCAGACTTATTTATCTTTAATCAAAAGTAAGCTATGATTTAAAGTGAGATTGTCACATGGATTTGGAAAAATATTAATGATACTATTTTTAGTGCTATAAAAGTTATTGTTGTGTTTAAAAAAATTAATATTATAACTAACCTTGTTAAGATACCGTTTAAAAAGAATATTTTTAGCTACTTTATACTTGGGATTAGAAATCCAATTAAAACAAAATGCAGAAATTGAAAAAATCAATTTGTTAAGATGATTATTATTATTATTAAAAATTCTTTGATTTCTCTCAAACTAAATAAACCAACTGATGATAATAATAAATAAAGTGCCTAGTAGAAATCTAATATTTTTATTGAAATTGAATCTATAATTTTTCCAATAGAATTCACAATCCGAAATTTTATTTATTAAATTAAAGTTAAAAAAATTCAGAGTATTAATAAGGATGTAATTAGAGTCCAAACAATCATAATATAAATGATTAATGTCCTCACGATGCAGATTGCAAAAATAACATTTATTATCGTTATGAACGTTTTTTCTCTTTAAAAATTCTATTGTATTAAGTTTACCATGAAGAATTAACCACATGTGAATTTTGGATTTAGGAGGAGCATTGGATTTCCACATGTATTTAGAAGAGATATTAAAAGTACTCGAAAAATTAATAAATCTATAAAAAGAATTTGGAGTATATTTCTTACTCTTATCTCATTCCCAACTAATAAAATCATTATCATTATCAATGCAATAAAGATTTAATCTGGCATATAGCAAAGAAAGTTGCCTAAGGGTAGATCCTATTAAAATACTGTTAAATCTGAAATTCCAAGGAGGATCATTTTTCGGAGAATAAACTTCATTAATTAAAGCATACTTAAAGTTGCAAATATCATACAAATCCTTAAATTCAACATTAAGGGGCAATATCGAAATCCAACAATCGTGCCAAAAAGAAGTACAATTTCCTGAATGCACAGTTGTCTTAGTTTCTAAGTTAAAATTTTCAAAACATTTTAAAAATTTATCCAAAAATTAGAAAATTTATGGGAAAAAGAAAAATCAATTTGGTGTAAATTAATATTACCGTTATAATAATATTTGGAAATGATCACTTTCCAAATAGAGTTATCATTTATATCTTTAAACTTTCAAAGCCATTTACCTAAAAGAGACAAATTCATGTTGCGCAAATTTATAACTCCTAAACCACCCTCCTTTTTGGCTTTACAAACAGTATCCCAGTTAACTAGACATTTTATACTGTTATTAATATTATCCCCACTCCATAAGAAATCCCTTCTAATTTTATCGATTTATCAATAGCCCAATCTGGAAACAGATGCATAGACATCCAATAGATCGGTAAGGCTGATAAAACCGAGTTTAAATAAGCCTACCTGCTCTAGAAAGAAATCTCCCATTCCAATTAGATATCTTATTTTTAATTTTATCAATAATAATAAGCCAATCACCATGCTTGAGTTTTGTAGGTCTAATCACAAACCCAAGATATTCAAAAGGGAAATTCAGACTTCTGCAATTTAGAGTATTAGCTACTAAGTTTTCTACTTTTTCAAAATCATTTAAATCTAGAAGTGAACTTTTGTCAAAATTAATTTTTAAACCAGATAAAAGCTCAAAACTATAAAGGATAAACTTGAGAGTAATAATGTGTCTAGGAAGATGAGAAGAAAATAGTAAGGTATCATCCGCAAATTATAGAACCGATATACCATTACGCGATATGTCATTTCCAACACTTCCTAGAGATCCATTATCCACTGCTCTCTTAATAATTTTTGCAAAAACATCAGCAGTTAAGTTAAACAACAAAGGAGATAAGGGATCCCCTTACCCGATATGTCATTTCCAACACTTCCTAGAGATCCAACCGAAATTTGATTTTAAGTCATAATTTGAAATGATTGAGTCGGTGATATTGATTGTAATCTATGTATGAGTTTATGAAGTTAGTAAGAATGATAGTGTGTCTTTAATAAAAAGATGGTTAGTAAGTTGTTAAAAACTATTTGGATTGGGAAAATAGTTAAGGGGTTATGGATCATTCTTCTTAACTAGTAATTTCGAGGACGAAATTCTTTTAAGGAAGGAGGAATGTGACAACCCGAAATTCTGGACATTTGAAATTGAAATATTTAATTGATTTTAAATATTTAAATTTTAACTTTAATTTCAAATATCACCATTATTTGGATAATTTAAATTATTGAATTCAATAATTAGAAATTGGGTAAATTATTGAATCGGGAGTTTCAAGCTTGTTAAATAATTTGAAGGCTTGTAAAATTTATATTGGTAATACTAAAAGTAATAAAAAAATTAAATTTGAATTTAAAAGTGATTTGTTCAGTTTTAAAAATATATCGTTTAAATTAATATTTAAAAATATCCTTCCGGGGCACAGTCTCGGAATTCGATGAAATTAGTTCCATTTGATCCGTAATAGTGTATTATTACCAGATTTCAAATTTCGTAGTGTTTGGAGTTGTCTTGTGATCGTACGGTACATATACGCGCTGAAATTAATATCGAAATTCAATATAATAACTGGGTCCAAAAAGTTATCTTCTCCATATGATCAAATTAGGACTCGAAACCTTTTCATTGCGTTCGGAATGGGGTATAACATTATGAACGCCTGGTGGCATGTCTCAGTAGAAGGTCGAGAATTAGGTTGTGAAAATCGAGATGGTTTAAATTTAAATTATATATATATATATATATATATATATATATATATATATATATATATATATATATATATTCAGCTTTCAGCTGTAAATCTGTTCACATCAGAACTTTTAATTTCAAGACAAATGTCACTATAGCCAGTTCGTCACGCACCAGATGTCCATCTTGTTGTTTTTAAAACTCAAGCCGATCAAATAAATAGAAATAGAAATAGCCGAGCCTTCCTCCTCTTAAAAGCTAAATCAAATAAGGACTCGGAAGAAAAAAATGGCGATGTTGAAAAATCAAAATCGATGTCTAACTGACCTCCTCCAAATCTCAGAGCACTGCCACCACCAACTAAAGCCACCGCCGAGTCATTTAATCGCGGGACAAAGGGCAACATCACCATCGATGTTACTAGCACCTACGATGGGGCCGGGGTTGCTGCCGCCGAAAGGAGCGTAGACCGTAGCGAACTTGTGATATCCCGGAATTTCAAGCAATTTAAAATATGATAATCTCCTTTAATAATTATTTTACATTGCCAAAACTGTTATTTTCAAACAATAATAATAATATGCTGTTTATATATAGAGAGAGAGAGATATAAATAGATTTTAAATAGAATTATTATTTACAAATTTAATTTGTGTTTGTTAAATATATATATATTTGTGTTGATTTTGAATTCGATTTGAATTTGAATTTGGATTTGGATTTGAAATTTAAAATATATATCTTAAATATATTTTTGGATTTAAAAATATACTGTATATGATTTTATTTAAAATATAATTGGTTTTTATTTTATTTTCTTTAAAGGGTTTTATTTATATAAATTAAGAATGTATTTATTAAATAGTAAAATAAATACAAAAGCTTTATATTAACATTTTAAAATAATAAAAAATTGCATAATGACAAGTGTTAGTTTATAAATCATCTTAATAACAAGTGTAATGTGATTAAAATAAGTAAATGACTAATGTTAAGAAATTTAACAAGTGTCACTATTTTATTTTTATTTTCTTTAAATTTTTAAAACCATAATTTAAGTCTATATATTCATATATCTCTATCTTCATTTCCTTTCCAATCTTCTCATTTTCAAAAACAAAGAAAAACAAGCCTGTAAAACATTTCACACCAGATCAAAACTAAAGCCTGTAATCAAATTTCTCAAACCAGTAATCTTTTCAAAAAGCAATCACCTAAGCAAATCAAGCTTCCAACTAAATCAAAGTTCAATCTAGATCATGTCAACAACCGGTTTTCCAGTTTCAAAAATCATCTCAGTTTTCAAGCATTCAAGTACCTTTCCATGTCAAAAGCATTTGCAAGTTCTTGTTCCAAAAAGCCTTTCTGTTCATCTTTTAATTGGTGAGTAAACATTTTTATTTTAAAAAGCTTAAGTAAAAATCTGTTGCTTGTGAATTTCTGAGATGAACGATGCTTTGCTTGTGTATATATAAGTGTAATCTCTGTATATATGTATGTGTTGAAGTATGCATGTTTGTATACCTGGGTATATCTCAGTTCATAGTTATAGAGTTTAAAAAAATGAATCAAAATTATAAATCTCTTCATAAATCTTTTATAGGCTGAATAATTTAAACATGTTATCTTTGTTTAAGCATAATTAAAGTTTTAAAAATATATTTACGTGAAATAAGTTTGAAAATTTTCTGGAAATTAAGAAGAACAGTAGAAAACTTAAGAACATGTTAAAATCAATCATCATAGTTTGCTGACTCATGTATATAACCTGAATCTTCTTTGAAAACTAGGATTTTTAAAATGAAAATCACAATTTTTAGTAGGATTTTGAGTGAGTATTTGGGGTTTGACCAAAAAATGGGTTTGAGTTTTTTCTGGCGATCGGGGAACCTGGGAAGGTCGGGGTTTCAACTGGAGCTAGGAGGAAGTTCAGCGAGCTCGGCAAAAATGCCAGGAGGGTTGATAGTGCACCATGGCGTCGACAATCGATCGGAGTAGGATTTAAGCCCTAAGTTTGGTCGAGGTCTGGTTTTGGTTTTCTGCGGCGTCTCAGGTGAATCGAGTTGCATCGGTCTTGGGGGATGGTTGCGTGAATGGCCGAAGAGCGTGTAACCAGAGTTTCGAGAGTTTCGGTGGCCGGCGTCGGCAGTTCGAGGAAGATTCAGCGAGGGGTTAGTTTCCAGGTTTGACCTGAGTACCTCGATTTCGATATTAGGTTTGTATTGGAGATCGGGTGGTCGAGATCTGATGTAGGGGTGGCCATCGATAAGTTGGGATTGTCGACGCTGGTGGGAGTCGCCTCGGTCGCTTGTGCATGTGCACGGTGAGGTTCGTGCACCTATGTTTTTTGGAAGATAGATGGCTCGAAGAGAAACTCGAGGAGAAGAGAAGACTGCTCGGGTTTGTCTTCGGGAACGTGAGTGTTAACATTTTTTGGATTTTAAACTTAAATTAAAACTAAGTTTTTTATAAAAAAAAAAGGAAAAAAAGAAAGTGGATTTTACTCGGGGCAGGACTCGAGTAATTATCGGGTTGAACCCGAAGCAGGTTTTAACCAAGTTTTTAAAAGTTTTTAAAAAGCAAGGTTTTGAAATTTAAAATAATTTTAGATTGAAACTTTTTCTTAAATAAATTTCTTTTATATAAAATAAATGTTTTCTATAACATTTGATTAAGAAGTTATGTAATTTGTTTAACTTAAATCTTGATTAAGTTAAATTTGTAAGTTATTTTAAATCTTAAATTTAGAAATGAAATTAAATAGTTAATTAAAAGTAAAATGTTTTTAAATTCATATGTTAATGATAATTAAGTCATTATTAAAGATAATGATTTATCTTAAAGTTAATTAAGGTTTTCATAATTAGAGATTAATTAAATTAATTAAGCAATTAATAATTAAGAGTAATTATTGATTTAATTAACTAATGATTAAAGATTAATTGATTTATAATTAAGGGCATTAATCAATTAAGTAATTAGAGATTAATTAATTGATAATTAAGAATTAATTAATTAAGTAATTAAGATTAATTAATTTATAATTAGAGATTACTTAAATTAAGTAATTAAAGATTAATTAAGTTGTAATTAAGTATTAATTAATTAAGTAATCAGGGATTAAGTAACTAGAAATTAAGGATTGATTAACTGTTAATTAAGAATTAATTTGTGATTAAGTTTCATTGATTAATAATTAAGTTTTATCAATTAATAATTAAGGGATAACTAATTAGTTAATTAAAGATTAATTAATTGATTATAAAGGTAATTAAAGTATGATTAATTAAATGATCGTAATTAATTAATGATTGATTAAGCAGGGTTAGGTAATTAATTCTTAAGTAATTAATTTGATTTAGTTAATTAAATTAATTATAATATGGATTAATAATTCCTGTTTGTGGATGATTGTTTGAGTAGAATGTCTGGATTGATTTATATCTATAGTATGATAATCTATGATATTCCATGATATGATATTGGATATAGTTGTGATAAATGTGTGATATTTATCTGTGATGAATGCTGTGTGAATTCAAAGTATTGAATTAAATTTTTTAAATCGTAAACAACTTGGCCTTTAAAACGACATTTGGATTTCGATAAGGCCGAGATCGGATATCAAGTTTGATTATCCGAAAACCATATCGATCCAAGTTAAACGATAGGTCGTGAAATCTCAAAGTGAAGATCGAGATGGAGTTTCAGAGTGCAAGGGTTATCGTCGTTAACTCTAAGGGTGATTCCAAAATAAGTGTAATGAGATAATGCCTTCGGTTTCGTTTGAACCCGGAATGAACTTGTATGGATGAATGCTATCAGACCACCGTCAATGTAGGATGATGAGCATTCCAAGTTAAGTGTTCTCTAAAGGTAATCGTAGCCTCAAGCCTCATCAACCGAGAATGGCCAAAACAGGGGAGATGCACGTAAGGCAAAGTGGGTAGCACTCTAGTAGGATAAGATTTTCCCCTGTCTAGAGGTCCCTTTTATTCGGCTGTGTGGGCTGCTGTAGGCCACAACTGCGGGGTTATCTTATTCGGACTATCCAGTAAGGGATAGCTTTGGCTTTGTGATGCAGGGGTTCATGGTGTATCCTCGGTACGGTGATCTAAGCCACATACTATGACGGGCGGTACCCCAGTAGCCCTGCCATTGATGGAAATCCATTATAACTACGTGCCCTTTACGGTTTTGATTGAACCCACTTTGTGGCTAGTATGCTGGAATTAATGAATGTAACAATTTCGGCTATGTGAATATTTAATTGAAAACCATGGACACTATTATAATATAACAGGATTTCCTATCAAATGTTTTGGTTATCGTAAGGGAAAAACTTGTCCGTGTTTATTTGCGGAGAGTCTTACGAGATACCTTTTATTTCAAAGGATTTTCAAGTTAAACAACTTAAACGTTTACTCACACCAGATGCGTATCTGACCCGGAGTTTATTCTGTTTTTCTTAAACTCTTGGGTACTCAAATTTTTACGAGTAGCCAAGTGATCAGGTTTGGCTTGACGAATTTTGGAGAAGATTGGAGCAGGAGTCCAGATGTATCTATCTATCTTTTTGCTGTGTTGTGTCTTTGTCTGCTGTGTTTTATCTATGTGTTGCGTACTCTGATGTGTATGACTATGTAATATCTATGTGAAATATTATATTTTGTTACATTTCCGTTTTGTGATTCCGATGTTGTAGTTTCTTTCTTTCTATCTGTTCTTTTTCTACCTATTTCTTTTCTTATTGATGATACGTCTTTCTGTGGAATGAACGGCGGGTCGTCATAGAACTATTATGGGCGTGGGTCGAGCTCGATGCCGAACGCAAGGTGGGGTCGCAATCAAAGCAGTCGCGTGGTGATGGGTTGTTCCTGGCAATGGTCGGTGATGGAAGCCGAAGTGCGAGGCTTGGGTTTCATTGTAAGGAGCAGTGAAGGTATTTATTTTTCTATATATACAGTTTATTTATTTTAAATTAATAATATATACGTGTATATATATATATGAAATTGTACGGTAAACGGTAAAAATATATATACATAATTTTGGAAAACATAGGAATCTAAAATCAACAGCAATATACATAGGAATACATACAGTAAAGTAGAAAATTTTATATAGAAAAGATTTTGGAAAAAAGTAGGAATTTTTTTTTAATGTTTAAAGTTTATGTAAAATTGGATTTTTTAAACCTATATGGATTATTTTCTATGCAGTTTGAAAGTGAGTAAAATAAAATACAATTTATTAGGTTATGTTAAACATAATTTATTACAGTGATTAATTTATTTAATAAACTTATTTAATTATTTAGTTACTAAAAGGTTTTAAAAAAAAGTTATAAGTTAAATTAAATGGAATTAATTGCCCAATTATTTCAAATGTTAATAAATTGTATGATGTTTATACAAGGTCTAAAAATAGGAGAAACAAGCAGGTTTGGATTGGATTGCAATAAAGTCAAAGGTGAGTTAATCTCACTCATTTGGATTACCTTTTAAATTTAAATAGTTAAATTTAAATTATTGGTTGTTTGCTTGAAATGACAATTTATTATCAGCTTGGATGTGATATGATATATATAGTGTTTGTGCGTGTGTGTATTGGAGTGATTGATTCCTGCATTATTTAGCGAAAGAGACCCTATGTGCCCCACATAATAGCGGATGACCCTTTATACCGCGATATATCACCTTGAAGTGGAATTGGTATTTTATTTTATGACTAACATCTATGGATGCAACGAAACAGGTTGGAGGGATCCAACTGGATTCCTCAAGTAGCGGAATTTATTTTTATAGTCTATTGTTTTATTTGATAATCTATGATAGACTATATTGATTATATCAGTTTTGAATATATTGAATGTTATGGTTTGACTGAATATATTTTGAGTATATTGAGATATCAAAAATATAAGGATTGAACTTTTAAAGGAAAATAAAAAAAGGGAATTTTAAATAAAATAATTATAGAGAATTTGGATAAATTTAAGAATTGGGAAGGAATAAAAGTTGATTTTAAATTCTAATAAATAAATCCCGCATATAGGAAAAGAGATTTTTGAATAATTGAAAATAAATAAATTTTAGGGGCTTAAGTGGTATTGTTTAAAAAAAATTAAAGAAATTATTTTTAAATTCAGGATTTAAATGGTTTGGGAAGAAATAAAAGAAGAATTTTGAAATAAAGTATGAAATTGGTATTTTCAGTTTAAATAAGATTTTAAATCATAATAAAGGAGTAAATCTGAAATTAATGGATTTTTAAATAAATTGATTAAGTAAAGGAATTTGTTTTTAAATGGAGTAAATTTTGGAAATCGATTTGGAAATTGATTTAGTGTTTGAAACTGTGATTTAAAGGAAAATGAGACTATGGAATTTACAAACTGGGTTTATAAAGTGAAATAAGATATCAATGGATATTTGAAAGTATAAATTCACGGTGGGAATTTATAGAGGAATGGGTAATTGTTCAAATAATAAATAGTGGTTTTATTTTTGAAGGTGGAAAGGAAAATTTACGGGATTGAGATGTAAATTAAATTGGAAATAAACCAAGAAGGATTTATAAATGATTAGACGGTTATATTGAAATAGAAAGTGAAATTTCCTGAAAAGCCAAGTGTATTTTCAAAGACAGATTTTTAAGTATAAATTAGAAGTTTTAAATGTTTTAAAGAAGAATGTTTTCTTTTGAGTAGTTTATTATTTAAATTATTTTAAGATTTTAAAGTAAATATTTATTAATTTAGTTATAGTAATAATTATTTTAAAATTTTAATTAGTTTTTCGATTTAAAAGATAATTATTTAATATTTATACCTTGTAGAATAACTTTTAATTTTAAATTTGTTTTGGCTTAAGTTTTGCATGAAAAATTATTATTAAATTTCATAACTAGTATTTTAAAGAAAGTGTTTTAAATAGTTTTTCTTAAGTGTTTTAAAGTATATATTTTGGATAAAGTGATTTAAATTTATTTTAAGTCTAAAGTATTAAGACTTGGTGATTTCCAGTGGAAATTAAACAGTTGGGTGGGAATTTATTCTGCGAGAGAAGAAGTGATTTGAAAACTATTTTCAAAAGGATGGAGTGGGGAAAAATTCTTGCGAAGGTATTTTGAAATAAATAATTTGGGAAATTATTAAGGTTGATGGTTGTTTGTGGATGTTATTTGATAGTTAAATAACCAACTATCAATATTGCCAATGCGCCGATCGTATCGAAGAGACCGGGATCGAGATTAATTTCTCGAAAACCGCTTTGATCTGGTTTGAACGTTTTCGTGACGAAGACAAGGGCTTGGAGTCGAAGATGGAGCAGTGAAGTACAAGGGCTAATCGCTACTAATCCTGAGGGTGATTCCAAAATGGATGTAGTAGGAGCCGTGCCTTCGATTCCGTTCGGACTGGGGATGGACTTGTATGGATGAATGCTATCAGAAAATCATCAGGGGGCGACGAGCATTCTAAGTGAGATGTGTTCTAAAAAGGTAACGCATAGCCTCGAGCCTCATCAACAGGGAATGGCTAAAACAGGGGAGATGCGGCAAGGCTAAGTGGCTAGCAACCAATTAGGGTAAGGTCATCCCTGTCTAGATGTCCCTTTTTATTCGGCTATGTGGGCGGTTGCTAATACCAACCGCAGGGTGATCTTATTCGGACTATCCAGTAAGGAGTAGCTCCGGTCCTGTGTAGCAGGGGATCAGGATGGATCCTCGGTACGTGATCTAGACCACGTACTATGACGGACAGTACCCCAGTAGCCCTGCCATTGTATGGAATCCAATCTCCAATAAGCGCCTGTACCATTTTGATTGTGCCCAACTATTGCTGGAACGTGAGATGCAAGCAAAATGTTTTGGTTATCGTAAGGTAAAAACCTGACATGTTTATTTGTGGCGTGGTATTACGAGATACCTTTGATTTCAAAGGATTTTGGAAACTTTAAAATCCAATTGGGTATGTTTTCTCACTCTTGTTTTCTAGACTGACTCGGGTGTTATTTCACTATAATGCTCGGGACAGAACGAGTATTATAGATATAGGAAAGGATGCTGTGGAGCTCAGGAAACGAGCTGGATTGCAAGACGTATCACACGTATTTGATGAATATTCTGCTGTGTATGATTAACTGCATAGTCAGTTTTATGAGGACGGGTTATGATAACTGTCCAGTTGTGTGCTATGAATTTTGTTGTTCTCTAATGATATAATGTATAAACAGTTATAGTTCTTTTTGTTTAAAGATTAGTCATTTATCTATTATATATTGTTCCGCTGCAATTGTGAGATTTTGATATTGTTTCTATTTCTTCTTCTACCTCCTTCTTCTTTAACCCTAATGGTTCGATTTTCCGGCATTAGATTTTTTGGCATTCGATATAGTGGGCATATTGATGTCGATTTTCGGGCGTCGAAAAATCGGATTGTTACTTCTTTGCTAAGAATTGATGATCTATTTGATCGGTTGAGTGGAGCCAGAGTGTTTTCCAAGGTTGATTTGGCGACAGGCTTCCATCAGTTAAAAGTGGCAGAGGACAACATTCCTTTGACGGCGTTTCAAACTAGATATGGTTCGTACGAGTGGTTAGTAATGCCATTTGGGTTAACAAATGCACCTGCTTTCTTTGTGGATTTGATGAACTGAGTCTTCTGAGAATATTTGGATAGATTTCCGTTGGTGTTTACAGATGACATTTGTTATACTCGAAAGATGAAAGAGAGCATTAAGATCATCTTAGAGTTGTACTTGAAACGCTAAGGCAGAATCAGCTAAAGGCGAAGTTTTTCAAATGTCATTTTTGGAAGTAAGAGGTTAAGTTTCATGGTCACGTGGTTTCAGAGAAAGGATATTCAATCGATCCAGAAAAGATCGAAGCTGTGAACAATTGGAAGAGACCAAAGACGGTGACCGAGATTAGAAGTTTTATTGGATTTGCTGGCTACTACCGGAGATTCATCAAAGATTTCTCGCGGGTAGCAGCGTCTTTGACTAAGCTTACCAGGGAGGATGTGAAATTTGTTTAGTCCGACAAATATGAGGAAGAATTCCTTAAGTTAAAGCATTTTTTGACCAATGCACCAGTGTTAGTAGGTGTAGACGGAAATCAAGGGTCGGTGGTGTATACCGACGCATGCGGAACTGGATTGGGAGCTGCGTTGATGCAGTAGGGTAAGGTGATTGCCTACGCTTCATGATAGCTTAGACCGCATGAAGTGAGATATCCTACTCATGATTTGAAGTTGACAGCGGTAATCTTCGCATTAAAGATTTGGAGGCGTTATCTCTTAGGAGAGAGTTTTGAGTTATACACAGATCATAAGTCTATAAGGTACTTATTCTCTCAGAAGGAGCTGAAGGGACATCAGAGGTGGCTGGAGTTTTTGGTTGCTTATGATTTTGATATAAAGTATACACCAGGAAAAGGTAATAAAGTAGCGGATGCTGTTAGCAGAAGATACCAGAATGTGGTATTGGCTATGTTGGCAAAAATGGAAGGATCTAGAAGCTTTGGTCAGCTATGGTGTACAGTTAAGATCGAATGTTGTTCTAGTGAGAATACTGCCATGTTATCCTGTTTGGAAATTCGGCCAATGTTGATTGAGAGAATTGCTTCTAAACAGAAGAAGGAACCACTATTAGCCGAAAGGATCATAAGTCTTGAGGTTGGAACTGAAATCCATGATTTAAAAGCTTTTTGTCTTAACCAGAGAGGTTGGTTGAGAAAGAAGGGGTGATTATGTGTTCCAGATGTTGAGAACTTGAGGAAAGAAGTTCTTGGGTAATGTCATCGATACAAGTTTACGATTTATCCTGAAGGGACCAAGATGTATCAAGATATGAAGAGAAGCTTCTATTAGGAAGGCATGAAGAGGGATGTTGGCTTGTAGGCTAGGCAGTGTGTAAACTATCAACAAGTGAAAGCTGATCATCAAAAGCCGAGTGGGTTACTTCAGCCTCTAGAGATTCTGGAAATGGGATTCGATATACATGGATTTATAGATGGGTTGCCCAGGTCAAGTAGAGGAAATGAGAGCATATGGGTCATTGTGGACAGGTTGACCAGGAGTGCCCATTTCATACCAGTAAAGTCGACCAGGACGGCACCTGTTTTGCAAAGCTTTTCTTGAAGAACATAGTTAGACTACATGGAGTTCCTGGTAGCATAGTCAGTGACAGAGATGCTTTATTCACTAGTGAATTCTAGAGGAATCTACAGGATGTGTTAAGCACTAAGCTCAGGATGAGTACCGCATATCACTCTCAGATGAATAGGCAGACAGAGAGAGTCAATAAGGTACTCGAGGATTTGTTGAGAGCTTGTGTGTTGGACTTTGGTGGATCTTGGGAGGATCACCTACATTTAATTGAGTTTTCCTATAATAATAGTTATCATACTGGTAGAGCAATGGAGCCTTTTGAAGCTTTGTATAGAAGGCCATGCAAATCACATGTATGTTGGTTAGAGACTGGAGACAGATTGGTCTTTGGCCCAGATTTAGTTAGGGAGGCATCAGAGAAGACTGAGTTGATCTGAGAAAGGACGAAAGAAGCTCAATCCAGATAAAAGAGTTACACGGATAAGAGGCGTAAGAACCTAAAGTTCTTAGTTGGGGACAGTATTTTCATTAAGGTATCACCGATGAAAGGTGTGGTACGGTTCGATAAGTTAGGGAAACTGACACTGAGATATGTTGGTCCATTCCAGATTATAGGAAGGATTGGAAAGCTCGCATACAGAGTAGAGTTACCGAGCAGTATGGCAGGTTTCCATAATGTATTTCATGTGTCTCATCTTCGCAAGTATGCGCATGATCCAGAGACTACTATTTCTCCGACAGGGTTGGAAGACTTGATAGTAGAACCAAATTTGACTACTGTCAGACAACCAGTTTGGGTTGTAGCAAGTGATGAGAAAAAAATTAAGGAACAAGACAGTCAAGTTGGTGAAAGTTTAGTGGAGTGACAACGAGAAGAACTGTACTTAGGAAACAAAGGACGAGATTCGAGATACATATCATGATCTACTTTAAGGGTATGTATATATTAGATTTATATAGATAATTCCTAGTCAAGTAGAATAGTATGGTTGTTAAGAGTTGTTATAGATGATTGCTATGTTTTGTATTTAGTCCTTACTGAATTTTGAGGACAAATTCCTTAAGGAGGGGAGCCTGTAACACCCCTAATTTTTGATAACATTATTCAGGAGATCTAATTAGATAAATTAAATAGAATAACGTAATTGTTAAGTGATAAGAGGGTTGAAATTTGAATAAATATAATTAAGGCTGAGCTCAATTAAATAATTAAATGGGCTTAAGAATGGTTTTTAGGTTAATTAATCTACATAATGGTATATTAGGAATTTTGCCACACATAACCTTTACTCTTACATATTCTCGTTCCTACCATTTCATTCCCATTCACGTCATTTTGAAAACGTAAACAAAAACTTAAAGAGGAGCCGGCCATTAAGAGAAGAGAAATTAAATCAAAATCTAGAGATTTAAACTTTAGGGAAATCAATCTCAATCCAATCTCATTATCTTAATCAAGATGAATAATAATTCCATCTCTATTTTGTTTTGTAATTTTAATTTTTCGGATTTAAGGATAAATTCGTTTTTATAGTGAATTGGATGATGATATGCTTGAATATTAATTTGTTTAATTTAAACAAGATTGTTTGAATGGAAATAAACACGGTTTCAGGGAGAAACCGATTTATGTTGATGTTTAAATGCCATGAATTTTTTTATGTAAAACGTGACTTTAGAGTTGGATTTTAATTTTGATAATTTTCCAAGCTATTGAAAGATTGTTATGAATTTTCAATGGAAGATATGGTTATATGAGTTTATAAATTTATTTCAGAAAATATATTAAGAATTTGGATCCAAAATTTTGATATGTTAAATAATATGATTAAAGTGAATTTTTTGGGACTTTTCCAAAGTGATTTGCTATGCAAATTAAATTATTTTAGAAGAGGGATTTCTTTGCAATATAGGTTTTACTTAAAGGAAGTGCTTATATGATTAACTTAACCATGGTTTAGATCTAAAATTAGCGGCAGTTATTTTAGTAAAGAATTTGAAAAGTTAAGGCAACCGATCTTCTATTTACACATGGCAGGTTAGTAAGAAAAGGGTTTGCTTTAATTGGTATTAAAATAGGTTTACCCAGAAAAGTTGGTTTCGCCTTCTTTAGACGTACCTTTCGACTCAGAGCTTTCACATTCAACCCAGTCGAAACAACCAATACACAAGGTATCAAAAAGATGGTATGCAGTGGATTGGAGAAAGACGGAAGACTAGGTATCGAAAGCATGGCTTCCGAAGGGGTTGATACCTTGGTTTGTTTTAAAAAGGGAAGCGTCTGCCATTGTTTTATTTAAGCCTTCAAAGGAATCGAAGCATATGTTTTCGAAAGAGGTTTTTAAAATCTTTCGAAGGGGTTGTCATCAACTTGTGTATGCTTTCGAATGGGTTCCTTACTTATGAAATAATGCTTTTGGAAAGAAGGGGATCTGACCTAGTCGAAGTCCCGCTTCCATTCTTTAGTCTTTCAATGGTATTGAAGTCATCAATGCTTTCGAAAGGTAGTGTTTATTTTTAAAGATGTTTTAAGCATCTTCCTAAATGCTTTTGAAAGGGTCCTGGGGTTTCTAAGGTAATAGCTTTGAAAGGGGATTTGATGCTACCCTTCAATATTTTTCTTAAATGATTAAAGCTTTTGAAAGTGATGGTGTCGACAACATCATGTTTTCCCCAATATTTTTATATGATAAAGGATGGTTTTGAAGGAGATAATTTCATCTATATTCACTTTGCTCCAAATAATATTTCAAGTATAAACCCAATGGTTTCAAAAGGGGGACTTTCAATGGTTTCAGAAAGGTTACTTCCAATGGCTTCGAAAGGGAGACTTTCAAAGGTTTCGAAAGGGTTACTTCCACTGGTTTCGAGAGGGGGACTTTCAATTGGTTTCGATGCTTCTAAATTATTAAATGTTAATGCTTTAATACATTTGAAAGGTTTCGAAAAAGAGTTTTAAAGTGTTCGAAAGGCAGTGGCCTAATGTTTTGAAAATATATTTTTATGCTTTCTAATGAAGGTATCCAGTGAAGTCAAAAGCAAGGTTTCAAAGTCATTGTGTTTCAAAATGAATAATCCAAACTCAATTTCTATAGGAAAAACCCATGGCTAAATTAAAGGAGTTTTGTAATGGTTTTAAGAAGAGGCTTTCCTTGAAAATATTAGGTTAAAGGGATAAACCATGTTTCTGTGAAAATGATTTCAAGGATATAAAACCAAAAGGAGTGGTTTTGTTATGTTATTATGTTTGCTTCTTCAAATATATATATATATATATATATATATATATATATATATATTCACATTATATCAAGACCCATAACTGCATTTTGGGGGAAAAAGGCAGAAGAACCAGCTAGGTTGACCCAGTAGTGAATATAAATTTATTAAACTCATGGATGAGTAGAATTGCATCCAAGAGGTCAGAGAGACCAGAATAAAGGATGCCTAAATATGGAAGTTGTCGGGGAGACGGGTTCATAGTGCATCCATGAAAACTATGATTAGGATGTTACTGGAGTTACTAATAGGATCATAATGATCCCATGAAAACTATGATATAAAGAGTGGTTAGCAAGGGCCAATTGATTTGTAGTGCACCCATGAAAACTATATCTGGATTATGTTATTGACCGTTGTCAATAGGTTCCTAGTCAACCCATGAAAACTAGGATAAGAGAGAAGTTATTGGAGTCACCAATAGGTTCAAAGGAATCATGAATTAATTAAGTCAATTGGCAGGGGCTAATAGGTTCATAGTGCACCCATAAAAAAAATGAAATAGGACAGGAAGTCCAAGTATTATATAAAGGTCATTAGTAAGCCCATGAAAACTAATAGGTTAATAGTGCCCCTAGAAACTATAAATATGATAGGGACTCAATTAAACAGCGGACGTGAAATCCAGAATGTTTTAACTTGTTTACATATCATCATAATATTTTGAAAATGACTATGTTTTAACCATTGTGGATGCAGAAGCACTATATATGGTTTTATAAAAGTTTTAGGATAGTAGTGAGGGGAAACCCATTCCGCTAAGCGGTGTGGTCCCACTTGATATCTAAATGATTTGAAATGGTGGATTATTATTCATAACAGGCTTTATGTCTGACTCAAAGTTTATGTTTTTCCCTTAAAATTTTAGGTGCTCAATTGATTTTGAATAGTTTTAGAGTTGAGGTTTTCAGGTACCTCTTTAGACGAATAAGCTTTGGCAGACATGCAGGAGGCATGATAGCTATTTAGAGTTAGGGGGGAAGATTGTAACGACCCGGAATTTTGGGCAATAACAATTTAATAATCTGTATAAATAATTTAACTAGTTTGATAATTTTTCTTTATAATTTTAATTTAAACTGATAATTTTTTTTTAAAAGGTTAATAAACATTTAGTCTGATAATTGTGATTAATATCTTTTTAACAATTTAAAATGGATAAGATTTATTTTTAAGACCTAATGAAATTTTAATTCTATTTATAATATATATATTTGATATATATTGTTAATAGGAATATCTTTTTTTTTAATAAAGATTGAGTTTGCAAATTGTAATATATATGTAAGTATATGTTATAATTTGGATTGTTTTGAAATTTAATTTAATCTATTAATAATTGAAGTATGAATAAATATTGCAATTTTAAAGCTTTGTTTTAAATTCAATAAGATTTTTTTCAAAAGTTAATTTAGATTAATTCAATTGTTTTCAAAAATATAAGATAATTGCTTATTTTAAGTGTGATAGTTTATAAAAGATTTAATCAAAGTTTTCTTTTTGTTTTCTTTAAGTACTTGATATAAAATGGTATAAATGTATAAATATAAAAAATTTAGATTTTAAATACATACATAAGAATTATTTGCATTTTTATTTATATTAGAATATTTCTTTAAAAGGTAAACTTATATTTATTTATAAAGTAAATTAATAATGCAAGTTTATATTTACATTTTAATTAAACGAAAATTTATTAAAAAAATACTTAAGTAACATTTGTAAATATGTTATCTCATCTCTAAAACACTTGTAAGAAGATTAAATACTTTGGTGACAAATGTTGGCAAAATAAACATGTGGCACTATTTTATTTTTAATTTTTAATAAATGTTTTTAGAAGAAAACAAGTTTCTTTCAAAACATTTTCATTCTTTCAAACATTAATGGCAAAATCAGAAACAAATTTCCACAATCTGAAAATAAAAGCCAAAAGTAAGATAAAATCAAAACTGCAAATTGAAATCTGCAAGCAAAGTTATTCACAGAAAAATTAAAAATGCAACTTTCTAATCTGCAATTCAACAAACCTGCAATTTCAAGTCTTCTCAGCAAGTTTCAACCTTTAAACAACTGAAGATTTCAATCTTTTAAAGCATCAAATTAAACATGCAAGGATTCAATTTCTTCGGCAAAGCAAATCAAAGGCATGCATTAGGATTTCTACAGCAATCAGAAGCATTTTTCAAATTTATATTCAAGCTTGAAAATTCAAAACGTGCTCCTTGACTTGTTCTCTGGAAAATATAAGGTGAGTAAACTTCTTTAAAAAAACAGTTTGAATTGTTTTTAACTATCATGCATGTGGTGATATTGTCTGGTATTGAAGTTCTTTAACTTGAATTTATATGAATTATCTCTGTATTATTGTGTCATGCAAGTGTGTATGTCTGTTTATTTGTAGAACTCTGTATTCTGTTTTCTTTGAACGGATTTTACATCAAAAAATTTAATCTCCCACTAAAGATAGGTATTTAGACTTGATGATTGAATGAAAGATTGTGTGTAAATGCTGAAGGTAATTTTAAAATATAGTTTCTGTAGTTTTAATTTACAAATAATTTTAAAAATGGAAAACACAGTAAATCACTAATACATGTTAAAAATCACTGTATTCAATTTATAGTTTAGATTGAATAAATGGATTCGTGTTTGAAAATCACGAATTTTAACATGAAATTCATAATTTTTAATTTGATAATCAATTGGGAATTTAAGTTTGAAGAGTTTCGGCATTTGGGTGGATTGCCGATTTCAACTCAATAATTTAATTTGAAACCTTAATCGAAGCTAGTTTGTGAATTATTGATTAGGGGAAAAATGTTTTCAGATTTTTCCAATGGAAAATTTGTTTGGATTTGGTTGAATTAGGGTTTTAGCTTGTGATTTGCTAGGCTCCGTTGTCGTGATTTTCGCGACTTGGATAAGGGATCGGGTCGATCGCGTGTTGGGGGATGGAGGCTTGGAGATGAGGCGGTGCTGTGGAAGGGTCGCTGGTGTTTCTGGTGGTGGTGATCATCAATGGCGTTGGGTTTGGAGGTCAAGATTGCTGTAGTTTTTCGATCAGAGGATCGAATTTTGATTCGTTTATGTTTTCTTCGATCTGGGTTTATGGTGGTGCTCGCATGTGATCGTGTGAGCGTCGTCGAGGGTCGCGACGACCGTAGCTGGCCGGAGGTAAGGGGAGACGTGCACCGTGCACGTTTATGTGCACTGTTCTTTTTGGTTTGGGGAAGACAGGATTAACTCGGAGTAGCTCCTGCGTTTTTCGCGTAATCGACTCGAAGGCGAGGGGAAAGGGAAAGTTTTCGAGGCAAGCACGGGCTGTTTGAGTGATTTTCTCGAGTTTTATTCGGTTTGGATCTGTATCATGTTAAAGAGCAGATTTAACTTATATAAAAAAAATGACATCAAGCTTTAAATTTTAAACCAAGTTGTAAAGGATACAAATTTGTAAAAGGTTAAACATGTTTCTTGATGTAAAATGTAAATCATACTTTAAGGTGTTAATTGAATATATTTGAAATTTTAAATTTATTTAAGATGATTGTATTTGAAAGTCATTATCTAATTAAACTTTGATTTTCATTTTAAAAGAATGTTTTGGAATTTAAAGTATTAAATCAAGTTTAAGTTAAATTTTAAAGTAATGTTTTAATAACAAGGTTCCAAATTTTATTCAAGCCAAATAAGTTTAAAATTTGATAATTTAAAGTGTTTCAAATTTCAAATTTGATTTCTAAATTCCTTATTTTCAAATAAGGTTATTATTTTAATTTTGAAATCCAAATAGAATGATTTGATTTTAAGTTGTTAAAATTTGATGTAAATTCAAATAATTTAATTATGAAGATAAATAGTGTTAATTTATCTTTGTTATTAACATGAGAATACTTGATTTAATTTTATTGTAATTAAGTAAAGAATTAATTAAGATTTCTTAATTGATTAAAGAATTTTAAATATAAGAAGTTAATTAATTAATTGTTTAATTAATTTTAAATAATTAGTTAATTGTTTATTTAATTTTAAATAATCACTTAATTATGGATTAATTAAGTGTAATTACTTAATAAAGTAATTAATGGTTAATTGTTGAATGTAATTAAGGAGGTTAATTGCTTATGGAAGTAATTAATGGTAATTACTCGTAGGACTAATTAGTTGAAATGATTATTGGGTAATTATTTGATGTTATTAATTAAGAAATTGATTAATATAATTGTAGAAATTAATTTATTATGAAGTAATTAATTAATTAAAGGGTTAAGGATTATTTAATAATGGAATTAATTACTTATTAAGGTAATTAATTAAGAAGTAATCAAGAGTAGTTAATGATAGTAATTAAAGATAATTACTTGTTAAGTAATTAAGAGTTAATTACTTAATTATTTTAGTTAATTAATTAATGAGATTTATTAATTAATGAATGAATTTAACTTAAGATTAATTACTAAGTGTAATTAATTAATAAAGTAATTAATTAAGGATTCATTTATTAATTTAATTGTTTAATAATTACTTAGTGAAGTAATTAAAGATTAATTAATTGGATTAATTAATCAAGAATTAATATAATTAATTTAGAAGTTAATTAATTTAGTTAAGTAATTACAAATTGTTAATTACTGATTATGATTAATAGAATGATTAATTATAAGTTAATTAATTAATTAATTGAAGTAATTATTAATTAATAAGATCATTAATTATTGAATTTAATGATATTAATCAAGGTTGATTAATATAAGTGATTTATTCAGGAGTGATTAATTAATTATAATTAATTAAGGTTTAATGTAATTAATTTTAATTAATTAATTAATGTAATTAAATAAAAGATCATTAATTATTGAATTTAATGATATTAATCAAGGTTGATTAATATAAGTGATTTATTCAGGAGTGATTAATTAATTGTAATTAATTAAGGTTTAATGTAATTAATTATAATTAATTAATTAATGTAATTAAATAAAGGATCATTAATTATTGAAATTAATGATAGTAATTAAAGGTTAATTTCTGAATATGGTTAAGGATAATTACTTGAATGTAATTAAATATAATTAATCAAGGGAGATTAATTAAGGGAGATCATTAGAGATGATTATTTTATTTTTGGAACAACAATTAATGAAGAAGGATTATGGTAATCCAATTGATTAAGAGATAATCCATTCTCTTTTGGATGATTGATTAATATTGGTTGATTGATTAATATTGGTTGATTGATTAATATTGGATGATCAATAATTGGTGATTGATATTGGATGGTTGATATTGGTTGATACTGGATATCTATGATATGTGATATACTGTTGTGAGATGAATGTTGTTATAAATTATCTATTGTGATAATTATGATTCATCTATCTGTTAATATCATCCTGCATATAAGTAAACTGTTTAAACCCTTAAGTATAACTTGGACATTAAAATGGCGTTTGGTTTCGGTGAGACCGAGATCGGGTTTCCATATTTGGAATCTGAAAACCACATCGATTCCAATTAAACGTTAGGTCGTGAATCCAAGTGGAGCAAGTGAAGACTCGAGGTGTAAGGGCTATACGTCAGTATAACTCTGTGGGTGATTCCGTAATGAGTTGACGGAATAGTGCTTATAGATTCGAGATGGTGATTTAGAGTGCAAGGGCTGTGGTCGTTGACTCTGAGGGTGATTCCAATAATGAGTGCAACGAGATAGTGCCTTCGGTTTCGTTCGAACCCGGAATGAACTTGTATGGATTGAATGCTTTCAGCACATCGTCAGGTGGACGATGAGCATTCTAAGATAGATGTGTTCTATAAAGGTAATCGTAGCCTCAAGCCTCATCAACCGGAAATGGCTAAAACAGGGGAGGTGCAGCAAGGCTTCGTGGGTAGCCCCCACTTGAGAGTGAGATTTACCCCTGTCTAGAGGTCCCTTTCTATTTCGGCTTAGTGTGTGGTTGGTCGCGCCAACTACAGGGTGGTCTTATTCGGGACTGTCCAGTAAGGGATGGTTCCGGCCTTGTGTTGTAGGGGAGTAGGCGTACTCCTCGGTACTGTGATCTAGACCACGTACTGTGACGGGCGGTACCCCAGTAGCCCTGCCATTGATGGAATCCAAAATCCAATAAGTGCCTGTACGGTTTTGATTGTGCCCAACTATGTTGGAACGTGAGATGTAAGCATTCCAGCTATTTCTGTATTTTATTTTGAAAACCCTAGACACTATTATAATATCACTGGATTTCCTATCAAATGTTTTGGTTAGCGTATGGTAAAAAAATTTCCATGTTTATGTGTGGGAAGTCTTACGTGATACCTTTCTTTTCAAAGGTTTTCTAAAAGTTAAGCAATTTTAACTCGTTTACTCACACCAGACCCCTGTCTGACCCGAGTGTATATTTTCTGTTTTATTAAACTCTTGGGTACTCATATTATGTATGAGTATTCAAGTGGTTCAGGTTAGCTTGACGAATTTCGAAGGAGATATGGAGCAGGAGGCTTCGACGTATATATATATATTGATTCCGCTGTATTTGTTGTATCTGTTTCTGTTGTACTTGAGTTGTATAGTTGGACAGATGCTTATAACTGTCTAATATCTGTTGTTTTAAGTTGTGTACTCTGATGTAATAAGATACTATGTAATATTTTATGTGATATATTATATTTTATTCGTTCCGCTGTGAGTTCTCTGATGTTGTTCTGTTTCTTCTTTCTCTTTCTTTTCTTCTTCTATCCCTTTCTTTCTTCAAGATGATGCGATTTTCTGGAGATAGGAAGTCGGGTCGTCTCAGTTGGTATCAGAGCATTAGCTTGAGTGAATACCTAGGCTCTGGAGTGGTGTCTTTCTTGAGAGAGCGTACTTTTAATTTTTATATATAACTATATATATATATATATATCTACCTAATCTGTTGGGCTATCCGTTCGGATTTTTCCAACATAATTTTTAGAGGTAGATGGAGTAGTTGTGTGTGTGTGCAACACGACTACCACTGATGAAAGAGGTCCATATGTTTGAGGTTTGAAGTATTTGTCGAGACTGTAGACCTAATACCGTCTTGAGTAAGATTTGTAGTTTGGAGTAAGGATTTCTCTGATATCCAAAGGAAATCTTTTTAAAGATTCGGAGTTCGTCTTTGAAGTGTAAGTTTGGATTTCGCTCGGGTGAGCGAATTTTCCTTGAGTTTGGATTTGTTGGTAGTGTAGAAGTAAGGGATGATATCTCAATAAATGCGTGATGAGATGCAGTATCCTTGGATATTTTCTGAAGGTGTTTTCTCTTGAAGCAGTTTTAGTAGTAGTTTAGGAGCAGTCTTTATCTGCCGTAAAGAAGATTCGTCTGTATAGAAGTTGTTTGTATCTTTAGCAAGGAAGTTAGCTGTTTTGGAATATGAGACTAATGTCTATAAGTTATTTGCTTTAGCATAGTCTCATTTGTTATTCTTTAAGGAAAGCGAGATATGGATGTTTGGTTTGGAGTCCGAGTTTCTTGAGAGGTTGTCTGCCATCTCGGAGGTCCGTTGCGTGGTTTGTTGATGGTTTTGGTTTTGGAGAAGCCTTTGGATTAGAGTCTTTGGTTAGCTGTGGTAGCAGTTTCATTCGAAGTGTTCGGTGTGCTGACGAGAAGGTCTTTTAGCTTTGCAGTATCTTCAAGGTAGAGTTTAGAAGCAGCAGTGAGGCTTGTTTCTCCAATGGATCTGGAATCTTTGTAGTTCTTCGAGCAGCAGTCCAGTCAGTTGGTGAATGTTTCTTGAAAGGTTAACCTTTGTTTGGAAAAGTTTAAAGTTGTTCTAATTGGTAAAGAGATGACAGTTTCTTTGGAATCCGAACTAGGTAGGATCGTAAAAAGTGACTTGCGATTAGATTGGGAATTTTTCTTGAGCAATCTTTTGTTTGAGGCCGAGGATCTCATGTGGATAGGAGCTACTGAGGTAATCAGAAGTTTGTCTGCATCTGGAGATGATTTCCATATTGTTTTGGTTCCAGAAGTGATTTTGGTAGTTAGCGTAGTAGAAGAGTTGGTGTAGCAGCTCAGAAATTTTTTGGAATTTGGATTTGGTCAGATTTTGTTTTTGAGTTGGATTTCTGTTATAAGGTTGCGTGACTAAGTCAGATGAGTCACTCAGATTTTTTATGGATTTAATGAACAAAGTTTCCCGGATATATTGGATAAGTTTGTATTCGTGTTCATCAACAGTATTCTCATCTATTTCAAAATCAGAGTTGTGCAGCGGAAGCGAGGTAGCAGCTGTGCAAGAAAAAAACAAGTTCAGTTTGCTATTGCTTGAGTAGTAGAACTTGTGTTCTGGATTTTGACGGATCTTGGAGGACTCTTCTGTTGAAAAGGATCCAGAAGCGGTTTGCTTTGGTCTAGTTGTTTTTGGAAGTATCAGCATAGCTTGAGCTGATCGGAAGAAATTGGCAGTCCAGGATTGTCTGTTGAGTTATGAAGATATGAGATAAGGAGATTGGAATTCGAAGTTGGAGACTTCATTGTTGTTAAGAATTCTCTGGTTAAGGGAGCTGAAATTGGGTTAGATTGGATGGATAGTTCGGAGGCATTTGAGATTTCTTATCTGTGTTTTTGATAGGATAAGATTGAGTTGCCAGTTTGGATAGCTGGAATTCATTTTGTAACACGTGTCTCTGAGGGAATACGTGTATGATTCATCGATTGGTAGTTGAATCTGTAGTTCAGTTGGAATTGGAAGTTGAGCTAGACTTGGGTATAGTCTGATGTTCTGTTCAGATTGATGGATCTAGAGATGAGAAGAGCTCTGTATTTTGGTAGTGTACTTAGTTTGTTAGCTTTTGTAGAGCGAGTCTCCCAGTGTTTATACTTGGGAAACTAGAGATAGCTTTAGAAGATTTATCCTGATTTGTATCAAAATAATTAGTTAGGCTTGTTTGTTTGATTGGTTGCTATGGTTGATAGTTACTGGTTGTTAAGTATGCTTTGCTGATTGAAATTAAAATCTGTACTGGGTTATTAAATTACTTTTGCTTTTAAATTTCGGGGACGAAATTCTTTTAAGGGGGAGGATTGTAACGACCCGGAATTTTGGGCAATAACAATTTAATAATCTGTATAAATAATTTAACTGGTTTGATAATTTTTCTTTATAATTTAAACTGATAAATTTATTCTTTTTAAAGGTTAATAAACATTTAGTCTGATAATTGTGATTAATATCTTTTTAACAATTTAAAATGGATAAGATTTATTTTTCAGAGCTAATGAAATTTTAATTCTATTTATAATATATATATTTGATATATATTGTGAATAGGAATATCTTTTGTTTAAATAAAGATTGAGTTTGCAAATTGTAATATATATGTAAGTATATGTTATAATTTGGATTGTTTTGAAATTTAATTTAATCTATTAATAATTGATGTATGAATGAATATTGCAATTTTAAAGCTTTGTTTTAAATTCAATAAGATTTTTTCAAAAGTTAATTTAGATTAATTCAATTAGTTTCAAAAATATAAGATAATTGCTTATTTTAAGTGCGGTAGTTTATAAAAGATTTAATCAAAGTTTTCTTTTTGTTTTCTTTAAAGTACTTAATATAAAATGGTATAAATGTATAAATATAAAAGTTTTAGATTTTAAATACATACATAAGAATTATTTGCATTTTTATTTATATTAGAATATTTCTTTAAAAGGTAAACATATATTTATTTATAAAGTAAATAAATAATGTAAGTTTATATTTACATTTTAATTAAATGAAAACTTATTAAAAAAATACTTAAGTAACATTTGTAAATATGTTATCTCATCTCTAAAACACTTGTAAGAAGATTAAATACTTTGGTGACAAATGTTGGCAAAATAAGCATGTGGCACTATTTTATTTTTAATTTTTAATGAATGCTTTTAGAAGAAAACAAGTTTCTTTCAAAACATTTTCATTCTTTCAAATATTAATGGCAAAATCAGAAACAAATTTCCAAAATCTGAAAATAAAAGCCAAAAGTAAGATAAAATCAAAACTGCAAATTGAAATCTGCAAGCAAAGTTCTTCACAGAAAAATTAAAACTGCAACTTTCTAATCTGCAATTCAACAAACCTGCAATTTCAAGTCTTCTCAGCAAGTTTCAACCTTTAAACAACTGAAGGTTTCAATCTTTTAAAGCATCAAATTAAACATGCAAGGATTCAGTTTCTTCGGCAAAGCAAATCAAAGGCATGCATTAGGATTTCTACAGCAATCAGAAGCATTTTTCAAGTTTATATTCAAGCTTGAAAATTCAAAACCTGCTCCTTGACTTGTTCTCTGGAAAATATAAGGTGAGTAAAATTCTTTAAAAAAACAGTTTGAATTGTTTTTAACTATCATGCATGTGGTGATATTGTCTGGTATTGAAGTTCTTTAACTTGAATTTATATGAATTATCTCTGTATTATTGTGTGATGCAAGTGTGTATGTCTGTTTCTTTGTAGAACTCTGTATTCCGTTCTCTTTGAACAGATTTTACATCAAAAATTTTAATCTCCCACTAAAGATCAGTATTTGGACTTGATGATTGAATGAAAGATTGTGTGTAAATGCTGAAGGTAATTTTAAAATATAGTTTCTGTAGTTTTAATTTACGAATAATTTTTAAAATGGAAAACACAGTAAATCACTAATACATGTTAAAAATCACTGTATTCAATTTATAGTTTAGATTGAATAAATGGATTCGTGTTTGAAAATCATGAATTTTAACATGCAATTCATAATTTTTAATTTGATAATCAATTGGGAATTTAAGTTTGAAGAGTTTCGGCATTTGGGTGGATTGACGATTATCAACTCAATAATTTAATTTGAAACCTTAATCGAAGCTAGTTTGTGAGTTGTTGAATAGGGGAAAAATGTTTTTAGATTTTTCCAATGGCAAATTTGTTTGGATTTGGTTGAATTAGGGTGTTAGCTTGTGATTTGCTCGGCTCCGTTGTCGTGATTTTCGCGACTTGGATAAGGGATCGGGGTCGATCGCGTGTTGGGGGATGGAGGCTTGGAGATGAGGCGGTGCTGTGGAAGGGTCGCTGGTGTTTCTGGTGGTGGTGATCATCAATGGCGTTGGGTTTGGAGGTCAAGATTGCTGTAGTTTTTCGATCAGAGGATCGAATTTTGATTCGTTTATGTTTTCTTCGATATGGGTTTATGGTGGTGCTCGCATGCGATCGTGTGAGCGTCGTCGAGGGTCGCGACGACCGTAGCTGGCCGGAGGTAAGGGGAGACGTGCACCGTGCACGTTTATGTGCACTGTTCTTTTTGGTTTGGGGAAGACAGGATTAACTCGGAGTAGCTCCTGCGTTTTTCGCGTAATCGACTCGAAGGCGAGGGGCAAGGGAAAGTTTTCGAGGCAAGCATGGGCTGTTTGAGTGATTTTCTCGAGTTTTATTCGGTTTGGATCTGTATCATGTTAAAGAGCAGATTTAACTTATATAAAAAAAAATGAAATCAAGCTTTAAATTTTAAACCAAGTTATAAAGGATACAAATTTGTAAAAGGTTAAACATGTTTCTTGATGTAAAATGTAAATCAAACTTTAAGGTGTTAATTGAATTAGTTTGAAATTTTAAATTTGTTTAAGATGATTGTATTTGAAAGTAATTATCTAATTAAACTTTGAATTTCATTTTAAAAGAATGTTTTGGAATTTAAAGTATTAAGTCAAGTTTAAGTTAAATTTTAAAGTAATGTTTTAATAACAAGGTTTCAAATTTTATTCAAGCCAAATAAGTTTAAAATTTGATAATTTAAAGGGTTTCAAATTTTAAGTTTGATTTCTAAATGCCTTATTTTCAAATAAGGTTATTATTTTAATTTTGAAATCCAAATAGAATAATTTGATTTTAAGTTGTTAAAATTTGATGTAAATTCAAATAATTTAATTATGAAGATAAATAGTGTTAATTTATCTTTGTTATTAACTTGAGAATACTTGATTTAATATGATTTGTAATTAAGTAAAGAATTAATTAAGATTTCTTAATTGATTAAAGAATTTTAAATATAAGAAGTTAATTAATTAATTGTTTAATTAATTTTAAATAATTAGTTAATTGTTTATTTAATTTTAAATAATCACTTAATTATGGATTAATTAAGTGTAATTACTTAATAAAGTAATTAATGGTTAATTGTTGAATGTAATTAAGGAGGTTAATTACTTATGGAAGTAATTAATGGTAATTACTCGTAGGAGTAATTAGTTGAAATGATTATTGGGTAATTATTTGATGTTATTAATTAAGAAATTGATTAATATAATTATAGAAATTAATTTATTATGAAGTAATTAATTAATTAAAGGGTTAAGGATTATTTAATAATGGAATTAATTACTTATTAAGGTAATTAATTAAGAAGTAATCAAGAGTAGTTAATGATAGTAATTAAAGATAATTACTTGTTAAGTAATTAAGAGTTAATTACTTAATTATTTTAGTTAATTAATTAATGAGATTTATTAATTAATGAATGAATTTAACTTAAGATTAATTACTAAGTGTAATCAATTAAAATTGTAATTAATTAATAAAGTAATTAATTAAAGATTTATTTATTAATTTAATTGTTTAATAATTACTTAGTGAAGTAATTAAAGATTAATTAATTGGATTAATTAATCAAGAATTAATATAATTAATTTAGAAGTTAATTAATTTAGTTAAGTAATTACAAATTGTTAATTACTGATTATGATTAATAGAATGATTAATTATAAGTTAATTAATTAATTAATTGAAGTAATTATTAATTAATAAGATCATTAATTATTGAATTTAATGATATTAATCAAGGTTGATTAATATAAGCGATTTATTCAGGAGTGATTAATTAATTGTAATTAATTAAGGTTTAATGTAATTAATTATAATTAACTAATTAATGTAATTAAATAAAAGATCATTAATTATTGAATTTAATGATATTAATCAAGGTTGATTAGTATAAGTGATTTATTCAGGAGTGATTAATTAATTGTAATTAATTAAGGTTTAATGTAATTAATTATAATTAATTAATTAATGTAATTAAATAAAGGATCATTAATTATTGAAATTAATGATAGTAATTAAAGGTTAATTTCTGAATATAGTTAAGGATAATTACTTGAATGTAATTAAATATAATTAATCAAGGGAGATTAATTAAGGGAGATCATTAGAGATGATTAATTTATTTTTGGAATAATAATTAATGAAGAAGGATTATAGTAATCCAATTGATTAAGAGATAATCCATTCTGTTTTGGATGATTGATTAATATTGGTCGATTGATTAATATTGGTTGATTGATTAATATTGGATGATCAATAATTGGTGATTGATATTGGATGATTGATATTGGTTAATACTGGTAGATACTGGATATCTATGATATGTGATATACTGTTGTGAGATGAATGTTGTTATAAATTATCTATTGTGATAATTATGATTCATCTATCTGTTAATATCATCCTGCATATAAGTAAACTGTTTAAACCCTTAAGTATAACTTGGACATTAAAATGCGTTGGTTTTGGTGAGACCGAGATTGGGTTTCCATATTTGGAATCCAAAAACCACATCGATTCCAATTAAACGTTAGGTCGTGAATCCAAGTGGAGCAAGTGAAGACTCGAGGTGTAAGGGCTATACGTCAGTATAACACTGCGGGTGATTCCGTAATGAGTTGACGGAATAGTGCTTATAGATTCGAGATGGTGATTTAGAGTGCAAGGGCTGTGGTCGTTGACTCTGAGGGTGATTCCAATAATGAGTGCAACGAGATAGTGCCTTCGGTTTCGTTCGAACCCGAAACGAACTTGTATGGATTGAATGCTTACAGCACATCGTCAGGTGGACGATGAGCATTCTAAGATAGATGTGTTCTATAAAGGTAATCATAGCCTCAAGCCTCATCAACCGGGAATGGCTAAAACAGGGAAGGTGCAGCAAGGCTTCGTGGGTAGCCCCCACTTGAGAGTGAGATTTACCCCTGTCTAAAGGTCCCTTTCTATTTCGGCTTAGTGTGTGGTTGGTCGCGCCAACTACGGGGTGGTCTTGTTCGGGACTGTCCAGTAAGGGATGGTTACGGCCTTGTGTTGTAAGGGAGTGGGCGTACTCCTCGGTACTATGATCTAGACCACGTATTGTGACGGGCGGTACCCCAGTAGCCCTGCCATTGATGGAATCCAAAATCCAATAAGTGTATGTACGGTTTTGATTGTGCCCAACTATGTTGGAACATGAGATGTAAGCATTCCAGCTATTTCTGTATTTTATTTTGAAAACCCTATACACTATTATAATATCACTGGATTTTCTATCAAATGTTTTGGTTAGCGTAAGGTAAAAACTTTTTCACGTTTATGTCTGGGAGGTCTTACGTGATACCTTTCTTTTCAAAGGTTTTCTAAAAGTTAAGCAATTTTAACTCGTTTACTCACACCAGACCCCTGTCTGACCCGAGTGTTTATTTTCTGTTTTATTAAACTCTTGGGTACTCATATTATGTATGAGTAGTCAAGTGGTTCAGGTTAGCTTGACGAATTTTGGAGGAGATATGGAGCAGGAGGCTTCGACGTGTAGATATATATTGATTCCGCTGTGTTTGTTGTATCTGTTTCTGTTGTACTTGAGTTGTATAGTTGGACAGATGTTTATAACTGTCTAATATCTGTTGTTTTAAGTTGTGTACTCTGATGTAATAAGATACTATGTAATATTTTATGTGATATATTATATTTTATTCGTTCCGTTGTGAGTTCTCTGATGTTGCTCTGTTTCTTCTTTCTCTTTCTTTTCTTCTTCTATCCCTTTCTTTCTTCAAGATGATGCGATTTTCTGGAGATAGGAAGTCGGGTCGTCTCAGTATCAATGAATCTAACACCGCCGTATTTGGTCGCTGAAGATTAATAACTATGGATGACTGCAGCATCCGTAGCCGTTAGTTTTGAGCCTCCAATTAGGGGGATGTTACAATATCTTTATTGCATCATTACTTTTTGACACAGTTGTTGTAGTAATTATATAGTCTACTTATACAATTTTGTCTTTTAACAAAAAATATTTTTGAACTATGTCGACATTTCTCATCAATGTAGATTATTTTATCATTTCGACATTGGCGTTGCTTGCGACATTAAATTTTAATTTTCGATAGCGCTCTTAATACGGCATTACTTATTAACTTAATATGAGATACATGATATATTTTAGATAATTTTTCATTCAACTTGTTGTTAAATAACAATTTATTCCCCCATCATGATTCTAGCTTTTCTATACATCCGTTTATTTGGTTAGAAATTTAGACATTTTAGGAATGTTGACATATATTGCTTTATGGTTATCGTCCTATTGTAAATATTATGGTGGATTTTAAACTTTAAACAATGTATTACTCTCTACTTTAGCATATAATAACCTACTTTCATAATGAGCATCCTGAAAGATTATCTAATATCTTTTCTGATTTGGTGTAATATCACCTAGCAAGCAAATGAAAGGCAAAATGACGGTTTAGAATGGAATCAAGAAACACAGTAAAGACCCAAAGCTTCTCTACCGATTAAAAAAAAGATCATCTTCTCAATTCATCGTACATTATCACTCAAAACAAAGTGGATTCTATTCTCAAATAATTTGGCATCACATGCATAAATGCTAAGCCTGTTGGCCCTTCTAATAGGACAAACAACCCTCCGAATGAATTTTTCGCCTTTACACCAATCCACATATGGCACTCGGTATATCTTTTTTTTCCTGACTTCCTTTTGTGGTTCTTAGAGCACCTAAACATCGCTCCAATCCAATTGTCTCCCAGTTCTTATACATATTTGACTTGTTTGGAAATCCTTGCCAAGGAGGCCAATCTTCCTTCTTTAAGTGCTGAAATCCTACATATTATAGTTAGCCCTACCAAGATAGGTGAGCAACTGGGTAACCCACAATATCGCATTCGTCCTCTCCCAAAAAGCCTAATTACTAATGGCGTCAACAAGATGAAGGAATGGGAAAATCAGTTCTTTTACGCCAGATGCTACTCTAGAATTAAGTAAACCTTCTTCGTTATTTGTAGGTTTTTATTTCTTATTGTTTACATTATATTTATCATTCTCTTACGATGAATGTTTTTCTTTAGGTCTGACTCCTAAACAGCTAAGTTCTTCCAATAACGAAACTATCAAATCTCTGACTCTAACATGTTAGAGCATGGGTGAATGACTTACACTTTTGACGGAAGCGAATCTTCATCAATATTCATTGATTGAAGACAGTCATATAATACTTAAGGAGCCTCCGATAATGGAAGGGAATGCCCAAGGAAAATGGTCATTGGTTGTTAATAACCGAATTGTTCTCTCTACTTCTTCTCCAGTTCAACTTGAGCCCATGGGTAAATTTCAATTATAATTGGTATGGAATTCCCAATGTTATTATCTTATAAACTCCTTTCACTGTTTTATGCTCTTCTTCTCTTGTCATTGCTTCTTAAGAGAAAGAGTTTAAAGTTAATACTCCAAAGAAGAGGAAAAAGAAAGGTGAAGTTCCTACCTTGTCTTAGCGAAACAAATCTACTTTTATTGAGGACTCTATTGCCAAAGCAATTGAGGCATTAGAAAAGGAGGCGGACGATAATTCTCATAGCGGTATATCATCGACTCAAGCCCTGAGGTTGCCAATCTGAAATCTCTTAGGCATAAAGTTCAAGAATCTATTGAGGCGGCTCACTATTCGGTTTTCCTCCTTAAGATTTCTCTTTCTACCTCTTCAATGGCTCTTAGTCACTTATACGTTGATCATGGGCTATCTCCTTCTCCTAAAGACCCTCTTTCTTCAAAGGCCCATGTTGTAACGACCCGAAATTTCACTGCTTTGATTTGCGAATATTTAATTAATTTTAAATATTCAAAATAATAGATGTTAAAATTAAAATAAAAGTCTCTTAAATAATAATTAGTGAAGGTAAAATAATTTTCAAAATCTATTTACAAAAATATTTATTTCAAAGAAAAATCGAAAATGTGATCGAAAATCGTTTTCGACTTTTCATTGACTAAAAATTATCGGAAACATTATAAAATCTAGAGTAAGTATTTACAGATGCATTTATAGATAATTTTGAGTTATACATACATACATACATATATATATATATATGTACATAGATTTTTACTTAATTATATATGTATATAAAATGTGATGTGACAATTTATGAAAAATAAAATATAAAATTAAAAAGGTGGTTAGACATGAAATGACATTAGGTGAAACATAAGTATGCATTCTAATTAACTGCACGTTGGAATAAGGTGGTAATGAGGGACAAGATGGAGGCATGAAGGACACGAGGTGGAGAGGGGCGTTGGAACATGCTGAGGTGGCAAGGAGGTAGTGGAGGGCATGGTACAAGAGGGTGTTAGGGTAATTTACCTTCTGCATTTCATATAAAAGAAATTTCCAACTTTCTCTTTCTCATTTTCTCATTTCAAATTCTCATTTCAAAAACTTGTTCCATTTTTCATAAGATCTCAAAACCTTTAATGGCTCTATATCCTTTCCAAAGTTTAGAAACCTTAGCTTTGTCCACTTTTAATTTATGAACACTTGTTTAAATCTTTCCTTTGATTTCCTGCAACTCCTCTTTGGCTAAAACAAGCCTATATCACATATGTTCAAGCAAGGCCAAACCCTTCCCCTCCTTGGCCTAGTTACTTTGGTCACTTAGGCCACCAAAATCATATTTTTCCAAAGGCAAAGCTAGCATTTAGGTCGTTTTGAAAAGTAAGTGGAATTTAGAGTAAATTGAGTTAGCTTTTGGTGAGTAAAATTTGCGGCTTTAACTAAGTTTTTATAACTTATACTATTATTGTCTTGGTTGCTAATTATGATGCTTGTTTGAATGAGATTGATTTTGATTTGTATGTGTATATTTGTGCTTGGATTTGATGTTGATTAGTATGTATACATAAGTGTTGGATGTGATAGTTAGTACGACTTGAGAATTCAAACTTTAAATTGTGTGTATGGATGTAAAGTTATAACCTTGCTTATGGTTTGATATTATATCATGCAAACTTATGTTATAATCTTATGTGTATGTTGTTTATGCTAAAAAGGTTAGCATATGGACTTGTAAAAGCGATAAAGTGATCATTTACTTTTAAAAAATTGTTTTACTTTAGTGTTTATAAAAAGGGTTTATAAAGTTTTAGAAACTTTACTTTTAGTTTCAGAAACTCTCTCCAAAGTTAGAGAGTAGGTTTAAATATAAAAGGAAAGGTTTTTAAAGCTATTTGGCATGTTAAACAAATTTTAAAAGTACGGGTTGTACAGCGATAGTCGCTGTGGAGATAGTTCGAAAAACAAACTCTTTTTGCAAAATTTAAAATGTTTTTACTTAAGGATATTTTTGAAAAGGCTTTCAAAACTTATTATAAGTATTAAAAGTATTTATTATTTATTTAACGACTATTTAATTATTAATTAGTTAAGAAAGGAAATTAGTACTTAATCGTTAGTAATAAAGGCAATTAGTACTTAAGTGTTACTTAGATAAGTTAATTATAATTAGTAAATTAATTAAATATTAATTATTATTTAGTTATTTATTTAAGGATCAATTATTATTAAATTAATAATTAAAAGTTAATTATTATTAAATTATTAATTAAGAAAGGGTTCTAATATTTAATTAATTACTAATTAAGTTAAGATTTAATTAAGACTTAGTTAAGATTTAATTATTCTTAAACGAAGGTTTAATTTATTATTTAATTATTAATTAAGGATTAAAGTATAATTTAAGTATAAATTGAGGTTTAAGTATTATTTAATTATTAATTGAAATTAATTAATAGTTAATTACTTATTTAAAAGGATAATAATTATTTAGTTATTTATTAAAAGTTAATTATGGTTTAAGGATTAATTAAATGTTCAATCATTATTAACTAAAGAGTTTAATTGTTACGTACTTACCAAATAAAGGTTTTTGATTTTAAATCACTTATTTTCGAAGGTCAATTTTTGTTTTAAAGTAAACTATCTTTTAAAAGGATAATTTAAATCCGGTGGATTTCTTTGTTGACTATCTTTAGGTAACCTCAATTGAATACGAAACCAATGACATATGTTTAGTAGAATAAAACACTGTTCTGCTAATTAAATTATAGTCGACATCTGTTAGCAGAATAAATCACCATTCTGTTATAATTCATCAAGTAAATTATGTTTGATATCTATTAAGCAGAAATTAAACCCGGTTCTGCTATTATGGTAACTTGGACATTTACCTATATATTGATTGATTGTTATTGGTTGATTCCCTTTACATATCTTCTTATTATGTAAACACTCATGTTATAACTGGAAAATAAAAATGAATTAACTGAGAATCATTGTGGTCACTAAGCCTCTTTCTTATTTTAAAAAATCAATCATTTTAAATATATTTTTGTGATGATGGTTTTAATGTTATGATTTGAAGGGTTTTAAGTAAAGTTATTACTTACTCATAATGTTCAAAGTTTATTACCCTTTTAATATGAAGTTTAAAGGATAGTTAAGCAATTATCTTATTAAAGGTGTTTCGAAAGCACGAACCATGAACGATAAAAATTAAAATACGACCGTGCACAAAACTTGGACATGGTTTCAAAACAATAATAACATATGTTGGATATCTTATTATGCGAAGTAATTTAATACTTTTAAATGATTGCTTAAAGTCATTATTTTGCTAATGCAGTTTAAAGATAAATTTAATAAAGGGTGTTTTGAATAATAACTGTGTTAGCGCCAAAATTGGTCACTAACACCCAAATGTAAATGAAAGCACCAACTAACAGTAACAGATAACAGATAGAGTATATGTAGAGAGTATAATGTGAAGAACAGACAAAATTAAAAAGAAAGCAGTAAAAACACAGAATTTATAGTGGTTCGGCTGACTCCGGCCTACGTCCACTCCAGAAATTTCTTTTTTATTGCTGTAACAATCGATTACAGTTACAAGATGGTAAAGTAGCCTCAGCCTTAGAAAATAAAAAAGTCAGCAAGCAGAAAGAAGATCCCCTTTCTGAACCGCCTCATGATGTATTTATAGGCAAATCCCAAGTTACTGGGCTTCCTTAGCAGTCCGAGCCAATTAGGGCCATAGCCGAGCCCACATCCTTCATCATAGTACGAGCGACTTCCATGCCAAGCAAATTCCAAGTTACTGGAGCGACTTCCGTGCCGAGCGATTTCCGTGCCGAGCGACTTCCGTGCCGAGCGACTTCCGTGCCGAGCGACTTCCATGCCGAACGACTTCCATGCCGAGCGACTTCCTTGCCGAACAAGGTACTATGTCGAGTGAGGTACGATGCCGAGCAAGGTACGATGCCGAGCGAGATGTGATGCCGAGCGATGTCTACCGAACCACTACCTTATGCCGAACGACGCTGACTTCTTTGCAATGCCAAGCGACCCTGACTTCTTTGCAATGCCGAGCGACCCTATCTAGGTCGAACCACCTCGCCAAGGCCGAGCCGTGCTAACAATGCCGAGCCACAATGATGAACCTCAATGCCGAACGACATTACCAGGGCCGACCGGCCCTTGACTTCCAGACTGAGCGGCGTATCCAAGTGAACTTCATCCTTTCAAACTGAATTCATCACATTCCAACCTCGATAATCATGAAGTCGACTTAGTTAAATCCGCTTATCTGTGTCCTTATCGAGAGGCGGGTAAACACTTGCCCCCAAAACATGCATTGCTTTTGGAAGGTGTGTTTTGAATAGCCTCAAATCCAATATCCGAAGTTCGTACTACATTCGTTATCAAACGATTCCATCCGAATCTGATAGTTTTATTCCGCAACCGTTCCAAGTCGTTATTCAATTCTGAATTTTCCCTTTAGATGTCAGCAATCGAATCCTATAATCGTTCCCGACCGTTGACGGCCTCTCCGGACCCGCTAAGTTCAATCCAAACTGAATGATTGATAGGCGGATCATGTTGCGCTTTGACGAAGCAACCTATCCCTTACGCTCCGGTTCAGCGTCCCCGATCATTAAGCGATGCCCTAATCCTCTTGGACCGATGTCAGCCTCTCCTGTCTCTTACTGGATCCCATCCTGTCACTTTCTAGTGAAGGGAAAACAACGTTAAGTGAGCTGATCCTGTCGCTCTCCGGAGAAGCAGCATCACTCCCTGCACTTCGGTTCAGTGTCTCTGAACATTAAGAGATATCATGATCCTCCTGGATCGATGTCAGCCTCTCCGGGCTCTTACTAGATCCCATCCTGTCACTCTCCAATGAAGGGGAAACATCGTTGAGTGAGCTGATCTTGACGCTCTCTGGCGAAGCAACGTCACTCCTTGCACTCTGGTTCAGTGTCCTTGAACATTAAGCGATGTCATGGCCTGATTCCTAGGCTGATTATAGCCACTCTAGCTCTTATCGAACCCCGATCCAATCACTCACCGGTGAATGGGGAACGACGTTAAGTGAGTTGATCATGTCGCTCTCTGGCGAATCAACTCACTTCTTACACTCTGGACCCCGTCTCTCTGGATAGGGTCATAAAGCGATTAATTTCAAATTGACTTCCAATATTCATCCTTTAACTCTCCGGTCAAAGGTTTATTTTACGAAATTCAATTTCATTTATTAATTTCAAATTCTAAATGTTCGATCGCAAACAAAGGAAAAAATCTATATACTGCCACTCTGGGCAGAGCGGTCTGTTACCATCTCAGAGCATGCCTGGGGATCTCTCCGGTTCCCTCACATGTGTAAGTGGAATAGCTGTTTTATTTTGAAATCAAAACCTAAGAATTTTAGGTAATCGACCAGAGTTCAAGTCTTGAACTTGGCCCTTGCCATCATGATCAAATGATGACGGGTCGTGATCCCGATCCAGGATTAGTTCTATTGGGTGCAGGCGGCAGTTGCTCAGGTCCTACGGCCGCTGTTCGATTTCTCGCGTACTGTGGCAGTCTACCATTTTTAACATGCTCTTCCACCTCATCCTTCAAATGGCGGCATTCAACAGTAGCATGTCCTTCCAGCTCATGGAATAGGCAATACTTTCCATTTCTACGTTCACATTCCGTGGGATCTCTCCTAGGTGGTTTCCGATAGGGGAGGTGCCCCGAGTTTCCCTGTAAATCCATTCCAGGTTTGCCATCAAGTCAGCATATTGTTTGAATCTGGGTTCTCGGAATTTCTTCCGTTTGTCAGGACCATCGTATCTGTCATCTTATTTCTGCTTTCCCTTGTCTATTACAGTATGTCCCTTGGAGGTTCCTTCGCCTTGCACGGCGTTTATTTCTGCCTTTCGGCGCGTGAATCCTCTAGCCGAATGAACCTTTAAGCTTCATGATAGAATTATCCAAGGTCTTGTGGTGGATCTCTTGCCAAAGAAACCTTAAACTCTGTGTCTTCCGCAACCCCTACTACCACCGCCATCAAAATCATTGATGGATCTAGGCGATCTACTGAAGCCACCGTTGCATTGAGGCGCAAAAGAAAATCTCTTATGGACTCTCCGGTCCTCTGCTTCATTGAAGCTAAGGTCATCATACTCTTGGGCCGCGTCACGTGGACCCTAAACTGTCTCATGAAGCATTCCACTAGCTCACCTCATGTTCTGATTGATCCATTCTCTAGCTACCTGAACCAAAGCGCTGCCAAGTCTGTTAGATATAGAGGGAAGCATCGTGCCATCACTTCCTCGGATGCCCCCAGAACTTCCATATGCCTGATATATCTGGTAATATGCATGGTTGGGTCTGATTTCCCATCATAAGGATCCAGCGCGGGTAACTTGAACTTTGGAGGATTCCTTGCATTTCTGATATTCGGAGTGAACGGACTCTGACTAACTTCCTCTAAGCCTCCTCTTGACAATCCTCCTCTCATAATCCTTCTTATTAATCCAGCCATCCGCTCGTCTCCATCTGGGGGTAGTCCCCTATTTGCATCTCTACCTTGACCCCCATGTCCTAGGGGGTACTCGGGGTAGTACTCTTCATGTTGGTCATTTACGTTCACGTTGGTTCCTGCTTGCTGAGCTTCATTCACCGCTCTCCCAATGTCCAATCCTGGAGGTCTGCCCTCGAGCCTTTGCTAATTTCCTTATATCCCTCCAGCCTGGTTCTGGTGTTGACCTCCAGAAACTTCTACAACTCTGGTTCCTTGTTCTGCAATGCCAGTAGCCGCAGTTGGTCCATTCCTTTGACTTTGTGCTCCAGCATGTCCAACCTGTCGAAGCAGGTTCTGTATCATGTCTTCCTTCCTTTTCAGCATCGTCTCCATCTTGTCCCTAGTGATATAAATGGATGCTTGACCTGCTCCAGCTCCAGAGGAGGCCACTTGACTTCCTTTCTGATTGCTTCTTTTCGTCACTTGCTTTCTTGTTGATGGCCTAGCCATTGCTTTCTAGAATCCAAGTTCCTAGCTCTAAAATCCCTGAGTTCAATTCTCAATGAAAGCACCAAAATGTTAGCGCCAAAATTGGTCACTAACACCCAGATGTAAATGAAAGCACCAATTAACAGTCATAGATAACAGATAGAGTATATATAGAGAGTAATAATGTGAAGAACAGTCAAAATTAAAATGAAAGCAATAAAAACACAGAATTTATAGTGGTTCGGCTGACTCCGGCCAACATCCACTCCAGAAATTTCTTTTTTTAATGCTGTAACAATCGATTACAGTTACAAGATGATAAAGTAGCCTCAGCCTTGGAAAATAGAAAAGTCGGAGAGCCAAAAGAAGATCCCCTTTCTGAACCCCCTCATGATGTATTTATAGGCAAATCCTAAGTTACTGGGCTTCCTTAGCAGCCCCGGTCCATTAGGGCCATAGCCGAGCCCACATCCTTCATCATGGTACGAGCGACTTCCTATAGAGACTTCCATGCCGAATGACTACCATGTCGAACGACTTCCATGCCGATTCCATGCCGAGCGACTTCCATGCCGATTCCATGCCGAGCGACTTCCATGCCAAACGACTTACATGCCGAATGACTTACATGCCGAGATACTTCCATGCCGAGCGACTTTCGTGCCGAGCGACTTCCATGCCGAGCGAGGTGTGATGCCGAGCGGTGTCTACCGAACCACTACCTTATGCCGAACGACCCAGACTTCTCTGCAATGCTGAGCGACCCTATCTAGGTCGAACCACCTCGCCAAGGCCGAGCCGTGCTAACAATCTCGAGCCACAATGACGAACCTCAACGCCGAACGACATTACCAGGTCCGACCGGCCCTTGACTTCCAAACTGAGCGGCTTATCCAAGTGAACTTCATCCTTTAAAACCAAATCCATCATATTCCAACCTCGATAATCGTAAAATCGACTTAGTTAAATTCGCCTGTCTGTGGCCTAACTCAGAGGCGGGTTAACAAACTGGTTCATTTACAGGTGTTTTAAATGATTGTTTTGTTTATCAAAGGGACTATATTGATTAAGATTTACTCAAGGAGTTTGTTTTAAATAAGGAAATTTAAGAAATCTGTTTATAAATTGAACAGAGAATTTATAATTTAGAAGGAAGATTTATAAATGATTTTGAATATTTATAAAGAGTTTTCATAAATGGATATTTACAAGAGATTTCATAAATGAAAGAGATTTATTTAAAAAGGATTTATTAAAGAAATTTATAAAAGAATTTGAGATTGGATTTTCTTTAACCGACCTTCTTACTTTTGGTAGTATGGACATTCGTTCCACACTTAACATTGAAACAGCGTTTGAAGTTATCCTTGTCTCCAATTTAAATTACTTTTGTTGCGATCATTTTAATATGATTTTGAGGTAAAAAAAATCTTTCACGATGTTTTGTGAATATACTTATACTAGTAATGTAAGTATATGAATATTACGATAAATATTTTGGAAATAGACTTAAATAAATGAGTCTTAGTGGTTGCTATGGTAATTAAACTTCTGGATTGTTGTTTGTTTGTGTATTTGATAGTTAAATAACCGACTATCAAATATTGGTCAGTTTTGACTTAGGAATTAAATAAGAGCTTTACGTGTTCATATGGTTTGAGTTCTCTTATGGGAACTCATTCTGGTGAAACGTCTCTAGCTTTAAGGGATATACCAGAGATCCCTCTCGGACTCTAGTATAGTCCGCTTACTTCCAAAAGAACCGAGAATGAGTCAACTAGAAATTGTCGATTGTTGGTTCGGGGAGACCGAGATCGGATATTATCTGAAAACCATTTCGAACCATATGAGGATGATCGTTTAACTGGAAAACACTTTGAGGATGATCTAAGACAGGGCTTTTTGAAATGCAAGGGCCACTTGCTACTAATCCTGGGCGTGATTCCAAAATGGATGTAGTAAAAGTAGTGTCTTCGGTTTCTTTCTGACCTAGAACGAACTTTTATGGATGAATGTTGGCATTGTATTTCTGCCTGAAGGGTTGTGTGGGTAGTGTTAGCATTCCAAGATGGTCTGATAAGAAAGAAGGTAAATCATTACCTCACGAGCCTCACGCCTTGGCAATGGCTAAAACATAGTATATGCAGCGGGACTATATGGGTCACTCCCATTAGGGTATGTCATCACCTTTCTAGACTATCATATTATAGATTTGATTGGGCATGAGAGCTCTCTCAAAAGGTTCGAAACAATCGAGATGATGACATATTCGATACAATCTAGTAAAGGGTAGGCCGATTCTGTGTCGGTAGAGATCGAAAAGCTTTTGTCCTCGGGTACATTATATCTAGAGGTGTACCATTTTCGAAAGGTAGTCACTTACCTTTTCATTTGTTGGAATCCATTTTCTGTTATGTGCCTTAGAGGCTTCTGATTGTATACATATTATTGTTGTGACGTACACACATCACAACTACATGATTATTGATATTTTAAACCTATATACATTATTATAATATCACTGGATTTTATAATAAAAATGGTTTGGTTATCGTAATGTGAAAATCTGTCCGTGTTCATGTGCGGCGTGGTCTTATGAGATACCTTTTATTTTAAAAGGGTTTTCAAATGTTGAAATCAATATGATTGATTTAAATGAGCTTTCTCAGTTGGTTTACCAAAGTTCCAGGTGTTATTTCCTTATAATGCTCTGGTCAGCCCGAGCATATTTTTCAGATTTAGTTAGATGCTTTGGAGCTTTCAAGTAATGAGCTGGATTTTCTAGGATGTATTCATGTATCTTATATTCTTTTGATGTATTCTATTTTGTTATTGTCTGTATTTATCAGCAGTTGTAAGGACAGGTTGTTATAACTATCCAGGCTGATAAGTAGGTTAGAACACTCTGATGTTGTGGATATAATAAAGAATGATTTTTGTTTGTAAAGATTTGTGTATATTATATTATTCTCATCACGATATGAGATTCTATTATGTCTTTTTCTTTCTTTAAACCCTAATGATCTCTCTTTCATAAACTTAAATGGTTGGCACACGAATACCGAGGATGTATTAAGTGTCGTCTTTCGATGTAAGAAAGGCATATCGTTACACAAGTCCAGTCTCATGTGGCCAACTTTGATGATCTTGTTCGATTGGCTATCCAATCTCCCTCTGTTACTTCTCTTGGGCCATCACAATCCTTAACTTATTCTAGGGATCATCTTTTCATTATTCTTAAGCAGCTTTTATCGGTACATATTTCCTTTCATTTTTTTCATTTTTAGCTCCATAAATCTTGTCCTGACTTAAACTTGTTATGCACTCCAGGTGAAAAAACATATGTTTCTTCTTTAAGAGGCTTCTCAAGGGCCTTTTGCTAAAATAGCTGAACTCGAAGGAAAAATCTCTTCGCTTAACAATAGCATATTGACGTTGCTACAACGAAAGATGAAGCCATTTTTGAAAGAGATAATATCGCTTCCTCTTCTGTTGAAGAAAAGAAAGCCAAACAATCACTGAAAGAGGAAGTGAAATTTTGCAAGATGACTTTGAGAAGGCTAAAAAACTCAAAGCATAGCTTGAGAAGGTAAATAAAGAAAAGACCAAGCTTACAAATGAAAATAAATCTTTAAAACGGGATGCAAAGGAAAACTAACATCATGGCCTACTCAAATAATATTATTAGCGACGACAAGAAGAAAGTTGTCTCTTTCCTTAATAATGTTCTCCCCAAGATGACTGAGAAGTGCTATGAAGATGCTTTGTTCGTGGCATATGCAGATAATATCCGAAGGTGCCCAGACTTAGACTTCTCATTCCTTCCAGAATGGAATTAAAAGTTCAAAAGGAAGTTTAGTCTTACGCTGAAGAAAAACAAGAAATCTCTTCAGAAAGAGTTTCCTATTGAAGAAAAGATCGATGCCGAAAAGTGGTTAACCTTCGACAATCCTCCAATTGATGAGGAGACAGAGTATGATGGGGAAGAAGACAATGATGATAACGATGACAATGATAACAACCATTATGATGATAACATGATAATGGTGATGGAAAGGGTCCTAAATGACCACATGATAGGGGAGAGGGATCACGCGATCCTAACTTTGGCTCGTCTACTCAAGAGAGAGGGATCATGATGATGATAGCACAGAGCCTTGAAATTAGTAAATAATTATTTATAGATTTTTAAATAGACCCCTTTTCGTAGTTTAGTTTATGTACCTGTGACTTCTGTACACAACATATTAGATAATAAATGAATTTGTATTCAAATGAATGTTACGTTGAATGCACCATATGTGCTTTTGAATGTGCTAAATTATTTGAGATGTATATCCTACTTTCCAATATTTTGAGCTTTTACCATATAAGTCAATAATCTACCTGTTAAGAGAATCAGGAACCGTACTAATTGAGTATTCAACATTTTAGTTGGTATGAAGACCATAAATTTTGATCGTATTGTAAGACTTTGCCGCTCAGTCTAGCAATGGAGATTTTCGTTATTTTAAGAAAGTTGAGTTTCAATCTGAACTTAAAAGATCGAAAGCCGATTTAATAAAGCTTCATGTGACGACCCGGAATTTTCGGGCATTTAAAAATTGGAATATTTAGATGATTTTAAAATATTCAATAGAGTAATTTTTAACTTAAATTACGAATATCACGATTTATTTGATAATTAAACTATTGAATTAAATAATTTGAGGTTGGATAAAATATTGAATCTGGAATTCTAAGCCTATTAAAAATAATTTGAAAGTCTGTAGAATTTATACTGATAATACTGAAAGTTATAGAAATTGTAAAATTGAAATTAACAGTGGTTTGTTCAGTTTTAAAATTTTGTAGTTTAAATTAAATTTAAAAATAGGCTTCCGAAACACAGTCTTGGAATTCGATGAAACCACTTCCATTGGATCCGTAATATTGAATTATTATCGGATTTCAAATTTCGTGTTGATCGGAATTGTTGTGTGAGCGTACGATAAATGAACGCGTAGAAAATTAAATATAAAAAAATAACTTTATTTAATCAAATCAGGTCCTCTTTCCCTTCTTACACACGCCATCTCCTTTATTTATCGCGTTGCCTCCTTTCCTTCTTATCAGCCGAATAAATGAAAAAGTCTTCTCTCCTAATCCTAATTCATTTCCCCTATTCAATAAAAAAAAATCAAAATCAAGACAGTTCGTCTTATAAAAATTTCTATGGCCGAGGGCGAAACAAATAAATAACACGACTCCTTTTCTTATCGTTTTGGATTTGAGATGTACCCAAATCATGCTCCCCATTTCTTTCGAATCTGAGCCGATTCCGTTTCTTGTTCTTCTTCTTCGAAAACCAAAGCTTCGATTCAATTCGAATGAATTCGAATTCGATTCATTCGTGTACAATCGTACGTGTTATGTTGAATCGCGATTTGCGCGAGGTAAAAGGTGGGACAGTGGCGCTTACTCGTCGGCAGTGGAGGTGCTCGAGCGCGATGTTATCGCGGGGCCGAGGAGCGATGCGGCAGTGGGTTTGATTTCACGATGATGTGACTGTCACGTTTCGAGGTGGTTACGTGAAGGCTAGGGCTTGATTTCGAGGTGCTTACGTGAAGGCTAGGCACTGCATCGTGATTCCTTTGGTTGCGCACGCGAGGAGTAGTGGATTCCTGTGCATGTTTAAGGTACTCGTTTTTCATTTCCTCTCGATTTTACTTGATTTCTCTGAAAGATAATAAATACAGTAAGATAAAAGTTATGTTTTAAATTTAATAAATACATATATAAATTTATTTACAGTAAATTAAATGTAAAGGCAGTTTTTTTTTAATACTTATATATTTATTTGGTAAACAGAAAATAATCTATATATGGATATGATTTAGAAGGTAGAAATTTAAATGGCAATATAGATTATTTTATAAGTTAATGCGTAGGTGGTTTTAAAAAGATGAAATAGATAAATATATGCACAGATATTTTAATTCACAAGTTATTTTAAAATAAATTATTAAGGTGGTTTATTTGTAGGTTAATCTATTTAATTATTTTTATAACTTAAATTGTTTTGTCCAGAAAATTAGTTAAATAAAATAATTGGTTAACTAAATTTATTGTTGGGATTTAAATTGTTCAATTATTCCAACCATTAATAAATCATAAATTGTTATTCAAGGTCCAAATATCATGAAGGAAATAGTCAAGATGGAAGTAGATTGCAAACAACAAAATAATCAAATGTGAGTCAATCTCACTCGGATAAATTTAAATTTAAATGATTAAGTTTAAATAATTGTTTGAAATGGTTGAATTGATTTATGTGTTGTAGTGTGGTATATATTTGGAGTTGGAATTTTATATTCTGCTAACGTCTGTGGATGCAGGGAAAACGGGTTGGAGGGATCCAACTGGACCCCTCAACTTTATTTAATTATTTAATATTCTATGTTCTGAATATTTGATATTCTGTAATGAATTATGTGAAAATATTGAATGTTATGGCTTGATTGTTATAATCGGGCAATAATGAATTACCAAATATATAATTTGAGTTTGGGAATGAAAATAAAAGAAGGAAATTGTAAGTAAAATAATTATAGAAAAGTTGAATAAATTTATGAATGAACTGGAAAGGAAATAAAGTGACTTTAAAATTTTAATAAATAAATCTTGAGTATGGGAAGGGAAATTTAAATAAACAGAAAGCTAATGAAACTTAAACTTCAATGTTAATTGTTTAAAAGAACAAAACATTTATTTTAAATTTAGGATTTAAATTATTTAAGAAGAATAAAGAAGAAATTGGGAATAACCTGAAATTTGTATATTTCAGCTAAAGGATTTAAAAAATCAAACTGAAAATAATAATAAAGTCCATAATTAATGAATTTTGAAATGAACTGATAAGTAAAGAAATTTATTTCAAATGGAGTAAATTGGGAATCAATTTGGAAAACTGATTTAAGTGATTGAGATTGGAAATTTCTCTCTGAATAACCAAGTTCGTTTTCAAAGTAACTTTTTAAATATAAATTAAAAAGTTTAAAGTTGTTTAAAGGAGTATGTTTTGAAAAATTTACTATTTCTAAATATTTGAATTCTAAAGTAAGTATTTCCTTTTAATCTATTATAGCAATAATTATTTAAAGAGCGACTTAGTATTTTATTTTTAAAGGTAAAAATCTAGTTTTATATTTTATTTAGTAACTTTATTTTCAAATATTCATATAGTATGTATTTTTAACAAATCATTGAAGTAGTTATGAAATAAATGTTTTAATATATATTTTAAAGTAAAGTGTTTTAAATTATTTTAAAAATCAGGTTTTGTGCTTGGTGATTTCAGAGGAGATAGAAATAATTGGGAAAGTTTATTCTGAAAGGAAGATGGTTTTGAAACTGTTTTTCAAAGGATTGAAAATAGCAATATATCTTGTGAAGATATTTTGAGGTTAATAAATAATTTGGGAAATTATTTATTGTTGGATGGTTGTTTGTGAATATTAATTGATAATTAAATAACCGACTATCAATATTAGACAAATGCGCTGATCGTTTCGAAGAGACCGGGATCGAGATTTATTTCTCGAAAACCACTTCGATCCGGTTTGTACGTTTCGTGTAAACGATTTTGGATTCGAAGTTGGAGCATGAAGTGCAAGGTCTAGTCGCTACTAATCCTGAGGATATTTCCAAAATGGATGTAGTAGGAATAGTGCCTTCGGTTCCGTTCGAACCCGAGACGGACTTGTATGGATGAATGCTTGCGAAACATCGTCAGGTGGACGATGGGCATTCTAAGGGATATATCCTAAAAAGGTAACGCTTAGCCTCAAGCCTCATCAAATGGGAATGACTGAAAATCAGAGGTTATGCAGCAAGACTAGGTGGGTAGCACCCAAGCAGGGTGAGGTCATCCCAGTCTAGACGTCCCTTTTTATTTCGTCTTAGTGGGCGGTTGCTGATCCCAACCGCGGGGTGATCTCACTCGGGATTATCCAGTAAGGGGTAGTCCCGGCCTTGTGTTGCAGGGGAGTGGGCGTACTCCTCGGTACGGTGATCTAGGCCTCGTACTGTGACAGGTGGTACCCCAGTGCCTAGTCATTAGTTGGAAATCCATTCTCCCTACGAGCCTTGTACGAGTTTTGTTTGTATTACCCACTTTGTGGCTAGTAGCTCGAATTTAATAGATGTAACAATTTCGGCTATTTTATAAGTATTTGTATATAGACCCTATTATAATATCAGAGAATTTCTATAAAAATTGTTTTAGCTATCGTAAGGTAAAAACCCGACATGTTTATTTGTGACGTGGTCTTACGAGATGCTTTTGTTTTCAAAGGATTTTTAAAACTCTAATAATCAATTGGGTATGATTTTCTCACGCTGGTATTCCAGACTGACTCGGGTATTATTTAACTATAATGCTCGGGTCAGGTCGAGTATTATAGGATACAGGACATGATGCTGTGGAGCTCAGGAGACGAGCAGGATGACGATACGTACATTCGTACTTGTTTTATATATATATTCCGCTGTGTTGTGTAGCTGTGTATCCAGTTATATGTTATTGATGTAAGCTGTGATTTGATTACTCTGATGATGTAATATATGTAAACAGATACATTTGATTTTGAGTAAAGATTATTTATTATCTATTATATTTTACTCCGCTGCGATGGTTAGATTCTGTTGTTTTCTATTCTCTTCTTCTACTTTTTCTTCTTTAACCCAAATGGTTCGTATTTCAGTACAACTTGAGTTGATTTAGGTAGAATAGTGTTGATTCAAGGGGTACGGATTTGTGGGCTGTTACATTTGGTATCAGAGCTTAGGTTGGAGATAACCTTGGCTCTGGTGGGAATTACTCATTTAAATTAGAGTCTGTAGTACTCTATAATGAGTTTGAGCGTATTAATAAATATGAGTGCGTATTTGTTAGTGGATATAAATTGTTTTAATATTGTGTTGATTGATTTATTGAGTGGCATATGAACCTTCGTCGACACAGTCTGCGCAACTGTATCGAAGGGGTTTCTAAACACTTGAATAGAACAATTGACACGGTGTTGTTTTAAATGTGGGTAAATGAAATAATTTTACCCAAAAACATATTTTGATATAAAGAATAGCTTTTGAAAACTATTTAGCTAATATATGGTTGCTTGGATGTTAGAAATGATGATATTAAAGTATGATCATTGTTACGTGAAAATTTAACTAGAAATTGAAATATAACCAAAATTTAAGGGAATAAATTCATTATAAAATGGAATTTATAAATATGAATTATAATTGTAATTTATAAAAATGGAAATATAATCAAATGAGTACTTGTATGAGCATAAGCTATGCAAATGATTTATAGTTAAAATTGATTTAAACAGGATTTGGAAATTTATATTCCGGAGATTTGGAAGTATTTTAAAGATATGTTGTTTTAGAAGTATTTCTGAAAGAAAATTTGTTTTAAATGGATTTTGAAAGTAATATAGCATTGAAATCACTTGGATTATTGGAAAATAATTCTGATGATGACAGCCGCATCATCAGTACTCATTTTCGAGTTTCTAAGTGATGAATTGCTGCCTAATTGATTTGTTCAGGAAAACCTGTTTATTTTTGAAATTCCAAAGGAAATTTGTTGGGGATAAAAAGCAGGATTGGTTTAAATTTTTGAGAAGTGTGATTTCAAAATGTTGGAGATTTCAAAATAATTTGAAGCCAAAGTCGGGTGTTTAAAAATCCTGATAAGATAAGTTGTAAGCTTATAAATGGAAATGATTTTTAAATCGGGAGGAAATTTAAGCTTTGGATAGTGGAATGTAAATTTAAAGAGAAAGGTTAAAAATGAAATTAACTTGGATGGGAAATAAAAATTTGACTGGATTGACATTAATTGGATAGGCTGAAATAATATCCAGCTTTATTCGAGTCAAGTTGGAATCGAATTGAGTTAAATAAAAACCGAGTTAAAATAAGATTGGATTGGAACAAGAATTCAATTGAATTAATGAATGGAATTAAATTCTTACCTGAACAAATGGAAAATAAATTGGATAAGGATTGGAATTGAAATAAATAAATAATTAGAATAACTCGTAAAGGAATATAAATCCATAGAATATAATTGCATGGAATAAAATATGCTTTGGATATAAATAAGCATAAGGCTTGAGTTAAAATAAAAGAATAATAAATTCAAGCCTACAATGGATGGAATTGTATAAATAATAAGTTGTGACTTATAAATTTTGAAAGTGGAATAGAAAATCCAAAATAAATATTGTTTGATGTTTTGGATAATGAAAAGAAAATACAAGTTTGAATTATTAAATAAATTAAACTAAGAAAATTAAATGTAGTGATATTTGGGATTGAAATTCAAGAGTTGGATTATAGATAAGGGAAGAACTAATTGATAATAAATTAGTTAATGAAATGTGTAAATGGAGTTCAATGTAGTTAAATAGAAGCTGAATTGTAAGCTAATAATGAAGATTGGAAATAAAACTCAAGTTATAAATCAAATTCGACTTGGATCGATAGTGAAGAAAATGTAATTAAATTGTGGTTAATAAATTGGATGGTAAATTGAAAATGAATAGTGGATTCAAAACTTGAGCTATAAATTTAAAATTTAATTTGAAGTGTTGACAAATTAAATATAATTGGAAATGTATCAAATAAAATGTAAATGGATTAAAATAGCAATGGTTTGAATGTGCAAATAAAATCTAAATAAGTGAAGATAACTTGGAAAATAGCCAGGTAATAAATTGAATGAGCTGAATCTAGAAAGTTAAAATGTATAATAATTGATCAAATAAATTTGTAGTTTGAATTGGGATTGGATTAAAATAGAATCAAGTTAAATTGAAAAGAGAACTTTGTTTGCAAAATGAGAATGAGCTTAAGTGTAAAATTTGAATAAATTGAAGGAAATTGACTTAAGCTAAATGAATGAAGGAGAGTTGAATTGAATTCAACTTAAACAAAGTTTAATAATATTGGATTGGTTTTAAATCAAGTGAAAATAATTTTTTAATCGAAATAAAAATTCGGTGAGTTGCCGATAATATTTAATGGAAAGAAAATTCTTAAATAAATAATTGTAAACCATTTAAATTGTTACGGAATTGAAATAATTAAAGACAATAAGGAAATGGAATGTTTTTAAGTTAATAGAATGGATTTAAATTAATGCGGATAAGGAATGAAATAGCTTAGATTGTCTTTGAGCTAAATAAAATGGTTTGGAATGAACAAATATGGAATGAAATGTAAATAAATGGATTGTAAATGAAATTTAAATGGAATGTGTCGAGCTAAATAAATGATTGTGAATAGATTAAAATAAAAGGGAAAGTTAATTGGCAATTAAGATGAACCTAAATTGTTAATGGTTTTGAATGAACTAATTTGGTTAATAAAATGGAATGCGAGTGAATGGATTCAAATTTAAAATGCAAGGAAAATAAGAATATATGGATTGTGAATAAATTGAAAATGGAATAGAATTAAGTATCAATTGAGTTGAAATCAATTTAAATTGGTTATAAACATAAATACTTATTTATTCACATAGATCTCGTCAAATTGCATAGAATAAATTGTCATTTGATGTAAATGGAAGTAATTAAAATTCTATGTGTTGATAAGGGTAAAATAAATTGATTTTAAAAGCAATTGAATTAAATATGAGTTCAGTTTGCTTAAGAATAAACTAAATGTAAGCGATTGAGTTTTAAACCATTTGAATTGATGAAGTTATATACGAATGGATTGAAAAACATTCACATTGAATGAGAATGGTTTATAAATTAATCGAAATAGTAAAATTAGTATAAGAATTGTATAAATTGCTTACGGAAAATGTTTGATGTGCATTTCTTTTAGAATTCATATGTTTTAACCACTGTAACTAAGTGAAATATGGTTAAACTGCATATATTTGGCACTTACATGTTTAAATTGAGTAAGTACGGGTACCTGGAAGCTGTGTGGCTGGATTGGGTTGCGCTAACTGCTAAATTAATAAGCTGTTTGCTTAAAATGCTAAATAAGGTACGCCTACGCAATAAAAATAGGATATATAAACTGTTTTTGGTTTTTCCGACCGTGTGGGTCGATGTATATATATTTATCTCTTTTGTCAAATTGCAAAAGCTTCTCCGTACAAAGGAGACTCTGACAAAAAATTCGGAAATTTTGGGAGTTAGAAAATTTTTGAATATTTTGTTAACGACAAAACGGGTTAAAACTGAAAAATTGAAATAAGTTAGTAAATGGAACTAATTAAAGTAATGACATGAATTAGTAATAAATGGCAAATAAAATTTATATATGCAGAGTTAAAGGTAAATTGAATTCATATGGAATGTGAAAATTAAATTGAATAGAAATAGATATGAACTTAAAGTAGTAAAGTGAAAATAAATGTAAGAAACATATAAAATGCTTATGTTAACTTAAGTAAGGAATGGTGAATTTCTTAATTGGAAATTGATAATATAAATATATTCCAAGTTGATATTTGGATGAATATTTGCATTTGGTAAGGAAGTCGATAAAATCTTTTGGAATGTTGTGATTGGATATTAGTGCTAAGCAGGATATGCAGGTAATATAAAGTGAAAAGAGAATTGATTTTGATTTCAGAAGATAAATTTGAATTGCCCGACAAAAGGTATGTATTTAAATTTGGTATGAAATTTGATTGCGATTTAGATTTGGATTGAGCCACTTGGCCTTTTGTTTTCTTTTTGGATTTGGGAGGCTGTAGAGCCATTTTGTAGTTGTACCGAGCTAGCCGCGCAAGGGAGACGCTGGCAAAAATTTTCGGGAAATTAGGGAGTTAGAAAAATTTTGAGAATTTTTTTGGATAATTCAAAATTTGGTTTTAAATTGAAACTTGAATGGTTAAACCAATGGTATACTTTGAAACTATGGAAAAGTTTGGAAGGTTAATAAGAATAATAATGAGTCTTTTATAAGAAGATAGTTGGTGCGATGTTGAATTGTTAGAAACTGTTTGGTTTAGGGAAATAATAAACGGATATTGGACCATTCTTCCTAATTAGTAATTTCGGAGACGAAATTCTTTTAAGGGGGGAGGAATGTGATGACCCGGAATTTTCGGGCATTTAAAAATTGGAATATTTAGATGATTTTAAAATATTCAATAGAGTAATTTTTAACTTAAATTACGAATATCACGATTTATTTGATAATTAAACTATTGAATTAAATAATTTGAGGTTGGATAAAATATTAAATCTGGAATTCTAAGCCTATTAAAAATAATTTGAAAGTTTGTAGAATTTATACTGATAATACTGAAAGTTATAGAAATTGTAAAATTGAAATCAACAGTGGTTTGTTCAGTTTTAAAATTTTGTAGTTTAAATTGAATTTAAAAATAGGCTTCCGAAACACAGTCTCGGAATTCGATGAAACCAGTTCCATTGGATCCGAAATATTGAATTATTATCAGATTTCAAATTTCGTATTGATCGGAATTGTTGTGTGAGCGTATGATAAGTGAACGCGTAGAAAGTTAAATATAAAAAAATAACTTTATTTAATCAAATCAGGTCCTCTTTCCCTTCTTACACACGCCATCTCCTTTATTTATCACATCGCCTCCTTTCCTTCTTATCAGCCGAATAAATGAAAAAGTCTTCTCTCCTAATCCTAATTCATTTCCCCTATTCGATAAAAAAAAATCAAAATCAAGACAGTTCGTCTTATAAAAATTTCTATGGCCGAGGGCGAAACAAATAAATAACACGACTCCTTTTCTTATCGTTTTGGATTTGAGATGTACCTAAATCATGCTCCACATTTCTTTCGAATCTGAGCCGATTCCGTTTCTTGTTCTTCTTCGAAAACCAAAGCTTCGATTCAATTCGAATGAATTCGAATTCGATTCATTTGTGTACAATCGTACGTGTTATGTTGAATCGCGATTTGCGCGAGGTAAAAGGAGGGACAGTGGCGCTTAATCGTCGGCAGTGGAGGTGCTCGAGCGCGATGTTATCGCGGGGCCGAGGAACGATGTGGCAGTGGGTTTGATTTCACGATGACGTGACTGTCACGTTTCGAGGTGGTTACGTGAAGGCTAGGGCTTGATTTCGAGGTGCTTACGTGAAGGCTAGGCACTGCATCGCGATTCCTTTGGTTGCGCACGCGAGGAGTAGTGGATTCCTGTGCATGTTTAAGGTACTCGTTTTTCATTTCCTCTCGATTTTGCTTGATTTCTCTGAAAGATAATAAATACAATAAGATAAAAGTTAAGTTATGTTTTAAATTTAATAAATACATATATAAATTTATTTACAGTAAATTAAATGTAAAGGCAGTTTTTTTTTAATACTTATATATTTATTTGGTAAACAGAAAATAATCTATATATGGATATGATTTAGAAGGTAGAAATTTAAATGGCAATATAGATTATTTTATAAGTTAATGCGTAGGTGGTTTTAAAAAGATGAAATAGATAAATATATGCACAGATATTTTAATTCACAAGTTATTTTAAAATAAATTATTAAGGTGGTTTATTTGTAGGTTAATCTATTTAATTATTTTTATAACTTAAATTGTTTTGTCCAGAAAATTAGTTAAATAAAATAATTGGTTAACTAAATTTATTATTGGGATTTAAATTGTTCAATTATTCCAACCATTAATAAATCATAAATTGTTATTCAAGGTCCAAATATCATGAAGGAAATAGTCAAGATGGAAGTAGATTGCAAACAACAAAATAATCAAATGTGAGTCAATCTCACTCGGATAAATTTAAATTTAAATGATTAAATTTAAATAATTGTTTGAAATGGTTGAATTGATTTATGTGTTGTAGTGTGGTATATATTTGGAGTTGGAATTTTATATTATGCTAACGTCTGTGGATGCAGGGAAAACGGGTTGGAGGGATCCAACTGGACCCCTCAACTTTATTTAATTATTTAATATTCTATGTTCTGAATATTTGATATTCTGTAATGAATTATGTGAAAATATTGAATGCTATGGCTTGATTGTTATAATCGGGCAATAATGAATTACCAAATATATAATTTGAGTTTGGGAATGAAAATAAAAGAAGGAAATTGTAAGTAAAATAATTATAGAAAAGTTGAATAAATTTATGAATGAACTGGAAAGGAAATAAAGTGACTTTAAAATTTTAATAAATAAATCTTGAGTATTGGAAGGGAAATTTAAATAAACAAAAAGCTAATGAAACTTAAACTTCAATGTTAATTGTTTAAAAGGACAAAACATTTATTTTAAATTTAGGATTTAAATTATTTAAGAAGAATAAAGAAGAAATTGGGAATAACCTGAAATTTGTATATTTCAGCTAAAGGATTTAAAAAATCAAACTGAAAATAATAATAAAGTCCATAATTAATGAATTTTGAAATGAACTGATAAGTAAAGAAATTTATTTCAAATGGAATAAATTGGGAATCAATTTGAAAAATTGATTTAAGTGATTGAGATTGGAAATTTCTCTCTGAATAACCAAGTTCGTTTTCAAAGTAACTTTTTAAATATAAATTAAAAAGTTTAAAGTTGTTTAAAGGAGTATGTTTTGAAAAATTTACTATTTCTAAATATTTGAATTCTAAAGTAAGTATTTCCTTTTAATCTATTATAGCAATAATTATTTAAAGAGCGACTTAGTATTTTATTTTTAAAGGTAAAAATCTAGTTTTATATTTTATTTAGTAACTTTATTTTCAAATATTCATATAGTATCTATTTTTAACAAATCATTGAAGTAGTTATGAAATAAATGTTTTAATATATATTTTAAAGTAAAGTGTTTTAAATTATTTTAAAAATCAGGTTTTGTGCTTGGTGATTTCAGAGGAGATAGAAATAATTGGGAAAGTTTATTCTGAAAGGAAGATGGTTTTGAAACTGTTTTTCAAAGGATTGAAAATAGCAATATATCTTGTGAAGATATTTTGAGGTTAATAAATAATTTGGGAAATTATTTACTGTTGGATGGTTGTTTGTGAATATTAATTGATAGTTAAATAACCGACTATCAATATTGGACAAATGCGCTAATCGTTTCGAAGAGACCGGGATCGAGATTTATTTCTCGAAAACCACTTCGATCCGGTTTGTACGTTTCGTGTAAACGATTTTGGATTCGAAGTTGGAGCAGTGAAGTGCAAGGGCTAGTCGCTACTAATCCTGAGGATATTTCCAAAATGGATATAGTAGGAATAGTGCCTTCGGTTCCGTTCGAACCCGGGACGGACTTGTATGGATGAATGCTTGCGAAACATCGTCAGGTGGACGATGGGCATTCTAAGGGATATATCCTAAAAAGGTAACGCTTAGCCTCAAGCCTCATCAAATGGGAATGACTTAAAATCAGGGGTTATGCAGCAAGCTAGGGGGGTAGCACCCAAGCAGGGTGAGGTCATCCCAGTCTAGATGTCCCTTTTTATTTCGGTTTAGTGGGCGGTTGCTGATCCCAACCGCGAGGTGATCTCACTCGGGATTATCCAGTAAGGGGTACTCCCGGCCTTGTGTTGCAGGGGAGCGGGCGTACTCCTCGGTACGGTGATCTAGGCCCTGTACTGTGACAGGTGGTACCCCAATGCCTGCTCATTAGTTGGAAATCCATTCTCCCTACGAGCCTTGTACGAGTTTTGTTTGTATTTCCCACTTTCTGGCTAGTAGCTGGAATTTAATAGATGTAACAATTTCGGCTATTTTATAAGTATTTGTATATAGACCCTATTATAACATCAGAGGATTTCTATAAAAATTGTTTTAGCTATCGTAAGGTAAAAACCCGACATGTTTATTTGTGGCGTGGTCTTACGAGATGCTTTTGTTTTCAAAGGATTTTTAAAACTCTAATAATCAATTGGGTGTGATTTTCTCACGCTGGTATTCCAGACTGACTCGGGTATTATTTAACTATAATGCTCGGGTCAGGCCGAGTATTATACGATACAGGACATGATGCTGTGGAGCTCAAGAGACGAGCAGGATGACGATACGTACATTCGTACTTGTTTTATATATATATTCCGCTGTGTTGTGTAGCTGTGTATCCAGTTGTATGTTATTGATGTGAGCTGTGATTTGATGTACTCTGATGATGTAATATATGTAAACAGATATATTTGATTTTGAGTAAAGATTATTTATTATCTATTATATTTTACTCCGCTGCGATGGTTAGATTCTGTTGTTGTTTTCTATTCTCTTCTTCCACCTCTTCTTCTTTAACCCAAATGGTTCGTATTTCTGTACAACTTGAGTTGATTTAGGTAGAATAGTGTTGATTCAAGGGGTACGGATTTGCGGGCTGTTACACTTCATTTTTGTCCTTGAAGTAAGATAATTTACTTTTAGCGTTAGTTGTTTTCCTTGTTTTAGGAAATCTTCTGATAGTAAACCAAAAATCTGACTGGCAATAATGGAATCTTTTTTATATAGAAGGCTAGAAAATCACTTGGCCATAGAAATTTAGAAAACCATCTGACAATAATGATAGAGGACCAGAAAACCTGTCTGGCTATAATAGAAGACTGAAAAACTTATCTGACAATGGTAAAGGAAGACCAGAAACTTATTTGGCAGTCATAAAGGAAGACCAAAAATCCCATGTGGTAATAAGACCAAAAAATCGTCTCGTAGTAATAATTTCTGAATAATAGAATTTGATCAGAAAATCCATCTGGCAATAATGGTTTCTTTCACACAAAAATCCCGCTTTCATTACTTTGAAGCATAACAGCTCATATTTTATAAATCTTCCTCTGGAAGATTACTTGGTTCTTGTTTTGGAGCACAAATGACTCATTTTTGATTGAGTTCTTTTGCCTCCCTTCAAGCTTTGAACGTCTTAATCCCTTTCCTTTTCGCCTCTCATTGGGTTTGGGATGCCTTAGCCTCCTTTTTTCATGCCTCACTTTGGGCTTTGGATGTCTTAGTCCCTTTTTTTGTGCCTCTCTTCGGGCTTTGGACATCTTAATCTCTTTTCATTGTCACAATCTTAGGTGATGATCTCAACTTGGATCGAACCCCTTATCACCGTTTTAGATGATGATTTAGGTATATTGTTTGGTGCGTATGATTAGACAACTTAAGTTGAACCAAAGACTTACTCGACCTCCCTCTAGTAGATGCTTTGTAAGGCCTTAGAGACGGTACTAAAGGCCAGTTTTCTGTTATGGTCAGACCATCTTAGACGGGACCAAAGGCTTACTCCGTCCTCCTTCTAGGAGGTGCTCCAGTAGGCAGTGTAGCCAGGGGCTGAAGGCTTGCAAATACTTTGGTCGGGTCTTTTCAGATAAAACCAAAGGCTTACTCTGACATCCCTCTAGGAGATTCTTTGACCAGACCATCTTAGTAGAAACAAAGGCTTTTTCCCCTTACTATCATCTTAGGTAGTGATTTAGGCTTTTCCTTTTATTCTAGGAGAGTCTTACTCTTTAACCATGTAGATACACTTATTTTACTTGGAAAATCCTTCTAAATAATCAACTTGTTCAGTATCTTTGTACAAATTTCTTGAGCTTCTCATGTACTAAAAGGTCGTTGATTATTACTTTCAAGCTTCGACACTAATTGGTCTCACGGCCGTTAGAACGATGATAATGATAATATAATCCTCCAAGATTTCTTACATTCTTTGGTCGCTTCTTTTGTGAAGGCCAATAGTTGAGCTTGCCTTTGATCAAGAGGTAGATATTCTTATAAGAGGTAGTAAGAAAGAAGTCCTTAGAAAGCCGCAATCTTTTAGAGGATGATTCTATCGATTGGCGCTTAATCCTTTTGTTGCTTACAATGGCCTCCTCATCATCGATGTCCAATTTCCTTTTTAGGGAGTGTTGCGCTTCATTTGCTTTGTAGGATCGATCAAGCACACTGCTCCACTTTCTGGTAAATCAATTGAAATCTCTTTCTATTTTTTGAAGATAGTTCTCTTAGCTTTGACTTGGATCTCCTTTCTCATTCTCATGAAGATGTTACCACTTTCGTATTTCTTTCCTAGGAAAAAGATTGATGTCGCTACTAGGTGGAATGGATTCAGACTCCATTTTTTCGGGTCAAAAGACGCCACATGCCTTCTTTTATCCTTCATGACTTGTAATGGAACAAGCCTTAATACTTACTCCTCATGAAGTCGAGGATCATCAGTGATTTGGTAGGTTGGTGTAGCCATTTGAGGTTTGGAAGACCATTGCTCAAAGATTTTAACACGTTTAATTGACATGATAAGCAAAGCTTAATTGATATGATTAAATGGTGTTAAGAATAAGAGTAGACCGGTTTGGAAGGATTCCTTAAAGGGATATACTTGTTGAAGATATATCCTCTAATCCTTACATAAGCAGGTCAAGGTAGTTCCACTTGCGGGTTAAATGGAAATGAAAGTTCGAGCCCTCCTTCTAACATCAGAATATTAACGAATTTCTTTATCGACCCCAAAAAGTATAAGGAAAGAGGAATGTGGTTGTAAGAAGGATTGGATGTCCCTGGTAAACCTCAATGACTATTGGAAAAAGCGACACTTGGTTGAGAAAGCGCTTGGAAAATTAGGCTTAGCTTGTTCAAGTCCTTGATGACGTCATGAGTATGTCCATGTCAAAGCAATGTCAATCTATATAGAGCAATCTTATGCAAGCACAGATCAAGATTATGAGTGCTTTTGGAACTCGAAGTAAGTTATGATTAGGAATCACAAGTGCTTAAAAACTCAAAAACAACTCATAATTCAAGTCCTTTTTATTTGTATGTTATGTAATTGTTGAACGAACAAGGTCCTATGTGTAAAAATACAATCGACACTAAAATCCTCGTATCAATTTAGGGTTACAAAATTTAAAATGTAAGAGGCAAGAAAAGAATGATTCTCCCTTCTTCATGCCCTTAGGTCCGTATTTATAGAGGTTGAGGGATGCGACATTGCTTCCACTTATCCATACGACATGCTTGACCTCCGGCATTAACCATATTGATGGCGCATGGCACTATACTTCAGCATCCACTTGCACAATGGTGAACTTCGACGTTTAGTATTCATGTTGCCTTGATAGCCTTCATTAATGACATTCGATGTTAACATTGTATTGAGGATATGCGGCTTCCTTATAAGGTTGATGAAGTGCATTATTACTATGACACGGCATCAATAAGTGATGACATTGGTAAGTGGCAATATTGGTAATGGTCGGCATTGATAACATGCGGCATTGATAGTAGACGGCATCGATAGAAAACGACATTGATAACATGTGGCATTGATGATAAGTGGCATTAATAAGAGACGGCATTGGTGATAATCAGTGTTAATAGAAGACGACATTGGTGATAAGTGGTATTGATAGGAGACAGCATTACTTTGAAAGGTGATATTAGAATAAGATGGCATTAGAGAGATGAGGTATTAATCTGAACTGACATTGATTCCTTTGGCAATGCGAAAGAAGTGCTCCATTGATGGAATATGACATTAATGTAATGCGCCATCAATGTTATATCATGTTGTTATAACATTGACGGCTTTCGACATAAAGCTTTCTAATGTCGTCATTCTCTTACTAAAATGCCGCATTAATTCAAATTTTTTGGCGTGATGTCACTCATTCAACTTTATAAACGGTATGCGGCATTGATGTCATTCGGTATTAATGGGTTTGTTAATGACCTACGACATTGCCTATTATCTTTATTGATGAAAGGCAGCATTGTATGCTTTCGGCATTGGTTTATCTTCATATTTTCGATGTCACTTGTTGATACAGAGTTATAGTAACGTTGTTATGCCACATACCTTCAGAATTAACATTAATGGTAACAAAGAGGACTATTGGACTTGTTACGTAGTAAAGATGAGAGGCATACTTCCAAGTCCATATGGCTTAACATTAAACATTCATATGATACAGTATTTTAGGCTGATTTCATTTGGAACAAAGTGCATACACCTAAAATAGCAGTTTGTGCTTTTAAAGAACTCTCTGATCTACTATCAATGAAAGTGCATCTTATATAGAGGCATATCAATATTTATCCAAAATGTGTTCTATGTAGGTTAAAAAAATTCCAATCATTTATTCTTTCTGTGTAAATTTGAGGCTTATGTTTGGAAATGGTTTAGAATTAAACTAAAGTGGCCTACACCCCAAACGGCAATTTTCAATATTCAATGTGAAGTCGAAAACATGATTGTGAAATTTAATCATAATTGCAAAAGTAAGGAGATTGCACACATTGTGTTTTTGACTTGCATTTGGTCGGTATGGAAAGAAAGAAATAAAAGAATGTTTGGGGGCAAGTTTAACACAGAGCAAACATTAAGCAATTTCATCATAGAACTGTCAAGTTACACGGCACAAAATCCAAACACATAGCATATGTAAACTATTTAGATAGGAAATATGCGAGGGGTGGGACTAAGCTTACCAGCCACCACGGCGAGTGACATCATTGTTGTTCTTGGTCATACGTACTACTACCCATCTCCGTCGTTCCTCGGGTATTCACCTACATTAATTATAATTTTCTCGCCTTTTCTCACTATTTTTGCACTCTCCTGTTATTTTTACAGGCATGAAAATAATAGATACAATTATGTTCAAATGTATGAGCCTAACTATCCACTCAAAGGCCAAGCGAGTCTTAAGCATAAATTTGTAAAGTATGCATGGAATTTTCATTACGTAAAGCTCGTAGTGAAACAAAGACAGAATACAAAAACAAGTATGGAGAACACTTATCTGCAATTAGAAAATTTGTAGATATTTGTGGTGTTTGCTTCAAAAACTCTCAGGGATGAGTAGAGTTTTGCATAACAAACACGGATCTAGTGATTTCAGAAGTCCACTTGGTAGGCCCGCATTCCTTTTCTTCATTTCTAGTGATTGTCATGGCTGCAATGGTGATGCTTTGATGTTATAAAGTTGTGATATTGGGTACGGCTGGATGATTTTTGGTTGCAGAAAGGAGGATTTTTAAAGAGTGGATATGTTGTAGACAAGATGAGAGGTTGTAGGAGGGATTAAGGCAAAGAATTAGAAAGAAGCAGAATTCACTTGTAAAGAAATGTTGAAACAAGGAGAGAATAAGATATATAAGCATGCACAGATAAGAAAGAGAAATTTAGGGTTTCATTCAAGTTATTTTATCATACACAATATAGTCGTGCCATATAATATTTATAAACTAGATGGTAACAGCTATAAACTAACCATGGTAACCCATATTGGTTAGTTAACCAATCTATAACAAAGAATAGATCCAAATTGCTTTGAAATGCTTGTGCACGTGTACATGCACAAAACGTGCACAGCTGGCATCCCACATTTTCTTCCATTTCATACTTTAGCTCTTGACAAATTTGCACCACCTTCCTTGTCTTCAACATGGCCATCACTACCAACAACCTCAGCCTCCAGCTCCGATAAACTTTGGCCTGAAGCAAGTTTTTCTACTTCACTACCTTTAGTGAGAGTGCCAAATTTTAGCCATAATAACTCTCATTCCCTTGAAAAATGGACCTTGTCCCAAGTCCAAGGTGGGGAGCTTTTTAATCACATCACAATATTCCTCCCACGTAGCTTCAATTTCTGGTAACTCTTTCCATTTTACTAAAATGTGGAATGCTAGCTTGTTATTAATGGAATCTATTCTTCTCTCCAAGATCCTCTCGGGTTCTCTGACTAATTCTTTAATGTGACTGGGTATGTTCTCCTGTATAATGACTCCAGTTCCTAGCTTCTTTTCCAATTGAGATACGTGGAATATTGGATGGATCCTTACATCATGTGGCAGTTCCAATTGATAGGCAACAGTTTTAATTCTTCTTTTTACTTCATAAGGGCCATAGAATTTTGGGGGAATTTATGTGTTTTTTGAGTTCATGCTGTCAATTGCCTATATGACTATAATCTTAAGCAAGCCCAATCACCCACTTTAAAGCTCCTTTCTGTTCTCTTGAGATCGGCATATTTCTTTATTCTTTACCTAACATTATTCAAACTATCCTTTAAGAACTGTAAAATAATATCTCTAGAAAATAGCGTGTTTCCACTTGCGACACTTTGGCAGTATTTGGAACATAAGTAAGGTAGGAGGTGAAATTCCATACACAATTTGGAATGCAATCATATTAGTAGCTTCTCCAAGTTATATTGTGCCAAAATTCTACAAGTGTCAACCATTTTGACTATTTAGAAGGCTTGTGGCATTCAAAACATCTCAAGTAGCCTTCCAAAGTCCTATTATTAACCTCGGTCTGACCATCGGTTTGGGGTTGATAGGTCGTGCTTAGTTTCAGTGTGCTTCCCTATAGCCTAATTAACTCCTTCCAAAAAAAACTGGTAAAGAGAGCATCCCCGTCACTTATAATTGAGGTAGGCATTCCATGAAGCTTAAATACACCATCAAAAAATATCTAGGCTACACCTTGAGTTGTATATGGATGGGACATAAGAAAGAAATGAGCATACTTAGATAGCCTATCTACTACCACATAGATTATAGTTTATCTTTGGGTTCTAGGTAGGCATGTGACGAAATCCATAGTGATATCAGACCAAACTCTCTCTGGAATAGGTAGTGGTTGAAGCGAACCAGGAATGTGGATATTTTCTTCTTTATTTCTTTAGCACACAACACATTCTTTGATAAATTTCTATACATGTCTTCTCATTTTCCTCTAATAAAATACTGCTAACAGTGGCCTTGATGCCAGAATGCCCACTAAGAGGGGTGGAATGGAACTCATTAATGATGATGTTAAACAATTTTGGATTATGGTGACGAACTAATATTTTTCCTTTGTAAAAGAGTAGGTCATCCACTAGTTTATACTTGTTAACTGATGCGTCTCCTAATGTGAACTTTCTGGGTAACTCTATGTATAATGGAGCATCTCTCAAAGTGTCTTTAAGTTCCTGGAGTCAAATAGCTTGTATCTGAGATATAGGCATGCACTGCTTAATGTCCTCATCTCACCTTGATAAGGAGCCAGCTACTATATTCTCTCGGCCACTCTTATATTCCACTATGTAATCGAAACAATGTAACTTGGCAAGCCATTTACCTTGAATTCCAGTATGTAACCTCTGAGTCAGGAGATACTTTAAACTTTGTTGCCCATTACGTACAATAAATTGCCTTCCCAATTAGTATTTAGACCATTTCTTGGTTGTCAAAATCAATGCCAAAAGTTCTTTTTCGTAGGCTGAGAGGTTTAAATTTCTGCCTTGTAATGCTTTACTCAAGTAGGAAATAGGTTTACTATTTTGGAAGAGAACAACCCCTACCCCTATTCCACTAGCATCACACTCTATAATAAAGGGCTTATTAAATTTTGGCATAGATAATACTGGTGGGATCATAAGGCATTGCTTCAAATTTCCAAAAGCCAAGGTAGCCTTGTCACTCCTTTTGAAAGCATTTTTTTCAATAATTTTGTTAGGGATTTAGCAATTAAGCCATAGTGTTTGATAAATTATGTATAATAACCAGTAAGGCCTAAGAACGCTCTTAATGCCTTTAGTAATAAAGGTGTGGGACAATCATTGATAGCCTGCACTTTACTCGAGTCTACTGTTATACCCTTAGCAGATATCACATGGCCTACATGATCAATTGATTCTTTAACAAAGGAGCACTTTGATAGCTTGGTCACTAAGTGATGTTCTTGTAAAACCTAAAAAACAATTCTAACATGTTCTAAATGCTCAAGCATAGTTTGGCTCTATATTAATATGTCATCAAAAAGTACTAATATAAATTTTCTCAAGTATGGTTAAAATATTGTATACATTAAAGATTGAAATGTAGATGGTGCATTCACAAGACCAAAAGGCATTACCAAAAATTCATAATGCCCATCATGTGTTTTAAATGCTATCTTATGTATATTTTCTTCAGATATTCTTATTTGATGGTACCCTGACCTTAAATCTAACTTAGTAAAATATTTAGCACCATATAATTCATCAAATAAATCATCTATTAGGGGTATAGGAAACTTATCTTTAATGGTGATGCTATTGAGCCCCCGTAGTCTAAACACAACCTCCAAGACCCTTTTTTTTCTCACCATGACAATTGGAGAAGAGTAAGCACTATACTAAGCCTAATGATTCCAGAATTTAACACGTCCTGGATAATCTTTTCCAATTCATTTTTTATGAGGTGGGAGTGTTCGTAGGGTTTAAGACAAACTATTTTAGACCCTCGTACCAATGGTATTTTATGGTTATGAAGCCTTTATGGAGGTAAGGAACTCACTGGAGCGTGAACCTTTGGATATTCATCAAGAAGGCTCTAAATTACTTTTGGAATTTCTAAATTTTCTTCAATCCACAACTAAGTTCACAACATCATGGTCAACTGTCCTTGGGCACAATCTTTCTTTATGGACTTTTTATCTACAAGTTTTACTCCCTCTGGTTGAATTCGTTGCCATACATATGATTTGCCCTTGTATTTTAATCTGACTTGTAATTTTGTGAAATTTAGAGTCACTTCTCCCAAAGCTTTTATCCACTAGACACCTATACAATCTTACATCCATCCAAAGGCGGTAGTAAAAGATCAGTAGGCATGCAATATTTCTGGCATTTTAACATGATTTGATTACACATTCCAGTACCCTATAATCTTTCACTGTTTGCTACCAGTACTTCAAACTTTTTTGAGCCATCCACTTCTAACTGAATTTTCCAAACCAAGTTGCAGTCTATAAAGTTGTGAGTGGAGCCTGAATCAATAAGCACTTGCAGTGGCTTCCCATAGATTGATCCACAAACTATAATAGTGTGCAAGGCTGGAATGCCACACATGGCATAGAAGGTTATGGCTGAAGTTGATTCTTCCTCCACTATCTCTTGAGTCTGATCATTGTATGGTTCATCGTTATTTTCCTCCACTTCCTTGGTTTCACTATCTAAATCCATGACTCCCCTAAGAATATAAACCTACTTAGTCTTGTATTTGTGGCCTAGATGTCATTTTTCATTACAACCATAACATAGATTCTTCCTCCTTTTTCCAAGATTTCCTCTAGAGTCAATCCATTGCTCCTAGCAAAATCTGTGAGGGTGTTGTTCTTGTTAGACAAGGGTCCTGAATAACCAGATTTAGGGTTCTTGGATGGAAAGTTTTTGGAATGGGATGGTTGTGAAGAGAAGTTAGATTTGAATGACTTCTTAGGATTAAACCGTCTCTTTTCATATATTTTCGCTAATGCTGCAGCCTCTTTGAAGTTAGTGAGTTTAGAAGCCTCAACATCAATCCTAATATCCTCCTTTAAGTCATCCATAAACTTTTCAAAAATATTAGTCTGGGTGAAGATGAGGGAGAAGGCCTTGCAATTGTTCAAATTGGTGAGATATGTTCGGACTGTGGAGAGTTGCTTTAAATTAGCAAAGGCTCAAAATGGTTTTCTCAACCAAGTGATGCAAATCTTACTATAATTTCTTCCTCAAAGACCTTCCATAGGTCATAATTCTTGACATTATTCGACAGCCACTTGTAACATTTTGTGCATCATCCTTCAGATGGAAGGAGCATATAGGAACCCACTCAATTTCGGGAGTGTGATGATATCTGAATAACTGTTCAACTTGATCTAACCATTCTATCACTGTTTGGTCCCCAGAATAGACAAGGAACTCTAATTTAATGGTGGCGTGCTGCAGTAGAGAGGGTGAAGGTAGCATACGGGGTTGTTGTCTTGTATGGGTGTAGGATTTTGATCATTGATAAAGGGTGAGGCTGATGCATTTCGGTTAATTGCTCTTTGGAATGGTGGAATATAATGGGTGCTTCTTGATGGTTCTTAATGGCCAGTGGTATGGTGATTTTTATGGTGTCTCATTTCTTGCATGGAGGAGGCTAGAATGGCTAAGAGGAGATCTATCTTTCCATTCATCTCTTGAGAGCTTTCTTGAAAGGATTGATGAAGTTTGTGTTGTGCTTTAATAGTTGATCAAGGGTATGGCTTAATTTTTCATTAATGTGATCTTGCCTTGCCTATAGGTCTTCCTCATCATCAAGGGGAGGCATTATAAGATTGCCTTCATCTACGTTGTTGTTTCCAATAATTTGTGAGGTTTGTGTATGGTTAGGAATGACTGATGAATCAAGAATAGAATCTGGCTCTGATACCAATTTGGTAGACCCATGTTCCTTTGCTTGACTTTTGGTGATTGTCATGGCTGCAATGGTGATACTTTGATGTAATGGTGATACTTTGATGTTATAAAGTAGTGAAAGGAGAATTTGTGAAGAACAGATATGTTGTAGACAAAATGAGGAGTTGCAGGATGGATTAAAGCAAAGAAATAGAAAGAAACAGAATTCACTTGTACAGAAATGCTAAAACAAGAAGAGAATAAGATATATAAGCATGCACAGATAAGAAAGACAAATTTACAGTTTCATCAAAGTTATTTCATCCTACATAATATAGTCGTACCTTATAATATTTATAAACAAGATGGTAACGGCTATAAACTAACCACAGTAACCCATATTGGTTAATTAACCAATCTATAACAAAGAATAGGTCCAAATTGCTTTGGCATGCTTGTGCACGTCGTCTGCAGCTGACATCCCACATTTTCTTCCATTTTAGACTTCAGGCTCTTGACAAATTTGTACCACCTTCCTTGTCTTCAACATGGCCATCACCATCGACAACCTCAGCCTCCAGCTTCGATGAACTTTGGCCTGAAGCAAGTTTTTCTGCTTTACTGCCTTTAATGAGAGTGTTTTCCAGATTTTGGCCATAACACCACTCCAATGATTTTTCAACCCAAAACTTCAAATCATACAACTTTTAGAGACAATTTATTAATAAATAATGCAAACAAGGGAGCTATGAAAGACATACAAAATTCACAAAGTCAGGAACTTATTTGATAAGTGGAAAGCCTGAACGACTTCGAGATGAACGCTCTTAAATCTGTTGTAAATTTTCAAAAGATTTGGGCTTTGGGTTTTTTGTTTGGAAGAGAAAGAAGAAAGAAGAAGAAAAGAAAGTAAAGTACCACATTATAGAAAAGATGAGACTATACTTGTATAAGTATAGCTCTCTCAAGTGGATGTTGGGGCCTTAGGGCTCCCACATGTTCGCTTTGTTGTGAGGAGAGAAGTCATGCAAGACCACACGCGCGTCGCCGTCGTCCGACCGAACCGGGTTTCGGGTCTGAAAATATTTTTAGATCAAAATATGAAACAGTAACGGGCCAGATTTCAACCCGTTAAGGACCCGGATTTCAGAATTTGAATGATGGCGGGAATTTGTAACGTTTTCTGAACGTTACAAATATGAATAGACGCGACGTTTGGTTTTTTGAACCCGTTCGTAACGGTTGCGAACCGTTGCTAACGGTCGCGACGCTTTGCGAATGGACGCCTCTTCAACACTATAAATAGCAACGCCCAGAATTCATTTGAAACAGTTTTGATATCTTCTTCTTCTTTCCAGAGCGATTCTGCAACGCTAGAAAAGTGTTGCAAAACGCTGTGCCTCTATTGCTCTGTTTTGTGACGCCTCCAAGGTGTTGCGAAATCAGAAATCATTGCAGAACTGCTCTCTTCTTCCTTTTCATTCTGTTCTCTATAGATTTCATCATCAGATACAGTTTCAGAAGTGTTCTTGGTCGGATCAAAGTCGTACAAACTTTGAATCCGATTACGCTGTTATAGAGCTTCATTGAATCCTGAAAGTCGATAGTTCGATAACTCGTTTGTACCTGGTGGGTTGAACTATTGTCTAAAAGAATCTATTCCATAGATGCTTGAAGTCGGAAGTACAACATTGTCTTCATCGCTATCGCCATCAAATTCGTCTCGAACCGTAAAATCCCCAACAAAATCTATATAGATCTATGTGTCTATAGCACAGATTTGAAGTTTCCAAGAGTAGTTGAATTAGTCCTTGCTGCCAATGTAATTTTTGACATTTGGAAAGAAGGAAATCTTACTGCATGACGATTTTACCTACAGATCTATTTTGATTTATCCTTGTACAGCTCGGATCTGTAGGTTGCAGTGGTATCGAAGCAAGTTTTGGTGAGGATGACGAAAGTAGTGGTAGAGACGGAAGGTATTGGGATTAAACCTGTCAAATGGGTTGGGTTGGGTTGGGTTGGGTCAAAATGGGTTGGGTCGAGTTCGACCCAACCCATTTATGACCCATTCTCTTTCACCCATTTATGACCCAACCCATTTATGACCCAACCCACTTAATAAGCGGATTACCCATCTAACCCATTTAAAGATTTAAATTTAATTTGACTAATAAAAAACAAATAAATATAAAATAATTCTAATTCCAAGTTTTATGTTTTGAGATCCGACAAAAATTTAAAATTTTAATTCTAATTTTCATCAAAATTCAAATATGGGGATAGGGTAGCTTATTATTTTCAAAGTACAATTGTCGGTTTCCTTGGAGAACTACAATGTACGTTCACACGATGAAGTATCCGAGTGTTCCATACTGTCCGTAATTTAGGTGGGAGTTGATCGGTCGAAGTCTCGACTGATTCCGAGTTAGAACGAATGAGTTATTGCAGTCTGAACAAAAAAAATAGCGGCTTCTACGCTAGGCGGAGTTCAATATGCAGGTGTGGTAGCCTGTTATTTTTTAAGTACAACTGTCCGTCCCCTTGGAGAACTACAGTGTGCGTTCACACGATGAAGTATCCGAGTGTTCCATACTGTCCGTAATTTAGGTGAGAGTTGATCGGTCGAAGTCTCGCCTGATTTCGAGTTAGAACGAAGGAGTTATTGCAGTCTGAACAAAAAAAATAGCGGCTTCTGCACTAGGCGGAGTTTAATATCAGGTGTGGTAGCCTGTTATTTTCTAAGTACAACTGTCAGTCCCCTTGGAGAACTACAGTGTGCGTTCACACGATCAAGTATCCGAGTGTTACATACTGTCCGTAATTTAGGTGGGAGTTGATAGGTCGAAGTCTCGTCTGATTCCGAATTAGAACGAAGGAGTTATTGCAGTCCGAACAAAAAAATAGCGGCTTTTGCACTAGGCGGAGTTCAAATATAGGGATGTAGTAGCATGTTATTTTCTAAGTACAACTGTCAGTCTCATTGGAGAATTACAGTGCGTTCACACGATGAAGTATCCGAATGTTCCATATTGTCCGTAATTTAAGTTGGAGTTGATCGGTTGAAGTCTCGTTTGATTCCGAGTTAGAATGAAGAAGTTATTGCAGTCTGAACAAAAAAAAAATAGCGGCTTCTACACTAGGTGGATTCAAATATGGAGATGTGGTAGCCTGTTATTTTCTAAGTACAACTGTCAGTCTTCATGAAAAATTATAATGTATGTTTAAAATTCTTATTTTTTAAATTTATATTAAAATTTAATATTTTTAATAAATGGGTTACCCATTTATAATCCTTTTAAAAATGGGTCAACCCAACCCATAACTCATTTTATGATATTCATAAATGGGTTGACCCAACCCATTTATAAGTAGGGTAAATGGGTTGGGTTAATGGGTTGGGTCAAATTTTGACAGGTCTAATTGGGATTGTAGTACGCATACATACAAGCATAGGTTTCCATGTTAGGGAGGAATGCAGTTTGTTTTTTATTTTTCAGAACTGAGTTTTATGAAAGGGGTAGTTAAACGGCACATGGCGCCAATGAGAAAATTCGTAAGTCGCAAGGTTTGGAGAATGCAGGCTGTTGTATTATTAATTTATACATCTCGGGTTTGGGCTTGGTGGTATGTTTTGTACACAAATGCATATATGGGCTCTAAATATTATTTTAGTGTGCTTCTATTGATAAAAATATTTTGAACCTTCGTCCACGAAAAAAAAAGGAGCAGCATAAAGCTCAAAATTGGCATGTTGAAACTGAAGCATGTCAAAGGATCAATTACATAATATTTGAATAGTAAAAACCCTTTTCAATGTATTTTTTTAATTATCATTGCTCCTCTTTTCAATACTTGAAAAAAAAAAAAGAAAAAAAAAAAAAAAAAAAAAAAAAAAAAAGTGAAGCATATCATTGCTTCCCTTTTCAGCATTTATTTTAGTTATCCAGAGTCCATAACACTGCCAAGTGTGGGAATAGCTGAAAGAACTCCCAGTTAGCATCGATTGAGTTTCCTATCAGCAAATTGCATACTAGCAGAAGTCGTAACCTATTGAAACAGCATATAACGTTCATCATAACTGTTTACTCGATAGCTTCTCTACATAAAGGATACCCCAACTCTTTGTGAATGCCACCCTACAATTAAGCTCCGATCAGAATAGTGCCATCTCACCTAAAGCCCGCCCTGATTCAGAAGTCCTGCCTATCGCTTTTATGGCTGGCCCTAATTCAGAAACCTAGGACGGAGGCCTCTAAGAATGGATAAATGGTTACTAAGGGGCAAAAACAACATAACAACAAGAAGAAAAACTTCATTTGATTACAATAAACTAAGACCACTCCCAACAATTTACAACACTAGAGTGGGGCTTTATTTCACCCTACACCTTGGACAGTGATCTGACTGTAACTGGAATTGACACGGACCAAACATTCCTTATGTACTATTACAAGCACTAGCACATATTTTGGTTTTTCTTCAACTAATTATGAAACTTTTACATTTATTGAAGATCCGGTTTTTTTGTTGGATTTGTACTAATTAAACATGTTTTAAATTACATCCCTATTTTTAATTTCGACGAATAAAAATTCGTTTTTTCAGAAATTATCTGAATCGTATACTTCTATTATCAAAACTAAGTTAGTGTTTCCTTTTTTAGTTTTGGATTTCGTCCATACAAAAATGCGCATAATGTATGTATATTGTGAAAAACAATCAATTTAGAAAACAAAGTTAACATACAAAATAGAAAACGGCTTTTTTTTCATGTTTTGAAAAATAAGAAAAGCACGGAAAACAACTAATCATTCTATCGTTTCTCCATCCCTCTGTGGTTCACTCCATCTTTCTTTCATCATATTCGTTGTCTCTCCACTCCTCTTATATTTTGTAAAAATGTTGAAAACTAAAAACACAAAACTCATTTTAACTCAAACGCTACCTAATCTTTTGAAAATCTACAGATGTTTGGAGAGACAAATCTGCAAATACTACAAAACTCTACAACTGTAAAATTTGTAGACTTTTCTATAAATATTTACGGTCCAGAAATTTTAAATATTCGTAGAGTTTTGTGCAAATATTTGCATATTTTTCCGTAAATATCCCGACACTTAAAATTTTGGGACTTCTTTAAAATTTGTTTATTTGAGAATGGACGGTTGTGTATTTTGAAACCTAAAAGATGACGTTTACAAAAGTTCCCTAAATAACAACAGACAATGAAAAGGTATAAACTTAGTAATAGATTGATGCTTTGGCTGAAAACATCTAGTTTCTTGGATACTCTAATCAAAGTAATGATTTAACTAGGAATCAGTCCACACTGAGAATTCAGTGCTACTAACCAAAGTCAGCAGAATACTAATTTGTTTAGTGAAGGTATCAATCATATCTTCATATGCAAATACATCATTAGATCTCATAAACTCTATTAGCAGTGCACAAAATTGTATTAATGCACTACTTAAAACAGCAAAATCCATGATTCAATTCTCTAAGTCCATAATTAATTCTCTCTAAAGTTCAATAGTTAGGCTTATTCGTAAAATTTGTATATGTATGACATTAATATAAATATATAGTAGCAGCAAAATATATTCTGCTAACAAAAAACTCCTCTAAAACTAGAAACCAACTAGTGACTCCTTAGATATTTAATGGTACAAGTTGGGTCTTCCTAACCGACAAGCCTAATCTTTACCAGATCACCCATTTCATCAGACAACTTCATATCTTTCCTGCATTTTCCACTCCAACCTTTTATTTACTCCTACCCAATTATTCACTCATTCATACACCACCACACTTTCCCTTTTCATCCCTTATCATAAATGCAAATCTGTGTCACTCAAATTTCTCTCTTCCTTTTTGAATGCATCATAAAAAAGGCACTGTGTGTAAAATGTTCAAGTGTCTAAATGGTTGAAACTGACACTTACCAAAAGACTTACATAATACTAATTACACAGAATAGACTGATGCCAAATAACAACACTGTTTGCTTGCTTACTGTATTCCAATGATTCATTAGGCTACACTGAACATGTCTTACTGATCCAGAAACCATAAATACTGTTTATGATGTAATTCAAACTTCAGAATTCACTGGACAAAAACATCATTCTACCAAATATCTTATTGTGGATCATAATATGACAAGTCAGCAGTTTATATACCAAACTGAAAAACTGAACCCAGAGTGACAAGAATTAGTAACTGCCTGTCACCTAAGAGCTCATCAAGTAGAGCTCAATGTTCTATTTAAACTGAGATTTTAAGCAAAATCTCCAAAACTATTTTGTGAAGTTAAAATAAATATGGGGGGATTTTTAAAAAATCTTCGTTGTTGTGGTGATTGACAATTGTCAATCAGGTAAGTATGGATCTTTCAAAATATATTTCTCGTCGCTGTGATTATTTTTGTATCATTTTAAGGCATGATGCTGTATTTATGCTTAAACCCTCGATCATTTTTTCTTTTTGAGTTTTATACAAGAATTCGATGATCCACTCAAAAGAAATAGCACAACGACAATGACAAGTAACTCTTCAGGCAAATTATTAGCTGTAAAGGTGGTTTAACTACAATTTTCTTCACGATGATATTATGTTATCTACCATTGTTCATCCGTGCTTATAATGCTAATAGCAGGTAAGGAAACCATATACAATTACAAAACAAAGAGAGAAATGGACTGATGAAGAACATACCAAATTTGTCGATGCACTTAAACTTTATGGTAGAGCTTGGCAGCGCATCGAAGGTTCGCTTCTGTGTATGGTCTATTATGCATTTCACACCAGTGAAAATTTCTATCTTATTAAACAAATGCCAATAAAACAAACCTAGATTTATTTTACTTGTGTGTACCCATAATTTCTATCATATGCATATAATAGGTTTTAGATTTTAGAAGGCCAAAGACTGGAAGAAAAGATAGTGGCTATAGTCGAATATTCCTTTATAAAATGTACTCATTAACCATGCCCAAACAATAAAGATTTTTTGTCCTTGCCTACATACTGTGGACACACACACTCTCTATCTGGTCCATGACTTGGTTTTCTTTTAAATTATCCATTTGTGTATCAAAAAATATAGTATCCTAAAACGCATTGCTAAACAAGAACTTATGCACTAAAATTTTATATTTGATTAGATTAAGCAGCTCATTAGTTAGTATGATGCTAATGGTTGGTTTCTAGGAAATGTATGCTTATTTTATGTCAACTAATAGACTGCTTAATTTATGTTTAAGAAGCTTTAACATCCATACTTTTCTGATTCGATTAACAGTTTTTAGCATTCTAGATTGCATGGCCATATAAGTATAACAAGTACTTTTATGAAACACCTTCTTTTAGTTTCAAAATGCATAGCCGTATATCCTCAAAAATCTAAGGTCCCGTTTGGCTTGTCGTTTTTAGTTTTGTGTTTTCGTCTATACAAAAGCACGTCCGTCGTATGTATTGTTGAAAAACAAACAATTTAGAAAAATGAAATTAACATGTAAAATAGAAAAATGGTTTATTTTGTTTTTCGTGTTTCGAGAGATAACGAAAGCACGGAGAACAATCCAACTTTTTCGTTGTCAGTTGATCGTCGCAATGGCTAAGAATTATAAATCTTCTTCTCTTATTTCTTAGTATTTCTTAGTGCAAGTTGAATACGCAAAACTCAAAATACAAAATGAAACCAAACAGGCCCTAATATTAAAAACACCCATGTTTTTAGTTTAAGTCACTGCAAATATTTGCAGTTCTGCCAAAAAAAAGTCTAGAAAATTTTTAAAAGGAAAAAAAATGTTTATAGAAACCTGCGATTTAAGTACATATTTGATTTTTGAAAAAAAAGAAAAAAAATTATCAAAAATAATTGTAAGGGTGTAATTTAAAACATGTTTTTGATGAGGGTTTTTCGTATATCTAACTTGAAAACTTGAAAATAAGGGACGGATCCAAATTTCCACTATAATAAATACACTATCCCTGCCTTCCTTTCCAAATTTCGCAAATGAATAGAGTGGCAATGGTAAAATATAATTAATTATCACTTTTTTAATAATATGTGATTTTAGTACTAAACATGAACATAAGAGTCGCCTATTCATGGGAAGTTGCATATTTGATTCTATAAGAATGAGTCTGTAGCATGCTAGCTTCAAAACTAATACAAGTATTAGACAACAGATGATGCTTATTCTGCCAATGAAGGAAATGCATGACTGGTTAAAATCTACGGTTGATGTAACATTGGAAAGCAGGCATACACTAGTGGTTTTACCAGGACACAGATCTTAATTGTACATGGTATTATTCTTATATGTGAAACATTAGATGCACAAGCACTATGGCACAAGAGCGAAAAAATTTTCAGTGACATGGCATCAGTTGCCAATAAGGAACATGCCTACATGTACTGGATATAGTTCCGTGACAAGAATATATTGAAAATAGCTTCTTTAAAAATTGATGCATTACCATATAAATAAACTATTATGCATTTGAATTTGTGAAAAAGGCTATACATAATTTGTGCCTTCATTCATGTATTTTCATTCTTTTCATCATCAGAGTATATTGGCACAAAGACAGCAGTGCAAATTAGAAGTCATGCACAAAAGTTCTTCGCAAAGGTGTGTTTTTCCTCTATGTATTATCTGGGCCCAAATTTGTATTTGCCTAATTACAACTACATTATCAAATTTTTATTATAAATAAACCACCAAAAAACAACTACCTTTTTAGGCTCTTTTTTCTACAATATCACATTGACATACAGAAATTGCTTACTGATACTTAAGTTTTCTCCAAAACTACAGAAATATCAATCAGATTGTATATCGATTGCTTTTCTTTTAGTTTCTTTCTTTATAGTAAACAAATTGTGAATACCTAACTTCCTAACATGCTATAATGCTAGTGGTAAGTACCTAAAATTCGAAGTAGTAAGTACCTAACATACCCAACCTATGAAATAAGACTAGTTAGATAATTTGGTAAGACTATGCAATATCTGATCATTATTAGTATGAATTGTGCATTAACGGTCATGCAATTTGCCCGAGTCGTCCTTTTTTCAATAAATCATCATCATCATCGACTTTCATGTTCTCAAAGAAAAACATAACCTTGAAGCAGTCAAAATTATTATACATATGACAACAAAGGGCTCAGTTGAATTCTTCTTTATTGCAAGATAAGCCAATTTTAATTATATAAGAAGAAAGAGATCCCTAAGGAATAACAAATTTATTGGTACCAAAAACCAAGTTCCATCAAATTCGAATTGTACTATCAGTTCTAACCATAACCCATCAGTCCTTGAACTTCACACTTACAGATTTCTTTTAACAGCTGGTCTCTCTCACCAGTTTATATTTTTACATAGCCCCGAGTTGTTATATATTTGTATTGTATTACATGGAGTTGTTATTTATCACCTATCAATTAACTTAATCAACAAAAGGGGGAATACGCACGCATTTTATTGGTTGTCCAAAAAAAAAGCGAAGTCTGGTTACATTAACTATACTTCCACCTGGGAGGTACATTACATGATAACTTAATACTTACAAATTTAATGTATAGCTAAAATTTGACATACAGTTAGAGAAAGAAGCTAATATAAAAGGAGTACCTTTTGGAGAGGCACAAGGCATTGAAATACCTCCTCCAAGACCAAAGAGAAAGCCAAGTTGTCCATATCCCAAGATAATTGAACCAACCAATGAAGATGCATGGAACTCCAGTGTATTTGGTAGCTGCAGCAAACAAGCAATAAACGTCAATGATATTTCCAATTGGGAGGTACACTACATTATAAACGATTTCAACTGCTATCTTCATATTTTATCTTTATTGGACCCTTCAGTGCTATCTTCCTAGTGTATTTCCCCTTTCTGTCAGATAAATGAGAATAGGAAGTGCTCTGAAGTACCAAGCCTCTTACATACTTCTGGCTCGTCAAAGGTATCAACTCTTAACATGACATGTTGCATGGCATCAAAGAACAAAGTGCAAGAGAACAATGAAGAACTCGAAAAACTAACAAAGAAAGGAGAAGCACAAGGGGATGAAAGATGTATAAATTATATTCCCATTGATTTCATGGAGAGAAGCACTACTGATAATTTCACTAATGCTACAAATCATCCATCAGCGGTATTGGAAATGTATACCAACAATAAGTCTAAGCTTTCAGGCTTTATAATATCTACTTTGTTGCAAAATCCTTCAGCCCATGCAGCAGCAAAAGTAGCAGCATCGGCTGGTTCGCCCTCAAAAATAACATCATCATCAGAATACACAGCTTCTCCAAGCATGGCAGCTATCGCAGCTGCTACTGTAGCAGCTGCTTCAGCTTGGTGGGCCAACCAGGGGCTATCACCAAAAGACTCACTTGAACCCAATTTAAAAAATGTTCCAGCATCGATAACAGTTGAAAATGCAGGTAAGGACCATGATATTTTAGTAAATGATCAGAAGATGTTGATGCATATAAATTTCTGAAGAAAGAAATTGTTGATATCATTCTTGTAATTCTCATGAAGGGAGCGAGAGTGGTGGGCTTATGGATCATGCTAGCATGGATGATTTTGCAAACGTATCGCGAATGAAGAAATATGATTGCTACTCATGCAGTTCTCATGTAGAAGAATTCGAGCGACTCCATCTCATTAACTTTTCACTTGGTGAAAGCACCGACCATGGAGCAAGAAGAAGCGAAGTCATGAATCAGTTATCGGAGAGAGCAACTGGACAGGTTTTCATTCGCTGATGTTGATCAATCAATTTTATTTTATATGAGAGATGCCTAGGTTGTGCTAGGTAAAATTGGTGATCTGCCATACTCATGTAGAATACAACTGTCATCTAAGAGCACTTTCAACGAGGGGTAGGCCCAACACAGCTCCGCTTGCTTCATTTGAAGCAACAAAAGCAACCTTCAAGGTTGCTTTGGAAACCCTGAGAGTTGCTTCTTAACCGGCATTTTTAATGGTGGCGGCTAGCTTATCTGGAATTTTTAATGCCGGATAAGGGCGTAAGTAATGTCATATATTGGTTCCATAAGGTTAATTTGAGGGGATTACACATAGTTATCTGGTCTAATAAAAGCCAAATAAATAACCCAGTTCACCTTTTCCGACTCAGTGCTGGAATTAGACTGAATTGTATGTGTTGGCTAGGTAGGTTTGGGTCAGTATGGTGTATTGTTTTTTAATTATTAAGTGAACAACACTAGTATTGAAAGTGCTCTAAGATCTGGCAAAGCCATCCTGTCATAGATTTATAGCCGGTATTTGCACTAGTTAAGAAGGACGGTAAATAGAAAAGGAAAAAAAAATTAAAAAAAATCTGGTAGTTCTACACTGCATTGCCAATTTTTAGGGGGAACAAAATTTCCTGATATTTGATTGGCTATAGTTTTTAAATTCTGCTTCTTTTCCTCCTATAATTTCCTCAATTTGCTCCTCACTTTGTCAGGAGTTACTCCAGGTGCCAGTCAGCAAAGAAGCTCTTCCGCATAACTTCAGTAAATTGACAATGAAAGAAAGCAATGGAAAAATCAAAGAAGAGCTAACATGTGAATCGCAGAAAGATGTAGATCTCAACATGATGTCTTTTGATGTCACAAGTAGTAGAACAGGATTTAAGCCTTACAAAAGGTGTGCAGTTGAATCTACCTACAATGAGGTAAAAAATGAAGAAACTATAATAAAAAAATCTCGATGCGAAGGAGAAGGTTCAAATTAAACAAAATAGCCACGACTACTAAGGCCATTCATGCATAAGGTGGACACCTGACTAAAAAATAAATTAGGCTTCACTAATTATGGTTCAGTTATAAGTACTATTACTATTATTGTTATATATACAATTCAAGCATCCAGTGTGAACGGAGTGCTATAATAAAGCTAACCTTTGGTGGTTAGGCCTAAAGAAACCATATTCATTAAGCATTTGTAGGTCATAATGCTACTACAAATATTTGTCCATTTGTATCAAAATTTATCAAAATTGATGTATGGATGCTTGTATCCCTCTTGGATAGGGATTTGTTATCTACAGGGAGAGGTCTAGGTCCCCTTTTATATAAACCCCCCTCCAATCTCCATCCTTTTTTTGTTTGTGTAAAAAAAAATTGGACCGAAGTGAATTTTTGTACGTATGCCTCATTCATTAGCAAGATCATCTATGCAAAATTTGAAATCATTTCGAAACAAAGTAAATATAGTGCTTCTCGATGATGCTATTTTTAAGGATCAATTAAATGCTGCTAAGCTGTTGGATGAACTCAAGGATTTTGCAACAACATCCAAATAAAATAGGAAGATCAATTAGAGTATGCACTGCCCTTCATCCCAATTGTAGACTCTAACTGAAATAAGATTTTGCACTATATTCAAATGAATCAAAATTATTATGTTAGATATATGGATAGGGACTCACTAGACTCCCCTTTCACTACACCTCATTGTACACTCCTACGATCTTTAGAGCTATACAATTTGAAATCAAACAAAACTTTGGACATGTTAAATCTACCCTATGAACATCATGTCAACCTCTTTGGATCGAGACCTCGCATTCCTCTTCCATTTTTTGTGTAAAAAAAAAATCGAGACAAAGTATATTTTTGTAGAAATGTTGTATTTATTGGCAAGATCATATATGCTATATTATATTTCAAAATATTTAACCCATTCAAAATCGCAAACTAGTATGAAAGTTTGGAAAGAAAATATTTATTTGAACCATCGACTTGAATAGTAAGTTTCAAGAGGTTAAATATTTCAAAATGACTCAAATTTTGCATATAGATCTTGCCAACGAGTATAACATATCTACAAAATTCTACATTATTTCGATTTTTTTGGGATAGAAGGACGGTTAAAAATTGGTGGGGCATTTATAAGTTGAGGGGTCGTTATCCTTCATGTGTGTGTAATATACACACACAAGAACACACACGCATATATATATATATATATATATATATATATATATATATATATAGTATCTCTCTCTACACACACATAATATATATATAAGATAAGAACTTAGCTATATCATAGACATTCAACTGTTGTGAATATGGACATTAACTCAACACTGGTGCGAAAATATAATAATGTATATATCAGCTATATGATTCATCATAGCCGCAAAGTAATAAAAGTGTTGATGGACAATGGTCAATTGAAGTTTGCAATTGGGTTTATCTGAATATATTTAACATGATAAATTTGATGTTAAAATTAATGATTAAAATAAATGTTTTAATCATCAATATTGATTTATAATGTTAAGAGGCTAGAAATTTCAAAATGATTTCATTTTTTATAGAGAAAATTTTCATAATATATATTAAACATTATAAAACTCTGTGGCATGCTTTTAAATCTTCTATGTCTCGCCCGAGACCATTTTCACGCTTAGACGAAACGAGACATCAAATCTCATTCATATCTCCCCTTACACTCATCTCGTGCGAAGTATTCAAATCTCATCCGAAATATGGATCAAAATTTCAATCGAAATTATATCTTTTTCTTTTACATGATATTTTTTTCATTTTCAGTTAGATTTACAAGAAACTACTCAATTCAATACTGATTTACCAACTCTTTGAACATATTTTTTACTTTTTATCTTGATGGGCACAGCAAAAGATTTCATTTGACTTTTATGTTCAAATAAGAGGATATTATTTAATCGTTCCCAAATAAATTAAGTTAATCAAACCATCACTCTTCTCTAAACCAATAATTTCAATTTTTACACAAATAAGCATGTTACAATTTTTATTTTTACTTTAAAAACTACGGTTGTTAAATAAATCATTAAAACATCAATTTTTGAAATATAAGTTATTCCATGATATTCTCGAGATATACATTAAGATCCAAGATGTTAATCTGAGATGTACGCCCAAGATACGTTCATCTTGTTCGAGATCTCCTCCAATACGAGATAGCTTAGGTGAAAATTCCAAAATGAAACATGATTGAAATCTAAGATTTAAAACCTTGCTCTGTAGCATTTAAAGTAATGTAACTCAACAACTTATAATAGGAGGGTTACAAAAGAGGGTTATCATCAAATATCGAACAACATATAAGTAAATACAAAATAATAATAATTCATAATAATAATATAAGGAATGTTAAATGGCACACTTTTTTGGAGCACTTTTTTAGCACATCTTCCATACTTTAAGCTAAAATATTACAAATCCTACAAAAATTTGTGGATACATTCACACCATACTTAAGATCGTCTCCACAAAATTTGAGCTTATTTGAATACATCTAACACGATGAATTTGACATCTCAAATCAACGGCTAAAATTAAGAATTAATGTTGACTTCTGATTTTGAAAAGATGCTCGAAATTCCAAAAAGATCTCGTTTTTTGTGAATATGTATTCAAAATGTAGATGCTATAAACAATATGACTCATAAAATGATAAAAGTGTTGAAAGGATGCTCCAAAAGCAAAGTGTAATGGAACCTACCTATGCATGCATACATACACATATATAGCAAATTATCAAAATGGGATTCAAATCGTAAATCGTGAAGTTCAAATTTTAAATCAACGTGACTTAAATCATAAATTCAAAAGGTCCTTATTTTAATGTTTGTACACATGTTGGAATTGATTATGATGCTTAAACTTTTACATTTAGACTCAAAAAATCGTATTTTCTTTTGTTTCATATTTAAATTATTTTGCTTAGAAAACACTAGAATTGGAATTATCGATTCAAATAAACACACTGAATATATAACGATGTATTGAATGATTTTTCTCAACTGCGTTTTAAATGAGTTTGAATCGGAATGTAAATTGAATTGGAAAGGGGGAGATTCAATCCGAAATGGGATTTAAATCATAAGTTTTAAAGATTTTTGATAATAATGATATATAGTATATGCACACATACAAATATATGTTTGTGTGTGGGGAAAGAGAGAGAAGTTACCTATATTGCAGATATGCAGTTGTTATGAATATGAACATTAGCTGAATACTGGTGCAAAAATACAATAACACATATGTCTGCTATATGATTTATCCTAGACGCAATGTGATAGCAGTGCTGATGGGCAATGATCAAGTAGAGTCTGCAAAAATCTTAATCAAAACAGATCATCTTAATCTCCATGTCTACAAACTTTGGGTACACCAAAATTCAGGTGGATTTGTTGCATGTTACTCATTCACAACAAACATACAGAATTGTCTAGATATTGTTAATATGTGTCTGTTTATCATATTACTTAAATATTGGTGCACTGTAATTGACGGTCATAAATATTGATCATGTTACTGTTTTTGGTAATGATAGTTTTTCAGAAAAATGTTTCTCAAATTTGTCAATTAAGTCATTTAGTTTTGGGCTTATGGGTTCCATCTCCAGCTGACCCCAACTTGTTTGGGAATAATGGCTTTGTTGTTGTTGTGGTTGTTGTAAATAAAAAAGATAAGTAGTAGTAGAATGATAATGATAATAATATAATATAATATAGATACATACTCAGTTTAATCATGAAAGTTAATTCAAAATTTGAAAACTGAAAGGGAACTTATAGTACATGCCGACACTTACCATAAAGCAAGCATGCACACACGTGTGTAGCGGCTATTTAGAGATAAAAAGGAAAATAAATGCTGATACAACATTTCTAACCATTCGATGTCACTGTATTTACATAATGGGTTGAATTCAGCGGAGATCTAATGGTTCAGATTTGTTGTCTCACCAACTTGTATCACAATAGAACCTCAATATACACACACCTAAATATATGTACGTATGTATGTACATATGTATGTGTATTGTTGTAGGCCTTGGTTAATAATTAGATACATTAAGAAGATATCAAGTTGCCTAAATTGTCCGAATGTTATATATGTAGTACACACAATAAACAAACTATGATCATATTAGTACTTAGCAGTCAGTACATTTAAGCCTTTATATTCAACATTCTATTAGGAGTTCAGCACTGGATACTGAGAAGTAATGAAAAAGTCTGACTTCGTTGTTTGCTTGATAATTACTACTTCTATGATAACATGTATAATTAAACAATGGTACCTGAAGGATTGCAATAAGTTAAAAGGATGAATGAATATAGGTTTTATGCCAAATATACCCAGATAAATTTGTAAGCATGTATTCAAATTTCAAAGTGTATAATGCATAGTTGCATACCATCTTTCATTAAAGTACGAATGTCAACAGCATTTCAACCATGAGATTTACCATCATATAACCACCACATGGTTTGTGAATGATGTCAGGCGTCATGAAGTTTGCCTTTTTTTGGGTATAAGCTTCAAGTGTTTGTTTATGGATTACATACCAACATAAAATATCTTTAAAAGTTTATAAATTCATCCGCTAGTAATTTTTTCATGACAGGAAAGTGTGATTACTCTTTCTTCATGCCTAAAAATGATAGGATTTCCAGCTAAAATAATAAATCAACTTAACCATCTAGTTAATTCACATACCCCAAACATTTTGCATATTCATTACCCAAATATTTTGTTGATTGTATTCTGTGATTTATTTTTTATTCTTAAATCATAGTTTTTACATGCTAGCATTCGGTGTATTAGTGAATCTTCTAATTGTTTTATGCAGTTGTCGCTTAATCAGATTTATGCAGATGTAATCTCCTTGAATCGATAAGATCCACAAGCAAAACTTAAATTCCTAATCCTTTGAATTTTAGAAAGAAAACAAAAAAAATAATACCTCAATCATCATCATCTTCTTCATCATCATCATAATCATACGCATTAACCTGCATCCACATCACCTACTGCAAGCATAAATCATTTTAAAAGTATGAATCAATTTTAAAATGTACAAAAAAACAGTGGGAAAAGAGGAGGTTTTGATGGAGATATATCGAGGAAGCTGTAGTAATGATAGTGACAGAGATTTAAGTTCAGGCAAACTACACAAACCTTTATATCTTCAGAATCTGTACTGTCCCAGTGACGTGTAAAGAATATGCTGAAAATGAGGAGAAATTTTTGTTTTTTACAAACTACTTCCAATATTTCATATAATTACCATTACCCATTTTAGTTTTGCTATTACTGTTCAAACGTATGAGACACAAGGTATATACAGGCGCTATAAATCATCTATCTGCAAGATTGGTTGGTTTTGCCTAATTAGCATATGTGTGTCCCAAATGCATGAAGCTGGAAGCAATCATTTGAAACGAATAAAGCATAACAAAGGTAGAAGCCACCATCTCATTTCTCATATATAGTTAGCCAGCATTCTAGCATCAGACAAAAATCCAGTAAAACAAGTACAACTACATTTCATATTTTCACACGTTAGCAGAGTTGCTTCCGTACAAAGTTAACAATAACATCGATAGCAACAATTAACCAGATATAGAATATCCACATAAAAGATTAGAAATATGCATCCACATGTATATTCACTTTGAAAAAAGAAAAGAAAAGAACAGATTGGAAATTACATCGGTTAAATCAAGGTTGTAATTCACGATTAAACCTAGTGTTTATGAAGTGTGGTTCAATTCGAAACTTCTCAAAAGTTGAAATCAGCATTGTCTGAATAGAGTTCGACCGATAATTCCAGTTGCTTCCGAGATGTGTAGCAGCTCTCACTGCTGCTCAAACTCAATCCAGGCTTAGTGATGCACTTATCAAAACACTTGCTCCTTACGATCTGCCAACGTTGAAAAAAAATGTGCATCTATATCTAAAAAATAATATTTTAATCATAGATTTCTGGAAACAAAATAATCAAACTTCAACTCGCCGTACAAAGAACAACAAAAATAAGAACGTAAAATTCGATCGCTGGTCTTAATGTTCCAATCTATCGTATAAAACAAAATTATAAAAAATTGAACATGTTAAATTTGGCAAGGAAAACAATATAAATAACATGAGAAATGATATGAAGATTACATCAATAATAGCAATGAGGAGCAAAGGAAGGCAAACTTTCAGTGAGATGACAGGTTGAGAATAGGCGCAGATTCATTGGGTGATTAAAGACAGGGAAAAGATAGTGTGCTCTTGTTGCCGCTTTAACAGTGGGCTGACTGTGGTAATTCCACATATACGAGCGATTAAAAAGGAGAAAAATTGCTCCCACTACCAGTCAGCTAAAAATTGTATATTTCTTCTACCTTTTATTAAAAGATGTTTGAGAACCTGAAATAATTCAACCAATTCGGTTTTAGATAACATAACACTAAAAGTATCCATATTTAGAGCTTCCAAAAAAATTAATGACTTGTAGATGAATAGGAACTCCCAAGGATTTACATTGAAAAATAAAAGTGAAAATTAGAAAGACCCTCTTATTTCCAAACTTAATCCACTTCCGCCCCCTTCCTAAAAACGCAATCCATGAAACGTCACTGAAATTATTTCCGGTGAAAATATATATATATATATATATATATATATATATATATATATAGAATTATATTAAATCGCTATTATTTATGAATAAAAAATTGCAAAAGAAATCGATTTTATTCAAATATTTGCAAATTTATTTGCAAATATTTACAGCACTAAAAACTGCGAATTTTCAAAAGAAGTTAGAATTTCCTTTTCAAATATTTGCTCATATTAAATTGCGATTCAATACAAATTCAAATCGTGAAAATAATGGAAAAATGGTGAAAATAATTCTATGTGTATCTCATAGAATGTGTTTTTGAAAGGGGAATCTGATCTATTTTGAAGGGTGTTTGACAAACCTTCCAAAATAAAGAGTGATTTCAATATGAAATCAAGGTTCAATTTGTTTGATTTACAAAGGAGCTTAACTTCTAACCTATACCATCAACAATGTTGTTGTACACGGTTAGGGAATTTTTTCCCTTTACGATCATCACATCTCTTACGGTATGTTAATATGCTTGGCAATCAAAAAGAAAACAATGTTCTTGACTTTATTTAAAATGATTTTTGATTCTAGAATGTCATTAATTTGAAAAATCAATTCATAAAAAAAATGTTACTTTGGTTAAAATATTTTCTTCGGATAGAGAAAAAAAAGCACTAAGAATCGTTTACTATTCGCATCAAAATTAACTTTTTGAGTTTTTCTTTTTAACAAACAAAATGTTCAACTTCTAGTAAGCTATATAAAAATGTCCTAATTTCCCTGCTTAGTTTGGCTCACTAATAAGAGCAAATTTGTGCATGCTTCTTTTCTGTTTTCCTTTGGCTGGTAGTGTCTATTTTACCTTGTTGTGTCATTTTGATATATTAACTATTTGGTTGTGGGACAAGTTACACAGTGAATGTGATGTTAGTTTATATTATTAGTCATTGTATAAATTAGCAACCAGTAACTAATATATGGTGATTGATACCTGAAAGTCCAGTTTATTATTATTCTAGACCATTTTCAATGCTTATTTAGTACAAGATGTCATTTATATCTATTTTATGGTGGGCAAGTTGACGTCGAGCTCTTTATATCGCTCCAAACATTATAATTTCAAAGTTAGAATAAAACAAATGCTTCATTGCAGCTCGGGTTTTGGCATGATGTGAGCCAAGTTCATGCACTAAGCATCGAAATCGAATGGACAGCATATAGATTATACGGTGACCTAGTAATGGAAAGAAGCTTTGTATTTGATTGATAAAAGGGGCAATGAGTTAATGGTAGTGCTTTACAATTGTTTGAAAACGGTCGTAGGATCCACTCTTTATACTATTTTTGGTATTTTATAAGATCAGTAAAACAAATACCTTTACTTTTTTCTTAAAAATTCATGAATCTATTTATCTTTCTCTATCTTAAGATCATGAATTTTTCTTGCCTCTAATTTTATTTTTTATTTTGACGATAAGAAAACTCTTCCTTTACTAGCATTTTTCTATAGGCCACCTATATTCACACACCATAAAAAACTTTTCTCACCCGGCATAGAAAAATGGTTTCCAACCCACTTATTTCTTTTTCCACCCTAACTTATTCCACTTGTACCCTTCTGATGTTTTACATCTTTCTTCTACTAATTTCTTTTAATCTTCTTCTTCTTCCATCTAACTTTATCCTAAAGTTGAAACATCTAATAGGATTTATTTTAACTCCTTCATGGTATAGAATAAAACTACTAAAATAACTAATTTTTATTTAATTTCAACTGAATTTTGATTTGTAATTAGAGATTTTACCTAGAAAAATATATGTGAAGGGAAGAGGGATCTGCAATCGAGGAAGAAGGGAGAACTAACATTCGAGAAAAGCATATTCCAAAAAATATACATGTTATGCATAAAACTAAACATCAGTTATTTCCTAGTATGCACTGCACTAGGCTTCCATCAATACCAAGTTTGATGCATACTAGTTTTTTTACACTTTCCAAGCTTACCACAAGCTAGATCATATTATTTCCAAGCTTGGTACAAAGTAGAGTTCTATTATTTTCAAGTTAAAAAAAGGAGTAAAGTTTTATTATAACATAAGAGAACAATACATGCACTCTTTTACTTCTAGAATGCTAAAATGGTAATGCAAAAATTTGTTATTTTTAATGGGACGTGTAAGGAAAAAATTGGAGTCTTAAATAGAAATGGCCTTTTATATATTCGTTGTTTCATAGTCGCTTCTTTAATATCGCTAAGATCAAAAGGAACTATCTAAGTGGGCATACATTTCCATTTTGATTTATTTTCTTCAAAGATGAATTTTATAAGTTCATTAACCATGATTATTTAATTTTCATTACTTTTCCCTTTGTTGTATGATATATATGCAAAGTTCGGGTTTTTGGTAGGACGTTCAAGATTTCAAATTTTGGGTTGATTTGCCTGTTTTGAGAATTTCATTGTCTATTTAGTTCTAAATTAACATTAATCAACGACATTTTTATTTAAATGAAAATTAGTTACACCATAAAACAAAAATTGTTATTCTCATAAATGATTTAACTAAGGCCAATTCTATTTGAAGTTCACTAATTGTCATCCACACCTCACAAAACCAAAGAAAATAAGACTGATAAATTAAAGACACGTATAACATTTCTTTAGTGTGCTACTATTCATACCTCTATTCACACTTCTGACCACCAAAACTTAAAGCTGTCAACGGATACTTTTGGATACGGATAGTGTTATATCCGTATCCGAAATCATTTTCGGATATCAGATATCCGTATCCACTTAATTTTCGGATATCGGATATCCGTATCCGTTTAATTTTCGGATACGGATGGATATTGGATATTTATCCGCTCCGTCCATAATCAATAAATTTAAAAGTATAAATGAAAAGTTTGGATCAACATAAAACAGTTTTGTACTAATGTTCATAAAAAAACCAAGGAATGAAAAAATATGATGATAAAACATTGTTTTATATCAATATCCATATATGTATCCAAAAATATTCACACTAAAACTGTCTATTTTCACTAAAAATGAGCAAAAACCATATCTAGTAACATCCAACGGTTAGGAAATAATTGAAAAATCATTTATTAATTAAATATATATATGCATTAGTTAATCGGACGGATATTTTTTTGATACGGATACCACAATATCCGTATCCGGAAAGCTTTTCGGATATCGGATATCCGTATCCGCTTTTCGGATAACGATATTATTCATATTTTCGGATACGGATACGGATTCGGACGAATACCAGATTTTTCGAATACCCATTGACAGTCCTACAAAAACTAAAGGTCATCTCTTATAACAATAATCTATTCTTCCTAACACCACAAAAATTCAAATCAACTAAAATGGAGAGGCACCCATCAAAACATAGTCTTCCTTCTTCACTTAGTTCAAAATGCAAGCTCCCTTCGTCGTTGAATCCTACTCCATCACCGTCGCCATCGCCTTCGCCGCCGATAATGAAGAAGCTAAGTCCGCAGACCAGCGTCGCTTCTCAACAGTCCACAAGAGTAAGTCTATAAACCTTAATTCGCGTTATTTAGGTCTAAATTTCTCATTCTCGTTTGTCAAGAACCATATTTGTCATTCGCATTGCTAACTCGATTGAATGCATTTGCAACCAAGCATTAGACGTTGTAGTCGATTGAATGCATTCACGTTGTAATACTAAATATGGATAATACTGAAACCCGATTGTTGTAGTCAACGTCTACGACTTGTTCGGTTGTGAATTGACGAAAACCTACTTTTTGTTCGTTTGAACGCGGCCATACAGATAATTTTTTGAGTTGGGGATTGGTGTAAAACTTGTTCGGTTGTATACGGCCGAGAAAAGATTTTTTTTGTCGGTTGGACGTCGCCGAATAGTTTATTTTTGAGCTGGGGTACTATTTGATATTTGGTCAGTTGTTTATAACCCAAAAAAATTTAATGTTCGGTGAACATGGCTGAGCAGATCAACTTTCTTATGCATGACTATGAATTTTATTATTTTTTGAATTACTATGAATTACTGAATATTGAATCTAAATCTACGCACTAAATATGGATTGATGCGCTATAAATATTAATGTGATATTGGTGTGCTGTGAATATTGTTGTGCTATGAATTTCAATTTTTTCTTTAATATAAAGTAAATCTGGATGTGCTACGAATATTGTTGTGTTTGTAAATTTAGTAATCATGCAATATAATTGTAAATGTCATTATATATGTTATAGAAAAGGAGAAGCAAGCGATGACAGCTTCGTTGAGACGTAAACGTGCTGCGTAGCTAGAGAAGAAAAAAAGGAGCAATTAGTATAGAGTTGCTGCGGGGAAAGCGGTAGAAAAGTTGAAAGAAAATCCAAGTTCTCAAAAAAAATCATTTGTTCAGTGTCTTGATGTGGAACGTACAACAGTTGACTTGTTGGAGGAAGCGTTGAATGAACTGGATAAAAGGAAAAACGTGCAAAAAGAAAGAATGACCGTCGGATATGATTGTTTAATTGTTGTATGTTGTTATGGATGTACTTTTGTATGTTGTTATGGAAGTACTTTTGTATGTTGTTTTGGATGTACTTTTTTATGAACTTGCAATGTACTTTTGGATGAACCTACGATGTACTTTTGAACTGTGTTGACTTACGGATGGAGTTGTTGCATGGAGTTGTTGCTTGTTGTCTTATGGATGTACGTCCGAAATGTGTTTATGTTGAAATAGATGGAATTTTTGCTTGATCATTGTACTTTTGGATGTGCAATATGTATTGTTTGTGTTGGAAGTGTGGTGCAATATGAATTGTTTATGTTGGAAGTACTTATAGATGTGTAGTATGAATTGTTGAAAGTACTTATATATTTGCAGAATGAATTTAACAAGTTATAACCTCTGATCGGTCATAATTGACCGAAGCATTTCAAAATGTCCCGGCCGTTACAACCGTGCCAATGCAGTTATTAAATAATTTATAAGATCCATCTTCTGGTCGGTTACCAACAGCCAAAGAAAAAATAAGTACTTGGTTTTGAACAGCCGTGAAGTTGTTAGTAAATAATTCAGCAATGCTCTGTTTTGTCGTCAACGACCGAACCATTTCGAAATATGCCGGCTGTAAACAACCGTGGCAATGTCGATACTAAAACTTTTGATCCATCTCTTTATCGGTTACCATCTGCCGAAATAAATATAAATGCTCGTTTACTAAAGGTCGTGCAATTGATTGGTTAAACAGTACAAAAATTCTCTATACGGTTTTGCCCAACAGAAAATTTACCATACCAACGGTTGTTGGCAACCGAACAGAGAATTCGATCGAAATTAAATAATGTTAGTTAAATCTCCACGGTGGTGTTGTCCCGAGTATTTAAAGAACTTTCGGTGGGTAACCACCGAACAACTTTAGCACGGTGGTGAAAAGCTGAATGAAGGAATATGGTGTGATGGTCTGAAATGTATAAAAAATAATCATCTGTATTAAATTTTTAAAGGTGGCTAGTAGAGTAAACAGGCGTGTCAATAGAAGCACACTTTCTTTATTCTTCTCGCATTCAAACCTTTATTTTACAAAAAAAACCAATATCTCAAATTAAACCCATCAAAAATACAAAAAAGTTTAATGAAATTTGATGATGGAATTGGTTACGGTGGCCCGTGGCCCTGGTGGTGAAGAGAAGTATCAGATGTAGGTGAGCTTCTATTTTCATGCAATTAACGACATCATAAACCTCAACTTTGCAATAATCCAAAAATAAAATGAATTGAAAATAGTATGCTACAAACTAAAATATAATAAAAACTCACATATTGATGGTAATAGAGTGACGAAGGCTTGAATTCTTGAATGTTTGAAGTAGAAGATTAAATGTAGGAGGTGAAAACTGCAGAACGTACATGTGAAACGTAAATGAGGGGTTTTGTGTTAGATTGAAAGAGGGATAATATTGGAATTAGGGAGATAATTGGGGTTTTGATATTGGATGATCTTAGGGGGGGTCAAGAGCAAAATGCGTACTTCACATCATCTGCGCGTCACCAAATAAAAAAGATATTTTCTTTCCTTGAGGCCGTTTTTAAACTTATTATCGCACATAGTTCAATTTTAAAACTAATATCAAGTATAGCCATGTTTTAGCCAATTCGGCGCTGGACTGACCGAAATGCACTGCCGACTTTTCAAAAACTGCAAATGTAATTTTTTTTTCTAGCGACCTTTAAAAATCGTCAGTTAAGCATTGAGCTAACCTTTCGCAGAGTTATATTTGATATTAGTTTTAAAACAATGTTATTTACGATGATAAGTTCAAAAATGAGGCCCAATCAGAAAAAACTGCAACTGTACCCTAAAACAGCAGCATCCGAAACAGCAGAAAATGAATGGAGGGAGGACATCGGGGGAGGAGTATAATTTAATGGTGAGGATCATTGCCCGCATTGGTTTTCGGACGTAGTTTCGGGTGAAGCAGCATTGTTGAATAAAAAATAAAAAATAAAAATAAAAACCAATCGTAAAGGAGAAGTATTTAAAAGCTCTTTTATCATTAAAATTTAATATTAATTTTAACAATTATTTACATATTTCTTTCAAAAAAAATTCTATTATTTTATATTTAACTCCATATATATATTAAATTTAGTTGGATGATTTTAAATTTAAGTTTTTTAAATAAATACAATTAACAAATATTCATTAAATGATCTAATAAATTTTTAAACATGACAATTCAATATGTGTACGGCATTTATATTGACAAAAATGGTAAAACTAATTTTTAATTCAAGTCGAGATAGTTTTAAATTTCCACAATTATATAAAAGCTATTACAATATTCTACTAATATTCTCTCCTATCATTTTGCATTTAAATGCCAACATTCAATAATTTTTACAATTATTTATGAATTTCTCCTAAGTTTTCTTATATTATTTTACATTCAAGTCATATATTTGAATTTATTATTTGATCTTCAATTTAAAAATTTTAACTAAATCCAATTAACAAATATTTATTAATTGATTTAATAAATCATAAGAAAATGTTAGTTCAATGTGTATAACACATTTCTACTGACATAAATGGTAAAACTATTATTAATACATCATGCAGAATGGGAGTCATTTTTGCTTAATTGTGCAGAATGACATCCGCTCAATTTCTACTGACATCAATAATAGTTATACCATTGATAACTAACCTTTTATTTAAAACGTAACCTTTTATACAAAACTAAAATTTCCGCTCAATTTCATTTCGAACCGATGAGTCGAATCAGAATGGATGGAATTTTTTGTTTTGATTGAAACCTCAAAACATGCTATTCACAACCATTTGTACACATACTAATTTTTATTTATGTATTTCCTTTTTTGGCTTTGAGAAACATTATTTATTATCCCACTTCTTGTATCCAACAAACTACTTTGCAAATCTCACTAATATCATGCACTAGTGTCCATTCTTATTTAAGACGGGTTGATGTTAGTGAACTCGAATAAATTTTAGATGCACAGAAATGTTAGATGCAGCTTGCACTGTATTAGATAAGGTATGTAGATTGGATTATGATTAGTCTCACATCGCAAAATATCCTAAAGAAGATGGGCATGTGTGTGACGACCCGGAATTTCTAACAATTAAAAACTTGAATATTTAATTGATTTTAAATATTTAAAGGTTAATGTTAACTTGAATTTCGAAATATCAATATTTACTTGATAATTAAATTCTTGAATTATATAGTTTAAACATTAAATCATATAATCTGAAATTGGGTAAATTATTGAATCTGAAATTTCTAAGCCTGTTTAAATAATTTGAAGGCTCATAAAATTTATAATGATGATACTGAAGATAATAGAATGGTTGAAATTTAAATTAAAGGTGATTTGTTCAATTTTAATAATATATCGTTTAAATCGATATTTAAAAATAGCTTTCCGAGGCACAGTCTCGGAATTCGACGAAACCAGTTCCATTGAATCCGTAATAGTTAGTTATTATCGGGTTTCAATTTTCGTAGCAATCGGAATTTTCATTTGACCCTGGCAGCTCAAAACGCTTAGAACTATTTTAATCGATTTAATTTAAAATTGATCGTTTACTTCCGTAACTTGCGTATATGATCAATTTAGCCTCCGAAACACGTTCCATCGTGTTCGGGATAAGGGTTTAACATTATAAACGCCTAGTGGCACGCCTCAATAGGAGGTCAAGTTTTTTTTAGTCGCATTTATCGGACATTTTGAATTTGAATTTAAATTAAATAAATATATATCTATTCTCCTACAACCCAACATTCAGCAGCCTTTCCTTCAAATCACTGTCTCCACTCGTACATGCAACATCATTGTGTTTCTCCTTTTCTTTCATTGTCAAAACCAAATTGAAATGCCAGAGAAAAATGAAAACAAACGAAGAAAAAAAATGGCGAGCGAACGTAACAAAATTCAAATCGCCTTGTTCTTTTCCCTTTTCCTTCTTCAGTTAAAAGGAAACTGCCCTCAAATTAAAAATCGAAAGAAAAAAAAAGATCTAGAAATCGAATTCATTCGATTTATTAAAAAAAAAAAGAGAAAGCCTCGCGATCGAAGCATGGCGACGTGGTGGCAACCGCAAGTCGAGGCCATTTGGGGTTTGGCGTGTTGGCCACATCTTGGTCGCGATTGTCTTTTCTTTGGGAGCCCGGCTACTCTGGTGGCGCGCGTACAGCGAGGCAAAGATGAGGTAGGAGCATCGAGCATGTCGTAATCTCGAGCTTGTTAGGCGAAGGTTAGTGCCGTAGTGGGTTCGCGATTGTTTGCGCCGTGCTAGGGTTTGGGTCTCTTGGGTTTCAGATGAAGCAGTAAGGTATATTCTTTTTCAATTTAATTATTAAAAAAAATGTTGAGAGGTTGCTGTAAATATGAACAGTCGTGTTTTTGAATTTGATTATGTATAAGATATAGAGACCTTAACTTACTAATTAATGTAAATATTTATACAAATATTTTTAGTTTATTGTTTAATCTGAAATAATGATAATAATGAAATATTTATTTTGTTAAATGGAATGGTTAACTAATAAATTCATATAAAGGGATTTAAATTTAAATTAAATAAGTAATTAATTAAATCTATGGGAATTAACTGTTCAATTTATTTATATATTAATAAAATTGTATAAATATTTATACAAGGTCATAGACTGAAAAGAAGCGTGCCGGTTTAGATGTGGATTGCAAAACAGAAATCAAAGGTGAGTAAAGCTCGCACTTCTGGATTTTTTTTATATATTTAAATCTAAGTGGTTGAATTTAAATGATTGGCTGAATGGTTGAAATTGAGTTGATATGCTATATTATATAGTAATGTATAGTCTATATTGAATTAGTTGATATTCTGGGATGAATATTTTGGTAATTGGATGTTGTGGTTTGCTTGGATATTTCGGTACCCTGAATTATCGAAATATATAAAAGTTGGATTTTTGAAAGAAAATAAATGGTGAAGATTTGAAAATGAAATAATTATAGAATGAAATATAAATGAATTGGAAGAAATAGAAGTGATATTTAAAGACGGGAGTTAACTTGTAAGGCAGAGATTTAAAACAAGTTCTAAATCCAAGTAAATCTAACAAATAAAGTTTTAAAATATTAAGTGTTTTAATAACTTGAATGTCAAAGTGCAATTATAAACCGAATTGAATTTAAAAATAAATGAGGTTTTAAATTCCTTTAAGCTTCCATTATAAAAAGAGAAATTAAATCAGATTAGATTAAATTGAAATGTAAATGGGAAATCATTAATTTATATAATTGATAATGTAAATAGAGATTGATTAGTTAAGAAAATAAATCAATATATGTGACTTATGAGAAGTTAATTAATATAAGTAATTAAGTATTAATGTAATTAATATTGTTAATTAATTTATGAAGTAATCAAGATTACTTATTGATAGAAATTAAGGATAATTAATAGCGCGAAATTAATTAAAGATAATTACTTGAATTTAATGGAAAAATAATTAATCCAGGGTGATTAATTAAGATGAATAATGGAGGATTGACTGGTTAATTAATTTATAGTTAATTAATGTTAATAAAGGAATCTAAGTGATTGCGGTTTGATATTCAATTAGAATTAATTGAATTGATTTGTATATGATTAAGTTTTGCTTATGGATGATTGGATGGGATTTGATGCTTTGAATGAGTTGATGTCTCTAATATGAAATGTTGTGTACTTCATTTGGATAACTTGGGTTGGATGACATGAGACTAGAAGAGGCCGGGATCGGGTATTGGGAAATACCCGAAACCGCTTCGAATTCTTATAAATTGATATGTGAGATTAACAGGTTGGAATGAAACGTTTTAAGTGAATCAGACTATTTGATCGAAATGTTGGTATTTAGGAAACTTATGTGTGAAATAAATTATGTTTACGACATATTGTGAATTTGTAAAATTGGTTTGAGTTACTCTGGGTTCCATATAAGATGTATGATTTATATTCCATGTTAGATGGGTTTACTCACGCTGGTTTCCAGCCTGACCCGGGTGTTACTTTGGTGTAATGCTCGGGTCAGACCGAGTATTACAGATTTCCAGGTTAGGACGTGCTAGAGCTTAGGAGGCGAGCTGGATGGCATTAGTGTGTGGAGTATTTCCACTGTGTTTATATTATTGATAATCTGAGATATGATAATTGTAAATATTCAGTGACTATATATGTAACGCCCCGAAAATTTTCGACTTTCGAAAATTCAACATCGATACTCACTTTATCGACTGCCGAGAAATCGAAGGTCGGAAACCCGAAATGTTATGGTTGAAGAAGAAGAATTTAAGAAAAGAAAAAGAAAGAAGACAGAAGAAGATAGAAGAAGATAGAAAAAAAGAGAGGAAAGAAGACAGAAAATAGAAAAATAGAACAGAACAGAAAGGAAACAACAAGGAATAGAAAATAACTGAACAACAACAGAATCTCACAATTCGCAGCGGAACAACATATAATAATAAATGAATAATCTTTAAACAAAGAACTATATCAGTTATTACATTTCATCACATTTCATTACATCATATCATCAGAGTGTACAACAACAACAACAAACACTGCAGCGGAAAAAGAAATACTATATACCAGTAATACGCCATGCCATCCAGCTTGCCTCCAGCAATTCCAGAATATCCTGATAAACCTAACTCTTGACTGCCCGTGTGGAAATTGGTGGGCACCCAGAGTTTAGGAAGGAAAACAATAAACTCCGAGTCAGTCATGTGACTGGTGTGAGAACTCAGAACAGTTTATTTATCTTTAAAATCAAAATAGAGGAATATTTTTAAATTCAATTCGCAATGCTTTTTAAAAATGAGACTACCATAAGACCTCCTGCCACACACACAATGCAAACGCAGACTTGGAGAAGATTTCTCCTTATGATAGCCAAAGATGCTTGATACGCATTTAAAAAGAACATTTCATATTATTACTAGTGCATAGTGTAGAAAAAAATCATTTCGAAAGTAGAATATAAATCTTAGCCAGCATAGGTACCATTATATTATGCCTACTATAGCTACCATATTAAATGGCAGGTTCTACAACTAAAACCGTACAAGTCTCGTATTGTTTCTTTGGATTTCCAACGAATGATCAGGCCAAGGAACTTCCCATTGCCACATGGGAATGCCTCTGGATGGACATCCCCGAGAACCAAACCGGATCTCTACCAACACAAGGCCGGGTTACCCCTAACTGAGTAACAACTGACCGAATATGCCATCCCCCGGTCCTTTGGGACCTTTCACCGAGCGCTCGCAATCAATTCACACAATCATAACAAAGTGTTTTCAACATGAGTAAGTATCTGGGCTCCATACCATGATACCACCCTTTTCCAGAAGGAAATGCACACATCCTAAAGGGCGCTACCCCTCATAACCTTGCTGCTTCTTTCCTGTTTTGACCATTCACGGGGTGTGAGGCTCGACGAAGTCACGTCCACAAAAACATATTTTATACAAAAGCCATGCTTTGGGTCAACAAATGATCATAGAAATGATCACCAAGATAGACGATCAAATAAACGATCCTATCACAAATAATCAACACAATGATCATTTACAGCAACACTCAGCATGTCACATTACCAAATTGGGAATATATCGCTGATAACATTCAAGTACATAACCTCTGAGCTCGTACGTCTCAGAGAAGGGTGTTAAGCTAAAAGAATAAATTCTCCGCCACCAACAGAAATATATTTGAAAGAAATCGGCTTTATATCTCAACTTGTAATGTCAGACATACAATCCATACAAGTCTGTTCCGGGCTCGAACAAAACCGAAGGCACTTCTCACGAAGCCCTTGCAAATCCGGGTATTCACAATCCCGATCAAATTTCCCATCACTTAAGGAATCTCTATACCAGGAGCTACCCAGTGCAGAGACAATCGATAGGTCATCCTATCGCTTTCACAAATACTCGGTCTTCAATACCGGTCATCAAATGCAATTCATAACGACGTATCACATATTCGGAATGGGTTATACGACCCCATGGTCCTTTCCCGGTTAACCCGAATAGTGAGCGCTTATTCAAAAATAAGTGTGGTATTCAAATTCAAACAAATCACATCAATTACCCATTCAAAGGGAAATATTGATAGTCGGTTATTGAACTATCAATGAATATGCACACATCACCAGATTCCAAATAATTTTTCAAATTATTTATTTCACAAAATATCTTTACAAGATATAAAATTTCAATACTTCAAAAATAAATCAATATTTATTTTTAAACAAATTCTCCTTTTCATTCATAAATTCCATAGTGAAATTTATATTCCAAAATATCCATGCATATACGATTTCAATTATTCATTTCAATATTCCTTTTCAATTTATCTTCAAAAAGATAAATTCTCAAAATATTCACTTCATATTGGAAAACATTTCCATACTTATTTATTCATAAGTAATTCACAAATTTTATTTATTTTCAACCTTTGGAAAATATTCAATATACTTAAATCGAGATTAAGTATACATTTCATTCTTTAAGGAAATCATTCTCTTAAACATATTTATTTGGGCCAAAACGAATGTTACGTAAAACATCGTTACGACAACCCAAAATCACTAGTATAGGGATTCGAAATTAAAATAGATATATAAATCCCAATACTATACAAAACATTTCCTTTCGGAAATCATTTACTATAACAACAGTGTTATAGTCTACCATTTCCTTTTATTTTTCGAAAACGTCTATTTCAACAATAAATGTTGAAATCTATGGTTTCGAATCTCAACGCATTTAAAACATCGTTAGATCATTTCAATTCTATTTAAAATATCACATTCTAAACATTTTCTTTAACATATTATTCACTATTCAAAAACGTGAATATACTACGTTAACAATTTTTTTTTTTTCATCCTTTCTATACATTTCATTTCAAAGGATTATTCACAGTCAAAAATGTGAATATAACTCCATTAATAGGTTTCAACAATTTACTTATCGAAATAAGTCGTTTGTGGATTTATAAAACAACGTTTATAAATTCCATTTCTATTTATTTCATAACATCTCCTTTTATAAATTCCTTTATCAACCTATTCACTTTATAACTCAATTATAAACCAAAGATTCATATTATAAGTTAAATGCTTATAAAACGATTATTTTACAAAATCGTTTCTTAGAACTTCATAATTATAAATCTTATAACTTATAAGATTCAATTATTTATCCAAATCTATTCTTTTAATAACTTTATAAATTTTATAAACCTACTGCTTATAAAATTCCATTTATAACTTCACCGTTTATAATTCTATAAATTTCATTTCTTTATGAAATTCATTTTCACTTCATTCAAACACTTATAAAAACTCGTTTTATAATGTCAATATTTCAATTTATAAATATCCATTTATAAATCTCTTAATATAAATCAATTTATATTATTCTTTTAAAACGTCTTTAAACTCCTTTAAAAACTTCATCATTTTGATTTATAAAATAATTAAATTTTATAAATCTTATATTTAAACTTTTCAAAATAGATTCAGAAATCCCGATTTAACTATTTTATAAAATCATTAGCATCATATTCTCAAAAATCAGTTTTTAACTATATTTCTCAAAAACCATAATTTTTATAACTTTAAAAATTATAACGTTTATTTATTTAAAATGGATCAATTCCAAAATTATTTTATAAAACGTATACTTTTCAAAAATCACTTTAAAGTTTCAAAATTTGGTCCAATGATGCTACACACCAAATAGTCAATCACGACAACAACGACATCATATATCGATATGATAGTCCATCAAATATCAAAATATCTGAAATCAAATAAATACTGTTGAGGAATCCAGTTGGATCCCTCCAACCTGTTTTCCTGCATCCACAAACATTAGCACAATACCAATTTCGCTCCAGTACGAAATTATCGCGGTATATGGGATTTTAAATATTATCCGCTTAATAACGGCGCAATAGGGTCTCATCCGCTAAACAAAAAATGCGGGAAATCAATAACTCCAGTATATACATATGCCAATATATATATATTGCTATTATATATAATACCAATTTCACTGTTTATGAAATATTCGCGGTATATGTTTTTATTAAATAACATCCGCTTACTAACGGCGTATAATGTCTATTTTAACAATCAATAGATATCAATCAACATTCAAACATGCATTCAAATATTTTAAATCTAACTATTTAAAATAACATCGAAACTGATTCGATTGAGTGAGAAGTTCTCACCTTGATTTTAAATTCCGTTTTAGCGATTTATTTCGAATAAAATTAAACGGACGTTTAATTTTACCCAAAATTCTCACTAACTCCAAACGACTCCAATCCAACTCCATCGCGTAGTGCTCGTCCATACGATTCCAACGCAACTGGTTTCGCGCGTTTTCGACCTATTCAGGCCGTTAGATCCAAGCTCCCCCCCCCCATCTGGACCGTAGGACGCAACCCTCCCCCTTCCTCTCTTCTTCACGCGCACACGGTTACAGGCTATAGACGAAACCCATTATCATTTTCTAGGGTTAAAAATCGCCACCTCCACGTCGAGTTCTAGCATGATCAGGATACACCATCGTGAAGCCCTTCCCCTCCTCTACCTTCGCCCCCAGCATCATAGAGCTCGGTCGCCTGTTGTGCTTGGAAATGCGTGCGTGAATGGTGGAGAACACGGCCTCCTATCTCCCAAAATACAGCTCCAATCTCGATCGTGACCGTTGATCTTAAAGATCTCATCGAGCTCTTCAATCTTCTAGTTGGAAGATTCTTGAATCGTTGAGTGGATTGGAAGATAAATGGGGAAGAGCAATGGTGATTTTCGGCCTTAGAATTCTGAGGTGGCGGCTACACGTTGATTAGGGTTAGGTTTTTATTTTATTTTTATTTTTTTGAGAATTTTGGGCTATTTATAAGAAATTTTCGAACACTATTCATCCGGAAATCCCGAACTCCGATTCACGCGCCGTAACCAGCGTTTCCAGGGTTTACCCCGTGTTACGGACACAATGGAACAGGTTTCGGAAGCTAATTCGGACATCTGTGCGAGTTATGGCTATAAACGTTAAATTTAAATTAAACCGATTTAAATCGATTTCTAGGCGTTTTAATTCGTACCGGACAAACGGTAAATCCAATTGACACGAAATTTGAAAGCTTACAATAATATCACATTACGGATCCGATGAAACTGGTTTCGTCGAAATCGGATACTTTTTGAAAAATGGCTATTTTAACTCGCCAAATTAATATTAAAAATAAATCGATGCGTTTCGAGCTGCCACGATCAAACGGTAACTCCGATTAACATGAAATTTGAAATCCGGTAATAACTAACTATTACAGATCCAATGGAACTGGTTTCGTTCAATTCTGAGACTGTTCAAAAATTGACTATTTTCACTAGTTGATTTAATATTAAAATATTCAATTTTCACAAATTAACTTTTAATTCGATTTTAAAAGTTCTAAAATATCATTCTAACTTCCATATGATAAAATAAAATTTTACAAATCATTTTCAATCATATTTAACCCAATTTTCAATTATTTCCATAATTTAACGTATTAAATTATCGATTTAATTATTCAATTAAATTCAAAAATTCAAATAAAAATTTATTCGACTTATAAATTCACTTATTAATATTTAAAATTAATTAAATATTCAAATTTTAATTATTAAAAATCCTGGGTCGTTACAGTATATATGTGAATCTCTGATGTATATTAAATGTAATCGACAGATATAGTATTCTTTTGTAAACTGTTATTATTTATTATTATATTTTATCCGCTGCGAATGTGAGAAGGTAATGTTTCCGTTCTTTCTTCTTCTATCTCTTTCTTCTTTTCATAACTATCTGGAATTTTCGGGTTTGAAAATTTCGGGTCGTTACATTTGGTATCAGAGCCGAAAGGTTAAGCGAGAACCTTGGCTCCGGTGGGAGTTACTCATTAAATAGAGTCTGTAGTACTCTAAAATGGGTTAAGAGTGTGTGTGTGTGTGTGTGTGTGTATGAGCGCATACTTGATATTTTCTTATATAAAGATTTTAAATGATTTTATATAAAATATATTTGATATATAAAACTATATTTCCTTCTAATAAATATTAAAGCGATTGGTTGTAAATTTTATTGAAATGAAAATTAAGAAGTAATATAATACAACCAAATTGAAGTCTTGGATTGGAATTAAATTAAGTGGAAATAGAAATACAACCAAATTAAAATTTAATTGATTGAAAATGAAATTCTAAATCTGGTCCCGGAATTTGAAAATTTTGTTTCAAAGTAATGAAAAATAATAAATAAGTATTATTTGGATAATTGGGACTTGTTGAAAACAATGGGTTGTTTGAAATTTAATTTGGATTTAAAACCAAGGGTGGTTTAAAATTTTAAAACATGGCTGGGAGGGCCATGAAATAAATATGTATGTATGTATGTATATACAAGATATCAAAGATAATTTGAAATAAACATTAAGAGGTTGAGTTTTGATTTTTTTTCCCTGAAGTGTGATGTAAAAACCCAAAGTGATATAAGTTTTGAACTTATAAGAGGGAAAGAATTTTGAAGTTTGAAGCAGGAATTCAAATTGAGTAAGGTTGATTGGATTAAGTAAATTGGAATTTAACTTGGAAAGTTAAATGGTTGATTTGAATTGGGAATTTGTGTGATCTCAAAACGGGTTTGAGATTTAAAAATTGAAAATGGATGGACGTTTTAAAATAAATTGTATGATATCATCCTATTGTTAATAAAAAACAAAAAAATCTTTAAATTGAGGATGGTACTGTGTAAATAAAATAAATTTGAATAATTAAATTGTAAATTAAACTTGCTTAAGAACCGACTTTAAACTGGAAGATAAAATTGAGTAATAAATTAAATTTTGAAACAAATAAAATTGTACTCTTATTTGAACCTCAAAATACATAAGTAAAAATAATTTAAAATGGGAATTTTGAGAAATTGGGCTCAGAAATTAAAATGATTAAAAACTTTGATTTAAAAGTTAATTTGGTTTAAAGAGTTAAACCAACCCTTGAGAATTTAACTCGAATTTCTATAATTAGAGATAGTTTAAATTCAAGATTGAATTGAATTAGTTCAAAATTGAATTTGGTTTGAAGTAATTGGATTGGTGATTGAAGATGTATAAGTTTAAAAATTTTAATGGGAAATTTGATTGGATTAAATTGAAGTGGTTTGGATTCTGAAATTAAATTGATAAAAATTCAAATTGATTGGAATAATATGAAATTATAATTAAAATTGAACAGGATTAAAATCAACTAGAATTTGATTTACATCGGGGAAGGAATCAAGATTGATTCAACTTGAATTGGGGATTAATCAAGTCCAATGGAATTTGGAGTTATTTAATTGAAATTGGGTCAATTTAAATGGAGATTTAAATTGAATTGTTGGGGAAGTGAACAGTTGGCTCTTGACTATTTTCAATATAAATTGTTTTGATATAAACTTATTTTTCCAAGCTATTAAATATATACAACCTTTCTTTCTTAAAGCCAAATTATTTTATACTTGTTTTATGATTATTTTTGGAGCTATTTAACCATTTTTCAACTGTTTTCTAAACTAATTACTATTTTTCAACTATTTTCTGACTATTTTACAGTTAGTTAACTATTTTATAGCTATTTTGCAAAATAATAATTATTTTTCAACTACTTATTTATTTTTAAAATTTTCAAGCTATTTTCTAAAATACACTGGTCGGAGTTCGAACTGTTATGGATTTAATACCCAATTGAGATAAGAATTGAAGTGATAGTCCAAATGGGGATTAAGGAAATTGTAACTAAGTGAATGAAAATTCAAGGGAATGTGAATAGAAAGGAAATTGATTTGGCTAATAATCAATGAAAATAAATACGTAGGATGTACGTATATTATTTTATTCGCATAGTGATTTGATCCAGATTCGAGCACAGAATTTCGAGATAGTTTATCGATCCGAGTTGGGATTTTTCACTCGATTTTCGACGGCGAACCTGGATATGGATTGTTGACTGGTTCTGGATATTCTCTATCACAGTTATGGCTATGCAAGGAGAATAACAGTTTCTAATCAAGAAACCAAATCCGAGTCCGCACTAGGAAGTCGGGTGGACGATACTAGTTCGGAAGTGAAATTGTGTGATCGAGTGAGCGATCAGATTGGTATAGCGTACGGATGTTATGTGTATATCGTATGGATTTGAATGGAATTGATATTGGAAAGAGTAATCAAATTTGAATATTTGATTTTGAATAAACAAAGTTATATATCTTTGTTATATCAGATAAATCTTTCCTTGTTAAATCTATTGCCGGGGAAAAGAGGATTTTTGAGGATGTTTGAAGTATAAAGGAGTTTTATACAAGTTTGAAAAGATCCGAAGTTTTAAAATTTTATATATTTGTATATATACATATATATAAAGGATCTATGAGGATTTTGGAAAAAGGTTTTGGGAACCTTTGTATTTGGAAAGGCTTTTGATTTTTGGGTAAAATCAATATTGAAATTTGAAAAGCCTAGTTCGAGAATTATCGATTTGGGATAATCAATTTTGTGTAAAGGGGCTTTGTATGATATCATACTAGGTGTATGATTTGAAAGATACTATATGTGTATAGTATAAAATGTTTTGATGATGGCTCTGGGGAAAAAGGCGCTCCCTTGAAATGAACTTCTCAGGAGTACCACCGGGTGGTGCTGCCTTGAGCCCCAAGGGGGTTCTAAAGTTGATCCTGTGAGGAGTCCGGACAAAACTAGTTCCTGGGGATTATGAGTTGAGTATACCATAGCGAAAGTCGTGTGTGCCGCTGAGAGCCAACAGTTATATGGACTTTTGCTGCGATGGCAACGTAACCAAGGATGTAACTGCGACCTATGGTATAGCATAGCGGAAGTCGTGTGTGCCGCTGAGAGCCAACAGTCTGCGTTTGATTTTATATCGGCAGACTGCGACCTATGTAGGAGTGGAGAAGTTTCATTTAGATAGCGAATATCAGAGGCCGCTGAGAGTCTGCAGTTACATGGACTTTTGTTGTGACGGCAACGTAACCCTGGATGTAACTGTGATCTGTTGTGTGGGATCCATGGCGTAATCGAGAGGCCGCGGAGAGCCTGCAGTTACATGGACTTTTGCTGCGATGGCAACGTAACCCTGGAATGTAACTGTGACCATGGATGGCAGTGATGATTTCCAGAGCATTCTCACCAAAGATACTCCCTCTATTTTCAAAAACTGTTTTCTATATTTTCAATAAAATTATTTTCCAAGTATTTTCACTGGGTGTTGAAAACGGGTTTACCAAGTATTTATAGATTTTCAGTCCTACGCCTGATCAACGTATGACTGAATTTCTACGAGAACAAGGATGGATTGGTTGAGACATCGAGTTATAAAAGTATTTCTATTAAAAACTATTTTAATAGTATTATCCGAATTTAAAAGCATTCCTAAAGTTTGTAATAGGATGTTGGAATTTCGGGAGAATAAAAGGGAAAATCCAAACTGGAATTATAAAATAAAATTGAACTCAGGAAAATTTAATAAAGTGATTTTGTAATAAAATCGAATCTTGATATAGAATTGGAATAAGCTAATTGGCTAAATAATTATTTGATTGAGTACATTAATAACATTTAACTGGGATAAATAAATAAATTGTAAGTTGATAATGGGTTTAGGAATGAATTCGAATTTTAAATAGAATTCGACTTAGATTTAATAATGGATTAAATAAGAAGAGATGTTATAAAATAAAAATAAAATAGAGTTGGATTGGAAATGTGATGGTTTGAATTACAAATAAAATTCAAGTGTGATTTGAGTAATATTTAATGAAATTTGCAAGTAAATTGGTTATAATGAAAATGAATTGTAGTAGAAATTGTTTGAGTTGCAAAACAAAACCCAAGTGAATCGAAATAAATTGAGAATGGCCTTGTATTAATAAAATAAATTCGAAAATGAATTAAGTAAGTAAATGAAAATTTTAAAATGGGCTAATTGAATTAAATAATAATTGGATGAAGTCTGATTGAAAAAAAAACACTAAATCAAGTTGTGATTGGAATTGGATATCAGATTGAACTTAAGTTCGGTGGCATATTAATTTGAAGTATAAATGAGTTAAGTATGTGCTTGGATATTATTTTGATAAGTTGAGAAGGTGAATTTAAAATTAAAATTTAAAATTGATGGGCTAACTAAATTTAATGGAAGTTGATTAAATGAGAATCAAATAGAAGTAAACTTAAGTTTGATGTTGGAATAAATTGAAGTAAATTCACTTAAGTTTAAAATTTATGGAAGTTTGGCTTCGAATAAAAGTGAAAGCCCATCAAATACAAGCTTTGATTGAATTAATTTGGGAATGGCTAGTAGTATACAAGAATGAAATGTGTCGAGCTAAATGAATGGTTGGTGAATAAATTAGAAATGAAATGGAATTAAATATAAAATGAATTGAAAATTTATTTAAAGTAGTTATAAACTAAAATAGAATACCATATTAAGCGAATATGGTCAAATTTGCATAAAATAAATTGTCGTTTGACGTAAATAAAATAATTAAAATTCCATGAGTCGATAGAGATTAAATTAAATTGATTTTGAAATCATTTGAAGTGAATATGAGCTTGTTTGAATTAAAATCAACTGAATGTAAGAAATTGAGTTGCAAACCATTGAAATTGAATGAAATGGTGTATAAATTGGTTGAAAGCAACTGAATTAGGTTTGATAACATATAAATTGCTTATGGAAGTTATTTTGAATGCATTTCTTTTAGAATTGAAGTGTTATAGTTGTTTAGGTAAGAGAAATGTTATAAACTTCATATATACAGTGCTTATATGTTTAAATTGAGTAAGTACAGGTACCTGAAGGCCGTTTGGCTGGATTTGGATAGCACTAAATGCTAAAATAAATAAGCTGTTTGCTTAAAATGCTAAATAAGGTACGCCTACGCAATTAAAATAGGAAATATAAACTGTTTTTGCTTTTTCCGACCGGGTGGGTCGATGTATATATATTTATATCTTTTGTTAAATTGCAAAAGCTCCTCCGTACAAAGGAGACTCTGCCAAAATTTTCTGAAAATTTTGGGAGTTAGAAAATTTTTGGAAAAATTTTTGTTAACAACAAAACGATTTCAAATTGGAAATTAAGGTAAACTAGTAAATGAAACTAATATGAATCGGTTGTACTTGAAAGATAAAATTCAATATTCAGAAGTGAAGACAAATTGAAATCATATGGAAATAGGAAAAACTAATTTGAAATAAATATGGAACCTATATAAGGAAAGTATAAAATGATTTGAAGGTTGCGATTGAATATTGTTGCTTAATAAGTCATGCAGGTATTAAAAGGGGAATAGAAAATTGGATTTGATTCCAAAAGATAAATGTGAATTGCCCGACAAAAAGGTATGTATTTTAATTTCTGTATGAATCGGATTGGGTTTTTGATCTAGCCACTTAGCTTTCTGTTTTCTTTTTGGAACTTGGGAGCCCGTAGAGGCCTTTTGTAATTGTACCGAGCTAGCCGCGCAAAGAAGACGCTGGCAAAAAATTTCGGAAATTTAGAGAGTTAGAAAAAAAAAATTGAGAAAATTTGAATAATTCAAAATTTGGTTTTAAATTGAAATTTAGATGATTCAGCACGAGGGTATTGTTTGAATCTATAGGAGGTTTTAGGAAGTTGGCTAAGGTGATAGTGGGCCTTTAATAAAAGATAGTTGGTAGGAAGTTGAATTGTGAATTTTGGAAAAAGTAAACGGGTATTGGTCCATTCTCCCTAATTAGTAATTTCGGGGACAAAATTCTTTTAAGGGGGGAGGAATGTGACGATCCGGAATTTCTAACAATCAAAAACTTGAATATTTAATTGATTTTAAATATTTAAAGGTTAATGTTAACTTGAATTTCGAAATATCAATATTTACTTGATAATTAAATTCTTGAATTATATAGTTTAAACATTAAATCATATAATTTGAAATTGGGTAAATTATTGAATCTGAAATTTCTAAGCCTGTTTAAATAATTTGAAGGCTTATAAAATTTATAATGATGATACTGAAGATAATAAAATGGTTGAAATTTAAATTAAAGGTGATTTGTTCAATTTTAGTAATATATCGTTTAAATCGATATTTAAAAATAGCTTTCCGAGGCACAGTCTCAGAATTCGACGAAACTAGTTCCATTGAATCCGTAATAGTTAGTTATTATCGGGTTTCAATTTTCGTAGCAATCGGAATTTTCGTTTGACCCTGGCAGCTCAAAACGCTTAGAACTATTTTAATCGATTTAATTTAAAATTGATCGTTTACTTCCGTAACTTGCGTATATGATCAATTTAGCCTCCGAAACACGTTCCATCGTGTTCGGTATAAGGGTTTAACATTATAAACGCCTAGTGGCACGCCTCAATAGGAGGTCAAGTTTTTTTTTAGTCGCATTTATCGGACGTTTTGAATTTGAATTTAAATTAAATAAATATATATCTATTCTCCTACAACCCAACATTCAGCAGCCTTTCCTTCAAATCACTGTCTCCACTCGTACACGCAACATCATTGTGTTTCTCCTTTTCTTTCATTGTCAAAACCAAATTGAAATGCCAGAGAAAAATGAAAACAAACGAAGAAAAAAAATGGCGAGCGAACGTAACAAAATTCAAATCGCCTTGTTCTTTTCCTTTTTCCTTCTTCAATAAAAAGGAAAATGCCCTCAAATTTAAAATCGAAAGAAAAAAAAAGATCTAGAAATCGAATTCATTCGATTTATTAAAAAAAAAAGAGAGAAAGCCTCGCGATCGAAGCATGGCGACGCGGTGGCAACCGGAAGTCGAGGCCATTGGGGTTTGGCGTGTTGGCCGCATCTTGGTCGCGATTGTCTTTTCTTTTGGGAGCCCGTCTACTCTGGTGGCGCGCGTACAGCGGGGCAAAGATGAGGTAGGAGCATCGAGCATGGTCGTAATCTCGAGCTTGTTAGGCGAAGGTTAGTGCCGTAGTGGGTTCGCGATCGTTTGCGCCGTGCTAGGGTTTGGGTCTCTTGGGTTTCTGATGAAGCAGTAAGGTATATTCTTTTTCAATTTAATTATTAAAAAAAAATGCTGAGAGGTTGCTGTAAATATGAACAGTCGTGTTTTTGAATTTGATTAGGTATAAGATATAGAGACCTTAACTTACTAATTAATGTAAATATTTATACAAATATTTTTAGTTTATTGTTTAATCTGAAATAATGATAATAATGAAATATTTATTTTGTTAAATGGAATGGTTAACTAATAAATTCATATAAAGGGATTTAAATTTAAATTAAATAAGTAATTAATTAAATCTATGGGAATTAACTGTTCAATTTATTTATATATTAATAAAATTGTATAAATATTTATGCAAGGTCATAAACTGAAAAGAAGCGTGCCAGTTTAGATGTGGATTGCAAAACAGAAATCAAAGATGAGTAAACCTCACACTTCTGGATTTTTTTTTATATATTTAAATCTAAGTGGTTGAATTTAAATGATTGGCTGAATGGTTGAAATTGAGTTGATATGCTATATTATATAGTAATTTATAGTCTATATTGAATTAGTTGATATTCTGGGATGAATATTTTGGTAATTGGATGCTGTGGTTTGCTTGGATATTTCGGTACCCTGAATTATCGAAATATATAAAAGTTGGATTTTTGAAAGAAAATAAATGGTGAAGATTTGAAAACTAAATAATTATAGAATGAAATAAAAATGAATTGGAAGAAATAGAAGTGATATTTAAAGACGGGAGTTAACTTGTAAGGCAGAGATTTAAAACAAGTTCTAAATCCAAGTAAATCTAACAAATAAAGTTTTAAAATATTAAGTGTTTTAATAACTTGAATGTCAAAGTGCAATTATAAACCGAATTGAATTTAAAAATAAATGAGGTTTTAAATTCCTTTAAGCTTCCATTATAAAAAGAGATATTAAATCAGATTAGATTAAATTGAAATGTAAATGGGAAATCATTAATTTATATAATTGATAATGTAAATAGAGATTGATTAGTTAAGAAAATAAATCAATATATGTGACTTATGAGAAGTTAATTAATATAAGTAATTAAGTATTAATGTAATTAATATTGTTAATTAATTTATGAAGTAATCAAGATTACTTATTGATTGGAATTAAGGATAATTAATAACGCGAAATTAGTTAAAGATAATTACTTGAATTTAATGGAAAAATAATTAATCCAGGGTGATTAATTAAGATGAATAATGGAGGATTGACTGATTAATTAATTTATAGTTAATTAATGTTAATAAAGGAATCTAAGTGATTGTGGTTTGATATTCAATTAGAATTAATTGAATTGATTTGTATATGATTAAGTTTTTCTTATGGATGATTGGATGGGATTTGATGCTTTGAATGAGTTGATGTCTCTGATATGAAATGTTGTGTACTTCATTTGGATAACTTGGGTTGGATGACATGTGACTAGAAGAGGCCGGGATTGGGTATTGGGAAATACCCGAAACCACTTCGAATTCTTATAAATTGATATGTGAGATTAACAGGTTGGAATGAAACGTTTTAAGTGAATCAGACTATTTGATCGAAATGTTGGTATTTAGGAAACTTATGTGTGAAATAAATTATGTTTATGACATATTGTGAATTTGTAAAATTGGGTTGAGTTACTCCGGGTTCCATATAAGATGTATGATTTATATTCCATGTTAGATGGGTTTACTCACGCTGGTTTCCAGCCTGACCGGGGTGTTACTTTGGTGTAATGCTCGGGTCAGACCGAGTATTACAGATTTCCAGGTTAGGACGTGCTAGAGCTCAGGAGGCGAGCTAGATGGCATTAGTGTGTGGAGTATTTCCACTGTGTTTATATTATTGATAATCTGAGATATGATAATTGTAAATATTCAGTGACTGTATATATGTGAATCTCTGATGTATATTAAATGTAATCGACAGATATAGTATTCTTTTGTAAACTGTTATTATTTATTATTATATTTTATCCGCTGCGAATGTGAGATGTTAATGTTTTTGTTCTTTCTTCTTCTATCTCTTTCTTCTTTTCATAACTATCTGGAATTTTCGGGTTTGAAAATTTTCGGGTCGTTACAATGTGTGTGTGTGTGTGTAATATATATATATATATATGAGACTGGTGGCACGTAATAACAAGGGATTCTTTTTGTTACATTAAGTATTTTCATAAACATATATGTGCTTTAGGGAGATGTTGGAATATCCAATGATGAAGCTAGCGCCAAAGAGCTTCGTTTAGTGGTTTGGCTTCTTCTATACCACGTTAAATGCATGTATATTGGAGATGCGAGGCGATGTCGAAAATTTTCAACAAAAACTCTCTTATTCACCATATTTTGCCAAATTTGTTCTTAGAGCCCTATATTTCTTTAAATAATTTCACTCTCCTTGAATTTCGATGTACATTATCTTAAGTTTAATTAATATTGTACTATAATCAATACGTTCAAATGCATATTTAGAATGCCTGGGACTTCACTGTGGATTAGGCCATTAACTTGAGGTGTTTACAAAGAAATTCAAAAGGTATGATTTTTTGGTGAAAAGAGGCGTTTGTGTAATTTCCGTTTCATTCCAATAATTATAGCGTGCAAACTTGTGTTGATTTAGTTTTGGTTCATAGTCATATCTAACATACCATGTTAGTGTGGGCTACCTTAAAAACCGTCATTGATCATGAAACTGTCGTTAAAAGGAAGAATGAATCAATAAGTGTTAAGTCATTATGTCGAATAGGCTGTAATCATTGGCATTTTCTATTTGTTATTCTTTATTGGGCCAGATTGATGAAGTAATATGTACGACCAAGAACAAATATATAAGTGAGCCTATGCGAGGAAATTGAGTAATTGGAAAAAGCATTTGAGTTTACTTTCTCTTGCATTGTTCTTCCCTCCAAATCTCATTGAACCTCGTTCTTCCTTTTTTACCTCTTCTCCTCCTCAACTTACTCTATAGCCAAATCCAAGAAAAATGATAATCAATTGTCACAAGTGGTATCAGATTCAATCCTGCACAAGGAGATCCAGATCAAAATCCGCTTGAACCGGAAACTCAATTACAAAATCAAGAGCTACTCAATTCTCATTTTGCATCACAAATTACAACTGACAATAATCAGATCCAATCTTCAATTTAGGAATTTCGACATTCATGACAACTAATTTTTCAGGAATTAAACACCCGAAGCAAGCTTAACAAAGTGAAGATACCAAAGAGATTTTAGCTTCACATAATCATCAAAATTTAAACCCATCCATTGGAATTTTGGGAACTGCTCCTATATTTGGTATTGGATCTATGCCTCATGCCGTTGGAAATGAAAATGGTATTCATGGAAATTCACAGTCTACCTTGCACACATCCTCTTCATTCATACATAAGAAATCTATTAAGCTAGAATTTCCTATATATGATGGGTCTATTAATTTGCTAGCATGGATTAAACAAATAGAACTTGCTTTTAGATATTACCAACTACCCATTTCTGATAAAGTCCAGATATGTTAATTTCATCTAAGGAATGAAGCTATATGATAGTTTCATTAGCTTCCCATGAATGTAGGTAGTTTCATTAGCTTCCTATGAATGTAGGAAATTTATCTCAAGCGGGAAGATTTTAAAGGCGAAGCCACAATTATATTTAGTACATGTGATTTTCAAAGGTCATTTGAAGCATTATAATATATTAAACAAGCTTCATCAGTCGGAGAATATTTAGATATATTTGAACAAAATTTAAGTCTACTTGATAAGCTACTCAAAAGTATATTTTAGACAAATTTGTGGATGGTTTGAAAAATGATATTAAATATAAACTAATGTATAACCAACCAGTGTAACGACCCGCTTTTTGACCATCGAAAGTCGACATCCAGTACATCCACGGTATTCCAATATCAAATATCCAGTTGGAAAGAAAAATTATTAAGAGAAAAAAAAACGGGGGAAATAGAATTTCACAGTGGAACTAACAACATATAATATAATGAAGACAATATAACCTGTCAATCCAAGATACAAAGTATATCAAAACTAAAAACAAACCTCATCGGCTGGACAGTTATAAAATTTTGAACTTACAATTGCTGATAGTATATGTAATAAAAAATAGAAAAATAAAATTATTATGACAGATGAATATCCAACTCTACTCCATGGGCTCTATGTCACACCAATAATAACTTGGGAAAATACTTGGTATGACGCGAACATTATAATAAAATAACACCCGGATCAGTCCGGAAAACCAGCGTGAAAAAACCTAAGAGATATGGGGAACATATGATAATTCTGTGAGACCATGCCGTCAAACACGGAACGGGTTTTTACATCACAAAAACAACATCCATACATGAAAGAATGGAAGACAAATTAGAACAGAAGCCAAACTTGGAAGAATGAGCGTAAACAAGATCAAAATCTAAACTTAAAAAATGAATACAAATAATTAAACATCGAGTAGAGCTCTAACGCTTCTCGATGCAATTAAGAAAACAATTCAAAGATTTGAATCAGCAATAAAGAAAAAGACGTTTTCCAATAATGACCAGAAGGGTGCACCCCCTTACCAAAAGTGTATCTCTAGAATATGCTTGAGAACTACGATGGCTCTCGGACACGTCCAAGTTGGACCTTGCCAACCTTTACTGAGAATCCGCGCATTTCACATCTCCACATACATACCATTGAATCCAATTTAGAGTAGATGTGAAGATACCCTAATAGGAGGAACCCCACATAGCTTGGCTTCCACTCGGTACATTCATCTAAACGTGTTGTCTTTTAGTAGGCCACCATTTGCACTATACAACATCGCAGGTTTGATTGTCGTTCTATAGAACTTTCCTTTAAGCTTTTGTTGGACTTTCCCGTCACAGAGAATGCCAGACGCTAGTTGTCATTCCACCCATCCCGTTCGAATTCTAAAACTAATATCTTCATCAATCTCACCATCATATTGCAACATTGATATGAAATCTCGAAAGGGTTCCTTCTTGGGCACTACTTATCAGGCCAGAGTGAAATCTCCATCCTTTGACCTGACATCGCTGAACTCGCGCTTTATATACTCTATTTTAGTTCTGCTAAGCCTAAAATCCTTTGATTCTAAAGTCCACCTCCACAACTCTAGTTATCTATCAACCTTTATCATATTTTCATAACATCATCAACAAAGAGCATACATCAAGGAATCCCACCTTATATACCCTTCGTAACCTCATCCATAACTAAGGAAAAAATATAGAGGTTCAAAGCTGACCTTTGATGTAATCATATGTTAATGGAAAAGTCATTGGTTTCACTATCGCATTCTATGATACTAGTGACAACATCAATGTACATATCACTGATAAGGGTAATATACTTTGTTAGGACTCTCTTATTTTCCAAAGCCCACCACATAATCTTTCTCGGTACATTGTCATAAGCTTTCTCCAAATCGATAAATACCATGTGTGGATTCTTCTTTTACTCCATAAATCTCTCTATAAGTTGTCCTATCAAGAAAATAATCTCTGTGGTTGACCTTCCAGGCATGAAACCAACTTGGTTTTTTCAAATGCTTGTATCCTTCTTAATCGATGTTTAATGACTCTCTCCCAAAGCTTCATTATATAACTCATGAGCTTAATTCCTCTGTAGTTTGTAAAACTTTGAATATCTCTTTTATTCTTGATGACCGGAACTAATTTCTTCTCCTTCACTCATATGGAACCTTACTTGATTTGAAAATATTATTGAACAACTTAGTTAGCCAGGCTATCCCTACATCTTCAAGCCATCTCCACACCTTAATGGAGATGTCATTAGGCCCAACGCCTTGCCTGCTTTTATACGTTTTATCGCCTCCTTTACCTCGGACTCTTGAGATCTCCAAACAAAATGCCTACTTGTGTCATCAAATGCGTCGTCCGGCTCGATCATAGTGTTATCACCTTCTTCATTGAATAGATTGTCGAAATATTCTCTTTGTCTGTTTTTTATCTCATCGTCCTTCACTAAAAGTCTATTATTCTCATCCTTGTTGCATTTAACTTGGTTAAAGTCTCATGACTTCCTCTCGCGGAGCTTAATTATCCTGTAGATGTTTTTTTATCCTCCTTCGTACTTAGCTTTTGATATAGATCTTCATACGCCCGACCACATGCTTAACTCACCGTTCTCTTTGCGTTCTTCTTTGCTGCTTTGTACTTTTCATGTTATCCTCGCTTCTGTAATGATGCAAGCATTTATAACATTCCTTCTTCTCTTAATAGTCTTTTGCACATCACTGTTCCACCACCATGAATCTTTAGGTTCACATTTATTTCCTTTTGTTATCTCAAACACCTCAGTAGCCACATTCCAAATGCATATTGCCATCTCATTCCATATGTCATTTGCTTCTTTTCCATATTTTATGCCTCTTCTCCTATCACTCTATTCTTAAACACCCATGAGCCATCTCTTTTGAGCTTCCACCATTTCATTCTACTAATCTTGGGTCCTTTATCCCATCGAACATGTATCCAAAGATGAAACTCAGATATCAAAAGTAGATGTTGTGAGGCGACACAATAAAATACACAGATTATTTAATTCTGTGAAATTTCAAAAATACTATCGTTTGCCTAAAAAACGTCAAACGACAATTTAAATATTTTTATAAATCAAAAATTATGAAAAAATTCTATAAATTAAATTAGAAATATTACAATAAAAATCAAGTCATTTTACTAACAATTGATTTTCCCATTATATTTGAATTATTTATCAAAAATCAATTTATAAAATGGGTTTACCATTATTATTTATTTATTAAAAGGAGTTAAATAAGGTTATTAAATCCATTTGATTAATATTTAATTCATAATTCAAATGTCTAAATAATTATTATATTTGAATATATATTATTAAACTCTAAAAACCAATTATTTAAATATCTAAAATCATTAAATATTTAAAATCAAAATGATAAAATTCTGGAATGTTACGTTCTCCTCCCTTAAAAGAATTTTGTCCCCAAAATTCCCAAAGGAAGAAAATGTCTTAAAACCCTTAGGTTTAAAATCTATTAATTAAAGCGGGTCCTTAAACTTTTAAAGCCCTTTATGTTATGAAAAATTTCGACAGCACCTCCTTTGCGCGGCTAAATCTGAAAAACTACAACTTTCCACAATTGGCCCAAACCAGTAAAAGAAAACAAAAGAAAAGTGGAAGCAAAGTGGCCTTCCATATTTAGGGCATAAAATCATCAATCAAAATACCAATTTCTAAATCTACTACGTACCTCTTTTGCACCTGATTTTATTTTTTGCAAGCAACTTATTATCTCGATGTGAATGCAGGTGCGCAAGAAATCAAATAGCAATCTCTTGCTTTCCTATACCTATCTTGTACACAATCCAAAAGAAAACCACGCCGAAAAAAGTAAATATACAAGCTATGTCTACCATAAGCAATACCAACATAATAATATAACAACCATATGTAGCAAAAGTACAGAGAATACTTTGTAATAAAATATTAAGCATCCAAATTTTAAAAAGATAAATTTAAAAATAAATTCCCGGGATTTTATATCCAAAATATATTTTCAAATTTCTTCAAAGAGAAATAAATCAATACCAAAATCAATTATAACAAGAAGGGGGCTCCTCCTACCGAAGCATGGTATAACTCTAAAATAAAAATAACATAGAGCATCTAGTGGTATTTTAGTTTCTTCTAAAACGACAACTAGAAAAAACAAATGCACCTAGCTAGTCTTCCAAATCGGAAAACTACCAATCATCCAACTTTAGTCATAAACAAAAATATTTGAAACATCACTTCATAAAAAACTCTTTTCAAATATCCTGAAATAATAATACTTCACCAAAATTTTCAAAATAATAATATTACTATTCCTTTTACAAATTCTTTCGAAATCATTTTCTTTTTCAAAAGTTCCAGGATTTAAGTCCTAACAAACAATAACTTTATAAACTGTAGTCCATAAAATCACATTATCAATCAAATCAAATTCCATAAAGGAACAAACTAACACTTAACATTATTTGAAATGTTAAATAACTTAACAAACAATATTTAGAAATTTCGCTACGGTTCACAACTTTATTAAGTCACATAATAGGTATACAAATATTCTTAAGCCCGTATAATGTACATAAATCATCCATATGCAATATTTAATCCGATCACTTGCTTGGATACATAGACTTCACTTTCAAACTAGTATTGCTCACTCGACCTCTTTAGCGTGGACTTCGATCAAGTTCGTTGATTAGAGACATCTGTTCTCCTTACATAGACATATAATATGTTAAAAAACATCAGTATCATATCAAGGATCTGAATCAAGTGTTCGTTGACAAGAATCAAGTGTGGAATTCTTTTTCGGACTGGTGTGAATCACCTGAAGTTATGTATTCGAATCCTAGATCAAGAACTGTGCAAATAAAATGATCTACGTATAACTTACTCAATTTTAGTGGTTTCTTAACTACACTAATCCTTTCTAAACCGTTTTTATTTTTATTTATAATATCTTATTCAATACTAAAATTATTTATGGATTATTTCACAAATTTCCATTAAATTTTATGAACATTTTATAAAGACATCTTTATAAAACATTAAATTAAAAACTTACTCCACTTTTATTTACTTGTATAATACTCTTCTATATACTTAGAGTATATACAAAACACCAATTTTATTTTTTCACTTATTATTATTATTAAATTCAAATGGAGGCCCAAACAAAATGTAGGTCTTAAAACTTAGTCAACCTTCCAACCTCTTTATCTTAGAGTGTTCTAAGGAAAGATGTTTTATGGCTTAGACCAATAACATCAAATAGTTTACACAACTTGGATGTTTTAAATAAAAGCTATGGTTTTAATAAAGCAATTCTTATTAAAACCTTCCTATCCAATTTTACCCATTTTTTAAAACTTGAGTTTAATTATCCCTCTTCTATCCTAGGGTTAAAAACTTTCATTTATCAAATTATTTATAAATTTTTTTTTAAAAAAAACAACTGTTCAAAGTTCCAAAGAGAAATCAACAAGCTGCCCCCCAATTACCAGTAACCCTTTTAATCCATTAAGCTTAGTGGATTTTGTTATGACAACTAAATAGCGGAGGTAATAGGATTCGAACCCGGGGAATCACATTGAAAGCCATGTGTGCGGATGCTGCCCTACAAAATGCCTCTTATTTTAAATATATTTCCTTTAAGGAAACTTAAGAACTAACCACCCATTTTTTTCCAAAATCCTTTTTGAAATCATGCCACATATATTTCTATATATAAAATAACTTTTAAAAATTTATTCCCTAACACTTACTTTGGGTTTAGATTTGAACTCGTTCTGATCGTATAATGATAAAGAGAGTAATTTACTAGTCCACTACGAGATTCACCTGAGCAAACATTCAATCATCGCTAGAAGATTATTCAGATTGCCATATCGAGATGTTTTCCCCCCGAACTATCCATAGAAAATATATCGTTACTAAAAACTCTCCTTGAAATATTTATACTTAAAAATATTTCCATGTACTACCTCTATTACTTTTCTCAAAAATCATTTTAAAATCAATTCAATCAATACCGGGATTTAAATTTTCAAAAACCCTTTGTAAAACACATTTTATAGACCAAATTTATATAAAATTGCCTTCATAAACAATCATCTTATATTATAATAACTCTCCTTTATTATAACAGAATTTTTACACATATTTATCCTCTAAATGTCTTGTCTTTCCATTTAGATTATATTAAATAACTTTTATTAAAAGTTTTACTTTTAACTCAATATTATTAAAAGATTACTTTTAACTTAATATTTTCTCCAAACACATTATAGTGGAATTGGGAAACTCGATTCATAAGGAGTTTGTTTTTAATGTACTCAAAATTATCAAAACAATAAATGCCCATAAACTGATCGAGCATAAATTAACAACCAATAAACGATAGTCAATGCTTCTAACCACTCGAGCATGACAAATCAAACAACAATGATAATAAATAAATATTATCATTTTCAAACAAACAGACATTACATAAATAACTATATTAATTTGAAAATTATTCCTTATATATATAAAATATATAATCTTAAGTAAAATATTTCATTTACCAAAATTTCAAAAATCAATATCATTTCATTTTGCCTTGTTCAGGTGTTTGGAAATCCCTATCGACATTATGGCGTCCACATCTCGACCAGAATTCATAAATAGCTCAACATGCCAATAAAAACAATACATTTTTATGGCAATAACAAATATGCTCTCATATGTATAATACTCTCGACTCATTCTAGGGTATCACTTACCATATATCTAATGAGTTATGCCCTACCAAAGCCAAGGTTTTGGCTTAACCTTTAGCTCTTATACTAAATGTAACGACTTTCTTTTTTGATCATCGAAAATCGACATCAAATACATCCATAGTATTCCAATGCGAACATCCAATCATCGAAAAGATAGATTGCTAAGGTAAAATAAAAAGAACAAACAGGGGAAACAGAATATCACAATGGAACCAAAAACATATAATGTAATGAAGATGGTATAAATTATCACTCCAAGATACAAAGAATATTAGAGTTAAAAACAAACCTTGTCACTTGGAAAATTATAAATTACTGATCTTACAGTTGCTGATAGGTACATATAATAATATAGCGAAAAATAAAAATATTATGGTAGATGAACATACAGCTCTACTTCATGGGCTCCATGTCAAACCAACGATAACTTCGAAAAATACTCGGTCTGACTTGAGCATTATAATAAAATAACGCCCGGATCAGTCTAAAAAACTAGCATGAGAAAAATCAACAGATATAGGAACATATAATAATTTTGTGAGACCACGCCATCAAACACGGAACGGGTATTTACCTCACAAGAACAACATCCATACATGAAAGAATGAAAAACAAATTAGAACAAAATCCAAACTTGGAAGAATGTGCATAAACAAGATCAAAATCCAAACTTAAAGAATTGACACAAATAATTAGACATCGAGGAGAGCTCTAGGCACTTGTCAATGCAATTAAGGAAACATTTCAAGGATTTGAATCAACAACAATAAAATGAAGTTTTCCAACAATGAAAAGGAGGGTGCACTCCTTTATCGAATGTAACGACCGGTCAATTTTCGACCCTCGAAATTTGACACTAATACGTCCACTGTATAGAATGCCGAGCAACCGAGTGTCGGAAATATCAGGTTGTTAGGGTTTAAGAAGAAAGAGAGATAGAAAGAGAAAATATAAATAACAGCACAAAATCTCATAATCATAGCGGAATAAACTATTGTGTACAATAACAACATTTTATACAAAGAAAAGCTGTAAATGTTAATATACATACAAGTTATCAGAGTACAATCATCAACAATAAATCTGGATAGTTATAGTAACCATTCCCTAAAAACTGAATATACGGCCTATAATACGCAACGGAATATAGTCAAATAAGTCTCTGCTATCCAGCTCGTCTCTTGAGCTCCAAACATCCTAACCTGGAAAAACTGTAATACTCAGTCTGACCCAAGCATTACAATAAAGTAATACCCGAGTCAGGCTGGAAACCAGCATGAGTAAAACATACTTAATTTGAAATACCTAAGTTATAAAATCTTTTGAAAACAAAGAAAACTCGTACAACACGACGAGGTTTTATTTGATTATAACCAAAACACTTGTAATAGAAATCCATCGATATTATGAAAATGTCTAAGTATAAATACTTACTAAAATAGTGAATTCATTGAATTAATTAAATTTTAGTATATTGGACTCTATAATCAAACCTGTAAAGGTTCGTCATGATTATCAAATCGAAGCGGTTCCGGATAACACTGATATCCAATCCCGATCTCTTCGAATCCAAGTAATAAACTAATGAGTGGCCCGTGCTACGCACACGGGCAATGTTGAATCAAATATGGAGTTATTAGACTTACAACCATTGTTATGGACTGAGAGTGGGTAAAAAGTAAGTGAAATAATGGTGAAAATATTATAAGACATGGAAACAGAGAAAGATATGCACGCATACATCATTAGGTCATCAAACAATTTATTGTTACTCTTTTCACACCACAAATAACGACTGAACATGCACAAAAGAAACTGGATATATTAACATGCATAAGTTGAACCATTGTCAAATTCTTGAGTTTTCCAATGGATGCAAGAATCATGCCTGTGAGATTAGTGTTCCCTACAATTATAACTTCTTAAGGTTACCTAGCTTTCCAATAGACAGTGAAACGAGTCTGTGTATGTCAATGTATTTTAGAGTCAACCTGGTGACTCTACCTGCCTCATCACAGTCGATACTGAACCAGTTGCAGGAGTCGGTTGACTTATTCCAGTCAGATAACAGTAAGGGATTGTTGAATGATTCTTTTATTTTCAACAGCACTTTGGAATCTTTTTTGTGGCATATATTATCTGACTTTGACGCAAGTGATGCATTTATGAATAATGGGGAAAGGAAAAGGAGTATAAAGATTGACTGAGAAGTGTTAAATGTAACCATGTAGAAGAAGTGGGAATAGTGAAATGAAAACTAGGTAAAGATGATATATGGTGTACAGGCTTATATAGTAAGTTTAAGTAAGTTATATATTCAGAATATGTCGTAATATGTCGTAGAGAGTTGTGCTAGTACATGACAAATTGAGTTTAGTCTTACCATGGAGTACATTACAGTTTGAGTAATATGTAGAACTACTTGTTGAATTAGTACTTCCATATTGAGTGTATGTGATTAAGATATGGATGTTGATAATTATTAAGAACTTATAAGCTGATTTATTTTCATTGAGATTTGGGATTAGGGTCGTGTGCTTGTGTGTATGCTTTATTCTTTTTACTGTTAATAAAAGAATTTACCGTAATTGTTAGGATTAAACCGTTGCTTCTCCTTCCTTTATTGGCTTGTGATATTTTGGATTTAATGGGGGTGAGCTGGTGTTGAATTTTCTCATGCTTTTTTTGATTCTTTTTAGTCATGCGCGTAATATGATATTTACATTGATAAATTTTTGATTAGCTGATGCAGCAACAAATTGATTATTTTGTTATCTTCATTTGTGCAGCAGACATTTGTAGCCACAGATTACTCCAAATATAAGATCTTGTCTATTTCCATTTTTATGAGTTTCACCATTGTGTGGCCTACGCTACGCACAGGGGCGGTTGTGCAAGTTAAAGTTTTGAACAGTATGTGTATTGGTAATCTTATTTTATTGGTCAAGAGAGGATATATTAAGAATCATATATTTGATGAATTCATGAATGCCTGTGTTTGTGAACTTTGTACTTTTTTCTGTGTATTGAAACTTTTGTAGATATGTATGGTCCACATAATTCATGAATGTCTGGTGTTTGTAAACTATTGGGTACCACATAAAAGCGAAAGAGAGCAATCATGCTCACATCTGCAGTGACTTGTACTGTGTCCATAAAGAGTTCGGTCCCTGATGTTGGAACTATGGCCAAATTGCTCACAATTTTTGATCACTCATACATAATACAGATTTAGAGTTAGCATATCGCATATGGTTAGTACCGAATGTCTTAAACAGAAAACAATGCTGCATTACTGTACATAATTCCTCCATCATTAAAAGCGTGAATATTATTTGAATTTGCAAGTACAAAAAATACATGCAACAACTACCTTGAAAGATGTTAAAGTTGGATGAGCGTACATTGTGCAACATCATTTTCTAGGCAAAAACATTCGGACAATTATTCTCTCCTTAGCAAATTCAATAAAAGCAGTTAAATATATATATCATGATGAAAGATAATAAGTTCTTACCAAATAACTGTATACCTATAGATCAATCAAGTTAAGAATATAACATGATGAAAGATAATAAGTTCTTACCAAATAACCATATACCTCCATATCAATCTGATAAACATGTTACTCATGCATAATTTTTCGGTGATTCGTTGGTGTGTCAAACAATAACAAATATAATTCTTAGTACAGGAGACCTACATATCATGTAACCCGCTAAACACACATTAATGTGTTCATGCTTCTGAAACCTATGCTCCCACCCAATGTTTGCTCAAAACTCAATTGCAGCATCATAGTTGAACTGAAGCATTATAGCATTACAGCTATGCAGCATTACAGCATCATCGGATTAGCACAGATCTAAATTCTCTTACACTACACTGAAGTAACAGTTGAACTGCTTAAACCGCAGTGGACAAAGAAGTAGGTACAATATCATTATTTTTGCAAAATAAAATATGCTCGATATTGCGAAATAAGAAAAGAAAAGCAACGAACAGAGAGAAACCGCTGCAGACTTAAAACCGTAACCGTAACTCTACATGAAATCATAAACTGTTGGAAATTAATTTTTCTTCTTTTTCTCATGAATCTTGATCCCAGGAGCTGCTGTAGCATGCTGATCCATATCACCACCCCATGGATAAGGGAAGTAGATGTGGTTTAAGTTCGTTAGTAAGAAACAGCTTGAAGTAAAATTGGTTTCCATATGAAGTTAAGACACGTAGAGAGAGGATAGTGTTGAAAGGTATAACAGTTCAAAGTATAGGTATTCGTAAGTACGATAATTAGGCAGGATTTGGTAAGGACAAAGTCCGGTATTGTTAGTCGGTAAAACAACATAGAGTAGGATGTACAACGCAACGTCAGTCTTGACATATAACAGATGCTTACTAATGAATAGATAGGAAAAAAGTGGAAAAATACGTGGAATCGCATTTCCTCTTCTTAGTGTCTTTCTAGGGAGTTGTGGATCAGAAGCACGTACTATCGGATGATCTGTGGTAACGTCGTCCTACCAAATAGAACATCCTATCATTGATATGCAACCAATTGAATATGGAAAGAATAGCGTCCAAGATTGTAAATCAAAATTGAGCAATCTGTTTCTTTCCTTTGATGTCTGTTTTGGATTGTATGTTATGGTTTATCGTATTTGAGATACAATCTAAGTTAGAACTTTGATCGCTAGGTAGAGTTAACTGTAAAGTTCAAAAAATATACAAGAACATAATACGCAAGCAAGAGTGTGGAGGTGAGTGCATAAATTAGAACTTAATAGGCTATCGAGCTTGAGAACGTATTGTCTCAGTCACTGCGATGTTTTTCGTGAATTTTCTAGTCATGAGGTAAGCGTCTGGATTATTGATCTTATAATTACTCAGTCTAAATTCAAATATCGGTTCAGATCCCACGAGGCGATGGAATTTTTTTTTCAATTTTTTGTACCCCATTTTCCATCAGCATGTAATAGATTAAGTTGGGGAACAATGTTCGGACATCATGCAGTTATCGATGTTATTGTCAATGTAGTGTTGTAGATATGGGGCATAGGTGTGTGTGTATGAGATGTCATTTGTAGATTGAGCGGGGTAAAACAATACAGTGATAAAATGTCTAAAGATGTTTTTTTACCGAGTGAAGAATGGCAAGCATGTCGTTAACCTTATATCCTAGTAGCCATTCGGCTTCCTTGTCAAAAGCGGTGATAGTAGTGGACGTAGAGGAGTTCAGTATGTCCACAGTTAAGCGATACCTACAGAATAACATTTTTGGCGATAGCAATTAATGTTGAAAAAATTTGAATAACGAATTTGTCAACTGTTACCTGTTTACGGGTTGCACAGCCATAAGGTGGCATCCGGAGCAGAAGTAGTTTGTTCCCTCGAAGTGAACCATTGATTTGCAGAATGCATATGAAAGATCCAGATCGAACTTTTCAATTTCACAATAGTTGCGGGCGCGACATATATTTTACCCTGAATAAAATTGTTGTTTAAATAAGTTATTATTTATATCGGCATAAGTGTTTGAACCTAAGAGTGCAAATGACGTAGATAAGAATAGCAAGCAGATTAGGGTTCATTTTTGTTTTATGTTTTTTCTAAACTAGTGAATGCACTGACTACAAACAGTACTTAAATGATAGAGTTGAAAAAATTATGATCAATCAGTGGAAGGGGATGCATGGGGTGGTCAATTGTTATGGTTACGCGTGTAATAGGTAAAAGAACAACGTACCCAATAGTTTGCAGTCCTAACGTCATTCAAAAGCTGGGTGAGTGTAGTGTTCATTCTTTCTAACATAGCAGCACGGTTGTAACGACCCACCTTTTTGGACAATTTAAATCGAAAATAAACCACACATGTCAACTCAAACCATTCAAAAGGGAGGATTGTTAATGGGGTAAATTAGAAAATAAGAGAAAAAGAAAAAGAAACAAACACAGAATCTCACAGCGGAACTGGTTTCGTCGAATTCCAAGACTATGCCTCGGAAGTCTATTTTAACGTCTCGATTATAATATAAATTTTCAATTTCTAATTATTCAGTTTTAAATCCAAATTTAAATGTTAAAAATCTTCGTTGTTGTTTAAAGAAAATTTACATCAAATTTTTGGTTTCATTTTCAATCATATTATATTCAGAATTCAATTATTCAAATATTTGCAACATTAAATTTAAATAATTTTGATTATTTAATAAATCACTATCTTCTGAAATATTTGGAAATGAACTTATAAGATTTAACTTTTAAAACCAATTCAAATTATAGACAACTATTTTCATTATACAGTCATTCAATTTCCGTTATCCAATTATTCAATTAATCTCCAATATTGGATTTAAACAATTTAATTGTTCAATATTCAACAAATTTCAATATTGGATTTTAAATGAATTTTCGTTATCAATCAATTAATTTATTTACAGCTAACGAATTCAATATTTATTATTTAATCCAACTATTGACCGTAAAGACATTCAATACATATCATTTCCTTTCAATACTCGTTATTACTTAAATCTTCAAAATTAGTTCATTTCAAAATTTTATTTTTATCTAATAATCCAAAAAATTTACTCAACTTCAGTTATTGATCATGAACTCAGCTAATATACATAATTTCATTTTAAATCTTACTATTGCCAAAACATCAAATAAGTTTATTTCAAATTTTTATTTAAGTTCAAATCAAATACTTACATTCAAAATCATTAAATCTTTATTTTTTACCATTTTTATTTAATAGTTACCTTAAATTTAATAATTTAAAATAGCTAAAAATACAGGTCGTTACATTCTCCCCCACTCAAAACTTTTCATCCTCGAAAAGAAACTAAGTGGATTTTGATATATTTTATTCAAGGTTATTAACTTATAAAACAATGAAATTTTATTTATAAAGTCGTTACTACACTTCCATTACACTACTCTAATTGGCTTACAAAATTTAAAAGTTGGTTATCAAAATAGATTATAAAAATTTTAAAACTTTAAAGAATTTCTAACACATGGATTTACGGAAAATTTCGACAGAGTCTCCTTTGCGCGGCTCGATCGGTATAGCTACAAAACGCCTCTACGGGCCCCCAACCAATAAAAGAAAACCAAAAACCAAGTGGCTCAATCAAAAATCACCAAATCTAATGAAAAAATAAATATGTATCTTTTCGTTGGGCCATCCAAATTTTTTGATTTTAAATACCTGCATCTCAATTCCCAATGATATCCAATCATATAGTTTAAAATCATTTTATATTTTTCATTTTCAATATTAACTTTACTTAAGCCCGTATGATGTACATATATCATCTGTATGCAATATCAAATCTGATCGCTTACTCGATCACATAATTTCACTTCCGAACTAGTATCGTTCATACGACTCTCAAGTGCAGCCTCGGGTTTGGTTCTTTGATCAAAAACTATTATTCTCCTTGCATAGCTATATACTATGATAGAGAATTCCAGAATCAAATCAAAAATCCATATCCAAGGTACTCCATCGAGAATCGAGTGAAAAATTCCAACTCTGATCGATAAGAATTATCTCGAAATTCCATGCTCGAATCTGGATCAAATCGTTATGCGAATAAAATAATATACGTACAATTTACATATTAACCTTCAATAGATTTCTATACAATTCATCTATATTAAATTTTTTTTTCTTACCTTCATTTCATTTACAATTAGTTATTCACAATGCATTATTTATGTCCCTGATTTACTCAGTATATCCATTTCTTTACATAGCATATTCTTTAATACTATCATTTCTTAAACATCATTCCATAGAATTTGCTTACTTAAGTTCATTTTAAACATTCTATATAATTTAATTAAATTCAATTTCATTTTTCAATTGATTCTTAGCTATACCAAATTCCTTTGTTTACATTTACTTCTTTTTCCATAATTTCACTTTAGTTTATAATCATTCTATAAAATTCAAATATAAGAAGCTGGACTTTATCTAAGTTTATAATTATCTCAAAGTCATAAATTCAATTTCATAATTTCTTTGCAAATTTATATTCAATTCTATAACAAATTTACCAAAATACTATTTAAATCATTTGTCTGCTTTCTTAATTCCACTTTCTTATTTCATTTTGTCATTAATCATTTCATAGTATACTTAAGCGTATAACATTTATTATCAAAATTTCCATTTATACACTTTTTAGTTACTTTTAAGTTTGTTTACTTGTATAACATCACATTACATATCCAGGTCAAATTTTAACTTTTAACATTTGGTAAGTCTTATTATATGCTATTAGAATGCAATTTGGTATTATACAAATTAATCAGATTTACTTTACTTAATTTGAATGTTCACTCCTTTAACTTGCTTAAATTTCTCTTACATTCGGTTTAAGAGTTACACTTCAACTCTAAAGTTTTCTCAGAATATTAAGCTTAGATTCTTAATCCTCGTATTTTACAAGTTCTGATTATTCTCATTTCATTCAAATAATTAGAAGATTGTTAATTAACAAAACTTAAAAATTCCAAATACCCGGTTTGTTTCAAATCATTTGAAATAAGTATGTACACTTAAATCTTATATCAAATCATACTTTTGGAGTTTAAACCAAAATCTGTTTATCAAAAAAATTCCGAAGCAAAGCTTCTCAGAAGTCTCCCCTACTTTGAGACTCGAAAATGAACGTCAATGATGCTGCGTAGTCATCACCGAAATTATTTTCCAGCGATAAAAGAGGGTGTGCTGGATTCATTTCTTTTAAATTTTATTTAAAAACAATTTGCATTTGTATATACTTTTAAACAAGGCTAATATATTTTTCCCAACCTTGAAAATCTTTTCAAAAACACCGAAATTTAAAATTTTCAAATTCTCATCTTTATATCCATTTTACTTATAATTTATATTATATAAATCACACTTATACAATTTCATTTTTCTTATAGTCATTTAATAGCCAATAGTTTAGGAATATTGACTATTCAAACAATAAAGGATAATGATCAATATTATCATTTCTAACACCAATTCACACTATATACTCTAATAATTTTTGAAAGCTTATTTCTATATATATAAAATATAACCAGGGTAAAATTATTTCATTTACCTAATTTCAAAACAATACCATGTCGGTTTACCTTGTCTAAGAGTTTAGAAACCCCTATCGATATGGTTGTACTTTCCGTACCGACCAGAATTCATAAATGCTCAATCGATAAGTCAACACAATATAAAACATTTCATTTTCACTAACAAATACGCACTTTCATTTATACACTCAACATACTCATCCTAGGGTATTACTACCCTATCTCTAATGAGTTACCCATAAAGCTAAGGTTATCGCTAAACCAAAGCTCTGATACCAACTGTAACGACCCACCTTTTTAGACAGTTTAAATCGACAATAAACCGCACATGTCAACTCAAACCATTCAAAAGGGATGATTGTTAAAGGGGTAAATAAGAAAATAAGAGAAAAAGAAGAAGAAATAAATATCGAATCCGGGGTAAATAAGAAAATAAGAGAAAAAGAAGAAGAAATAAATACCAAATCTCACCGCGGAACGATAAAATATAATAATTAAATAAAGAGTTCATTAAGCTATTTAACATACTTTTGATTATCACTTATACAACATTTATCAGAGTTATACATATACAACGGAACAAATAAAGTAATGCAGCAGACAGCATGATGCAGGAATAATAATAGTAGTAGTATACCGAATCTTCGTCTTCATCCTCCAGAATAAATTTTCAATAAGCTGAAAAACTCAAGACTTACCCGAGCATAATGAAAAGACAAAAAACTCGAGTCAGAACTAAAATATCCTTATGTAAGTCAAATCGATATCATATAAACATGAGTGTAATGACGTCAGGGATGTTTACGGGTTTTCATATCTCATATCCGGTGTATAACGTGCGTGCAATAACTCAAGAGATGTTACGGGGTTTTCCATCTCTTAAGGATCTGCCAAAATATTTATATGTAGTAGAATACGCCACATATATAATGTCTAATCAGTAAAATAAATATTAAAATAGCGTTAAGGTTTACATCGATCCCCCTTAATGCGTTTTTAAGCATTGTTGTACAGTTTACATATAAAACACCAGTTAAATGGACGGTGGATAGGGATGTGCCGTGGTACAACAACACTAAACCGAAATCGTATGGGTCTCATTTAGGGATAAAAGTATGACAAAGCACGTGAGCCAACGCCCAATGTAGGATACTACCAGTTTACCCTTCCCGGCTGGTGGTAACGCATCATAGCCATGATCTCCCACCGCATCCAACACTCCCATAATCTGGAGGGTGCGCACCTGTCAATCGCAATGTAAATGATGGTAATTCGAAGAAATACGTCCGCTCGGGGTAGCTAATCACTTGGCCGGTACGGTTCTTGTTTCAGTCATTTCAAATTGGCACAAGTGTCAGGCTAATCCATCATTCGTTCTTTTTCTTCAAATCCAGAAAACGACACCAAATCTAACCATTCGACCTGGATCATCACTCCATGTACACAGTTGTTAAAGTGGTTCCGATATCGATAGAGAGTATGCCCATATCCGGATCTGGTCTCCTTAACAAACAAACGTCGTTTTGCATACCGGTTGGTACTTTTACATTTCGAAAACCGTTCATCTTTGATATCAAAATATCATATTCGCTTCGAAATAAAATCCATTTTGAAATCGTCATGTTTACCCCAAAATATACCATTTCAATCCCAAATCAGTTTCGTCTCAATATCGCAATTTTGATTCCAAAATAGTTTCAAATTTACATTTGGGTAATAACTTCATTTAACCCCATTCGTATTTAAAACCATGATTTAAAATAAACATTTCACACTTAACTAGTTTTAATTTTGAAAAATAGTTTGAATAGTTTTAAAATAGTTTAAGTAATTAAAATAGTTAAAATAGTTTAATGTAAAATAGTTAAAATAGTTTTAATAGTTAAAATTGTTTAATATAAAATAGTTTAGTATAAAATGGTTTATATAGTAAAATACTTGGAAAACCAAAATAATTTAAAGATTTAAAGAATATAGTTTTTCAACAAATTATACTAAAATAGTTTATTTAAAAATGGTTTCAAAGTCAAACTGGTCCAATTTCAACTTTCCAATTCAAATCAACTTCGATTTTCATTCAGTCAATTCAATTTCGATACCAACTCAAATCGATTTCAACTTCGATTTCAAATTAATTCAATTCCGTTATCTAATCAATCAATTCAATTTCAAATTCAATTTATATCAATTTCGAGCTCGATTTTCAAATATCAATTCAAAACATTTAAATCAAATTATCCTTCAATATTTAGTTTAAAATTCTAATCTTCAAATAAAATTCAATTCCGAGATCAATTTCGAAATATCGTTTTTTCATCACTTCACTTACCAATATTCAAAGTTCGAATAAAATTTCAATCCATTAAAATAAATCAATTTATGAAATTCAATCATATTTCGATTTTTAACTTCAAAATCTCAACTTCAATTGCTTAACAATTTATTTTAACCAAAATGTTATTTCAACATTTCAAACTCGAATTCGTGATAAAGTTCGATTTCTATAAATTGATTTTTTTAATTTTCTTTTAAATCAAAACTATTTAAATAAATTTCAGATCAAAACTTTTAAAATCATTTAATTTAACAAAACCGGTGTCCGTATAAATTTTCTATCCTATGGTCAAATGATCAGTTATTTCAATTTACTTTCAGGGATGGATGTATATCATTTCAATCCAAATCATAGTGTCATAGGTATGTATCATTTCAACCTATTTCTAAATTTATTCGAAATAGTTCAAATTACACTTTATATGCTGTAAATAATACACAGGGTGATTACAAGATTTATATATAACAAATAAACATCCAAACATTCAAATATCATCCAATCGCATCCATCGCAATCAATCATCCAAATAGACAACATAATTCACATCATTTTCATAGTTATCAACACCGTAAAATTTAATTTGACTGTCAATTTCAATTTTTTTAGGGTAAATTTAGTAACAATCTAGATGATCATTAGATTTATCAAACAACGACAAATAAAATCATATCACTTCATAATATCAGATTTAACTAGCATGAGAATATTCTAGTACGTTATGAGCATTATAAAATACTCATCTTGAGTTTTCAACCTTAAATCAAATCGAACGGCATTCGATTTAACCTAAAATTTTATCTAGCTCCAAACGACTCCAAATCTGCACTACAGCGTAGCTCTCGTCTTTACGATTCCGGCATCGCCAGTTCCGTCCGATTCCAACCTTGTATGGATGAGATATGAGATTTTAAAGTTTGAATCTAATTTTATAAAATAAAATTCTTTTTGTGGAAATTATCCACAAGGACCCCTTTAGCAAGTGCAATTAGTTTCAAGGACACACAACTGAAATAATTACTTTTAAGGATAAAATGCAAAATAATTATTTTCTAAGGCCTAAAAACCTATGAAATTATGTCCTTGAAAATAATTGGACTGCTGACTTTGTCCATAAAAGTAATTATTCTGCTGAATTTGGCCTTGAAATTAATTTCCGTGGATGTGTTTCCTAGAAAATAATGGGACTGCAAAGTTTATCCTTCTTGTGAAATGCCCCTTTCTTTTTTTTATACCAAACAAGATCAGGCCACCCAGTTTGAGATGAAGAAATCGTGGCCGCAAGAGCTTATTCCTCGTCGCGTACACAGGCACAATCAAGCTGTGCTCGAACCCATCTCGTGCTCCTCGACACCCGGTCACCCCACGCTAGAGCCCACCAGGAGTTGATCAAACTCCACCACCACGCGTGCCTTCCAATGCTCCATCATCGACCAAAGTGCTGACAAACCCGCCGCCATCGTTTGTGAGAAAACAAAGAAAACTCGCACCCCATTCAATGCCAGATTCTAACGAATCTAGGCTATCATCGATGATCTCCACCGTTCATCTCGTAGAGCTTGACGAGCTCTATAACTTTCATGTAGAAAGTCTTCACCTATTGTCAAAGGATAGGGAGAAAAATGTGGGGGAAGTTTGCTCGTTTTCGGCCATTAAAACATAAAGGAGGCGGCTACGAAGTATCGGCTAGGGTTTACTGTTCTAGACATGCATATACACACACACGTATAAACGAATTATTTTAATATTATTTTCAATTTTACTGCTTTTTCAAACGAACTCCAAACGAAATGTGCCGCTAGTCGTTTATAATGTTTTACCTGCATTCCGAACACAATGGAACATGTTTCGAGGTCCAATTTGATCGTATGAGGAAGATAACTTTTTGAACCCAATTAAAATATTAAATTTTCGATATTAAATTCGACGCGTTTATATTTCATACGACCAAACGGTAAATCCAAATGCTACAAAATTTGAAATATGATAATAACACATGATTATGGATCCAATAGAACTGGTTTTGTCGAATTCTGAGACTATGCCCCGGAAGGCTATTTTAACGTCTCGATTATAATATAAAATTCCCAATTTCTAATTATTCAGTTTTAAATCCAAATTTAAATGTTAACAATCTTCATTGTTGTTTAAATAAAATTTACATCAAATTTTCGATTTCATTTTCAATCATATTATTTTCGAAACTCAATTATTCAAATATTTGCAATATTAAATTTAAATAATTTTGATTATTCAATAAATCGCTATCTTCTGAAATATTTGGAAATGAACTTATAAGATTTAACTTTTAAAACCAATTCAAATTATAGACAACTATTTTCATTATACCGTTATTCAATTTCCATTATCCAATTATTCAATTAATCTCCAATATTGAATTTAAACAATTTAATTGTTCAATATTCAACAAATTTCAATATTGGATTTTAAATTAATTTTCGTTATCAATCAATTACTTTTTGGCAGCTAACGAATTCAACATTTATTATTTAATCCAACTATTGACCATAAAGACGTTCAATACATATCATTTCCTTTCAATACTCGTTATTACTTAAATCTTCGAAATTAGTTTATTTCAAATTTTTATTTCTATCTAAATAATTCAATTTTTTTACTCAACTTCAGTTATTGATCATGAACCCAACTACTATACATAATTTCATTTTAAATCCTGTTACCGCCAAAACATCAAATAAGTTTATATCAAATTTTTATTTATGTTCGGACCAAATACTTACATTCAAAATCATTAAATCTTTATTTTTAACCATTTTTATTTGATAGTTACCTTCAATTTAAAAAGTAGATAAAAATACGGATCGTTACAACGGTTAGAAGCAGAGTGGTCTGTGTACTCGTTTTTTTTCCATCATGGTTGTTGGATCTACGCAATGTAAATAAACAGAGGCAAATGAAATTAAAGAGTCAAACATACTAACATTATGTATAAAAAGCATACCTGCTTTTGACGACAGTTAGTTCAGGTAAATCGATGTCCATATCTATTTTTTCGCTTTAGTAGAATTGAAAGTAAATACACCTGATAAAGAAAAATATAAATCAGAAGACAGTTTTTTTGTGGTGGTGGAAAGAAAGTACAATGATCAATAGTGTACGGTCATATGTTGCGACTGTCAGTCGGGTGACAACAACTGTAGGCGAGTGCTCAAATTTGTCTACCACGGATTAGTCTAGTAAATCCCTTTGGCTCGCCCAAAGTGACACAACACTTGTGTTCTGTAACAGCCCACAGTTTTGTAAATATTTTTAATTAATTTTTATTTGAAAACTTTAATTTTTAAATTATTTAAAATTGAATTTCTGGAATTTTCCAATGTAAATTGGGAATTTATTTTCCAAATTCAATAAATTAAACATTTTCTGAAAATCTTATATTTTGGTCAACTGAAAGTCAAAGTTTGACCATAGTTGAAAATTTTAAATTTTAAATTATAATCTTTTCTTTTAAAATGTATTTTATTTTAATATTAGTTCTGCTTTTCATTTCAAAAAATATCGTTGTATACTTTTTAAATTAGATAAAATGCAGTGTTTACATGCATTGATTTTCTATATTTTATTTTCTATATTTTATTTTCTATATTTTATTTTCTATTTTCCAATGCTTATTTCTCTAATTTTTATTTCCTATTTTAATTTGTATAAACTTTGATTTTATTCATTTGATTTTTGATTGGTTTTATGTTTAATAATAGCTTAGAAATTTCTTGAGACATAGGTTACTTGTTTTATTCTTTGCCTTTTCTTTTCCCTTGCCTTTTCTTTTCTCTTTTGTTCTAGCCATCCATTTTATTTCCTCTAGCCATGCAAATCACTTCACAAGTCATGTACAAGATTTATTTCTCACCTTAAACTCCACATTTCATTTCTAGAAAAAAATCTATTCAAGATCTCATGGCTCTTTTTCCTTGGAAATCAAGTAAGCCTTTTATTTGCTAGCCTTTCATTTTCTAAACCCTACATCTCTAGCCGTTCTTTTTTACAAACCCTAGCCACCATATCATATTTTCAAATCACGTACAAACTTCTCTTTCTCATCTCATTTGCATGGAGAAAAAAATATATTCAGCAAGCTCTAGATCCATGGTTCCTCCTTCCTCTTCTTCTTTTTCTATTTTCTTTTTCTCTTTTCCTTGCTTGGCTCGGCCTACACCATCTCTCCACCTCCTAGCCGACCACAACCTCTTCACCACTATGACCATGATCACCTCCTCTTCCATACCATGCTTTGGCCGTGACCTATATGACCCATACATCACCAAAACATGACCAAACCCTAGCCAAACTCCTATATTCCATCACCACTTTTCATATTAGCCTCGGCCACCACTCAAACACCACACTACATTGCTTTGCCATGCCCTTACCATCCCTTGGCTGTGAGTTTCTGATTCCAAGACCCAAGCCTAGCCAAGGCCGAGTCCACTTGAGGTCATGGCCGAACCAAATACATCTCAAAACCCTTGCCGTTTACCTTCCTTCATATGTAACTTCCACCTCTTCTTATTCCAAGCCTTAGCCATACCTATTGACCTTTGACCGAGCCTAGCATACCAAAAACAAGTTGTGGCCGAGCATGCTATGATGTAGGCTAGCCAATTTGCATGTGTCCGAGCCCACTTGCTTGTTGTTTGATCACCTTGCTTTGATTTATCAAGGTTATGTCATTTTATTTCCTAACTTTTCATTGTTTTTATTTATATTCTTTTGTATTGAATCATTGATTATATATGTTATGCATTGTGTTGTTGACTAGTTTGGATCTGACTCTTCATTCACATAAAATATAGTCGAGCCTTGTCGTGCTTTTCGAGGTTTCAATTGTGTAATTTAAGTTGTTATCTTCAGCTTTAAAAGGGTGAGTTATTCACTCTAGACATTATGTAGTTATATGACTGTAAAATGATGACAAGTGAATTGTATAATTTATTATGCTATGTTCATACCTGCCTGTGATATGTTTATATGATGTTAAATGTTGTTTATATACCTATTCCATCATCTGCTATGATATTATATGCTATACTGTTATGTTATTTCCTGTTTATCACAATGCAAGTTCCCTATCACTATGGGTTGAAATGATACATACCTGAATGGACCTTAAAATAAGGAAAAAAATCATTATGGGCTGAAATGATAGGCTCAAGTGATTTTATTGTATTTATTTTACTTGGGATTGCGGGTTTGAAATGATGGAACCTGAATTTTTCTTTTTAAATTACGGATTGAAATGATACATATCTGTATCACTTGACCTAGGTTAGAATATTTTCGACCATTGAATGGAAGCTGGCGGCTAGCCCTAGTTCCATTAGGATTTATGCAAAATGAAATAAAACGTGGCCTTTTATAGAGAATTTGACGACACTATTCATCCGAAAATTTTCCGAACTCCAAACGAAGCGTGCCGCCTGGCATTGATAATGTTATACCCTTATTCCGAACGCAATGGAATATATATCGGGAGCCAATTCGATCGTATTTGGAAGAAGGTTTTCGAATCGAATTATTTTGAATTTAAAATTCACTTAAACGAATTTCTACGCGTTTTTGCTTGCCCCGGACAAACCATAATTCCGGTTGACACGAAATTAGAAATCTTACAATAATATAACATTACGGATCCAATGAAACTGGTTTCGTTGAAATCCGATACCGCTGAAAAATGGCTATTTTCACTCGTCAATTAAATATTAAAATATTCAATTTCAACAATTTAACTTTTAATTCAATTTTAAAAGTTCTATAACATCATTATAATTCAAATAAGATTTAATTCAACTTTATACAACATTTTTATTCATATTAAATCCAATTCCCAATTTTTTCTGCAATTTCAAGTATTAAATTAACAATTTAATTATCCAATTAAATCGAGATATTCGAAATATAAATTATTCATTTTATAAAATTTACTTGTGCATATTTAAAATCAATTAAATATACGAATTTCAAATGACTAAAATTCTGGGTCGTTACACCGGATCGGAAGTTGTCATACTCTCTGCCAACTCCGAAACCACTTTAACAACCGTGTACGCGATGGAGATTCCAGAATGAAGTAGGATGGTGACGATGTTCCTTTGAGGTATATATGTGGACCCGACTCCCGTGAGTTGGCATAAGGTGACTAAAACAAGAGTGATTCTCGGTCCAATGAGGTAGCTCCTCTTATTGGACACGCTCCTTCGATACCATTCTATTGCTTTGTGATTGATTGAGGCCCTTTTGATTTTTAAAGGTGTAGCTCGAGGTGGGCGTTAATTGCACGCTACGCGTCACCACCAGCCCGGATGCGTAATTGGTATATCTACCCTGGCATTGCCTTGTTGTGCGGTGTCACCTACCCTAGCGCGCCTTGTACGAGTTCGGTTTTCTCCCGTAGCCCGTGGAGTATTTAGGGTGGTCTCTCGATTTGGAGATGCATTGATACTGGATGGACTACTGGGACTATTACGTGTTAAGGAGGAGATTGGGTAAGTCCTTAACGCTATTTAAAAGTAAATTTATTTTACTATAGACATTATTATAATAGAAAAATATTACTACATAGTAAATAGTTTAATAGGTCCTTAGAGGATGGGCGGTCCCAAGCATCCTTTAAGTTACTTGTACCTTATATTACAGTTCACTTGAGTTGGTTTACACTGTATAAGTATGTATGTTCTGACTCGAGTGTTTTGTGTTTTGCTTTACGCTCGGGTCAGACCGAGTGATACAACATTATAGACTCACCTTCGGAATTGGAGACTTACTTGAGGATTCAGCTATCTATTTCAATTTCAGCATTCAGTTGATCCCAATTATTCAGTTGATTCCCGTGATGTATTCAGCTCTGTACTTGACTATTGTATTGAGCTTCTGCTGTATCTTGTTTAACTCTGATGTATTTATATAGTAGCTTCATAAACTACTATCTCCTTGCTTCCACTGCATTTTATTACTCTGTGTTTGTGATCTATGATTTATTTACTGTACATTCTGAGATTTTCCAAATTTAAATTAACAATTCGATATTTTGAACAATTTAAGTCCGACACGTGCGGATGCGAATGGTTGAAAATATCGGGTCATTACAGTTGGTATTAGAGCATTGGCTCTAGGCAAAACTTAGCATATATGGTAAATTTATTTACAGAATCACTTTCATTCGAATGTGAATCTCTTCCCTTTTGACTCTGTTTCCTTTGAATTTTGGAACATCCCTCGGTTTTAAAATTCATTCTTGCCCCTCACTATTCATATTCTTATGAATTCTGAAGCATCCCATAGCTCCACTGAATGACTTGCAAAGGGGTGGAACTCCTTTACAATTGGCATCGATTCACTGGAGATTTCTATATATCCTCGGTTAGATGCTAGTATCTCTTGTTATCTTGAATTCTATCTCTTGAGATCAGATGTAGATTTGCCTCTGAACTCCACATCGATCTGATTCTTGAACTCATGGTTGACCCATTTAAGATTGCCTGCGATTTGTATAAGCTTATCCATTTCCTTATTCGGTTAGTTAATCATCTTATCCTTTGTTCCAACTTAGCCTCAAATCAAAATTTTCTCTGATATGAATTAATCAAAAATTTGAAACTCTAGCCTTGCTTTGAAAATCTAATCCTACATAGTGTAGTTGTAGATCTATATATAAAATGTTTTATATATCGTTTTGTTTGAGTTGTTGATGTTGATTTGGGTTTTCGATTGATTCGTCTGATCAACGCTATCGATAGGATCTTCAAACACTTGAACAGAGCAAACCGACACAAAGGTTAATTAATTAATGAAAGTGGTTAAGTTAACTAATAAATGCTCAAAGGTTAATTAATCAAGTAACTATAGAACAATTACTTAAATAAAGAGTTAATTGCTTAGTTTTTTTAAAATAATAATAATTAATTAATGTGATTAATTAAGGTAATTAATTTGGGGATAATTAATTGATTAAAAGATAATTAATCAAAGGTTAATTAATTAGTAATTAAGGTTAATTACTTAATGATTAAAGGTTAATTAATTAATTAATTAGAGGATGATTAATTGATTTATCAATTAAGGGTTAATTAATTAATGTAATTGAGGATAATTAACTAAAGGATATTTAATAATTAAAGGTTAATTATTTAATGATTAAAAGTTGACTTAATTATTAATTAAGGCTGGTTAATTAATAACTAAAGATTAGTTAATTTATTAAAGGTCAATTAATAAATGATTAAAGGATAATTAATTATAATGATTTGTAATTATTTAATGTTAATTAATCAGAATTAGTAATTTATTTATCTAATTTAAATTAATCAGATGATTAATTAATCTTACTTATGAATGTTTGGATTCTATTGAATGTTTGAATTGTTTGACATCCGTGGTGTGTGATGATTTGTGATATGAATTATTTTGATTTGAGCTGTGATGAATGTAATTTATTTATCTGTGATGTATTTATGTTATTTATCTGTGAATTTGTGAATGAAGATAAGCGTTATCGGATTATACCGCTTGTCGATATTGCTGTATTGGGATTGTGATGATTAATGATGTTGCACTATTGTGTAAAACCCCTGAACTACACTATATACACACAAATATGGATTTCACGAGGAAATCGTTAAGTCATAGATATTTTGAAATTTAAGTATTATTTTGTTTAAAAAGTTGAAGTTTGAATCCAATTGGTTTTGGAAATGAAATTGAATTGAATTTGGAAAGCCTTTGAATGGAAAGCTTTGAAAATGAAATTTAATTTTCAATATACTATAGCTTGTTAAATTTTATTTGAAATTATTTTGGAAATTATGGTTTGAAAGATTGATACAATTTCTATATATATATATATGTGTGTGTGTGAATTTAAAACTATTGTTTTGGGAATTTGAATTTAATTTAATTTAAACCTGCCAATAATACGGCAGTTCGTTGGTTCCCTGGTTCATACTTTTAAAGGCTATAACTTGTGTATATTTGACCAGATTTTTCCGAAACAAATGTATTTGTTTTTCAAATAATAATAGCTTTCATATAAAGAAAAGATTTCATAGTTGTGTTTAAAGGATTTAAAGATTTGAAATGGAAATAGTTTTGAAAGCTACTGATGAATCTTTGTGGAAAATTGGTGAAACCTTGTTTCCAATATTGAAGAGGATCTTAAAGGTATATCTTTTGTAAAAGATTTGAAATGGAAATTTTTTTGATGAATCTTTGTGGAAAATTGGTGAAACTTTGTTTATCGAGGATCTTAAAGGTATATCTTTTGTAAAAGATTTGAAATAGAAATAGTTTTGAAAGCTATGGATTAATCTTTATGAAATATTGGTGAACTTTGTGAAGTGAATCTTTTTATTTAAAGATTTGAAAATGGAAATTTGTTTAAACCATTTGAAAGAAAAGTTTTGGGCTTATGTTGTGACCAAACTATGATCCCAATATCCATATGTTTTTAAATATTGCGCTCATTATTTGGTTTAGCCCGGAGAGGACTTTGTGTCATATAACCCATTCCGAATAATGATACGACGAAATGGATAGCATTTGAAGACCAATGGTGAAGACCGGGTATTTTCGAAAGTGAAAGGATTACTTGTCGAATGTCTCTGCACTGAATGGCGTTGGTATAGAGATTTGATCACCCTTTGTGATGGGGAGTCCGGACGTGATTAGGGATTATCCGGATTGCAAGGGCTTCTTTGTGAAGTGCCTTCGGTTCTGTTCAAGCTCGGAACGGACTTGTATGGATGTGCGTCTGACATTACACTTTGAGATGTAAAGCTGGTTTCTATCAGATACATTTCTGTTTGGTGGCGGAGAATTTATTCTCTTAGCTTAACACCCTTCGTTGAGACGTACGAGCTTAGAGGTTATGTAGTTGATAGTTACTAGTGATACATTCCCAATTCGGTAATGTGGCATACGAAGTGCTGCTGATCATGTGTTGATCAAAGCATGGCTTTTGTGTAAAGCGTAGCTTTATGGAACGTGACCTTGTCGGACCTCACAACCCCGAATGGTCGAAACAAGAAGGATGCAGCAAGGTTATTTGGGGGTAGCGCCCCCTGAGGGTATGTCCATTTCCTTCTGGATAGAGGTGGTATCATGGTATGGAGCCTAGATACTAAACCTATATGGGTCATGCAAATCTATTGCTTTGTGGTTGTTGGTTGAGAGGCGCCTCAGATAAAGGTTGCTTACGACCGGGGGATGGCATACTCGTGACTGTTAGTTACCTAGTTACAGAGGTAACCCGACCTTATATTAGCAGAGATCCAGTTAGGCTCTCGGAGCATCCCTCCAAAGGCGTACCCATGTGGCCCAAGAAGTTCATTAGCCTGACCATTTGTTAGAAATCCAAAGAAAAAATACGAGCCCTTTACGATTGCAGTTGTAACCTACCACCTCAGGTGGTAGCTATAGCTGGCATAATTTAATGGTACCTATACTGGTTAAGATTTATATTATACTTTCGAAAGGTTTTCTGCACTATGCACTAACAATAATATCAAAAAAAAATTGCGTATCAAGCATGTTTGACTATTATAAGGAGAAATCTCCCCCAAATGTGTGATTGCATTGTGTGTATGCCCGGAGGCCTTCTGGTTGTTTCATTTTTCAAAAAGCATTACGGATTTCAAATTTTAAATTCTCCTGTTGTTTTTATTCAAGATAAAAACTGGTTTTTGTTTGCTCATACCAGTCCCATGACTGACCTGGAGTTTATTGTTCCCTTCCTAAACTCTGGGTGCCCACAATTTTACACATGAGCAGTCTAAAGTTAGATTTGTTTTTTTAGATAGTAGATGTAGATTCGATATCTCGAGAGTCTTTGGATTTTGGCTATCGCTTTGTGCTTCTCTTCAAAATTCGGGATCGGACTTGCTTAAGTCCAACTTGATGGTGGTTCGAGCTTTCGATTTGGAGTTTTGGATTCGGGTTGCAATTTTGGATTCTATCTTCTTTCTCTCTTGGAGACCATTTGGTGATATTGTTCCGCTGCTATGTCTTGTATCTCTAATAGTACCGATATCAATTGTATCGACGTGTTGTATCAAATATTGTGTATCACTGATGTTATTCATTCTTCTTTCACTATGTTGTTGTACTTAATGTGTTATAAGCTCCGACGGACCAGATTCGACATTTGAATCTACGACATTCGAATACGGGTGATGTATTTGGGGTCGATTTTCGAAGGTCGGGTCAGGATCGTTACATTTGGTATCAAAGCTGAAGGTTGAATAAGAACTTTAGCTCAGGAGTATAACACGTTAGGTGACTCATTAGAGATAGGGTGAAGTATACCCCAGAATGGGTACATCCCTAAGATATTCGTTCGTATGCCTCAGTAAATTCTCTTACTATCCACTGATAGTGAGTATGAGTGCAAGAAAAGGATGAGATATGGGACAATGGAGTATCACTACAAATGGTCAATACCCGCAACAACGGAAACAACTTTCTCTGTCAATCACTTTTGATCACCATTCAATTTTAATTCTTTGGTGACTTCGTAGCAGCTACAAGAAGGAGCTTTGGTACGGTGATGGCCCTACGAATCAGTAGATAAGTTCTTAATTTGTTTTCTCCTCACTAGTTTCTTATCAGCTTTTCGTTTTTAACCTTAATGAATTTAAAATTTTATTTGAAATTGATTAATAAATATAAAGTTAAATTGGATGGTATCACTAAGACAATTTCGGTCAAAACCAAATTTTGAAATTTTTGTTGTGATTTCTTGTGAAGATCGAAGTCCGAAGAGGGACAAGTTGGTGTATAGTTTGGGATATTCCACCCTGGATTGAGTATCCATTGTTTGTTCTGTTGGGTCTAGATATATTCTACGAATGGTTAGTTATTCCTTCGAACTAACTAATGCCCTTGAATATTTCGTAAATTTGATGACCCAAATATTTCGTAAAGTGTTGAATGAGTTTGATCTCGTATTTATTGATATTCTAATTTGGTAAGCCAAATATAGAATAAATATTTCAGTTTGATCTGATAGATCATTTCTCCATCTTCCATCTATTTTTGGTTGTTTCCCTGTCTAGCAAATTTCAACGACGAAATTTTCTTAAGGGGGAATCTTTAACATTCCTGGTTTTTAGCCAAATTTAATTCAATAATTTATGTTTAATTTTTGGGATTAATTATGGATTAATTTGAAAACCTAGGAATATATATACACACACACACACATATATAAGATTTTAAATAAAGGACTTGATTTGGAAATCTAAATATTTTATAAATAGATTATAATTTGGAAATTGAATTTGAAATTCAAATACATATATGTTGAAAACAAAAATTTGGAATTAGATTATGATTGGAATAAAATTAATATTTATAAAAAGATATTTGTTTACTCGTTTATAAATACAAATCGATTTTATATTACTTTTTGAATTTGAAATTGAAAAAATAAATGTTTTGAATAATATATTGGATTTGGAAAATCTATAATTTAATAATAGAAAATTTTGTTTTGTATTTGTAATATGTTGATTTGAAAATTTTATTTTGAAATTGATATAAATAAATTTACAAAAACGATTTAAAAAGTTAAAATTAAATATATACATATTACATATTTATTTATTAATGTTTGATTAATTTTAAACCACATTCTTTAAAGTTATAAATATACATAAATAAATAAGTTTATATACTTTCTTTTTAAAATTTACTTTAACTAAGTATAATTTGTATACGTGTGAAAAATTTGTAAAACATATGTAAAAATAAAACTAAAATAAGAAACCATGTTTCATAAATTGAATTAAAGTAGGGATCTAAAATAAAGTTATAAATAAATTAAAGAAAAGGATTTAAACATAAAATTAAATATTTTTAACAAGTGTAGCCTATAACTACAAATGTAGGCTAAAGAAAATAAGTAATAGACAAGTGTTGAGTTAAATGAACAAGTGGCAATCAAATCTTCTTTTAAATTAAATTTTTATTAACAAGCATTAAAGAAATAAATCTGGCTATTCATTTCAGTTCTAAGTTTTTCACTTCTCAATATACTTTCATCTTCATTTCTAATAAATTCAAAAACTTGGAAAGCAATTCAAAGTTTCAGCAAAAAAATTCAAAACAATAATTATTAGTTTCGACCCGAGGTTAAGCCAAGATCAGATTCAACTACAACTTGAGTTCAACCTGGAAATGAAAAAAAAGCCTGAGCAATTAAAAGTTTTTCAACATCAAACAAACTTTAGTTTTTAAGTTTTCAAGCCTAGAAATCAAACTCAACAGCATAGCTTCAGCTCATTCCAAAATCAAAACCAAGCTTCAAGTAATTTACAGATCAGGCAAAAGTAAATTCAAATCAACTCAAGTAAGCAAGCAACTTTAAAATTCCAGATGAAAATTAAAAAGCAGCCTCTGTTCTTTCAAAAGGTGAGCAAACTCCCAATTTTATTTAAATCTGTTGTGATTTATTTTTCTGATGTTATGATTAATACTTGAAGCTGTTAGTATAAATATTAAGATACCTACATGTCTGTGTGTGTATATATGTGTGTGAATTGTTGTATGCATGACTGTATATAGGATATACACCTCTCTGTTGTTCTTCAGGCAAGCATTCTTCATAAGAAAAAATTCGTATCACAAATTATAAATAGATTTAGGTGATGATATTTAAATGAAAGTTGATCATAATCATGTAATACTAATTTTAAAAATAGTTGCAAATGTATTTATGGAATAAATATTTTAAAATTTGAGTATTACAGTAATAAACATTTTACATCAGAAAATTCAAATATCGTAATTTCAAGTTTCAGCTATATGACTGGATTCATACTTGAAATTTATGAATTTTGATAACAATATTGAGATTTTTAAGTTTAAAATTGATGGGAATTTACGAGTTGATCAATATTGGGAGTTTTGGCATTTTTCAGTGATCGACAATGAACTGGGTGGCACGGTTGCTGCTGGAGGTGGTCGGGAGGGCTAGTGATCATCGGAAAAGTAGTCGCTGGATTTATAAATGGTCGAGACGGCGATACGACGTGATAGTAGGATTTAGGGTGCGCGTCTGGTCGACGTTAAAACCGAGACAATGGCGTGGTCATGGGTGATCTAGAGATGATCGATGGTGGGGAAATAGGTTTGTGGTTAAGTGGCGAAACTCTAGACGAAGTATCGACAATCCAGATAGCCGAAGGTGGCGTAGGGTGGAATTTTTTAGTGGTTGGGTTGTTCTAGGTGTTTGGCTATCTTGCTCGATTTCGTTTCGCTGGTGGATGTGGCGATCTAGGTGGACGTGAGGGTTGGTGGAGTCGTCGTTGACTTGTTGAGGGTTGCGGCGGTGATCATCGGAGGTCGGAGCTATTGTGCACGTGCATTGGTGTCAAAGTGGTATCAGGTTTTTGGTTTGGGGAAGATGGGATTGTTCTCGAGTTCGAATGCGAGGATTTGAAAGATTGGCTCTGGTGAATTCTCAGGAAAACATCGTATGGGTTCGGGTTTATCTCATATATTATCGGTTTGATTTTGAAAATTTAACTTGTTCAGTTTTTAAAACTTAAACAGATTTTAAAAATAAAATTTGTGTTCAGATTTAAACTTGAGGTAATTGGTACCAGGTTTTAAAGTTAAAAGTTTTTAAAGTTAAGTTTCAAAGTTTAAAATGTTTAAAGTTAAATATCTTTGAACCATTTTAAAATTGGATTAAGTGAGTGATTAAAGGTAAAGATATTAATCTTAATAAAAGATCTCAATTTATTTTGTAATGAATCAATCTCAAGCTTTTAAAATTTGATAAGATTTAAATGCTAATTAAGTAAGATAAATGACTTATCTTTGATCAATTAAGGATTTAAAGTTAATTAATTAAAAGATAATTTAATTGCGTAATTTATTAAAGGTCGATTAATTTAAGAAATTAAGGGTAATTAATTACTTAAAGATTAATTTCTTAACGAAAGTGGTTAAGTTAATTAATTAATGCTCAAAGGTTAATTAATCAAGTAATTATAGAACAATTACTTAAACAAAGAATTAATTACTTAATTTTTTTAAAAATAATTAATTAATGTGATTAATTAAGGTAATTAATTTGAGGATATTTAATTGATTAAAAGATAATTAATCAAAGCTTAATTAATTATTAATTATGGTTAATTACTTAATAATTAAAGGTTAATTAATTAATTAATTAGAGGATAATTAATTGATTTATTAATTGAGGGTTAATTAGTTAATGTAATTGAGGATAATTAATTAAAGGATAAAGTAATAATCGAAGGTTAATTAATTAATAATTAAAAGTTGATTTAATTATTAGTTAAGGTTGGTTAATTAATAAATAAAGATTAGTTAATTTATTAAAGGTTAATTAATAAATGATTAAAGGATAATTAATTATAATTATTTGTAATTAATTAATGTTAATTAACCAAAATTAGTAATTTATTTATCTGATTTAAATTAATCAGATGATTAATTAATCTTACTCATGAATGTTTGGATTCTATTGAATGTTTGAATTGTTTGACATCCCTAGCGTGTGATGCTTTATGATATGAATTATTTTGATTTGAGCTGTGATGAATGTAATTTATTTATCTGCGATGTATTTATATTATTTATCTGTGAATTTTTGAATGAAGGTAAGCGTTATAGAATTATACCGCTTATCGATATTGCTGTATTTGGATTATGATGATTAATGATGTTGCACTATTGTATAAAACCCCTGGACTACACTATACACACACAATATGGATTTCATGAGGAAATCGGTTAAGTCTTGTTTATTTTGAAATCTAAGTATTATTTTGTTTAAAAAGTTGAAGTCTGAATCCGAATGGTTATGGAAATGAAATTGAATTGAATTTGGAAAGCCTTTGAAAGGGAAGCTTTGAAAATGAAATTTAATTTTGAATATACTATATCTTGTTAAATATTATTTGAAATTATTTAGGGAATTATTGTTTGAAAGATTGATACAACTTATATATATATATATATATATATGAATTTAAAACTATTGTTTTGGGAATTTGAATTTAATTTAATTTAAACCTGCCAATAATATGGCAGTTCGTTGATTCCCTGGTTCATACTTTTAAAGGCTATAACTTGTGTGTATTTGATCGGATTTTTTCGAAACAAATGTATTTGTTTTTCAAATAATAATAGCTATCATATAAAGATAAGAATTCCAAGTTGTGTTTAAAGGATTTAAAGATTTGAAATGGAAATAGTTTTGAAAGCTATTGATGAATCTTTGTGGAAAATTGGTGAAACCTTGTTTCCAAAATTAAAGAGGATCTTAAAGGTATATCTTTTGTAAAAGATTTGAAATGGAAATAGTTTTGATGAATATTTGTGGAAAATTGGTGAAACTTTGTTTATCGAGGATCTTAAAGGTATATCTTCTGTATAAGATTTGAAATGGAAATAGTTTTAAAAGCTATGAATTAATCTTTGTGAAAGATTGGTGAACTTTGTAAAGTGAATCTTTTTGTTTAAAGATTTGAAAATGGTAATTTGTTTAAATCATTTGAAAGAAAAGTTTTGGGCTTTAAGTGCTGACTTAACTATGATCCCAATATTCATATGTTTTTAAATATTGCGCTCATTATTCGGTTTAGCCAGGAGAGGACTTTGTGTCATATAAACCATTCTGAATAATGACACGATGAATTGGATAGCATTTGAAGACCGGTGGTGAAGATAGGGTATTTTTGAAAGCGAAAGGATTACCTGTCGAATGTCTCTGCAACGAATAGCCCCGGTATAGAGATTTGATCACCCATTGTGATGGGAAGTCCGGACGTGATTAGGGATTATCTGGATTGCAAGGGCTTGTTTGTGAAGTGCCTTTGGTTCTGCTCAAGCCCGGAATAGACTTATATGGATGTGTGTCTGACATTACACTTTGAGATGTAAAGCTGGTTTCTATCAAATACATTTTTGTTTGGTGGCGGAGAATTTATTCTCTTAGCTTAACATCTTTCTCTGAGACGTACGAGCTCAAAGCTTATGTAGTTGATGGTTACTAGTGATACATTCTCAATTTGGTAATGTGGCATACGAAGTGCTACTAATCATGTGTTGATCAAAGCATGGCTTTTGTGTAAAGCGTAGCTTTATGGAACGTGACCTCGTCGGACCTGACAGCCCGGGATGGTAGAAACAGGAAGGATGCAACAAGGTTATTTGGGGGTAGCGCCCCTGAGGGTATGTCCACTTCCTTCTGGATAGAGGTGGTATCATGGTATGGAGCCCAAATACTTAACCTATATGGTTTCTGCAAATCTATTGCTTTGTGGTTGTTGGTTGAGAGGCGCCTCGGATAAAGGTTGGTTACGACCGGGGGATGGCATACTCGTGACAGTTAGTTACCTGGTTATAGAGGTAACCCAGCCTTGTGTTGGCAGAGATCCGGTTAGGTTCTCGGGGCGTCCCTCCAGAGGCGTACCCATGTAACCTAGAAAGTTCCTTAGCCTGACCATTTGTTGGAAATCCAAAGAAACCATACGAGCCCTTTACGATTGCAGTTGTATAACTTGCCACCTCAAGTGGTAGCTATAGCTGGCATAATATATTGGTACCTATGCTAGTTAAGATTTATATTATACTTTCGAAAGGTTTTCTGCACTATGCAATAATAATAATATCAAAAGAATTTTGCTTATCAAGCATGTTTGACTATCATAAGGAGAAATCTCCCGCAAGTGTGCGATTGCATTGTGTGTGTGCCGGGAGGCCTTATGATAGTTTTATTTTTCAAAAAGCATTGCAGATTTCAAATTTTAAATTCTTTTGTTGTTTTTATTCAAGATAAAAAATGGTTTTTGTTTGCTCATACCAGTCTCATGACTGACCTGGAGTTTATTGTTCCCTTCCTAAACTCTGGGTGCCCACAATTTTCCACACAGGCAGTCTTGAGTTAGATTTTTTTAGATAGTCGGATAGTAGATGTAGATTCGATATCTCGGGAGTCTTTGGATTTTGGCTATCGCTTTGTGCTTCTCTTTAAAATTTGGGATCGAACTTGCTTAAGTCCAACTTGATGGTGGTTCGAGCTTTCGATTTGGAGTTTTGGAGTTTTTGATTCAGGATGCACTTTTGGATTCTATCTTCTTTCTCTCTTGGAGACCATTTGGTGATATTGTTCCGCTGTTGTGTTTTGTATCTCTGATAGTACTGATATCAATTGTATCAATGTGTTGTATCAAATATTGTGTATCAATGATATTATTCATTCTTCTTCCGCTGTGTTATTGTACTTAATGTGTTATAAGCTCCAACGAACCAGATTCGACGTTTGAATCTACGGCATTCCAATACGGGTGATGTATTTGTTGCCGATTTTCGAAGGTCGAGTTAGGGTCGTCATAGTTTCAATTGTGTAATTTGAATTGTTATCTTCAGCTTTAAAAAGGTGAGTTATTCACTCTCGACATTACGTACTTATATGACTGTAAAATGATGACAAGTGAATTGTATAAATTATTATGCTATGTTCATACTTGCCTGTGATATGTTTATATGATGTTAAATGCTATTTATATACCCGTTCCATTTTCTTGTTTATCACACTTCAAGTTTCCTATCACCATGGGTTGAAATGATACATACCAGAACAGACTTTAGAATAAGAAAAAAATCATTTTGGGCTGAAATGATAGGCTCGAGTGATTTTATTGTATTTATTTTACTTGGGATTGCGGGTTTGAAATGAAAGAACCCGGATTTTTCTTTTTAAATTACGGATCGAAATGATACATATCTGTGTCAGTTGACCTAGGTTAGAAAATTTTATATAGGCCCATGGATAAATTTTTATAATAGTTTTCTAAAAGTATTAAGTATTCTGAATTTTAAATATATGGAATTTTGAGTAAAAGTTGATTTAATGATTCAAATATAAAGAGATATTGGCTTCCAACAAGTTAAAATTTTATAAGTGATAATTGGTTTTAAATTGTAATTTAAAAATCTTTATTTGGTATTAAATGGTAATTTAAAGAACTTTAATTGTGAGAAGTGACTTAATAATTAAAGTTGACTAAAATGGAATTTTAAAATCTAACATGGTAATTGAAATCAATTTTTAGTTTTGAAATGAATATGGTTTGTATAATAAATAATGTATTTTGAACTGATAGAATGAAATGTAGTTTTGATTGAACTTTTTTAATAAAATTTATTTAATTTGAAATCATAGTTATTTGATGTCTAAATGAGTAGATTTATAAAAAAAATTGATTGTATATTAACTATGATAAAATATTTTATTATGAAGTGGATATGTTTGGAAAATGAATAATTATGTTTTAAATGAAAGTGTATTTTCGAAATATGACTTAACTTGGAAATTGGAAATTTGGTTTAAATGGAAATTTTAAGTTAAGTTAGTAAATGTAAATTTAATTTAATTTTTGAGATGGGCATGTTAAATAAAATATTAAGTTATTGATTTAAAAAAAGGGGTTAAGCAATTTATTAAGTATTGACTTAAAAAATGGATTTCAATTTAAATTAGATATTTATTAATAAAATGTTATTTTATTAAAATTTATAAGTTAAGTAATATCCAAATAATTTTTTTTGAAAAGTGGAATAAGCTTGATAAGTTAAAAATTAGAAAAATTGAAGATATATTGTTTTAAAGGGTATAAAAGAAAGTATAGCGGTTTAGAAATGCTGTGGTTTAATGAACTATGGCTTAAAATATACTAAAAGACCTATAACAACATTTCTGAAGTGCTACAGTTGCTGAAAATTTGAACTAAATTTTGAATTATTAAATAAGCCTATAACAGCATTTCTGAAAATGCTGTAGTTCTGAATTTGAACTATGTTTTGACATATACTAAATATACCTGCCGCAGCACTTTATAAGTGCCGTTGGTTGAAAATTTCAATGTTTTGAAATGTTGAAACTAAATGAATGAACTTAGAAATGTTACAACTTGAAATGAATATTATTTGACATTGAATTTAAATGGTTTAAATGAATATTATTTTAAAGGTGTTATGATTTTCTAAGTATGATGATTTTCAAAGGATAACATTTCTAAATTGTTATGATTTCAAAGTATTATGGTTTCGAAGTGTTTGGTTTAAGAGTTTTTATAACTTGATAGTAATACGGCTTTGGAAATGAAGTTATTGGAAATTGTATCTAATTAAGAATTGTCTTTAAGTATATTAATTTGAACTTATTGAAATTGAAGATTTAAGAATATGACTTTATGAAATGGTTTGGTTTAAGATGATTGAAAGGAATATTTCAAGTTAAATGAATTGAAGGAATATTTAATGATTTGGAAATTTGGGTTATTTAAAGGACATGTTGATTTGGTTTTGAAATGAAAAAAATATAGTATTTAGTTTTGAAATGGATATTATTTTGGAAAGTAATAGCATTGGATTTTAAATGGTTTTGGAATAGAAATATTTTGAAATAAATATCCATGGGTTAAAATAACGGCGGGTTGTTGAAGAGACCGGGAACGGAAGTTGTCATACTCTTTGCCAACTCCGAAACCACTTTAACAACCATGTATGCGGTGGAGATTCTAGAATGAAGTAGGGCGGTGGCGACATTCCTTTGAGGTATATACATGGATTCGACTTCCATGAGTTGGCATAAGGTGGCTAAAACAGGAGCGATTCTCGGGCCAGTGAGGTTGCTACTCTTATCTGACACACTTCTTCAATACCATTCTATTACTATGTGATTGATTTGGGGCCCTTTTGATTTTTAGGGGTGTGGCTCGAGGTGAGCGGTAGCTGTGCGCTACGCTTCACCACCGGCCTGGATGCGTAATTGGTATATCTACCCTGGCATTGCCTTGTTGTGCCGTGTCACCTACCCTAGCGCGCCTTGTACGAGTTTGGTTTTCTCCCGTAGCCCGTGGAGTATTTAGGGTAGTCTCTCGATCTGGAGATGCGCTGATACTGGATGGACTACTAGGACTATTACGTGTTAAGAGGAAGATTGGTTAACTCCTTAATGCTATTTAAAAGTAAGTTTATTTTACTATAGACATTATTATAATAGCAAAATATTACTACATAGTAAATAGTTTAATGGATCCTTAGAGGATGGGCGGTCCCAAGCATCCTTTAATTTACTTGTACCTTATATTACAGTTCACTTGAGTTGGTTTACAATGTATAAGTATGTATGTCCTGACTCGAGTATTTTGTATTTTGCTTTACGCTCAGGTCAGACTAAGTGATATAGCATTATAGACTCACCTTCAGAATTGAAGCTTTGCTTGAGGATTCAGCCATTTATTTCAATTTCAGCATTTAGTTGATCCCAGTTATTCAGTGATTCCCGTGATGTATTTAGCTTTGTACTTGACTATTGTATTGAACTTATGTTGTATCTTGTTTAACTCTGATGTATTTATATAATATTTTCATGAACTACTATCTCTTTTCTTCCGCTGCATTTTATTACTCTATGTCTATGATCTGTAATTTATTTACTGTATATTCTGAGATTTTCCAATTTTAAATTAACAATTCGATATTTTGGGTAATTCAAGTCCGACACGTGCGGTGCGAATATCGGGTCGTTACATATTCTCACTACGCGGTAAATAAAATTAATACAACAATTGATTGATTGCTTGAAAAAAGGTTAAAATAGCCGCACCTATTGCTTTCCACATGCAACTCTCGTTTCAGTGTTTGCGTTCCGCTTTTAGAAGTTACAGCAAATACATTAGTCATAACATGTAATATACCACCTAAATCTGTAATAAGTCACAAGTGTACGACATGAGGGGGAAACCTTTATTAATGGAAACAAGTGATATATATGGAGGGGGGAAAAAGTACCCGTAAAGTTATCTGTACGACATAGCCGGGTTATAAGTGTGCGTTCATCAGCAAAGGCAAACTTTTACTGTGGTATTTTGTCCACTGTATTTGATACCTTGACTGCCAGGGTATCAGTTCGTAGAACTATTATCCAGTCGTCGTGTACCGTTCTGTATGTTGTTTCAACGTTTTGGATGTTGAACCGTGTCATGTCATACACCATAGGTTCTTCAAACACGCTTTCAAACTGACGCAGTATATGTTTTTGAACTGTTACCACCTTCTCATTTCCCTATCACAAATAACATTTATTTTCAGTGGGATGAGATAGGTTGTGATACGTAGACTAATCTACATGCCGACGGAAAGTAATAGACGCAGGTAGCAGCAAGCAGACTGGCGGTGGATGTTATATTGTATTTCAATAAATAGAGACGGTGCATTGAAAAATACAGTATTGCTCGTCTCAGACACGAACAAATTGGTCAAGGATCCCATAACAAATTTGAGAAATGGTAATAAACAAATGTAAACTAAACACATGATACCAACTGTTTTTGCGGTCACGTATGAACCGTACATTAGAAAGGTCCCAGTTGCATAATGCAAGTGCAGAAAACAAATGGATTTACAAACGTACGTAAACAAATTAGTATCGCTGCATTCTTATTGACCAGGGGCAGCACGAGTTTGCAACAAAGTGAAGTATAATCAAAATTATTACCACTCCTAATGCACAGGTGATTTAACATGTTTACTTAGTTGTACGAATATCAACCTAGGGAGGGAAGGAAAAAAGGAAGCATACTACCTGACTCGATAACAACAGTAGTCAGTACCATACCCCACTGTCGACAAACTACATGTTCAATGGTAAACTTCGTTCGTTCCCTGACTGATTAATTTCCACAACATAGCCACTCAGACACGAACAGTATTTCAGTTTGTACCAAACACCAGTTCCGAAAGCAACAGGTTGTTTCCATCCATTTTAGTATGCCAGTTGAGAAGAAAGTTAGAAGTTGTTGCAAGTTTATGAAATGGAGAAAGAAAAGTATTGACTATCTTGGTAAAATGGTGTGTTTAACAGGAACATGGTTAAACTGTCAGCATGATGGTGCATGTAAACTCAACTTCCCACTTTTTGCGGCAGTAATTATTTAATCTGTATTATAGTTTGTGAGCATCCAGACGTTGGAAAAAAATGCAAATATTACAGACAACACAGCCACACTCCTGCAGTTTGTGAATAACTGCTTATTGCGGGTTGCGGCTGAAAGAATGTTTAACCATCTGAATTCGAGGGTATATTTTTGTTTCCAATCTTTCTGTAATACATTTCTGGAAGGTATTATGAGTGGGCGAAGTTCATGTACTGAGGTTGTACTACGGTTGTGAAACTTGCTATGGCTAAAAAACTCTCATCCCCTTATTTTAGTAATTTCGGGTTGAAGATGCATATGGTCCACACCTTAGGCAGTAACTAAACCATGGCTGTAACTGTTGGTTTATGTAGCTTAAAATACAAATGCGTCTAAAATATTTCTTTAAATCAGTTGTAATGTTTCCCCAGCCAAACAAATATGAAGTTATGGTTGTAGTCTGATATTAAATTTAGACAAATACAGTTTTCCGACTACTGTTCATGCATACAACAGTCAGAAAACTCAGGTAGTCAGGTCCACAAAAGCTGGATACTAACAGTAAGTATATGTTGGATTCAACAACGTTTTGAAATGAAGGCAGGTAGTGCAAACTGCCAAAAATGTGCAATGTAAATGGGTAGTAAGGAGTAGACGGAAATTGTGTTGCATGCAAAAGAGAACTTGGTACATACTGTTGCGGATAGGACCACTACAACAGCATAAAGTATGTGATTTAAGAGTTAAATACATTGGGTTTTACATCCCAGTTAATCATATAACACTTGTGCAAATACATTAATATTGAGTCGGACACGGTCAGAGCAAGCATATATCATGTAACATCTATACAAATACAGTTTCGACCTACAGAGTAGCACTGTGACATTTACTACGTGTATGGTATCGGCTTTGTGTCCAAATTAGCTTCACTTCATATGCATCCTTATAAGATAGATATTTCGTTATACGATATATTTTGCACATGGTTTTGGAAAAATATTCGTGAACGCCTTCTTGCAGGAAACATAAGTCATTACTATATGTTAGAGAATAATAACAGAGAATAGTTAAAAAATGAACGATTGTGAAACGCTAATTTAAGTAAAGCTTAGGTGTGAACATATAACATACTTACATAATTCTAATTCAAAGTACTGAAATATGATAAGAATAAGAAAGTACACATGGTTTCACTACAAAGCTCGAATTCTCGAAGGTCCATAAAAAGGTAGATTATAATATAAGGAATGCAGGTGATAATGGTTTGTCAGTTTTGAACTTTGAAAATTTTAAGTTTCCTTCTCTCATCAGTCTTCATGATCAGGGCGGTCATGTAGGTACGGATGTTTTCAACTTGTCAAACATCCTGTGAAGAAAATTCAGATGCTATTTAGAGCTGTATATAATCAAAAATTCATAATGTTTTTTTTGAGATAGCCATTTTAAAACCAACTAAATAATCAAATGTCATGTTTGGAGGCAAGATTAGCTATAACATAGGTTATAGTCTATAGTAAAAGATAGATACAAGGTATAAAATTGGTAAATTAATCAATCTTCAAAATATGAATTGGAACACGGTCACCATGTGCGCATGTCAGTAAAACACATCAAAATGTAGAAGAAGTAATACCCAAAGTATATAATGATGCCTAAAAACATGGAGTGAACAATAAACTTCAACATTACACATGCTTACATATTCCACCAATGTGAGAATTGAATGTTTGATGGTTAGGAATAAAAAAGTCCCACTATTTACACAACTTTGTAATAGTGGAAAACTATTTGTAAATATAATAACATTACATATGACACGTACATGATATTTGGTCGACTGCACATACAGTTTCCTGTACAGGTTTGACTAATTAATTTTTGATAAAACATGTGCTTTTCCATGCAGAATCTGTACATCCATCTTATACCTCGTGTATAACTGTACCATATCACATATGTTTTCCTACCTTGTTGCAAAAAATTCAAAGATTCGCCAATGCTCACTAAGTTGTCCTACTGGAAACAGAATCTAACTATTTGATTTAATGTGCAATACATACACAGTATTAACTTAGGTGATAGTTGATTTAATAAAAAAGCAGTTGAAGAATAGCAAACAGAATAAATAGTTGATTCGTGTTAATGTGATAACATAAAGGAAATGAAGGATGTGTGGTGAAACAACCAAGTCAGGAATTGAACCAAGAAATGACATATTTTGACCAATAGTACCAATCAGAGTGCACATACCATTAATCAAGTAAAACATATACTATAGCTGGTCAACAAAATTGGTTGTACAGTCTAATGAAATATTTTATATATGCATGTATTTCTAAAGAGAATTAGACCTTAAATGTTCCACTACAAGTGTACTCATTTCTGATAGAACCATGATACAAAGATTAAAAAATAACTAAAAAATACTTGAAGAAGGTAAACAAAAGGATTTTGGATAGATTAAAGTTAAGTTATAAACGTCCCTCCAATAATCAATAAGCGGTGTAAGTGTTTAGGTAAGAGTGCGGGCAATAGTTCAGATTAATACAGGATTAAGTAACACATGGTGATAATGAAATCAGTTCCACATACATATATTTTCAAAACTCTATTGGATGTGTACAACATAGTATAACCAATGACTGATTTAAATCATCTATCAGATTTTTCCGACAATGTAGCGTTATGGCAGTCTATCAAGGAAAACCCCAAACTGAAATGATAATTTATAGAAATACACTACTGGAAAACATTCATGCATCAAATGCAGCAATTCTACTCCATAATTGCTTGACGGGCTGTAAATCAGCCACCTCTTAGTTAATCAGATGATCAATTAATTTAACCGATAATTGGTTCTCAAAAAGGTCGTACAATTCGTATGAAATTAAGGTAGCCAGAAGTTGGATGGTGAGCATAGTAATCATGTTGTACCAAACCAAGAAGGCTGTAGTGCCAGTGATAACAGAGTACCATGACTTTCTTTTTGGTTGATCACAGTTAAATAATTTGCAAACAAATTAGTGTTTCCAGAATATGTTGGCGATGTTGGATTTGTAAATCAGATATATATCTCTGACAACGATCAGTCCGCTATGAAAAAATTGAATTCTTTCTAACTTCACAAAAAACTGCAATGATCAAAACAAACAAAAATTGTCAATGTTTAAGCAAAGCGCTACCTATGTGTAAAGCATAGTGGGTACAGGAATATTCTAATCAACCACAATAGTACTTAAAAAACATTTGTTTAAGGAAATCGGAAATAAAATCAAATGGTACCAAGTTCAAACAGCCGGTAGTGTACAAAGATCGCTGCTGAAATCATATATCACAATGTAATTATAACTAAACAGGTCGTATATTAAGAGGATAGGTGAATATATTTTCAAATACGTATTAACATTTTGGAAAGCATGGCTACTCAAACATGGATTGGAGGTGGTCATGGAATCTGAAGGTATAACTGTAAAATACATGATAGCCAATTATAAATCTGCTATTGGAATTACTTTACACAAGAAAATTGAGTAGCCAACATCTGCAGTTTCACAAGCAGGAAGTGCGTCCAAGCATTGATGAGCATACAGTGGACGTGTACTGTTATTTCAAAGTTAAATTTCACAAATATTTTAATGTTGTGTGCACTGATTTTCGGTAACAGTCAATTATAGCATGTGCAAATCAGGTACTTATATGAAGTATGCTAGTATAGTTATATATTCTCTTCCGATGGTGCTATGTTCATGGCATTATTTCAGGTTTGCTTATTATACTGATGGTTCTGTTAAAAAAACTTTGTTGATATACCATACACCTATGTATAGAGTTACCATAGTTAATTTATCATTATTCTGAAGACAGCAGACTCAGTCAATAATACGTAGATTTAAAACTATGTGATAAACTGTTGTTTGCAAACAATTACCGGCTAGCATTGTCAGTAGAATGCGACGTCAATCATAAATCATCAACGCATCATCTATGCCTTCCACACCTATTTCATGTGAAATACATTGAACCTTAGTTTACAGTAATTGTATGTGACCGTTAAAATCAGTACTTTAAAATTATGAATGATGGATAAAAAACAACATACCAACAAGATTTGTGAAGACTTCCTTGCAAACGATGTTTTGCATGTATTTTTGAAAACCAGGTTTAGTAGTGCCAAGCAATATCTTCAGACCATATATTGGTGTCGCTCTAGAAAGTGCTACGTAAATCTATCCATGTAAAAACTGGCCTTGGTAAATAAATTCTAACCTGCTCCAAAGGTTGACCTTGACTTTTGTTAATTGTCATTGCAAAGCAGACTTTAACTAGGAATTGATGTCAACGCCGGACGAATGGCCACTTCGTGTCGTCATAGGTTAAAACTATCCTCGGAATCAATACTTTCCTACCCACATTTTTCCCCATTACAATCTCAGCTTCAATAACCTTTGTGGATAGTTGCGTAATAATTAATCTCGTTCCATTGCATAAACCTAGATTTTGGATAAGATTCCTCATCAACATTATCGGCACACTCACCTTCAAATGTAATTCATGATTCGGTAGGCCTGAAAGTTTTAACATGTTTAAAAATTGAGGAGGATATTGAAGATGTTGTTCCTCAGTTGTATCAGACTTAAGGCTGATTGAATCCACGTTGTAATAAGTTTGCATGGTACCGCCTATCAGATCAATTGTGTAGGAATTAATTTCTTCAACGCAATCGTTTGTCAGAGCCAAAATACACCTTTCCCACGAGTAGGATTTTTTTTAATATATTCTTATCCAAATTAAGATACGTCATTTCAACGATTGTATGAATGGCATCGTCTGCATTTAGTATAAGATATTCATTAGGTATTTGAATCCAAGTAGGTTCTTCACCCACGTCTAAGGACATAGGTTTCACCTTCCCTTCACCCATATCTAAAATCTAGGTAGAAAACGACGATAGCTTCGCTCTTTCATCAGCTGGTAAGTTGTCATTTTTCAATCTCATGTTTATTGTTAGAGTGAAAACTATACACTTCTTCCACAAAGGTGAATAATTTATAGAAAATCGAACAACCATCTCTCTTGTGCCTTTACGAACAACATGCGGTGTCTTCCTGAAACCCCCACCCAGTACAACTGTCTTCCCACCAAAAATTTGACCATCATCGCTACTCGAGTCAGAGGAGGCTATGTATGACAATGACTTTTCAAATGCTTCAAGTGCTTTTTGGTGAACCATAGGAGCCTCATCCCAAATAATCAAATCCATACGTCTAAGTAAATCAGCCAAACACGACTGCTTGGAAATGTTGCAGGTGGACATGTCATCAAGATTCATAGGAATTTTGAACTTCGAATGTGAAGTTCTTCTACCGGGAAGTAGAAGTGATGCAATGTCTGAAGATGCTACCGCCAATACAATTCTACCTTTCGCTCATATAGTGCATGCTAATGTATTCCATAAAAACGTCTTCCCCATCCCTCCACTTCGATAGACAAAAAAACCTCCACTGCGGTTACGAACAGAGTAGACTATGGCATCGAAAACCATTTTCTGCTCTGAATTTAGTAATGGCACTGAATGTTCTATTTCCATACGTAGCAAATCATAGTCATAGTCCACTTCATCGTATAGAAGTGTGTTATCCACCAAATGAAAACTTCCAAGGTAGGCTTTCCTAACGGACCAGTGCTCGGTTAGCGATCTGTTGTTTCTGAGCATAATATTTTCTAAAGAAGGTAATGCTTCTGATCTCACCATATTCGAAGACATCTCATGTGACCCACATCCGTTCCTGCATACATACCTCCATTCATATCCTTGCTAAACTTCTCCCAATGTTTATTCCATAGTTGTTTTGCATCTGAAACCTCACAAAAACACAGCAATGTTGCAAACATTTCTCGTAGGCAGTTTGGGGATGCCCATGAAGCAGCTTCAGTAAATGCCTCATCCCACTCACTGTCATCGTCTAACAAACCCCATGCAAGGCATGCGTCCTTGAAGGTATTGAAAGCAACACCATATACTGTTATAATACCTTCATAGCATGTAGAGCCATGAACGATATTTGAAAGCATACGCATATAAAACCTCTCCCCTAAGATAGGATGTGCAAAGTATATCCTTTCGATACATTCTCCTTTCTGCCTCATCCTCCACTCCTTCATAGACTTATCCCATACCCATTTACTAGGAAAACCTGCATAGGTAAGTTGGCGAGCTGCATGACACGTTCTATTAGTCTCCAACCATTGGTTGATATAGTTTTGCATAGATTATGCCTGCCTTGGACGTCATTTAACTGTTCCGTTTCACCAAAATACACAGTTTGCTCTCCCGGCAAATAAAACATTAACCTCTCCACCGCTGGAGTGAAATATTGAACATGAAATTCAAATATTTGCCATGATGCTTCTGAAGCTGAAATATACCTGCCGTCCAAATAAGTTTTTACTTCGTAAACCTCCCGAACTAAGGTGCATTCTTTGTTCGCACTATCTTCAATAACAACAGTTGCTCTATCATGCCCCTTGTTGATGTACTTAAATAGGTATTTAACAGACCTTGCTCTGTTACATATCTCCACATTTATATGTGCTTGATATTTTGACAACTAAATCGACATTATAAGGTATAACCCAACCGTTGTCCTACAAAACCCATTCGTCGTCTCGGTTGACAACCCATTGTTGCGTCGTCTATACATAGGAAATACAATTTTTTCAAAGCTGGTTTCATTCCTGCATTGTTTAGGATAATGCTTGGAGCATAAACCTTCCACCATGCAAGCACATCCAGGATTTGCGTAATCGCATGGACCATGAATCATGTACTGACATATTGACTGATAGGCAAATGGATCTGTATGTTTATCTGGTATCTCAGCACTAATCATTACATCAACTTGGTTAACAGTCTTTGGTCTCTGATCGCCAAACACAAATATAAGTATATGAGCATGCAGTAGTCCCCTTTTCTGAAATTCAATTGTGTAAACAACTGGAAAAAGGAAGACAAATAAAAAATAAGTTAAGCCGGCAAAAGTATATTAAAAAAAATGTAAAAAATTAGTAACAATTTGTCAAATTTATATGCTTTGACTTTTTCAAAATGACATTCTGTCTTTATGTCGTACAACAGCTCCATAAGATTCATATGGAAAACATTGGAAACAATGTCCGGTCTATCGTCAACTTTCTGACCAAGAATGTTTACTAAAGCCATTTCAATCTTAGGCCACTTTGGATTGCATGTGAACGTTACAAAAAAAAATCTAGGGATCCCGCCCACCAACAGATGGCCATAGCATCCTGGTAGTTTTGCACCATGTACCTAATACCTCCTGTGAAAGAGGAGGGTAGAACAACCTTTCTTTCTATCGCGCGTGCACTCATGTCACCAGCCGTAATAGCATCTTGCAGACCCCTGCACAGTACACATCGTAACGTACTTTGGTTACTCTTTACCCACGACAGTCTGTCTTCTTCAATACATGTGTAACTGCCTATAATAAACTGGTGGAAAAGCCTACCACCCCACAACAGAACTGAGCCATCTTCTACTCTGTGCTGAATAAGGTAGGCGTAATATTCTTGCATTGTCATGGTCGTTCTTTTTGTTTGTAAACATATGTCAAATACTCCGTATGATATATCACACCTGAAATCATCCTCAGCATAAGGAAATAAAAATGGACATTGCATGGACATAAAAGAAGGGTGCTTTTCACTATTCCTTTTCAATACCCCATTTCTATCTTCAATCACAATATCGCGACAGCCACAAGAATCCGCATTTGAGTTATCAATCAATGCTGCAATCTCCGACGTAGTAGGTAAATTATACTATCGTCCATCCCTATAACGTCTCTCCAATAGCCTGACGGTGATAGGCTGGTATTCCAAAGCATGAAACCTATCTCTAGCCATCCTAAACACTTATCCAACTCACTGCAGTGGTTGAACATGCGTATTAGATTGTTGACAATACCCACATCTAAATTTTGCATCCTTCTTTCACCACATGATGAAATCCGATTAATGACTTCATTATTGGTGTTATAAAAATATAACTGCGCAAATTTTGGTTTACCCACCGTCGGTAGAAGCGAGCCAATTTGGTAGTGGTTCCGACCATTTAATCTGAAAACATACGGACTGCGATCATTGTTCATGGAGTTATCATCATTCCCACCCATTGACATGAAAGAAAAAATGGAATTATAAGCTCATAGATGTTGCCGAAATCCCTTTGAGACAGAACCTCCATTGTAGTCCAGAAGATCGATTATATAATTGGGGGCTGGCCGATAGGATGATAGCTAAACCTTTCCCCTCCAATAACATATTGAAAATTTTGTATTTGAATTCGTACTCCTCTTTTTTATCCTTTCTTCAAACCAAAGCAATGCTCCACATAATGAACATGTACATGTAGGGGGAGCAAAACTGTGCATTGAAAACATTTTACCTTCATATTTAGCCAATAAATTTAGAAAAGGTTTGAACAGTCAGTGCATTCTATAATAACCAAGTTAATGTGTGTTACACACGCTGCCCATAATTCCCAAGTGCAGAAAGACGGGTACATTGTGAAGCGGCAGACATAGGTATGCTATTCCCCCGTTGAGTTGATTTAAATGATGTCGGAAATGAGTCGGTGGGACACCCCGTCAGGTCATGGTTTTCTGCAATAACAAAAAAATGATAAGAACGTTCAAAACCTGTTACACCCATACTACAAAGTAGACGTATTTGGCTATGTGTCCATCAGCAGATGAAGAATAAAATCAGTCATGCCTATTGCTGCTTTCCACCTTTTTTGTGCCTCGATGTTCGATGTTTGTGATGACGATTTATCTTATAAACTTCAAACAGAGAACAACATTTCGTAAATGGTTGTGCATAGTATGCATAGTCAAACGGGGGGAAAAAGCAGGTAGTAAAATGTACTAACTCCATCGATGGTAAGATTGCTCGATAGAAATCAATTTGCTAGCGTCCTCCTCATGTTGTCGACAAAGAAAGTCAGAGAAATTGTATAGGGACATGTCTATGAAATCATGACAATAGTGGCTGCACCGCATCCATCTGGTTGTATGATATCTTTTTGCACGTTTCCACGCCAGCAGCAGTCTACACTCGCTCTTGCAGAATTGCATATCTGGGTTTATAAATTATTTCAACCTCATGACAGTCAGCGCAATTTCAGTATGCCAGCATGAAGAACGTAAAGAAACATCAAGACAGTTGTAAATTATAAAACAGTGTGTGTGAACATGGTAGATGAAGTATGCACACCGACTGCTGACATGCACACTCATGTGATATGCTGTTGTTTGACATCAAAAGAAACCACCCAGCCTATCGAATTTGGATATGATGAGTGCGTTGAGCCAAGGGTAGCTGGTGGGAAAGAAAAGGGGTTTAAAAAAAGAAATAGTAATGGTTATATGTGGTTAGACCATAAGGCCAAGGAAGGGCAAAAATAAATCGTAATATAGTGATAGAAAAAGAACACCATGTGCAATGTTCATCCAATTAACTTCACGACCCTAAAGTAAGAACAACTTGAAAACAGTATCACAAATAGATAGGAAAATATCATGTTTTCAGTTAATAAAAATAGGTAGTTCGAAATGAACAAAACCAGGAAAAATAGGGAAGACAAATATAGTTGGACCTATAGATTGGGTGCTCATAAACCTTATTTTCTTGCACCTACAGACTGAGTACTCATAAACGTTGCCTGTCGAGAAACAGATTCATTGCACTGAGAGGTGGACAACAAATATTAAGCGAAATTAGCATTCAAAGACACAATTATTCAAAGGGACTTGTGCAGATTTGAAATACACAGTTGTATCTTTAGTTCATCATCCGTGCATAGTTAAAATGGTAACGAAAATAAAATAAAACTAGAACATATACATTCATACCGTAATTTTTCTTAACTCAAACTATATACTTATCTAAACTACATGCAATATTAGTCTGATTTTGGTTGGGAACGGTGGATGCGTTTTCGGCCCCATATAAGCTACACAAAATGTTTTCCCCTCTCTAGTTTCACCTTGTTATCATAAGTTCCAACTTAACTACAGATGAAAATTTTATGTTATCATTTCCTTTAATCTGTTTGCGTCATCGATCAGTTCGTTATTATTAGTTTTGTCAAATAAATAAAAGGACAATGGTTAAAAAATTAAATCATGTATATGCGATAGGTATGGGACACCTAGCATTAGGATAATCGCATATAAATCATTCACGTTATGAAATTATAAGAAGGTCGATGCATAAGTATAAATGGCAATGTTATGTCCTTGAAATAATGAAAACTAAAACTCCGACCGTTGAATCTGATTTAGATAGATCATATCGTTGGAATGAGTATATGAGAAATCAAAGTTGACATTTTCAGTTTGAAATTGAAATACTGAGAAATTCTTATAAACTAAAGTTTGTTAAGGAATGCTTGCACGCTAAACACACACATATTAATGGATTTGTATGAAAAGCATTATGGACGGTAAAGCATGGTTATTCATGCTTCACTTAACCCTAAAAGAGGATTAACTACTTCCAAGCTGAAGTACATAAATGCATTTAATTCAAAAAGTAAAAAAGGGAGAGGAGTACGAAAAATTGTTACCAATTCAGCAAGCTATTACAAATTGATTTAAAACAGAGTCAAGCAGGTTGATTGTAGTTTTAATTCTTAAAGCAACGTGCTCTGAATTCAACCATGCACCAATCGGTACAGCTTATGTCTACACAGCACAAACGTCGGTTGCCTGCATAAGTAAACACCGGGCTTAGAAAAAATTAGGTAATTAGTGCAATCAGAGTGTAATGTAAATCATGATGATGATCCCTGTTTATATGTAGCAAAATGGTTACCAATTACATTGCAGTAAAAATATACCAAAAAAATGAAGTAAACAAGGGTAAAGCGTTCGTAGATAAACTCATAAACAAAAATCAACTGTATCGAAAATCTATTGAAAATATATGAGACAACAATAGTGCGAACCAAGCATGTAATGTAAATGAGGGGTTGCCAATAATAGAAAGAGTAAAATTGAAACATTTATCTGTTTATGCTAAAAAATCGAAACAACTAGAATGTTGTAGTGTTAGTAAACTGTAATTATTGTGCAGTTGTAGGAGCCTGCAATTTCCTTCAATTTTTTTTCAAATTTCGAACACCGTTAAAAAATGGTCTGTGCCTATAAAATATATAAGTCAGTTATACGCAAAACCAAAAAAGGGAGGAAAAGGTTAAAAAATTTGGTAGTCTTCAAGGAAGAAGAAAAATATAATATAAACCACTGTAAATAAGTGGAAACTAAAATTAAGGCAAGCATTATCTGAAATCTTGCTATATGTAAAAGCGGGTTTACGTCGAAAACTAAATTAGTAAATTGTATAATCAGATGGTAATATAATTTATGTTGAGAATCCTTGTTTACAAGCAGCTAAACAGTTATCCAAGTTGAGCAGTATTCTGTATTATAAATTTTTAACTCAATCAAAACCATAACATCTATCAGATAGAGAATACAGTCTAGTAAGGTTATCTGGTAAAGCGTAAATACAGACATTGGGCACAATATTTTTTTACATCTAAGATGCGGTTCATATGTATATTCATTCATTAATAAACATTAGTAATGTTCATCTTCAATGTAATATATATTTTGAATGAAGCTGTAGGGAAATGTCTAAATTAACACTTACTGTGAATAGGTTTTTCTTTGCAGTGAAGGTAGAGGAATAAGCTAAACACTTAACAATCGAATCAATTTCAAGTCCCGGAATATAGACATTTGAGAAGAAAATTATGAACAGAAGGAAACGAAAGATCACTGCATCAATAATTTCATAGCAACTTGTAAGGGATCAATCCTTAGTTAATAAAGATATAATGCATAGTTCAAACTTTTGACCATTATTAATGTAGAGTTTCAAATTAATAATTTCCATACTCAACCCTTAATTAATGCTGCATGGCTCGAAAGAGAAACATTTGAATTGCTAGTGCAGAATCTCATTGCCTGCATGTGTGTAATTTATCAGTTTTAAATTGTGTTTTATGCTTAGCAAAGGATTATAAATTATGTATAACATATTCAATCGTCGGTTTTTGTAATCACATATCGAACAACAATTAAACTTTTGTTAGAAACATAATAAGGATAAAAGCAAAATTTATGGAAACCAATATTATAAGGCATCAACCAAATATTTACATGTCCAATATTGATATAAATTTTATATGCCATGCAAGTATGGTATTTGTTATAATTAGCGAACATAGAGCAACTATTTTCTTTATTATCATTTTCCTTGATTGTATAAATTTTAATTACCACAACGACGATTATATTTAGTAAGTTAATGAGCCTTTTAAAATGGAGATGCAGAGAGGAAAAGATACCAAAATTAAGCTCATACATGTCAGAATCAATGCTTACGTTGCCAGCTAATTTGCTTCTTTCACTTCACAACAACAAATTCAGGTGATGTTGAAAATCTTATAACCGTGATAAAAAAGACTTCCTATGCAATAGGAGTACATTGAAAATTTAAATAAAAACATGGTAGAAATGATAAATGCAACTAATGTATGGATAAAACTTATGTATATAGATAAACAAGAGATAAAGATTGCATTTATTGCTTGTATATGAGCCGTGTGAAGCATACAATAAGTCAGTATTGATCCTACTCTTTTAATTCTACCCCAAGAACAACATTTCTAGGTGGAATAATACCGCAAATGTACCAACATGCAATGTACCAATATGCCGAGAGTCTTACGTCCTCGTATATAATACCGTAAATAAAAAAAGTCCTTTATAACTTAAGCATAAATTTAATTTAATAGTTATCCCTTTAAAAACCTGAAACGTGTAGATATGATATCCAATCCACAACAAATGAACTATTTCAAACCAGGTATTAATTTGCAAACCAACGTCCAAGGTTTGCAAAAAAAATTGACACATTGTAACGACCCGATATTTTCAACCATTCGCATCCGCAAGTGCCGAACTTGAACTATTCAAAATACCGAATTGTAAAATAAATTTGGCAAAACTAAAAAATATACAGTAAATAAATAAATCACAGATTACAGACATAGAGTAATATAATGCAGCGGAAGTAAAGAAATAGTAGTTCATGAAGCTACTATATTTGTACATCAGAGTTAGACAAGATACAACAAAAATAACAAGATGATAATCAAGTACAAAGCCGAATATAACACTGAATCAACTGGATAATTGAGAGTGAAATAGATGGATGGATTTTCAAGCAATGCTCCAACACCGAAGGTGAGTCTCAAATGCTGTATCACTCAGTATGACCCTAGCGTAAAGCAAAACACAAAACACTCGAGTCAGGACATACATACTTATACAATGTAAATCAACTCAAGTGAACTATAATATAAGGTACAAGTAACTTAAGGGATGCTTGGGACTGCCCATCCCCTAAGGATTCGCTAAACTATTTACTGTGTAGTAATATTTCACTATTATAATAATGTCTATAAGTAAAATAAACTTACTTTAAAATAGCGTAAAGGAGTGACCCAACATTCCCCTTAACACGTAATAGTCCCAGTATTCCATCCAGTATCATAGTGTGACGCCCCACTTCTATACCCACGTTAGCCAAGAACACTACGGTGTAATGCTGTCAACTAGCACGGAGAATAAGGCTGTTGAGGAGCGACCATCCGTGTAATTGCTTTGCGCGAGCACCGATATGTCAGATAGTATAACATGCATTTCTTTATCAAGAGGAAATCCGACATACCGATACAAACACAAAGCTACTACACAGTGGCTATAAAGGACCTCGGAAACAAATATAGAAATAAACATAACATAAATCAGTCACAGACAATTCATATCACAAAGGCGGAAATAGATATGAATATTACACATGAAAGTGTACATCAGAATAGTGGTCAAAAAGATCCACGATAATACAAAGAGTAGCAACACGTGCTAGACAAAAGAATAAGTATACATCATAGAGTCTATATCTCAAATGTATTCAACAAAAAACTACTAAACTAAATTAGTTAGCCAAAAGACCAGATGATAGTCCGATGAGGAGTCAAGCAGAAGCACCTGTGAAATCTCAGTCTGACCCGAGTATTATTTAAGAAGAAAATAATAAACGGATCAGTCTAGCTATAAATATCAGATGAAGTGATATATAATAAGAGATATGACATAAACATATAATAATCACAATGCCAAGCTGTGATAAATAAGTAATTGAAAATCAACAAGAGATTAATCAGTATCACAATAATCTACTCAAGATAAAAAGGAATGTCATACTCCTAATTTCATTCACCAAGCCACAATAAATGACATATATATCAATGCCCATCGTAAAAGTTGGTGAAACATAAATTCCAGAAATCAACACACGAAATCCAGAAATCACAATAAAAAGGATGGCCAATCCCAGAAAAATGAGCCGGAGCTCCTCCAGACAGGGTATAGTCCCCCATTGCGGACTTTGAGCCGAAGCTCCTCCTGGTGAGTCAAAAACTCCTCCTGACAGGGTATAGTCCCCCATTGCGGACTTTGAGCCGAAGCTCCTCCTGGTGAGTCAAAAACTCCTCCTGACAGGGTATTGTCCCCCATTGCGGACATTGAGCCGAAGCTCCTCCTGGTGAGCCGAAGCTCCTCGTGACATGGTATAGTCCCCCATTGCGGACATTGAGCCGGAGCTCCTCCTGGTGAACCGAAGTTCCTCGTGACAGGGTATAGTCCCCCATTGCGGACATTGAGCCGGAGCTCCTCCTGGTGAACTGAAGTTCCTCGTAACAGGGTATAGTCCCCCATTGCGGACATTGAGCCGGAGCTCCTCCTGGTGAACCGAAGTTCCTCATGACAGGGTATAGTCCCCCATTGCGGACATTGAGCCGAAGCTCCTCCTGGTGAACCGAAGTTCCTCTACGTGGACAAAGAGACATCGCACAATGCTAGTCTAAACCATAAAATGATCGTCATGATCAAAGAGAAGTGTCGATTACAGTAAGCTAGTAAATATATGAGCTTATCTTCATGTCCCATAACCACTAGCTTAACTTAAATATTTACGAACAAATTGTAGGTCTCCACTAGAAAATTGTCACAAGAGATTCAATCGAACAAGTCCAAGAATTAACCGACGAAGTAAACGCTAGCGTTTCATACCACTCGTTTTACTAAGTCGTTTAATTAGATTTCTCATACGAGTGAGGTAAAGGTTTGTATATACTAATAGATTGGAAATCGGTTTGAGAAAACGAGCTTTGTAATAAAATAGTGTTGAAATCATTTGATGAAAGAATTTTGTTATTTACTACTAGTATAGAAAACCTTTATATTTTTAAAGTGACAAATCACAAAGAAGATTGTAGGAACAATCAAACACTAAGATTCACATTCGAAGACGTGAATAAAATCCAAAGAAATCGATATAAAATCCATCAAAGTGGATATATCTAAAATTCCCAAAGAAAATGTCATTAAAGCCGATAATAAATGACAACAACAAAAGGGAGACAACACGAATCGATTAAAGTTGGATATTCAAACGGATTAGCAAAATAGGCTAATTTGGCAAAAATCATCAGGTCGGTCGACCGGCTGCAGGGCTCGGTCGACCGGACCCTGTTCCACAAAAATCCTCGGGAAGCAGGTCGGTCGGCCGAACCCCTGCAGTCGGTCGACCGGACCCTAAAACAGAAAGTGCTTATGCACTTAGAAGCAGGTCGGTCGACCGGACCAGGGGGTCGGTCGGCCGAACCTGTATACTTGCACTTCCTACCCTATTTCAATGGAGGTGCAAATCCCGACCAATTTGCAATCGCACGAGCAACGGCGCTAATGGTTTATGTCAATCGACTACCCGGCCCTATAAGCTCCTCGATGCATCACCAAAAACATGTTCAAACATCAAAGTTAGGATTTTTAATGAATTGAACTCAAAACACTAAAAATTGAAATATTCACAAAAGCAATCCAAATCAAGGTCAAATGCACATGAATAAGTGTTAGGAATTCATACCTAACAATAGAAGAGAATTATAAGCATAGATGTGAGATTAAAAATCTCACCTTTGCACTAAAATTTATGAAGATGAAGCTTGAAAGCAAGGGGAATCAACCACTCTTCAAATCCAACTCAAGAAGCTTGAATCTAAGCTTAAAGGAGAAACATTTCCTAAATTAGGTTTAGGAAATTTCTGAAATTCAAAGAGAGAATGAGTTGGAGAAAAAGAAGAGGAAGCTTACCAATGGGTTCTCTTTGAATTTGGAGCAAGAAGATGGATTTGCAAAGGAAGCTAGGGTTGGAGTTTTAATTTCCACTCTCCACCTCCATTTTTGCTTGAGCTTGAGTGTTAGGAAAATAAGAATGAAGTGAAGAGGAGAGGGGGTTGGGACTGAATACATAAGTGGGCTCAGCCCAAACCAAAACCCTAAGTGAAAAGTAGCAAAATTCAACTTTCTCCAAACATATCGAAGCTTATACTCAAAAAGGTCGCAAACGGCATTTTGAACTCAATGGGGGTGGTCTCGAGTCCTAATTCGGCTGTTTGCAAAAAGTAGCTTTTCGGACTAAAATCCGACTAACGATAAAATATTTAAATAAAATATTTAAATATAAAATCGATAAATATGCGGGTTGTTACACATAGTCCCTCCTGATCGGGAAGCCACCAGAGGTTACTCCACGGGCTACGGGAGAAAACCAAACTCGTACAAGGCGCGATGGGGTAGGTGACACGGCACAACTAGGCAATGCCAGGGTAGATATACCAATTCACTTTCAGGCCGGTGGTAACGCACAACAGCTACTACCGCCCACCTTGAGCCACACCCTAAATCAAAAGAATCAAAAGTGGCCACCAAACAAATCTCCATGTCAGAATATAATAGCGAATGAGTGTGTCCGATCAGAGGAGCGACCTCACTGTCCCGTCAATTGCTCCTGTTTTAGCCACCTTATGCCAACTCATGGGAGTCGTGTCCACGTATATACCTCAAAGGACGTCGCCACCATCCTACTTCATTCTGCAATCTCCACCGCGTACATGGTTGTTAAAGTGGTTTTCGGGGTGGGCAGAGAGTATGACAACTTCCGATCCCGGTCTCTTTAACAACCAAACGTTATTATTACCCATGAATATTTATTTCAAAATCATTTCTATTCCAAAACCATTTAAAATCAAATACCGTTACTTTCTAAGTAATATCCATTTCAAGACAAAAGTAACAGTATACCATTTAAATTCCAAAACCAAATCAATATATCATTTAAATGAAACCCAATTTCCAAATTATTGAATATTCCTTCAATTTATTAAACTCGAAATATTGCTATAAATCATCTTAAACCAAACCACTTTATAAAGTCATATTCTTAAATCTTAAATTTCAATAAGTTCAATTTTATATATTTAAAGAAAATTCTTAATTAAATACAATTTCCAATAATTTCATTTCCAAAGCCATATTACTTTCAAGTTATAACAAGTCTAAAACCAAACATTTTGAAACATATTTATTTAGACCAGTTAAATTCAATGTTAATAACTTCCAAACAAGATCCATTTAACCATTTAAATTCAATGTCAAATACTATTCATTTCAAAGTTGTAGCATTTATAAGTTTATCCATTCAATTATAAACTTTCCAAAACATTATAAATTTCAAAACAACAGCATTTATAAAGTGCTGCGGTAGGTAAATTTAGTATATATCAAAACATAGTTCAAATTCAGAAACTATAGCATTTGAGAAATACTGTTATAGGTTTATTTAGTATAATTCAAGCCATAGTTCAATTTTCAGAAATTAAAGCACTTCATAAATGCTATTATAAGTCTTTTTAGTATAATTCACACCATATTTCATTTAAGCACAGCTTTTCAGAAACGCTATAATTTCTGTTATACTATTTAAAACAATATATCTTCAAGTTTCTCATTTTTAACTTATCAAACGTGTTCCACTTTTCAAAAATTTTACTTGGATATTACTTAACTTATAAATTTTAGTAAAATAACATTTATTAATAAATATCCAATTTAAATTAAACATCCATTTGTTAAGTCAATACTTGATACATTGCTCAACCTTTATTCTAATAAATAACTTAATAATTTATTTAACATACCCATCTCATAAATAAATTGAATTTCGATTTATTTGCTTAACTTAATATTTCCATTAAAACCAAATTCAAATTTCCAAGTTAAGTCATTATGTAAATTACATTTCCCATTTTAAAACCATAACTATTTATTTTACACAACATAACATTTCATAAAAGAACATTTTATCATAGTTAATATAACAATCAAATTTCCTTGATAGATCTATTCATTTAGACATCAATTCAACTATGATTCCAAGTTAAATAAACTTATTACAAATGTCCCATAAAATGTATTTCATTTTATTTATTCAAATTACATTATTTATTATACAAAATATGTCCATTTCACGAAATAACCTTTATTAAAATTACTAGGTTAGATTTAAGATTCCAAATTAAATCAAACTTAATTATTAAGTTATTTATCACAAGTAAGACTCTTTAAACTCCAACCAAAACCAATCAACTTCTAAAAAATTTAACTTATGGACAAAAAAATTTCTTTACACTTTAAAGCATTAAATCAAATTAAGTTAAATTTTTCATATATTTATAATTCCAAAAGACTTAATAATATCAGAAAATATTTGAAATACTTAATAAATTTTTAAGAAAATATCATTTAAAATATAACCATGGGCTTGTATAATATTTTCTAACTTAGGTCAAGTGATACAGATATTATCATTTCAATCTGTAATTTAAAAGGAAAATCCGAGTTCTATCATTTCAAACCCGCAATCCCAAATAAAATAAATGCAATAAAATCACTCGGGCCTATCAATTCAGCCCATAATGATTTTTCCTTATTCTAAAGTCCGTTCGGGTATGTATCATTCCAACCTATAATGATAGGGAACTTGCAGTAATGATACAGTAAATAAAATGACCAGTATGTCATATAATAACATATTAGATAATGTAACAAATATATAAATAGCATTTAACATCATATAACATATCACAGGCATGTACGAATAATATATCAATTTATACAGATCTATTTGTCATTATTCCACAATATATAAGTACATGTGTCTAGAGTGATAAACTCGCCTTTTTAAAGCTAGAAGTGAAATTCAGAATAAAAATCCAAACCCCACAAAGCATGAAAAAGCACGACAAAGCACAATGCAAACTTGAGTGGATGAAGAGTCAGATCCAAATCTTGTATGCAAACAAATATTACATACATAAGAATATGATTCAATACAAAAGAATAGAGGTTAAGACAATGGAAAAGTAAACGAATCAAAGTGGCATAACTTGCCTAATCAATCAATGGCTTGGCTACACCACATATGGGTTCAACCATCATCTTGTATTGCTTGGTCATGATGGTTAGAGATGTGCTAGGAGAAGATGGAGGCCGAGCAAACAAGAGAAAACAAAAAGGAGAAACAAAAGAAAATGGAAAAAGAGGCAGAAGAGAAGCCATGGATCTAGAGCTTGCAAATTTTTTTCTCACTCAAATGACTTTGAAATGAGAAGCTTTTCACATGAATTGTAAAACTAGATGGCGGCTAGGGTTTACAATACATGGCAATGGTAGGTAATTAAATAGATAGGCAAATAAAAAGGCATGAAATAAAGAGGCTAGTGAATGAATGGGATTTATTTCCTATTTAATAAGAGAAATTTATGTAATATCTTTCAATCATAAGAGCCAAATGAAGAAGTGAGATATTTGGGAAGATTTTGTACATGATTTGATAGAGTAATGCACTGCTATAATATGTGATAAATGGTTAAGAATCAATAAAGAGGGTAGAAAATAAAAAGGCTAGCAAATTAAAAGGCACAATTTAAGGAGAAAGAATCTTTTCTATATTTTTTCTTTGTTTGCACGCAATGAAAAAGCAACAAATAAACAAAACAGGTAACCTATATCTCTTGAAATTCCTAAGCTATTATTAAAAGTAAAATCAATCAGAATTGAAATAAATATATTCAAAGTTTATACAAATAAAATAGAAAATAAAAATTAGAGACACAAACATAGGGAAATAGAAAATAAAATATAGAAAGTCATTTCATGTAAACACTATATTTTTATCTAATTTAAAAGGTATAAGTTTAAATTCCCAATAAATCCATATTAACATTGGTTTACATACTAATACATTAATAACTTCCCAATTCATCCTAATTTCAATTAATATAGTAATTGAATTCATTTAATTATCATTAAATTCATTTACTATTGATTACATTCCATCTAATAAAAATTGATTCCCATAATTTGAAAGTTGCTATTTGAAAATCATTGATTTGGGTAAAAGATGGATTATCGTTTGACTCGTCACTCATTGAAATTTGATTTTGTTTCTCACGAAAGTTTTCCAACGTCGTAATCAACAAATTTGTGTGATCATTGTAAATTTCATTCATTTTCTCAACAAAGTCAAAATTGTAATTATTAACTTGAAATTTTTTGATTTGGACTTGTTGAGAACAAGAATTGTCAATTTTGATAAACGGTAGATTGTTATTTGATTCTTCGCAAGTTGAGATTTGATTATGATTTTCACGAAAAGATTTGCATTTTTCAAGTAATAAATCCCCACTATCTTTTTCCATTTGCTCAACAAAGTCAAATTCATGATTATTAGTTTGAAAAATTTCACTTTGAATTTGTTGATAACCAAAGTATTCAATTGTATCATGGTCGAGATTATTCCCATTGCCCAAATTATTTACAAATTGGTTCACGTTTTAATTTTGTTTTGAAACTCATGTTGAAGTTCAAAATTGAATTGGCATGGGCTATACTCGAAACCATTTGAATTCCGAATTGAATTCAAATTTTGAAATCCTTGACTTGATTTATTACACAAATATGAATTACATAAATCATTTATATTTTGGTTTTGTTGTATAGAGAAGTCAAGTAAAGACGAAATGCTATTTTCGAGATTCGAGGGTTGATCTTCGTTTTGAAAACTTTGTTGTTCAGATTTTGAATTATTTACAAAATAGTTGTCGCTAAAATATCCATAAGAATTTTGAGTTAAATTATATGGATTATAATGATTTTCACAAATATTGTAAAATTCACGTAAGTGGGGAAACTCAGACATTTTCAAGAATGTTTTTTTATAAAGAAAAATATTTACAAATAGAATTTATTTTTCAAAAGGGAAATTCATTTTTTGTTTTGTTTTTTTGGTTTTTCAAATTTTTTTCTTTGTTTTTGAAAAGGTATTATAATTTTTTTTTGAAATTTCAAAGAAAAAGGAATTAAAAATATCAAAGGAAAAGGAATATTCACAATTTTTTTTAGTTTTGGATTTTGATTTTTTTTTTAAATATGCATGAACTGATGCAACTAAATGAATGTAAGGGTCTAATTACAAATTATTTACCCTAAGTTAACACAAAATTGTATAATTACAAATTGTTTTAGATAAACAAGATAGTTCTCAGCCAGATAACGGGCATGATTTATCGGTGCACCACGAATCACCGTAGCAATGCATCTGAAGGTTTAAGTACCTTCAGAGGAACAACCACTATAATATTTACGAATCACCATAATATTTATAAATGGTTATAACTCTGCCGCTGCCTAGACACCAAGAAATTAAATTGTTCAAAGAAGACAAATTGTTAATATATAATTAAGTGTTATCGATGTCTAACTGTTATTATTAATCAAAATCTAGAATGAAATGCAAAACAGAAATTAAACGTGTATTAACAATGTAACTACGAATGGATATTTTTTTTAAAAAAAATGCAAGCAACCAACAATGAAATTCTAACAAAAACAATAGATATATACAATGCAAGGTAAATAAAAGGAAAATTGTAAATAAGCAAGTAATTATTATTATTATTTTTTGGCAAGCGGGTTTTCTTCTTCTGCTTCGGCAACCTGAAAAGAAATTGAACATGAAATATATACATTATATATATAGGGATGGAAATTAAAATAAATAAAAACAATAAAACAAACAATTTTTTTTAAGAATAAGTTAAAGCAAAACTAAAAAAACAAATTGAGCAAACTCTTTTTCTTTTGTTTTTTTAAACTTAAACTCGGACTCAAACTAAAATTAAAACCAAAACTGAAACAAAAAAAAATAGAATATTTTATTTTATATACACAGCACGGGCCCAGCCTAGAAATTGAATCAAAACAAAAGCAAGAAACATGAAATACTGCTGCAGAAAATTCCACCCTATTCTCGTTTCAAAAATCCAACATACTCAATCAAAACTCCACGTTCCAAATTCAAATTCAGAAATCAAATTTCCCTTTTGCGATATCTGATAATGAAATCAAACAATTAATCCCAAAACACTAAATCCAAATCAAAGATAAAGATCCTGAATCAAAGGCAGAGGCAGGTGAATGAGTTTTGGTTCGAGAGATGATGGTGAGGTGTTTGCAATTGGAGGCGATAGTGGTTTCGTGGTGGCGAATTGAGGAGTTCGACGGTGTCATAGTGTTGACGTTGTGTGGAGTTCAATGGTTTGGAAGAAAATGCAGTGGCTATTCAGTGTTAGATGAAGGCTGTTGTGATGGTGGAGTGTGACAGAGCAGTGACAGTCTTGTCTTGCTGTGTTAAGGAAGTGGAAGTGAATACTCGAATTATTCAATTGTGTAGCTTTCTATGTTAAGGATTGTGGCAATGGGAAGTCAGTGGAGGAGATGAAGTTAGAGGTCAGAAAGTGATATGAAGGTCAGTATCTTTTTTTTCTCTGTTGTTGGTGGTTGCCGTTGAAGGGGATTTTGTTGTAAGTGGTATTAGAAGTGAAGAAGGGATAGTTATGAGGAAATGTTGATGGTCAGTGTTGTGAAGGTTTGGGTGGTATGTAGTTGATGTGAGTGACAGATTGTTGATGCACTACGAAGTAGAAAGTGGTGATGAAGTTGAAGAGAGTACGGTGAAGTGTGTGATGTTGGATGGTTAGATGATGTTTTGACAGTTTCAGTGGATGGACAGAGCAGTGATATTGAGAAGTCTGAAATGGTTATGTGAAGTGACGAACTGTAGGAAAGAACTGCAGGGAAGAATTTTGTATATGCTGGTGATGATATTTTGAATTGGTTATGTGGAGTGATGTTGAGGAATTTGAATTGGTTTTGTTGATTGTGGAGTTGATCAGGAGGATGGTTTGAAGTTGAAGCAACAGGTTGAAGACTGTTAACAGAAGGGGTTGTTTCATCTGTGCACTATGCACAGAAATGAAAATAGAGAGGAAATGAAAACAGAATTTGTAACAGAAAACAGAAATTGTATCAGAAAACAGAAATGCAATAAACGGTTTTTTTTGAATTCATATTGTGTATTTTTTTTAATGCAAATGAGAAGATTAGAACAACATGCACACAAGCAAAATGCAAATAAAAATCACACATAAGCACATTAAAATTTGATTTTTTTTGGAAAAATGCAAACAACACACAAAAAACACACAATAAAACCAAACAAAACTAATCCGAAGAATAGGAAATTAAAATCAAAGCAATTCCCCGGCAACGACGCCAAAACCAATTTATTACTTTATAAATAAATTTACCTTTCTATTTAATTTATACATTCACACCTCCCGTTACTGCATTAATTCTCATTAATGACATTAAAGATTTCCTATTTAATTTATAGACTAAATAGACAACTTATAATAGTTGTTGCCATTACCCTTTAATTTAACCTAAAGTTTATTATATATTCAACTAATTATTATAATTGCTTACCTAATGTTGAATTCATTCAATCTCTATAGATTATACACTAATTCATTCGTTCACACCACACTTACCTTTATTTTCTTATATTCAAATTTTATACCCAAATCTAACATTTACAACTAAATTGATAGACCAATTAAATAGTAATTTACAACCGTTACTATTAGTTTAAATCACATTAATGAATTCATTATTATTTACAAATCAATTGTTACAATTACTTAACTAACACTAATTTACTTCAATTTATATTGATCATATATTATCTCATTAATGATTCAACATTCACACTTGTTTTCTTATATTCAAATCTATAACTAAGTGCAAAAATTTACAATACTTCAATTAGTTTGAAATTTCATAATTAGTTTTAATTTCATTGTAACATTTCATTTTAACGTTTGTTTCACTATTTAATTACAAAGTCTTTATTCTTCCAGTTTTAATTACCAAAATCGTATTAAATCAACAAATTATATTATTGAGAATTTACGAGTCGTTACACTCTCCCCCACTAAAAACTTTCGTCCCCGAAAAGGAAAAAGAAGGAAAAGTAAGAATTAAGTATACAATACATCTTATTCAAAAATACTAACTTTATGAACAAATAAATTTACAAAATTAATTAATTTGAATAAAATATAACAATTTATTTAAAAATTTCTTTAACACCATTTTATATTGTAAGTTATTCAATTGATCCTTTATTCTATTTACTTCAATTAATCCTTTTATACTAAAATTTACGTGTACAACATTTATTATAAACATGCAAGTTTTATTAAAAAAATCCTTCTATTGTATATTACCAATTACATTGTTAACTTGTAATAACTAAGGTAAGTTATATTGGAATGAAATAGAATATTATACAAATAAAAATTTCTAATTTAATTATTCAAGCTTAAATGTTTATTCAAAATTTTGATTTCATTTTATATTTTGAAATCATCGACGTTCATTTTCCAACGACAAAGAAAAGAGCACTGACTTATAAATTTAAAATTCTTTGAAACAATTTCTACTTGAAATACTTTAAATAATACACTCTTTAAAACTTAAAGCATGAAGTTTGAAACCAACGAAAATTTAAATTCTTAGTTTCTTGTTTTAAATTCATTTAATATCCAAGTCAATTAACTATCAAAATTCAGAAAATCATATTTATGCATAAATAATATAATTATACAAAATTTATTTCATTTACTAAATTTGAAAGCTATATTGTGTCGGTTTGCTCTGTTCAAGTGTTTTGGAGATCCTATCGATTGCGTTGATTAGACGAATCGGTCGAAAACCAAAATCAACAACTCAAACAACACAATATATAAAACATTTTAAATATAGATTTACAAATACACTATACAGGAATAGATTTTTTTCAAAGCAAGGATAGAGATTCAAATTTGATTATCCTCAAATCGAAGAAAATTTTGATTTAAGGATAAGTTGGAACAAAAGATAAGATGATTAAACTAACCAAAATAGGAAATGGATAAGCTTATACAAGTAGCGGGCAACCTTAACCGGGTCAACCGTGCCTTCAAGAATTAGATTGATGTGGAGTTCTGAGGAAAATCTACATTCGATCTCAAGAGGTAGAATTTGGGATAATAAGAGATGCTAGCATCTAACCGAGAATATATAGAAATCTCTTGTGAATCAACGCCAATTGTAAAGGAGTTTCACCCCTCTACAAATCAATTGAATATTGGTGAGACCTTCGATTTATTATAAAGATAATTAGAAGTGGAGTTATGAGCTACTCCAAAATCAAAGGAAGATGAATAGTGGGGGAAATAAGAACGAATTTTGGAACTACAGGGAACGTCCTAAAATTCCAAGGGTTTGAGTTAAAAAGGGAGAGATTCACACTTAAATGAAAGTGATTCTGTAAATAAATTTACCATATATGCTAAATTTTGCCTAGAGCCAAAGCTCTGATACTAAATGCAACGACCCGATAATTTCAACCATTCGCATCCGCACATGCTGGACTTGAATTGTTCACAATACCGAATTGTAAAATAAATTTTGCAAAACTCAAAATACACAGTAAATAAATAAACCATAGATCACAGACATAGAGTGATATAATGCAGCGGAAGTAAAGAAATAGTAGTTCATGAAGCTACTATACATGTCATCAGAGTTAGACAAGATACAACAGAAATAACAAGATGATAATCAAGTACAAAGCTGAATATAACACTGTATCAATTGGATAACTGAGAGTGAAATAGATGGCTGGATCTTCATGCAAAGCTCCAACATCAAAGGTGAGTCTCAAATGTTGTATCACTCATTCTGACCCGGGCGTAAAGCAAAACACAAAACACTCTATTCAGGACATACATACTTATGAAATGTAAATCAACTCAAGTGAACTACAATATAAGGTACAAGTAACTTAAAGGATGCTTGGGACCGCCCATCCTCTAAGAATCCGCTAAACTATTTATTATGTAGTAATATTTCGCTATTATAATAATGTCTATAAGTAAAATAAACTTACTTTAAAATAACGTTAAGGAGTGACCTAATATTCCCCTTAACACGTAATAGACCCAATAGTCCATCCAGTATCATAGTCCCTCCTGATCGGGAAGCCACCAGAGGATACTCCATGGGCTATAGGAGAAAACCAAACTCATACAAGGCACGATAGGGTAGGTGAGACGGAAAACTAGGCAATGCTAGGGTAGATATACCAATTACACTTCTGGCCCGGTGGTAACGCGTAGCAGCTACTACCGCGCACCTCGAGCCACACCTCTAAATCAAAAGAATCAAAAGTGGCCACAAAACAAATCTCCAAGTCAGAATATAATAGCGAAGGAGTGTGTCCGATCAGAGAGCGACCTCATTAGCCCGTCGATTGCTCCTGTTTTAGCCACCTTATGCCAACTCACGGGATTCAAGTCCATGTATATACCTCAAAGGACGTCGCCACCATCTTACTTCATTCTGGAATCTCCACCGCGTACATGGTTGTTAAAGTAGTTTTCGGGGTCGGCAGAGAGTATGACAACTTCCGATCCCGGTCTCTTTAACAACCAAATGTTGTCATTACCCATGTATATTTATTTCAAAATCATTTCTGTTCCAAAACCATTTAAAATCAAATACCATTACTTTCCAAATAATATCCATTTCAAGACTAAAGTAATAGTATACCATTTAAATTTCAAAACCAAATCAATATATCATTTAAATGAAACCCAATTTCCAAATCATTGAATATTCCTTCAATTTATTAAACTCGAAATATTGCTATAAATCATCTTAAACCAAACCACTTTATAAAGTTCTAACGACCCGGGATTTTCGATCCCGAAAATTCCAAATAGTTGGGAAAAAGAAGAAAGAGATAGAAGAATAAGAAGAATAGAAACACCAACATCTCACATTCGCAGCGGATAAAATATAATAACAGACAGTAACAGTTATACAAAGGAAAGTTTACTTGTCAAATTTCACTTATAATACATCAGAGTTACACATATATACAGACACTGGATATACGCAATCATCATGTCTCAGATAGACAACAATATAATATAGCGGAAACACTCCATAGGTTCTTGCCATCCAGTTCGCCTCCTGAGCTCCAGAACGTCCTTACCTGAAAATATGTAATACTTGGTCTGATCCGAGCATTACATCAAAGTAACGCCTGGGTCAGGCTGGAAACCAGCGTGAGTAAACCCATCTAACATGGAATACAAAGCATACAACTTATATAAAACCCGGGGTAACTCGTATCAATTTACAAATTCACAATTTGTTATAGACATCACTTATTTAACACATCAATTTTCTAAGTACCAAAATTTAGATTAAATAGTCCAATTCACTTAAATCATTTCATTCCAGCCTATTGATTTCACATGTCAATCTACCAAAATTCGAAGTGGTTTCGGGTATTTTCTAATACCCGAACCCGGTCTCTTCGAGTCTCATGTCATCCTAACCCAAGTTATCCAAATGAAATACACTTCAAACATTAAATACAGGATGTCTCTTTACACAACAATTCATCATTGGTGGATAAACCACAATATCCTGTCCGCCCAAACATATGATATTACAAAACATTTCATATCAGAGATATCAACTCATTCAAGGCATCCAATACCATTCAATCATCCACAAGCAAAGCTTGATCACTTCCAAATTAATTTAATTCATTCTAATTGAATTACTAACCTCAATCACTTAGATTTCTTCATTTAACATTAATTAATTTCAAATCAATTAATTAATCATCCCTTAATTATCCATCTTAATTAATCACCCTAGATTAATTATTCTTCAATTACATTCAAGTAATTATCTTTAATTCACTACGCAAATTAATTATTCTTAATCAAAAACAGTAATTAATCCTTAATTACTTCACAAATTAATTAACTATAATTAATTACATTAATCCTTAATTACTTATATTAATTAATTTCTCATAAATCACTTATTATTGATTAATTATTCTTAATTAATCAACCTTTAATTACATCATTAATTATATAAATTAATGATTTCTAATTACATTTTAATTTATCCTACTCTAAATTAATTGCGTTAATTAATAAATCATTAATTAAACCACAAATATTAATCACTCTTGATTAATCTCAACCAGTAATTAACTACCCTTTTATTTACTTCATTAAATAAATTAATTACTCCTTTTATAATAGAAGTTTAAAGGAATTTAAAACCAAATTCATTTTTATTTTTATTCTATAATTATTTCACTTCCAAAATTTACTCTTATATTTTTTTTCCAAAAATTCAATTCAATATTCCAATTATCAATATAATTCATCACAGAATATCAAATATTTATAACATAGAATAATAAACAGTCTAAATAATTTTAAGGAATCCAGTTGGATCCCTCCAACTTGTTTCCCTGCATCTATAGATGTTAGCACAATACCAATTCCACTTCAAGGTAGAATATCGCGGTATATGGGATTAATATAATATCATCCGCTATTATGCGGCGCATAGGGTTTCATCCGCTATATAATGCGGGAAATCAACACTCCAACATATACTATATATTACTATATAATATATCACATCAAATCAATTCAATCATTTAACCAATTATTTAAATTTAACCATTTAAATTTAAATAACCCAGATGAGTGAGATTAACTCACCTTTGCTTTTTAATTTGCAATACGATCCACACCGGCTTGATTCTCCAAGATTTTAAGCCTTGTATAAACATCGTATGGTTTATGAATATTGGAAATAATCTAAAATAAATTACCATTAAATAAATTTAATTAACAAATTTGCTCGAATTGGAATTAACTTTAAAATTTTAAAGTGTTTTTAACCAATTAAATTTATCTTGTGAAACCACCTAAATTTACATGAATCATCATTTTTTTAATTATAAATTTCCAAAAATCTAAATTTTAAATAATTTTTCCAAGTCAAAACATTTCCAAAAATCCTAGCTTTAAAATCCTAACTCATTCTTTAAACTTCACTGATTATCAAATTTAATTGGGTTAATAAAATTTCCAGATTTATTTTACTATCAATAATTTTTCTTTTCTGCTTTTCTGTATATATGTGTTTCTCTGACTAACAAAGAGTTTCTATTTTTAAATCTTATATATAAATTTTCCAATTTTTTGTTTTAAATTTTATATAAATATTTTATCTAAACCTTTTCTGTATATTCCTGACTAAAAGTTTCTGCTTGACTACATAGATAAATTCCAAATCGTTCGACCCGAAGCTAACAGTATAACTAAAATTGAAATAGCAAACAACATACAATCGTAAATCGTGTGAGAAACTTACCGAAATGCTGACGACATCCACGAGGCTGCTCGACCAAAATCAGATCGACGACTCCTCAAGTCGAATTGCCTCCATCGTTCGACACCCTATAGCCGTGAGCCTCCCACTGTTGATTATCGTGAGTTACCTCCATCGCAGTGCCGCCCCTTCACCACAACCCCACACGGCTTCCTCCAGTGACGTCACTCAACTCCGATACTTCCACTACGACTGCCATGCCCAGCCCCAAACTCGGTGACAAGCCCCTCAAAACTCCGACCAATCCTCCCTGACGTTGCTCCCCATCGAAGTCAGTGACCGTCGAACCCTTTCCCCAAATCTCATTCCCTCAAATCCAACGAAAGACATGCTTCCACGTTACTGCCAATCATCACGACTCCCCTCATCGAACGCCTACCCTCCACGACTCTCCACGAGCACACCGCTCAACTCGCACCCCCTTCTAGTGCTTCGGTGAAAATGTCACGAGTCTTACAATTCGAACTCACGAAATTTGAACGAAGACTTAGTTCGGTGCATTATTTTATTTTTATTTCTCTTTTTGAAAAAGGAACCGTTTTGCCTTCGTTCGAATGTGTTAGAGGATGGGTTTTCGAATGGATTTAGGGAAAAAGGCAATGGATGGAAGATATAAACTTGGTTTTAAATTCAAACAAATTCCTTTTAAATTTTCAAACGACTCTTGTTGAATCAAGCTCTATCATTCAAATAATATTAAATAACATTATTTATTATTTCTTCATTACTTTGAAACAAAATTTTCACATCCTGGACCCAGATTTAAAACTCCACAATTCAGATCAACTTCAGTTCCAATTTATAAGTCATACATGCCTAAATGTTTTACTTCTTTAAAACATTTCATTTTGCTTACTCGTTAATTTTTAAACACAATAATCATCTATGATAATAACCAAGATTATCATATTTGAAACCATTCATTATCATCTTATTCTGAAACTCTTCCCCAATTCAAGATTTCAATTTCAGTTTGAATCCATTTCACACTTATCTTTATTCAATTTCCATTTGGTTGTATTATATTACTTCTTAATTTAATTCCAATAATTTAAAAACCAACCACTTTAATATTTATTAAAAGGAAATATTGCTTTATATATCAAAATAGATTCTTATATAAAATCATTTAAAACCATTATATAAGAAAATAACAAGTACGCGCTCATACACACACACACACACACACACACACACTCAACTCATTCTAGGGTACCATTGACCCTTATCCTTAATGAGTAATCCCACTAGAGCCAAGGTTCTCGCTTAATCTTTCAACTCTGATACCAACAGTAATGACCCGAGATTTTCGAACCCGAAAATTCCAGAGAGTTAGGAAATAGAAGAAAGAGATAGAAGAATAAGAAGAACAGAAACACCAACATCTCACATTCGCAGCGGATAAAATGTAATAACAGATAATAACAGTTATACAAAGGAAACTGTACTTGTCAAATTTCACTTATAATACATCAAAGTTACACATATATAAAGACAATGGATATACGCAATCATCATGTCTCAGATAGACAACAATATAATATAGCGGAAACACTCCATACGTTCTTGCCATCCAGTTCGTCTCCTGAGCTCCAGAACGTCCTTACCAGAAAATCTATAATACTCGGTTTGACCCGAGCATTACATCAAAGTAACACCTGGGTCAGGCTGGAAACCAGCGTGAGTAAACCCATCTAACATGGAATACAAAGCATACAACTTATATAAAACCTGGGGTAACTCTTATCAATTTACAAATTCACAATTTGTCATGGACATCACTTATTTAATACATCAATTATCTAAGTACCAAAATTTAGATAAATAGTCCAATTCACTTAAATCATTTCATTCCAGCCTATTGATTTGACATATCAATCTATAAAAATTCAAAGTGGTTTTGGGTATTTTCTAATACCCAACCTCGATCTCTTCGAGTCTCATGTCATCCTAACCCAAGTTATCCAAATGAAATACACTTCAAACTTTAAATACAGGATGTCCCTTAACACAACAATTCATCATTGATGGATAAACCACAATATCTTGTCCGCCCAAACATATGATACTACGAAACATTTCATATCAGAGATATCAACTCATTCAAGGCATCCAATACCATTCAATCATCCATAAGCAAAGCTTGATCACTTCCAAATTAATTTAATTCATTCTAATTGAATTACTAACCTCAATCACTTAGATTCCTTCATTTAACATTAATTAATTTCAAATCAATTAATTAATCATCCCTTAATTATCCATCTTAATTAATCACCCTAGATTAATTATCCTTCAATTACATTCAAGTAATTATCTTTAATTAATTACGCAAATTAATTATTCTTAACCAAAAACAGTAATAAATCCTTAATTACTTCACAAGTTAATTAACTATAACTAATTACATTAATCCTTAATTACTTATATTAATTAATTTCTCATAAATCACTTATTATTGATTAATTAATCTTAATTAATCAACCTTTAATTGCATCATTAATTATATAAATTAATGATTTCTAATTACATTTTAATTTATCCTACTCTAAATTAATTACATTAAGTAATTAATCATTAATTAAACCACAAATATTAATCACTCTTGATTAATCTCAACCAGTAATTAACTACCTTTTTATTTACTTCATTAAATAAATTAATTACTCATTTTATAATAGAAGTTTAAAGGAATTTAAAACCAAATTCATTTTTATTTTTATTCTATAATTATTTCACTTCCAAAATTTACTCTTATATTTTTTTTCCAAAAATCCAATTCAATATTCCAATTATCAATATAATTCATCACAGAATATCAAATATTCATAACATAGAGTAATAAACAGTCTAAATAATTTTGAGGAATCCAGTTGGACCCCTCCAACTTATTTCCCTGCATCTATAGATGTTAGCACAATACCAATTCCACTTCAAGGTAGAATATCGCGGTATATGGGATTAATATAATATCATCCGCTATTATGCGGCGCATAGGGTCTCATCCGCTATATAATGCGGAAAATCAATCACTCTAATATATACTATATATTACTATATAATATACCACATCAAATCAATTCAATCATTTAACCAATTATTTAAATTTAACCATTTAAATTTAAATAACCCAGATGAGTGAGATTAACTCACCTTTGCTTTTTAATTTGCAATACGATCCACACCGGCTTGATTCTCCATGATTTTAAACCTTGTATAAACATCGTATGGTTTATGAATATTGGAAATAATCTAAAATAAATTACCATTAAATAAATTTAATTAACAAATTTGCTCGAATTGGAATTAACATTAAAATTTTAAAGTGTTTTTAACCAATTAAATTTATCTTGTGGAACCACCTAAATTTACATGAATCATCATTTTTTTAATTATAAGTTTCCAAAAATCTAAATTTTAAATAATTTTTCCAAGTCAAAACATTTCCAAAAATCCTAGCTTTAAAATCCTAACTCATTCTTTAAACTTCACTGATTATCAAATTTAATTGGGTTAATAAAATTTCCAGATTTATTTTACTATCAATAATTTTTCTTTTCTGCTTTTCTGTATATATATGTTTCTCTGACTAACAAAGAGTTTCTATTTTTAAATCTTATATATAAATTTTCCAATTTTTTGTTTTAAATTTTATATAAATATTTTCTCTAAACCTTTTCTGTATATTCCTGACTAAAAGTTTCTGCTTGACTACATAGATAAATTCCAAATCGTTCGACCCGAAGCTAACAGCATAACTAAAATTGAAATAGCAAACAACATACAATCGTAAATCGTGTGAGAAACTTACCAAAATGCTTACGACATCCACGAGGCTGCTTGACCAAAATCAGATCGACGACTCCTCAAGTCGAATTGCCTCCATCGTTCGACACCTTATAGCCGTGAGCCTCCCACTGTTGATTATCGTGAGTTACCTCCATCGCAGTGCCGCCCCTTCACCACAACCCCACACGGCTTCCTTCAGCGACGTCACTCAACTCCGATACCTTCCACTACGACTGCCTTGCCCAGCCCCAAACTCGGTGACAAGCCCTTCAAAACTCCGACCAATCCTCCCTGCCGTTGCTCCCCATCGAAGTCAGTGACTGTCGAACCCTTTCCCCAAATCTCATTCCCCCAAATCCAACGAAAGACATGCTTCCATGTTACTGCCAATCATCACGACTCCCCTCATCGAACGCCTACCCTCCACGACTCTCTACGAGCACACCGCTCAACTCGCACCCCTTCTAGTGCTTCGGTGAAAATGTCACGAGTCTTACAATTCGAACTCACGAAATTTGAACGAAGACTTAGTTCGGTGCATTATTTTATTTTTATTTCTCTTTTTGAAAAAGGAACCGTTTTGCCTTCGTTCGAATGTGTTAGAGGATGGGTTTTCGAATGGATTTAGGGAAAAAGGCAATGGATGGAAGATATAAACTTGGTTTTAAATTCAAACAAATTCCTTTTAAATTTTCAAACGACTCTTGTTGAATCAAGCTCTATCATTCAAATAATATTAAATAACATTATTTATTATTTCTTCATTACTTTGAAACAAAATTTTCACATCCTGGACCCAGATTTAAAACTCCACAATTCAGATCAACTTCAGTTCCAATTTATAAGTCATACATGCCTAAATGTTTTACTTCTTTAAAACATTTCCTTTTGCTTACTCGTTAATTTTTAAACACAATAATCATCTATGATAATAACCAAGATTATCATATTTGAAACCATTCATTATCATCTTATTCTGAAACTCTTCCCCAATTCAAGATTTCAATTTCAGTTTGAATCCATTTCACACTTATCTTTATTCAATTTCCATTTGGTTGTATTATATTACTTCTTAATTTAATTCCAATAATTTAAAAACTAATCACTTTAATATTTATTAAAAGGAAATATTGCTTTATATATCAAAATAGATTCTTATATAAAATCATTTAAAACCATTATATAAGAAAATAACAAGTACGCGCTCACACACACACACACACACACACACACTCAACTCATTCTAGGGTACCATTGACCCTTATCCTTAATGAGTAATCCCACTAGAGCCAAGGTTCTCGCTTAATCTTTCAGCTCTGATACCAACAGTAACGACCCGGGATTTTTGAACCCGAAAATTCCAGAGAGTTAGGAAATAGAAGAAAGAGATAGAAGAATAAGAAGAACAGAAACACCAACATCTCACATTCGCAGCGGATAAAATGTAATAACAGATAATAACAGTTATACAAAGGAAACTGTACTTGTCAAATTTCACTTATAATACATCAAAGTTACACATATATAAAGACACTGGATATACGCAATCATCATGTCTCAGATAGACAATAATATAATATAGCGGAAACACTCCATACGTTCTTGCCATCCAGTTCGTCTCCTGAGCTCCAGAACGTCCTTACCAGAAAATCTATAATACTCGGTTTGACCCGAGCATTACATCAAAGTAACACCTGGGTCAGGCTGGAAACCAGCGTGAGTAAACCCATCTAACATGGAATACAAAGCATACAACTTATATAAAACCTGGGGTAACTCGTATCAATTTACAAATTCACAATTTGTCATGGACATCACTTATTTAATACATCAATTATCTAAGTACCAAAATTTAGATAAATAGTCCAATTCACTTAAATCATTTCATTCCAGCCTATTGATTTGACATATCAATCTATAAAAATTCAAAGTGGTTTTGGGTATTTTCTAATACCCAACCTCGATCTCTTCGAGTCTCATGTCATCCTAACCCAAGTTATCCAAATGAAATACACTTCAAACTTTAAATACAGGATGTCCCTTAACACAACAATTCATCATTGATGGATAAACCACAATATCTTGTCCGCCCAAACATATGATACTACGAAACATTTCATATCAGAGATATCAACTCATTCAAGGCATCCAATACCATTCAATCATCCATAAGCAAAGCTTGATCACTTCCAAATTAATTTAATTCATTCTAATTGAATTACTAACCTCAATCACTTAGATTCCTTCATTTAACATTAATTAATTTCAAATCAATTAATTAATCATCCCTTAATTATCCATCTTAATTAATCACCCTAGATTAATTATCCTTCAATTACATTCAAGTAATTATCTTTAATTAATTACGCAAATTAATTATTCTTAACCAAAAACAGTAATAAATCCTTAATTACTTCACAAGTTAATTAACTATAACTAATTACATTAATCCTTAATTACTTATATTAATTAATTTCTCATAAATCACTTATTATTGATTAATTAATCTTAATTAATCAACCTTTAATTGCATCATTAATTATATAAATTAATGATTTCTAATTACATTTTAATTTATCCTACTCTAAATTAATTACATTAAGTAATTAATCATTAATTAAACCACAAATATTAATCACTCTTGATTAATCTCAACCAGTAATTAACTACCTTTTTATTTACTTCATTAAATAAATTAATTACTCATTTTATAATAGAAGTTTAAAGGAATTTAAAACCAAATTCATTTTTATTTTTATTCTATAATTATTTCACTTCCAAAATTTACTCTTATATTTTTTTTCCAAAAATCCAATTCAATATTCCAATTATCAATATAATTCATCACAGAATATCAAATATTCATAAGATAGAGCAATAAACAGTCTAAATAATTTTGAGGAATCCAGTTGGACCCCTCCAACTTATTTCCCTGCATCTATAGATGTTAGCACAATACCAATTCCACTTCAAGGTAGAATATCGCGGTATATGGGATTAATATAATATCATCCGCTATTATGCGGCGCATGGGGTCTCATCCGCTATATAATGCGGAAAATCAATCACTCCAATATATACTATATATTACTATATAATATAACACATCAAATCAATTCAATCATTTAACCAATTATTTAAATTTAACCATTTAAATTTAAATAACCCAGATGAGTGAGATTAACTCACCTTTGCTTTTTAATTTGCAATACGATCCACACCGGCTTGATTCTCCATGATTTTAAACCTTGTATAAACATCGTATGGTTTATTAATATTGGAAATAATCTAAAATAAATTACCATTAAATAAATTTAATTAACAAATTTGTTCGAATTGGAATTAACTTTATATTTTTAAAGTGTTTTTAACCAATTAAATTTATCTTGTGAAACCACCTACATTTACATGAATCATCATTTTTTTAATAAATTTCCAAAAATCTAAATTTTAAATAATTTTTCCAAGTCAAAACATTTTCAAAAATCCGAGCTTTAAAATCCTAACACATTCCTTAAACTTCACTGATTATCAAATTTAATTGGGTTAATAAAATTTCCAGATTTACTTTACTATCAATAATTTTTCTTTTCTGCTTTTCTGTATATATGTGTTTCTCTAACTAACAAAGAGTTTCTATTTTAAATCTTATGTATAAATTTTCCAATTTTCTGTTTTAAATTTTATATAAATATTTTCTCTAAACCTTGTCTGTATATTCCTGACTAAAAGTTTCTGCTTCACTACATAGATAAATTCCAAATCGTTCGACCCGAAGCTAACAGTATAACTAAAATTGAAATAGCGAACAACATACAATCGTAAATTGTGTGAGAAACTCACCAAAATGCTGACGACATCCACGAGGCTGCTTGACTAAAATTAGATCGACGACTCCTCAAGTCGAATTGCCTCCATCGCGTGACACCCTATAGCCGCGTGCCTCCCACTGTCGACTATCGTGAGCCACCTCCATCGCAGTGCCGCCCCTTCACCACAACCCCACACGGATTCCTTCATCGACGTCACTCAACTCCGATACCTTCCACTGCGACTGCCATGCCCAGCCCCAAACTCGGTGACAAGCCCCTCAAAACTCCGACCAATCCTCCCTGCCATTGCTCCCCATCGAAGTTAGTGACTGTCGAACCCTTTCCCCAAATCTCATTCCCCCAAATCCAACGAAAGACATGCTTCCATGTTACTGCCAATCATCACGACTCCCCTCATTGAACGCCTACCCTCCACGACTTTCCAGGAGCATACCGCTCAACTCGCGCCCCCTTCTAGTGCTTCGGTGAAAATGTCACGAGTCTTACAATTCAAACTCATGAAATCTAAACAAAGACTTAGTTCGGTGCATTATTTTATTTTTATTTCTCTTTTTGAAAGAGGAACTAATTCTCCTTCGTTCGAATGTGTTAGAGGATGGGTTTTCGAATAGATTTAGGGAAAAAGGTAGTGGATGGAAGATATAAACTTGATTTGAAGTGCTTATTTTGGAATATGAACTGGACGACGAGTTCTCAAGAGAACGAACAATGAAATCATCGTGTTGAAAGAGAAGAGGAGAAGGAGCTAGGGTTTGATTTCAAACGAAGAAGGATGGGGTAGCTCGGGGTTTATACTTAAAGCATCGCATTTTATTATTTTAGCTTCTGAGGGAAGACAAAGAGTACGTGATGTCTTTGAAAGGAGAGTAACGTGTTCGATTAGGCCATCTACAATGACATTCAAAATGAAGGGAAAAGATCTGAGGTGAAATTCTTTTTGACTGGTCAATATAACTTATTATTTATATTTGAATTTTGATTAAATTTTCAACGCGTTTACCTCTCGTATGATCACACCACAACTCTAAATATTACGAAAGCTGAAATCCGATAATAATACAATATTACAGATCCAACGAAACTGGTTTCGTCGTAATCTGAGACCGTGCCTCGGAAGGCTATTTTTAAATATCGATTTAAACGATATATTTTTAAAACTAAACAAATCACCTTTAAATTCAATTTTAACACTTTTACTGTCCTCGGCACTATCAATATAAATTTTACAAGCCTTCAAATTATTTTTAACAGGCTTAAAACTCCAGATTCAACATTTTACCCAATTTCAAATTATTTAATTCAATAATTTAATTATCAATTAAACAGCGATATTTGGAATTCAAGTTAAAATCAATCTTTCAAATATCTAAAATCAATTAGATATTCCAATTTCAAATGCTCAAAAATTCCGGGTCATCACATTCCTCCTCCTTAAAAGAATTTCGTCCCCGAAATTACTAGTTAGGAAGAATGATTCAATACCATTACTATTTTCCAAAACTAAACAGTTTTTAACAACAACCCAACAATCTTTATTAAAGACACACTATCCATCTTACTAACTTCCCAAACTCTCCCACAGTTTTCAAACAATACCTTTTTGCTCAATCATTCAAATTTTAATTTAAAACCAAAATTTGAATTATCAAAATTTCCTTAAAAAAATTCTAACTCTCTAAATTTTCGAAAAATTTCGCCAGCGTCTCCTTTGCGTGGCTAGCTCGGTACAACCACAAAATGCCTCTATGGGCTCTCAAATTTCAAAAGAAAGCAAAACGCTAAGTGGCTAGACCAGAAAATCACCAAATTTTCATACAGAAATTTAAATACATACTTTTTTAGTCGGGCAATTCAAATTATCTTCTGAAATCAAAACCAATTTTCCTTTCCCTTTATAATACCTGTATATCCTACTAAGCAATAATGTTCAATTACAACATTCAAAATTTGCTTTACACATTTCTTTACAAAAGATTTCATATCTTTTTTGATTTCCATTCACATATTCACAATCATCCCCTATTCACTTTTCTAATCCTTTGGTTCAAACTAAACAATTAGTTACACTCTCCATTTTCAAAATTCTTTATTTCAATTCCAATTTGAAATCGTTTTGTCACTAACAAAAATTTTCCAAAAATTTTCTAACTCCCAAAATTTAAGAATTTTTTTGGTAGAGTCTCCTTTGTACGGAGGAGCTATTGCAATTTGACAAGAGATATAAATATAATATACATCAACCCACACGGTCGGAAAAACAAAAAAGTTCATATTTCCTATTTTTATTGCGTAGGCGTACCTTTTTTAGCATTTTTAAGCAAGCGGCTTATTATTTTAGCAATTAGCACGTCCAAATCCAGCCAAACGGCTTCTTGGTACCTGTAGTTACCTAATTCAAACATGTATATACTAAATGTATGAAATTTATTAACATTTCACTTACTTTCAATAGCTAAACACATGTATTTCATAAGCAACATGCACCAAACACTTTCCATAAGTGATTTATACGATTTTAAAGCTAATTCAATAGCTTTCAACCCATCCATTCAATTTTAATGGTTTACAACTCAATTTCTTACATTCAATTTATTTTTAGTCTAAACAACTAACATTTATTTCAATTGATTCCAAAAATCAATTTTATTTAGCTCTACCAATTCATAGAATTTTTATTTACTTCCGTTTAAGTCGAACGACTAATTTATTCTATGAAATTTGATGATATTCACTAAATATGATATCCATTTTAGTTTTTAGCCACATCCAATTGATTCCAACTCATTTTATACTCGAATTGGATTTTATTATAAAAAATTACTTCATTAAATTTTCCCGGGTTCAATTTTTTTTCTTCAAATTCCAGTTTGGATTTTCTTTCATTTTCCAAAATTCCAACACTTTTATTTTAAAAATTTAGAAATACTTTTAAATTCACATAATATTATTAAAATAGCTTTTTATAAAAATACTTCTTATAACTCGATGTCTCAACCAGTCCATCCTTGTTCTCACAGAAATTCTGTCATATGTTGACCAGGCGTAGGACTGAAAATCTATAAGTACTTGGTAAACTCGTGTTCAACACCCAGTGAAAATACTTGGGAAAATAATTTTATTGGAAATGTAGAAAATAGTTTTTGAAAATAGAGGAAATATCTTTGGTGAGAATTCTCTGGAAATCATCACCCCCATCTATGGTCGCAGTTACATCCTGTGTTGCGTTGTCATTGCAGCAAAAGTCCATGTAACCGTAAACACTCCGTGCCCCTCGATTACGCCATGGAACCCACAACAGATCACAGTTACATTCCAGGGTTACGTTGCCATCACAGCAAAAGTCCATGTAACTATAGGCATCAGCGCCCTCGATTTTCGCTGTCAAAAATGAAACTTCTCCACTCCCACATAGGTCGCAGTCTACCGATGTAAAATCAAACGTAGACTGTTGGCTATCAGCAGCACACATGACTTTCGCTATGTTACCAAAGGTCGCAGTCTACCGATATAAAATCAAATGCAGACGGTTGGCTCTCAGCAGCACACACGACTTTCGCTATGGTCTATAGTAGATCGCAGTGACATCGAGTTATACTGTCGTCACAGCATAACCCAGATGCCTCTGTAGGCATCAGCGCCCTCGACTTTCGCTACACACTACTCATAATCCTCAAGAACTAGTTTTGTCCGGACTCCTCACAGGTTTTACTTTAGAACCCCCCCTTAGGGTTCAAGGCAGTACCAACCTATGGCACTCCTGAGAAGTTCATTTCAAGGGAGCGCCTTTTTCACCAGAGCCATTTACAAAACACTTTATACTATACACATATAGTATCTTCCAAATCATACACCTAGTATGAATCTCAAATAAATCTCCTTTCTCAAAATCGATTATCCCAAAATCGATAATTCTCAAATTAGGCTTTCCAAATTCCAATATTGATTTTACCCAAAAATCAAAGCCTTTCCAAATCCAAAGGTTCCCAAAACCTTTTTCCAAAATCCTCATAAGATCCTTTATATATATAGATATATATAATTTTTTTTTAAAAAAACTTTGGATCATTTCAAACTTGTATAAAACTCCTTTTATACTTCAAACACTTTCAAAATCCTTTCCTTCCGGCAATAGATTCAACACGGGGAGATTTATCTTATATAACAAAGATATATAACTTTGTTTATTCAAAATAAAATATTCAAATTTGATTACTTTTTTTTAAACTTGTTTCCATCTTACTTATCATCATAAAAATATCCAACTTTCACTTTTATCCATTGTATATTTCACAAAATATACTTTCATTTCAAAAGAAATCATTTCACATTTCTTATTCATAAATTTTAAATATCAATTTCATTCAAATCCATACGATGTACACATATCATCCGTACGCTATACCAATTTGATCGCTCACTCGATCACACAATTACACTTCCGAACTAGTATCGTCCACCCGACTTTCTAGTGCGGACTCAGATTTGGTTTCTTGATCAGAAACTGTCATTCTCCTTGCATAGCCATAACTATGATAGGGAATATCGAGAACCAATCAACAATCTATATCCAGGTTCGCCGTCAAAAATCGAGTGAAAAATCCTAACTCGGATCGATATAATTATCTCGAAATTCTGTGCTTGAATCTGGATTAAATCACTATGCGAATAGAATAATATACGTACATCCTATGTATCTAACTTCATTGATTGTTAGCCAAATCAATTTCCTTTCTATTCATCCTCATTTTAATGTTATTCACTTATTCACATTTGCCTCAATCCCCATTTGGATTATCACTTCAATTCTTATCTCAATTGGGTATTTAATCAATAACATTTTGAACTCTGACTAGTTTATATTTAGAAAATAGCTTGAAAATTTTAAAAATAGATAAGTAGTTGAAAAATAATTATTAGTTTGCAAAATAGCTGTAAAATAGTTAACTAATTGTAAAATAGTTGGAAAATAGTTAAATAGTTATAAAATAGTTAGATAATTACAAAATAGTTTAAAATAGTAATTAGTTATAAAACAGTTGAAAAATGTAATTAGTTTATAAGACAGTTACAAAATAGTTAAATAATTCCAAAAGTAGTTATAAAATAAGTATAAGATAGTTTTGGATTTAATAAGAAAGGTTGTATATATTAAGTAGCTTGGAAAAATAAGTTTATATTAAAATAATTTATATTGAAAATAGTCCAGAGTCAAAACTGTTCACTTCCCCATCAATTCAATTTAAATTTCCACTTCCATTTAAGTTGACCCAATTCCAATTTGAATAACTTCAATTTCCATTGAAATTGATTTAACCCCAATTCAAGTTGAATTAATCTTGATTTCTTTCCAAATTCAAATCAAATTCCATTTGATTTTAAACCTATTCAACTTTAATTACAATTCCAAATTATTCCAATCAATTTGGACTAATATCAATTGAACCCACTTCAATTTCAAATCATTTCAATTCAATCCAATTCAAATTTTATACTTCAGATTAATAACCTTCCCACTTAAGTTTAAAACTTACTTCACTTTGGGTTTCACATCACATTCCAAGGAAAATTCAATATTCGACTTTAGAGTTTATTTCATATTTATTTCCTTTACACACCAAGTTACTTTTAAATTTTAAACCACCTTTGGTTTTAAATTCAAACAAATTCCTTTTAAATTTTCAAACGACTCTTGTTGAATCAAGCTATATCATTCAAATAATATTAAATAACATTATTTATTATTTCTTCATTACTTTGAAACAAAATTTTCACATCCTGGACCCAGATTTAAAACTCCACAACTCAGATCAACTTCAGTTCCAATTTATAAGTCATACTTGCCTAAATGTTTTACTTCTTTAAAACATTTCATTTTGCTTACTCGTTAATTTTTAAACACAATAATCGTCTATGATAATAACCAAGATTATCATATCTGAAACCATTCATTATCATCTTATTCTGAAACTCTTCCCCAATTCAAGATTTCAATTTCAGTTTGAATCCATTTCACACTTATCTTTATTCAATTTCCATTTGGTTGTATTATATTACTTCTTAATTTAATTCCAATAATTTAACAACCAATCACCTTAATATTTATTAAAAGGAAATATTGCTTTATATATCAAAATAGATTCTTATATAAAATCATTTAAAACCTTTATATAAGAAAATTACAAGTACGCGCTCATATATATACTCAACTCATTCTAGGGTACCATTGACCCTTATCCTTAATGAGTAATCCCACCAGAGCCAAGGTTCTCGCTTAACCTTTCAGCTCTGATACCAACTGTAACGACCCGAGATTTTCGAACCCGAAAATTCCAGATAGTTAGGAAATAGAAGAAAGAGATAGAAGAATAAGAAGAACAGAAAAACCAACATCTCACATTCGCAGCAGATAAAATATAATAACAGATAATAACAGTTACACAAAGGAAACTGTACTTGTCAAATTTCACTTATAATACATCAGAGTTACACATATATACAGACATTGGATATACGCAATCATCATGTCTCAGATAGACAACAATATAATATAGCGGAAACACTCCATACGTTCTTGCCATCCAGTTCGTCTCCTGAGCTCCAGAACGTCCTTACCTGAAAATCTGTAATACTCGGTCTGACCCAAGCATTACACCAAAGTAACACCTGGGTCAGGCTGGAAACCAGCGTGACTAAACCCATCTAACATGGAATACAAAGCATACAACTTATATAAAACCTGGGGTAACTCGTATCAATTTACAAATTCACAATTTGTTATGGACATCACTTATTTAACACATCAATTTTCTAAGTACCAAAATTTAGATAAATAGTCCAATTCACTTAAATCATTTCATTCCAGCCTATTGATTTCACATATCAATCTATAAAAATTCAAAGTGGTTTTGGGTATTTTCTAATACCCAACCTCGATCTCTTCGAGTCTCATGTCATCCTAACCCAAGTTATCCAAATGAAATACACTTCAAACTTTAAATACAGGATGTCCCTTAACACAACAATTCATCATTTATGGATAAACCACAATATCTTGTCCGCCCAAACATATGATACTACGAAACATTTCATATCAGAGATATCAACTCATTCAAGGCATCCAATACCATTCAATCATCCATAAGCAAAGCTTGATCACTTCCAAATTAATTTAATTCATTCTAATTGAATTACTAACCTCAATCACTTAGATTCCTTCATTTAACATTAATTAATTTCAAATCAATTAATTAATCATCCCTTAATTATCCATCTTAATTAATCACCCTAGATTAATTATCCTTCAATTACATTCAAGTAATTATCTTTAATTAATTACGCAAATTAATTATTCTTAACCCAAAACAGTAATAAATCCTTAATTACTTCACAAGTTAATTAACTATAACTAATTACATTAATCCTTAATTACTTATATTAAATAATTTCTCATAAATCACTTATTATTGATTAATTAATCTTAATTAATCAACCTTTAATTACATCATTAATTATATAAATGAATGATTTCTAGTTACATTTTAATTTATCCTACTCTAAATTAATTACATTAAGTAATTAATCATTAATTAAACCACAAATATTAACCACTCTTGATTAATCTCAACCAGTAATTAACTACCTTTTTATTTACTTCATTAAATAAATTAATTACTCATTTTATAATAGAAGTTTAAAGGAATTTAAAACCAAATTCATTTTTATTTTTATTCTATAATTATTTCACTTCCAAAATTTACTCTTATATTTTTTTCCAAAAATCCAATTCAATATTCCAATTATCAATATAATTCATCACAGAATATCAAATATTCATAACATAGAATAATAGACAGTCTAAATAATTTTGAGGAATCCAGTTGGATCCCTCCAACTTGTTTCCCTGCATCTATAGATGTTAGCACAATACCAATTCCACTTCAAGGTAGAATATCGCGGTATATGGGATTAATTTAATATCATCCGCTATTATGCGGCGCATAGGGTCTCATCCGCTATATAATGCGGGAAATCAATCACTCCAATATATACTATATATTACTATATAATATACCACATCAAATCAATTCAATCATTTAACCAATTATTTAAATTTAACCATTTAAATTTAAATAACCCAGATGAGTGAGATTAACTCACCTTTGCTTTTTAATTTGCAATACGATCCACACCGGCTTGATTCTCCATGATTTTAAACCTTGTATAAACATCGTATGGTTTATTAATATTGGAAATAATCTAAAATAAATTACCATTAAATAAATTTAATTAACAAATTCGTTTGAATTGGAATTAACTTTAAATTTTAAAGTGTTTTTAACCAATTAAATTTATCTTGTGAAACCACCTACATATACATGAATCATCATTTTTTTTATAAATTTCCAAAAATGTAAATTTTAAATAATTTTTCCAAGTCAAAACATTTTCAAAAATCCGAGCTTTAAAATCCTAACTCATTCCTTAAACTTCACTGATTATCAAATTTAATTGGGTTAATAAAATTTCCATATTTACTTTACTATCAATAATTTTTCTTTTCTACTTTTCTGTATATATGTGTTTCTCTAACTAACAAAGAGTTTCTATTTTTAAATCTTATGTATAAATTTTCCAATTTTCTGTTTTAAATTTTATATAAATATTTTCTCTAAACCTTGTCTGTATATTTCCTGACTAAAAGTTTCTCCTCGACTACATAGATAAATTCCAAATCGTTCGACCCGAAGCTAATAGTATAACTAAAATTGAAATAGCGAACAACATACAATCGTAAATCGTGTGAGAAACTCACCAAAATGCTGACGACATCCACGAGGCTCCTCGACTAAAATCATATCGATGACTCCTCAAGTCGAATTGCCTCCACCGCGCGACACCCTATAGCCGCGAGCCTCCCACTGTCGATTATCGTGAGCCACCTCCATTGCAGCGCCGCCCCTTCACCACAACCCCACACGGCTTCCTTCAGCGACGTCACTCAACTCCGATACCTTCCACTACGACTGCCTTGCCCAGCCCCAAACTCGGTGACAAGCCCTTCAAAACTCCGACCAATCCTCCCTGCCGTTGCTCCCCATCGAAGTCAGTGACTGTCGAACCCTTTCCCCAAATCTCATTCCCCCAAATCCAACGAAAGACATGCTTCCATGTTACTGCCAATCATCACGACTCCCCTCATCGAACGCCTACCCTCCACGACTCTCCAAGAGCATACCGCTCAACTCGCGCCCCCTTCTAGTGCTTCGGTGAAAATGTCACGAGTCTTATAATTCGAACTCACGAAATCTAAACGAAGACTTAGTTCGGTGCATTATTTTATTTTTATTTCTCTTTTTGAAAAAGGAACCGATTCGCCTTCGTTCGAATGTGTCAGAGGATGGATTTCCTAATAGATTTAGGGAAAAAGGCAGTGGATGGAAGATATAAACTTGATTTGAAGTGCTTATTTTGGAATATGAACTGGACGGCGAGTTTCCAAGAGAACGAACAATGAAATCATCGTGTTGAAAGAGAAGAGGAGAAGGAGCTAGGGTTTGATTTCAAACGAAGAAGGATGGGGTAGCTCGGGGTTTATACTGAAAGCATCGCATTTTATTATTTTAGCTTCTGAGGGAAGACAAAGAGTACGTGATGTCTTTGAAAGGAGAGTAACGTGTTCGATTAGGCCATCTACAGTGACATTCGAAATGAAGGGAAAAGATCTGAGGTGAAATTCTTTTTGACTGGTCAATATAACTTATTATTTATATTTGAATTTCAATTAAATTTTCAACGCGTTTACCTCTCGTATGATCACACCAAAATTCTAAATATTACGAAAATTGAAATCCGATAATAATACAATATTACAGATCCAACGAAACTGGTTTCGTCGTAATTCGAGGCTGTGCCTCGGAAGGCTATTGTTAAATATCGATTTAAACGATATATTTTTAAAACTAAACAAATCACCTTTACATTCAATTTTTACACTTTTATTGTCCTCGGCATTATCAATATAAATTTTACAAGCCTTCAAATTATTTTTAACAGGCTTAAAACTCCAGATTCAACATTTTACCCAATTTCAAATTATTTAATTCAATAATTTAATTATCATTATCAATTAAATAGTGATATTTGGAATTCAAGTTAAAATAAATCTTTCAAATATCTAAAATCAATTAGATATTCCAAATTCAAATGCTCAAAAATTCTAGGTTGTCACAAAAGTCATATTCTTAAATCTTAAATTTCAATAAGTTCAATTTTATATATTTAAAGACAATTCTTAATTATATACAATTTCCAATAAGTTCATTTCCAAAACCATATTACTTTCAAATTATAACAACTCTGAAACCAAACATTTTGAAACATATTTATTTAGACCATCTAAATTCAATGTTAATACCTTCCAAACAAGATCCATTTACCCATTTAAATTCAATGCCAAATAATATTCATATCAAAGTTGTAGCATTTATAAGTTTATTCATTCAATTATAAACTTTCCAAAACATTGTAAATTTGAAAACAACAGCATTTATAAAGTGCTGCGGTAGGTATATTTAGTATATATCAAAATATATTTCAAATTCAGAAACTACAACATTTCAGAAATGCTGTTATAGTTTATTTAGTATAATTCAAGCCATAGTTCAATTTCCAGAAATTAAAGCACTTCAAAAATGCTGTTATAGGTATTTTTAGTATAAATTCACACCATAGTTCATTTAACCACAGCATTTCAGAAACGCTATAATTTCTGTTATATTCTTTAAAACAATATATCCTCAATTTTCTCATTTTTAACTTATCAACTTATTCCACTTTGCAAAAAATTTATTTGGATATTACTTAACTAATAAATTTTAGTAAAATAACATTTATTAATAAATATCCAATTTAAATTAAACATCCATTTGTTAAGTCAATACTTGATACATTGCTCAACCTTTATTCCAATAAATAACTTAATAATTTATTTAACATACCCATCTCATAAATAAATTAAATTTCCATTTATTTTCTTAACTTAATATTTCCATTAAAACCAAATTCAAATTTCCAAGTTAAGTCATCATTTAAATTACATATCCCATTTTAAAACCATAACTATTTATTTTACACAACATAACATTTCACAAAAGAACATTTTATCATAGTTAATATAACAATCAAATTTCCTTGATAGATCTATTCATTTAGACATCAATTCAACTATGATTCCAAATTAAATAAACTTATTACAGATGCCCCATAAAATGTATTTCATTTTATTTATTCAAATTACATTACTTATTATACAAAATATGTCCATTTCAAGAAATAACCTTTATTAAAATTACTAGTTAGATTTAAGATTCCAAATTAAATTAAACTTAATTATTAAGTTATTTATCATAGATAAGACTCTTTAAACTCCATCCAGCACCAATTAACTTCTAAAAAATTTAACTTATGGACAAACAATATTTCTTTACATTTTAAAGCATTAAATCAAATTAAGTTAAAATTTTCATATGTTTATAACTCCAAAATACGTAATAATTTTCAGAAAATATTTGAAATACTTAATAAATTTTTACGAAAATATCATTTAAAATATAACCATGGGCCTGTATAATGTTTTCTAACCTAGGTCAAGTGATACGGTTATGTATCATTTCAATCGGTAATTTAAAAGAAAAATCCGGGTTCTATCATTTCAAACCCATAATCCCAAGTAAAATAAATGCAATAAAATCATTCGGGTCTATCATTTCAGCCCATAATGATTTTTCCTTATTTTAAAGTCCGTTCGGTTATGTATCATTTCAACCCATAGTGATAGGGAACTTGCAGTAATGATATAGTAAATAAAATGAACAGTATATCATATAATAACATATTATATGATGTAACAAATATATAAATAGCACTTAACATCATATAACATATCACAGACATGTATGAATAACATATCAATTTATACAGATCCACTTGTCATTATTCCACAATAATATAAGTACATATGTCTAGAGTAATAAACTCACCTTTTTGAAGCTAGAATTGAAATTCAGAATAAAAATCCAAACTCCGCAAAGCACGACAAAGCACAATGCAAACTTGAGTGGATGAAGAGTCAAATCCAAATCTTGTATGCAACAAATATTACATTTATAAGAATATAATTCAATACAAAAGAATAAAGGTTAAAACAATGGAAAAATAAACGAATCAAAGTGGCATAACTTGCCTAATCAATCAATGGCTTGGCTACACCACATATGAGTTCAACCATCATCTTGTGTTGCTTGGTCATGATGGTTAGAGATGTGCGAGGAGAAGATGGACGCCGAGCAAACAAGAGAAAAACAAGGAGAAAAAAAGAATATGGAAAAGGAGGAGGAACAGAAGCCATGGATCTAGAGCTTGCAAATTTTTTTCTCACGCAAATGACTTTGAAATGAGAAGCTTTTCACATGAATTGTAAAACTAGATGGCGGCTAGGGTTTACAATACACGGCTATGGTAGGTAATTAAATAGATAGACAAATCAAAAGGCAAGAAATAAAGAGGATAGTGAATGAATGGGATTTATTTCCTATTTAATAAGAGAAATTTATGTAATGTCTTTCAATCATAAGAGCCAAATGAAGAAGTGAGATATTTGGGAAGATTTTGTACATGATTTGATAGAGTAATGCACTGCTATAATATGTGATAAATGGTTAAGAATCAATAAAGAGGGTAGAAAATAAAAAGGCTAGCAAATTAAAAGGCAATTTAAGGAGAAAGAATCTTTTCTATATTTTTTCTTTGTTTGCATGCAATGAAAAGGCCACAAATAAACAAAACAGGTAACCTATATCTCTTGAAATTTTTAAGATACTATTAAAAGTAAAATCAATCAAAAATCAAATTAATATATTCAAAGTTTATACAAATAAAATAGAAAATAAAAATTAGAGACAAAAACATAGGGAAATAGAAAATAAAATATAGAAAGTCATTTCATGTAAACACTATATTTTTATCTAATTTATAAAGTATAACTTTAAATTCCCAATAAATCCATATTAACATTGGTTTACATACTAATACATTAATAACTTCCCAATTCATCCTAATTTCAATTAATATAGTAATTAAATTCATTTACTTATCATTAAATACATTTATTATAGATTGCATTCCAGTTAATTAAAATTGATTCCCATAATTTGATTTGATTAAATTTCCATCTTTATACTATGCCCACTATTCCTCTATAAACCTAGTTTCATTAGTTTTATATTCCATTACATTAATACACCCCTATTTACAACTTAAATTTGTATAAATGTTACTTTTTTTAAATGTGTACCTTTGTCAATTGTACACATTAATTAAGGTTTGAAACTAATTAAATAAATTTACCTTTCCATTCTTTTTACGTATTGTTAATCGGTTAGTTTTCTATTGGTTTAGAAAATAGGCGAAAATTTTCAAATTAAAATAACCGCAAACGCATGACGTACTATTGAAGTACGTGGCGAGTATGGGTCGATCCGCAGAGAATTGTTGATTTTCAAAATTCTATTCAATCAAATTAACCATAGTTGAAAGTGTGATTAGCTAAAAATGTAAGAAACTAACAAAAACTAGCAAAAGAAAAATAGATAAAAATATGAGAGTTAAATGACAATTTAGAGATAAATCCACTCTCTAGATCATATAATTCAACAATTAATGAAATTATGATCTCTTTTTTGGTCATAAGTGAGTTTAAATGATGTGTTTATCATAAGTATGGCTCATTAGTACTATTAATTAGCTCAACATAAGCCATCAAATTATAACACAATCTTTAAACCACTTATTAACTCTCATGAAAATGACAACAAAGTTGAAAATGAAATCTATTTTAAGTATGGTCTATTAACTATTAATTAGAAACATAGACCATCAAATTTGAATTTCAAATCACTTCCTTTTGCCATAATCATATTTTTATGAAGAGACATTTGCGTTAGTGATTGTTTAAGCATAGCCTATTTGGTGTAAACAATATAGGCTATCAAATTCAAAACAAAAACATCAAATTAAACCACTTCAAGCATTGTCATTAAGCACAAAAAGAGAGAAATAATATCAAAATGTTGAATCTACATATTAGAGAGCTTCATTACCCCTAAATTGAAGGAATTAATCTCTCATATTTGTTATCATATGAACAAATGTAGAAAGCAACATTAAACAAACAAGAGGAAAAATAGAGCAAAAAGAAAGGAAAAACTATTCTATTTGCATGAAAAATAAATCTACACTACTAACATGAAAGTAAATAAACAAAAGAAGCTTGTAAAAGAAAGAGAGCACTAATTAACATTGCATAGAAAAAAGGGAAAAATACATGAAGTAAAAATGGCTAAGTAGCCATGGAAAAGAGAACTTGTCTTTTATTTTGAGCCTAAACTAATCTAAAGAGAAACTAAGAGTGAGGGAGAGATTACATGAAACATATGGGTATTTATACATGTATGTAACCCTAATTCATATTTTTGGGGAATGTCCAAAATGCCCTTGAGGTAGTGTGGCCCCCAAGTAATCATTAGCATGTCATAATCCTCATTTAAGTGTACATGAAGCCATTAATTGCATAAGCATGTGCATTAGCCTCTAATTTGTACATTAAGGTGGTGGGTAGGTGGGGTCCTCCATGAACTTCACTTTGAATTATTTCCATCTTCATTCCTTTATATTCATGTTGTGCATGCATATGTCTTCATGAAACCACTCATATTTAAGATTAAATTCCTACACAAATATACATAAATTTCCAATTAATTTTTCTCAAAGAAATATATGCATAAAAATGACCGTTTTGCCCCTATATAAAAATGGATATGTGACAATTTAAAATTAATATGGATTTTGGTTAAAACATGTTAAATACCCAATATGATCATTTATTTAAATAGAATAAATATGGTGGTAAAAATATACATATTTACGTGCACATCAAATACCCTCACACTTATCTTTTTATTCGTCCTCGAATAAAGAAGAACTAAGATAAATCTGTTTTCATAGGGAGCACGATTGCATTGAGCGTATGCAACAAGCCGTTAAACCTCTGGGTGTCCCCAATAGGACGAGTGTTGTCTCGTGAGGGTTTTCAGCAGATACTACCCACAAAATCCAAATGCAGGATCAAATTATTTACAAAATGCAAGATTTATTTAGAAAGAGATGAATGCGAGTTTTTGAAAATATTTACAAATGAAAGATTTATTTTTAAATTGACACGAATAAGTTAAATATAAGTTTTGGTTATTATCTTGAAAATTTTTAGTCATTTATTCGTCAAAATTTTCAATAAAAACAAAGTTATCATAACAAATAGACTATAGTTTAACTCGTTGTTTTGGTTAATAACACAATGTAACTATGAAACAGATCCTTAATTGATTATCAAAGTTGATCAAAGTGGTATTTTTATTTCTTTTCAATAACAAATCAAATCAAATAAGTAAAAATAGTGCTAGGATTTCAATTACTTGCTCTTTCAGTATTTGCAATAAAAATTACACACCTAGCTCGGGTAAACTGATGCCAGATATACCACTTATGCACTGCCGTTCGGGCTTATGTAAGGGGAGTACAGAGCATGGCGAGTGCACACACTTTCGTGCATACACCTATCGACTGTAGGTGGTTTTTATTAAGTCTATTTTTTTCTTTATTTTTACATGTGTTCCATACATGCATAACCGTTGGGACTTTTAAATGAGTATGAAAGCACATTGTCAAATATTCCAAGTAATTCACCTATGCATAACTATAAGGACTTTTAAATGAGAGTGAATACTATGGATTTATTATTTATTTATTTATTTATTTTATTTTTTAAGAGAGAGAGAGTTTTGCAAAATCATCTTAGCACCATTTAACTTAGAAGACAAAAAAATGTTATATCTTTACTTTAAATCAACCACTTTTTAAAACGAAGATTTTCAATTAGGATGTATTTCATAATTAACACGTATGAATCTTCCTATATACTAGTTAAACCATTGTTATTTATAATCAAACTACATTTTTATTGTGGTTAAGACAAATAAACTTTCAAAAATGTCAATTTAATAAGCCAAAACCATATATTTATCCAATAGTGTTTCTTTAAAAATAAATCAAAAATGCTTAAATAAAATTGTTTTTTTTTGAGAGATTTTTTGTGCAAAGAAAAAGTAAAAATAAATCATAAAAAATCAAAAATGAAGACGAGTCTCCCCCATACTTGATTTTGACTGTGTCCCCACAGCCAACCCAACTGAAAGGAACGTTTATTATTATTTACACGAGATCAGAAAGTATATTGTCAAAAAGTAAATGAATCGGTCTTCCAAAGACCAATTCATTTGTCTCGTCAAGTATGTGAGACACATCTCAAGCGCAGAAAACCAAACCGTAAAAGATTTCGAAGATGAAAGTTGATTTGGAAAAACGAATGTTGTTTTATTGAAAATTGTACGAGTTGTTTTGTTTTCGATGAATTTTGGGGTCGATAAAAGAATTGATTGAAGTTCAAGTTTATTTTCACCAATTTGAAATTCAAGCTCATCATCGAAAACATTTTCAGAGTTATTGATTTCAAAATCAAAATGGTGATTTTCATCTTCCCCGTTGGAATTTAACAACTCGTCATCCAAAAGTCCAAAAAATTCGTGTTCGTTAAATTCATCTTTCTTTATTGGGTTATCAACAACTGCATTATGTATATAATTTTCAAAATCCAAAGTTGTTGTATTCAAATTTTCAAAATCGGGAAAAGGAAGATTGAATTTTAAATTTGGTTCCACACCCTCAAAAGAATTGAAATCCAACTTAATTACCGTATTTTCAACAACTTGATTAAGATCGTCATTATCAATTTCAAAAGTTGTTATTTGAAAATCATTGATTTGGGTAAAAGATGGATTATCGTTTGACTCGTCACTCATTGAAATTTGATTTTGTTTCTCACGAAAATTTTCCAATGTCTTAATCAACAAATTCGTGTGATCATTGTAAATTTCATTCATTTGCTCAACAAAGTCAAATTTGTAATTATTATCTCGAAATTTTTTTATTTGGACTTGTTGAGAACAAGAATTGTCAATTACGATAAATGGTAGATTATTATTTGAATCTTCGCAAGTTGAGATTTGATTATGATTTTCACGAAAAGTTTTGTATTTTCCAAGTAATAAATCCCTGTTATCTTTATCCATTTGCTCAACTAAGTCAAATTCATGATTGGTCTGAAAATTTTCACTTTGAATTTGTTGATAACCAAAGTTTTCAATTGTATCATGGTCGAGATTATTCCCATTGCCAAAATTATTTACAAATTGGTTCACATTTTCATTCTGATTTTGAAACTCATGTTGAAGTTCAAAATTGAATTGGCATGGGCTATACTCGAAACCATTTGAAATTCGAATTGAATTCAAATTTTGAAATCCTTGACTTGAGTAATTACACAAATATGAATTACACAAATCATTTATATTTTGATTTTGTTGCATAGAGAAGTCAAGTAAAGACGAAATGCTATTTTCGAGATTCGAGGGTTGATCGTCGTTTTGAAAACTTTGTTGTTCAAAATTTGAATTATTTACAAAATAGTTGTCGCTAAAATATCCATAAGAATTTTGAGTGAAATTATATGGATTATAATGATTTTCACAACTATTGTAAAATTCACATAAGTGGGGAAACTCGGACATTTTCAAGAATGTTTTTTTTATAAAGAAAAATATTTACAAATAGAATTTATTTTTCAAAAGGGAAATTGTTTTTTTGGTTTTTTCAAATTTTTTTCTTTGTTTTTGAAAAGGTATTATAATTTTTTTTTGAAATTTCAAAGAAAAAGGAATTAAAAATGTCAAAGGAAAAGGAATATTCACAATTTTTTTAGTTTTGGATTTTGAATTTTTTTTAAAATATGCATAAACTGATGCAACTAAATGAATGTAAGGGTCTAATTACAAATTATTTATCCAAAGTTAACCCAAAATTGTATAATTACAAATTGTTTTAGATAAACAAGATAGTTCTTAGCCAGGTAACGGGCAGGATTTATCAGTGCACCACGAATCACCGTAGCAATGCAGTTGAAGGTTTAAGTACCTTCAAAGGAACAACCACTATAATATTTACGAATCACCATCATATTTATAAATGGTTATTACTCTGCTTTAGCCTAGACATTAAGAAATTAAATTGTTCAAATAAGACAAATTGTTAATATACAATTAAGTGTTACCGATGTCTAACTATTATTATTAATCAAAATCTAGAATGAAATGCAAAATAGAAATTAAACGTGTATTAACAATGCAACTACGAATGGATATTTTTTTTAAAAACAAAGATGCAAGCAACCAACAATGCAATTCAAACAAAAATAATAGATATATATAATGCAAGGTAAATAAAAGGAAAATTGTAAATAAGCAAGCAGTTATTATTACTATTTTTTTGGCAAGCGGGTTTTCTTCTTCTGCTTCGGCAACCTGAAAAGTAATTAAACACGAAATATATACATTATATATAGGGATGGAAATTAAAATAAATTAAAACAATAAAGCAAACAATGTTTTTAAAGAATAAGTTAAAGCAAAACTAAAAAAACAAATTGAGCAAACTCTTTTTCTTTTCTTTTTTTTAAACTTAAACTCGGACTCAAACTCAAACTAAAATTAAAACCAAAACTGAAACAAAAACAAAATTAGAATATTTTATTTTATATACACAGCACGGGCCCAGCCTAGAAATTGAATCAAAACAAAAGCAAGAAACATGAAATACTGCCGCAGATAATTCCACCCAATTCTCGTTTCAAAAATCCTACATACGCAATCAAAACTCCACGTTCCAAATTCAAATTCAGAAATCAAATTTTCATTTGCGATATCTAATAATGAAATCAAACAATTAATCCCAAAACACTTAATCCATATCAAAGATAAAGATCCCGAATCAAAGGCAGAGGCAGGTGAATGAGTTTTGGTTTGAGAGATGATGGCGAGGTGTTTGCAATTGGAGGCGATAGAGCTGTTCGAATTGAGTGAGTAGTTCTTGGTGATCTGATGTCGATGTCGAGTTCGATTGGGGATTCGCGATTGCAGTTCGAACGTTGGAGGCACAGAGTTCGATAGTGGTTTCGTGGTGGCAAATTGAGGAGTTAGACGGTGGCAGAGTGTTGACAATGCGTGGAGTTCGATGGTTTGGAAGAAAATGCAGTGGCTATTTAGTGTTAGATGAAGGCTGTTGTGATGGTGGAGTGTGACAGGGCAATGACAGTCTTGTCTTACAGTGTTAAGGAAGTGGAAGTGAATACTCGAATTATTCAATTGTATAGCTTTCGGTATTAAGGATTGTGGCAATGGGAAGTCAGTGGAGGAGATGAAGTTAGAGGTCAGAAAGTGACATGAAGGTCAGTATCTTTTTTTGTCACTGTTGTTGGTGGTTGCTGTTGAAGGGGATTTTATTGTAAGTGGTATCAGAAGTGAAGAAGGGGTAGTTATGAGGAAATGTTGATGGTCAGTGTTGTGAAGGTTTGGGTGGTATGTAGTTGACGTGAGTGGCAGATTGTTGATGCATTACGAAGCAGAAAGTGGCGATCAAGTTGAAGAGAGTATGGTGAAATGTGTGATGTTGGATGGTTAGATGATGTTTTGACTGTTTCAGTGGATAGACAGAGTAGTGATATTGAGAGGTCTGAAATGGTTATGTGAAGTGACAAACTGTAGGAAAGAACTTTAGGGAAATTTTTTTTATATGCTGGTGATGATGTTTTGAATTAGTTATGTGGAGTGATGTTAATGAATTTAAATTGGTTATGTGAATTGGTTGTGTTGATTGTGGAGTTGATCAGGAGGATGGTTTGAAGTTGAAGCAACGGGTTGAAGACTGTTAACAGAAGGGGGTTGTTTCAGCTGTGCACTGTGCACAGAAATGAAAACAGAGAGGAAATAAAAATAGAATTCGTAACAAAAAACAGAAATTGTATCAGAAAATAGAAATGCAATAAAAAGTTTTTTTTGAATTGATATTGGGTATTTTTTTTAATATGCAAATGAGAAGATTAAAACAACATGCACACAAGCAAAATGCAAATAAAAATCACACATAAGCACATAAAAATTTGATTTTTTTTGGAAAAATGCAAACAACATACAACAAACACACAATAAAACCAAACATAACTAATCCGAAGAATAGGAAATTAAAATCAAAGCAATTCCTCGGCAATGACGCCAAAACCAATTTATTACTTTATAAATAAATTTACGTTTCTATTTAATTTATACATTCACACCCGTTACTGCATTAATTCTCATTAATGACATTACAGATTTCCTATTTAATTTATAGACTAAATAGACAACTTATAATAGCTGTTGCCATTACCCTTTAATTTACCCTTAAGTTTATTATATTTTCAACTAATTGTTATAATTACTTACCTAATGTTGAATTCATTCAATTACTACAGATTATACACTAATTCATTCGTTCGCACCACGCTTACCTTTATTTTCTTATATTCAAATTTTATACCCAAATCTAACATTTACAACTAAATTAATTGACCAATTAAATAGTAATTTACAACCGTTATTATTACTTTAAATCACAGTAATGAATTCATTATTATTTACAAATTAATTGTTACAATTACTTAATTAACACTGATTTACTTCAATTTATATTGATCATATATTATCTCATTAATGATTCAACATTCACACTTGTTTTCTTATATTCAAATCTACAACTAAGTGCAACAATTTACATTATTTCAATTAGTTTGAAATTTCCTAATTAGTTTTAATTACATTGTTACATTTCATTTTAACATTTGTTTCACTATTAAATTACAAAGTCTTTATTTTTCCAGTTTTAATTACCAAAATCGTATTAATTCAACAAATTATATTATTGAGAATTTATGGGTCGTTACACACACACTCCTAAAGAATGAATTTGTGTTGCGTTTTTTCACACCCAGTAGTTAAGAAGTTTTAGAATCCTACAGTTTAATAAAGATGAAATAAGCCGGGCTTTGTTACTTTATTGAAAATATAATGATAAATAAAATATAAAAAGAAGCGTGATTTGAACCTCAAGGCTATGCGGTTATAAAGTGTTTCAAGCAGGTGTATTATAATAAACTCCAGTACCATCTCTTCATACTACTTTATTCTACTATCCCATAACAACCAAAAATATTAATATTATTTAATCAAAATATCGAATTAAAATACTGATTTTACATGTTATAAATTATGATGGGCAAACGGGATCAAAATAAGATGTTTCTTACAAAGATATATAACCATAGTGTTTGGGATTATGTATAAGATGAGCAACCATTTTAGCATGCAAGAGATATGTATCCAAACAATTAATGAAAGATTGAATGTTATAATACATGTTTTAATAATTGAAAGTGTAGATTAGCATTGCATTGGGATGTAATTTTTTATGAAAATAAAATATTAAATTTAGTTAATCCTACTGTAAAATGACTGGTTGATTGTAGTGGATCGTACAATCAAGGTGAGAATAAAAAAAGGACATTAAATGTTACCATTTACAATAAAAATACAATAATAACTACATACATAAATAGGATAATGCAGAAGCCATGGTTAAAGTACTATTTTTATCGAGTATAACATTGCTATGTATGCTAACAATACATAGATACACCTAAGGAAGGTAAAAAGAAATGAAACCGAGGATTTCGTCGACAGTGAAGCAATTTAAATAGAGAATTATTGAAGCATTAATGATGTACAGCATAAAGAAAGCAAATTCATATTACGATAAACAATATTTTTCAAATGCTAGTAATTGCAGATTTTCACATGCACTAAACTAATGATAAATAAAAATGAAATTATAAAGCAACTAAAGAAAACGAAAAATAGGAGTAATTTCAACCTTTATGGAAAATCCAAGTAAATCTTAGGATTCCACAGTTCACAATGACACTGTTTCATTCAAAATAACTTTTATGTCTCCTTTAGTTCAACAGGACTGGTTCAATTACATGCAAGCTTTACATCTTTTAATTGTTGGTTTGGAAAATATGGTTTACGGAGGCAGCAAAGTAAAAGTATATACGACTTGAAAAGTAGAAGTCGTATGCTCAGGATCGATTGATGAGATATCCAAAAAGTCGTCGTAAATGAAAAATAGAGTCAGACAAATTCGACAGTTCGTAGGGTGTAATTAAAATTATCAAATTCACACTCTTAATTAGAGGAAGATGACAGCGGAGATAGCAAATCATTCGGCCTAGAAGAAAATAAAACTTCAAATACGGTGAGGAAGGAAGCAGTTACCTGTGCAGTCGACCGAGCGGTAAAGGGGAAGATGGGGGCAGAGCAGGCCATAGTAGGTTGGGCAGTCATCATGAAGATTGCCGGAACAACAGCTGTAGGTTCGAAAAGGCAGTTGGTTACGGCTGACATTGAGCGGGAAAGGGGTCGTACGATGTTGAGTATTTGGCGTAGAGGAGTGAATTGAGGTAGGGGAGGAGGAGGTGAATCGAAAGAGGAAGGAGGCGAGGAGGGATGGAATTCGACAGTAAGGTGTTAGGGAAGGAAGAGGGAAACGAAGTGGAAAGAGAAGGGATTTGGCAGCAACATGTGTTGTAGCAGTTCGAGATGAGGTAGGAAAAAAAACCGCAAGTGGTAGCAGGGAAAAAAACACGGAAGCGGATAAAGAAGTGGTAATTTGAAATGAGAAAAGCGGAGGAGTCCACGTCAGTTTGGGGAAGATCCTACTTTAATATAAAGTAATAGATTTAAAAGGGTAAATTGTTTAAAATAAACAATTTATTTTTAGAATGATAATATCCTCATATGTGACTTTATTACATAAGCTTATCTTCAAATAAACGCATCATCATTTTGTTCTAACTATTTTAACTTGTATGACCGCTTGATGGTTGAGACAAAAATAATTAAAATAAATATCCAATAGAGTTATGCCAGGATATAAATCGCTAACCAATTTAACGATTAATACCCAATATCAAACGATTCACACGTCAGGGTTTAATAAACTTTAATTATTCGAATCCATTTATGTTTAATCCAAATCAATTACAAATTAAAGAAATTATAAAAAATATATTATTAGTTAATCAAAGTTTAACCCTCTATTTAATATCTAATTTGAGAATTTTCATAAGTTTAAGTCAAATAGTAATAATATAAATAATCACCCATTAAATTATAAAATATCGTTAACTCTAAATTACGAATTTAAAATGACAATAGATTTTTAGTAAAAATAAAGGAAGATATAAACTATCATACACACACACACACACATATATAAGTTTCATTTTTTCTCTTTTTCTTTTTTTCCCCTTTGTATTTTTTTCTCTTTTCTTTTCTTTCATTTTCTTCCCTTGTCCCACCTATTTCTTCCCGGCCCATTCTCTTTTCTCCCCCTTCTCCTTTCTTTCTTTCCATTTTCCTGCTTCCTTCCACTTTTCCTTTCACCCATTCGAGAACCCACCACCGTGCATGTACATGCTGACCCAGTCCCTCTCGTCCGCCGCCGGCCATCTCCACATGTCGCCCTTGTCCCTCTCAACTCGATCGACCACCTAGAACTCCCCAACGAACTCCGGTTTGAAAAATCGAACACCCAACTCAACCTGGAACCAACCGTCCCCACCTACAATCGCCTCGCCACGACGACCCAGGTCCCTATCAACCACCGAACCTTTCCTACGGCCTCGCCATCATTCCCTCGGCCTAACCCCCCCATGCACGCCTTCCTTTCCATCTCCACCTTATTGAATTATGAGTTTTGATTCATGACAAGCTTCAATAGTCAACAATGAGATTAGATGATCAAAGCGAAAAAAAGAGAGAAAGCTATACACACGTGGTGAACTACAAAGGAAACTAGACTTCAAACCCGAGTACGCTATAAAAGGCTTTATTGTTTGAGTCGTAGTTATAGTTTATAATTGTTAAAATCACTCCTCAAATTGTTTACACACACTATACAAAAGTTTTAAATATATATATATATATATATATACATAAAATAGTGTGCACAAGTGCTCATTGTGCAAAAAAGCACAGTTCAGTCGACTGGACTGTATTCACCAGTCGACTAAATCTGTATTCTTTGCACAGACATCCACATATGCACACCACTTTGAATATTCAGTCAACTGGATATTTTTGACCAATCGATTGACCGTATGTGACTACCATATTCCTTGAAGGGTTGCTTCTCTTTGCGAAGAGTAATGATCCAATTCGAAGAGTTACGAATGCAACTCTTGATTGAAACTCTTCGTAAACTGTAGCAACCTTATGTACTATTTATATAGATATAAATCCATGATTTTAATCATCCAATTTACTTCAATCTATTCTATTATCTGATCTATACATCTTGACTATATTTCTGCATTCTAAAAGCTTTCTAATTGAAGATATATTGCTTGAATCTCAGAGCTAATTATTATGTACTTTGATTCAAAGCAATATCTTCCTTTCTAATCTTCACACACACAATATATACTTGAGAATTTGATTATAGGAAGGGTGCACTATAAAAGACAAATCGGTGTTATCAAGAACATAAAGCATCAACAACTTTATCAAAATTGTAGAAGTCCTGTTAGTTTGTATCAAGCGGAAAAGTCCTCTTCGACTGTTGATGAGGAAAAATCCTGTCCGGCTTCTCAGGTGTTGTATACTTATTTGTAACGACCCGATTTTTCGACGCCCGAAAGTCGACATTAATACGTCCACTGTATCAAATGCCGCACAGTCGAATGCCAGAAAACTGAACCGTTAGGGCTAAAGAAGAAGAAGATAGAAGAAGAAAATAGAATAACATCAGAATATCACATTTCATAGCGGAACAAATATAATAGATAAATGAATATCTTTAAAACAATGAACAATATCAGTTGTTACATTACATCACATTACATTATCAGAGTGTCCCAACAACAAACAGCAGAAAAGAATATAACATATACTAGTGATACGCTTCGCCTTCCAGCTTGCTTCTAATCTCCACAGCATCTCTTTTTCGACTTCGCTCCAGAATAATGATAACCTAACTCTAGGCTGCCCGTGTCGAAAAATTATGGGCACCCAAAGTTTAAAAAGAGAACAATAAACTCCAGGTCAGTCGTGGGACTGGTGTGAGGTCTTAAAAACAGTTATTTCCACAAAGAAAGGAAAAGAAATCCGCTATGTTTTTTTCTAGAAAATGAAACTAGCATAAGGCCTCCCGCCACACACACAATGCAAAAGCAGAATTGGAGGAGATTTCTCCTTATAATAGTCAAACATGCTTGATACGCAAAATTCTTTTTAATATTATCATTAGTGCATAGTGGAAAACATTTGCAAGTATAATATTAATCTTAGCCAGCTTATGTACCATTATAGTATACCTACTATGGCTACCATATTAAATGGCAGGTTCTACAACTAAAACCGTACAAGGCGCATATTGATGATTGGATTTCCAACAAATGGTCAGGCTAAGGAACTTCCTATGCCACATGGGTACGCCTCTGGAGGGACGTCCCGAGAACCTAACCGGATCTCTGCCAACACAAGGCCGGGTTACCTCTGTAATTAGGTAACTACTACACGAGTATGCCATCCCCCGGTCGTTTGCGACCTTTATCCGAGGATCCTCAATACCAACAACCACAAAGTGTAATAAATTTGCAGCATCAACATAGGTAAAATATCTGGGCTCCATACCATGATACTACCCTTTTCTAGAAGGAAATGACATACCCTCGGTGGGCGCTACCCCCAAATAACCTTGCCGCATCCTTCCTGTTTCGACCATTTTCGGGGTGTGAGGTCCGACGAAGTCTCGTCCACAAAGCTACACTTTTCACAAAGTCATGCTTTGATCAACAAATGATCTACAACACTTCGTATGCCACATTACTAGTTTGGGAATATTTCACTAGTAACCATCAACTACATAACCTCTGAGTTCGTACGTCTCAGAGAAGGGTGTTTAGCTAAGAGAATAAATTCTCTGTCACCAACAGAAATGTATTTGATGGAAACCAGCTTTACATCTCAAAGTATAATGTCAGACACACATCCATACAAGTCTGTTCCGGGATCGAACGGAACCGAAGGCACTTCAAAAGAAGCCCTTGCAAATCCGGATATGTGACGCCCCACCTCTTTGTTCACAATAACAAAGGTTATTATAAGGAATAATGTCTGCTATTGCGAAAAATAAGGCTTGTTAGAAGCGACCATCCATAAGTTATGCCTTAGACGAGTATTGATTACATCGACAAGAATTGTGTAAATTACTCCCAAAGAAATAAATTCAATCCAAATCTAAAACGAAACTACGGTGGCTTAAGAAAAATTCAAAACAACTCATAATAACAACAACACTGATAGTATAATCACATCAGAACAGAAATATCAGATATATAGCGGAAGACAAGTCTGGAATACATGCTACATCGATCGATAGTTCACATGAACAAAATGAATATATACAAAGACATCAACTCACACTAGACGATAGTCTATACACCAAAAGTACACCTCGAAAACTAGACAAAAGATGGAGTGGTATCCCAAAAGCTGAAGCGGCAACAGAATCAGAGATAGCGATTATCCTGAAATAACACAGTCTGAACCGAGTATTATTTAAAGAAAATAATAAATGGATCAGTCTAATTTAAACTTCAGAAATAAGTGCATGATAAACAACACTTAAGCAAATAATCATAATCTCGAATGAGAATATACAACATAGATAATCAACATAGTTCAAATAAAGAAATCTCAATCTAAACTCCATCAACATCAGCTTTTAAATTCCCAATTGAATTCAAAACAGCAATACGCAAATTTATAATCTCGGATGAGACTATTCACAAAATTATAATCTCGGATGAGACTATACACAAAGTTATAGTCTCGGGTGAGACTATACAACATAGTAATCAGCATAGTTTAAAGGAAGAAATCCCATTAAACATCATCAAAATCAACTCCCAAATTCACAATTGAATTCAAAGCAGCAGTACGCAAAAATCTAGAAATCAATTAAGATAACTAGACAAATCAGCAGTCACAAAATCTAGAAATCAAAATAAGATAACTAGAAAATCAACATAAAAGTGGATCGATCCCAGCAGATGGCGAGTTTTAGCTACGCCGCACGTGCATCTCAGAAGGCCGAAGCCTACCAAGTACTATATATTTTGGCGCCTATCAGATGACCCGAAGGTCCGCAGAGTGACCCGAAGGTCTAGTGCTGGTAATTGACCCGAAGGTCCATCAGATGACCCGAAGGTCCATCAGATGACCCGAAGGTCCAACAGAGTGGCTCGAAAGCCCAACAAATCATCAAACAACAAATCCTCAGCAAATATTTCAATTAACGAGTCCAGAATTAATCGAAATAGTAAAAGTGTGGTTCCATACTCCGCACTTTTGATAAATCGTTTAAATCTCTTCATTGTTTCCTTGAAAGTGAAAAATTGTGTATTTTATAAAATAACATTTTACATTCTCAAACGGACAAGTTATGAATTACCCATATCAGTAAAAGTAAGGGTTCATACTCCTTAATTTTGCTGAAACGTTTAAATCAATTCCTCATTCTTTTGAAAGCGTAAACTGTAAAAATTTTGGAAACAATTTTATTTTAAAACGATTTGAAAACCCGTGATTAAAACAGCAACATCTTTAGCAATTTCGCCGAGGAAATTGCGCTTCACAAAACACCGTAAAAACGGATATCAAATCAGCGTTGCGGGATAACAGCTTAAAAATTCACTTTAAAATTGACAGTTACTGAAGTCAAAATAACAGTAATTTTTATTCGTCGAAATATCATCAAAATAACACGCTTCAAAAATATACTACCGGCGTGAAAATTTCCGTTATAAAAATAACGGCACAAATTACGTTTTAAAACGTAACACCGGTTCAAAAATAAATTAATGCAGTACACTGCGCTACTGCATACTCAACAAAATATTGCACTGTCTATCAATATTCACGTGCACAACGATATCCATATATGCACATTATAACATGGAGATTTAAAACACGTGAAATGTATGCACGCGCATTTACACGTACATAACCAAAGATATGGCACCTGGTTGTTTCGTGCTTTATGTATAAAAATGATGGCCTAGTTTTCGAGTATTGCTTGAATACTCGTATATGCATTTACCAAAAATATGCTAACTGTAGTGTAACTAGCTAAATAAACATACCACCTCAAAACAAGTAGCAAGGCTACATGAAATAAAAGGACCGATTTTTGTGCAAAGTTTACCTACACGTATTATATGAAATTTTTAAAGCACACACGTTCACTTGCTTTATAAAATGAGTGACAGCAACGCAAAAATAGTAAAAATAAAACACAAGAGTTGGACAATACCCATACATGCATGGATTAACCTGAGGACACTTGGACAACTTACATTCTGCATGCACTAATTAATACAAATATTGTGTGGACAATATTTGGTTATATTACAACTTACACATACACTATGCAAATTGTAAATTTGAACTAGACCTGGGCAAATTGGTCTCACTTACATGCAACATACGCATGCAACGAAAATACAACGGTCTGGGAAATACTCGGATATGGTAACGTGCGGTTCCTATATAAAAAAAACTACAACATGTGCACACTACGAAAAACACGTGGAAACTTAAAAGCGAAAATAACCGGGACTTGCAAAAAGATTTCGTGCTTTGCTATTTTCGTTTATTACAACTGTACACACAAAAATAAATAAAAAATGGCCAGGAAATACCTCTATGCACTTATAAATTGAAATATAAAGCCCTTTTCCAATGCAGGTTGACCATGCAGTAGCACACTGCACATGCAAGAAGTAACTCTCTTTAAGGTTTACCAGTGCAGTGCAATACCAGTGCACGGAAGGAATAAAATCCAAAAATTTTACAACGCACGCAATGCAATACCATGTAATATTTATGTGCACACAACGGAAGTGATGTAAATTATAAATTGAACTTGACTTTACAATATTTCATTTCAAATATGCTACATACAACAGATTTTTTTTGCAATGAACACAAAAATTTGGTCTGGACATATGCAATGCTTCGGTATTACATGCACACATACATGACTAAAAATACAATGGCATGAACTAAGTTTAGTCAGAGAATTCAAAACCAAGCCCAGACTACAATCACATAAATCAGTGACTATACATGCAGACATCCCATATTTTAGAAATACTCAGTGCACGCTGGTAACGAATGAGAATAAATTAGAGGTGTGAGTTTGTTTAACTCACCAAAAATTCTGCTTCCAAATCAACTAGCCACTAGGAACTAGTGAACAAGAATTGAACGGCCATTGAAGTGTTCTGCAGAGCTTCTGAAAGTGAAAATAGAAGATGCAGTCTCTTGGAAGATGAGTAAAAGCATACTCAACTTTTCCCATTTGTGTATTCAAGTCAAAATAAAAAAAATGCTAGCAAACATTTCAGTACACCAACATTAAATGGAACGTGCATCCGGAAAGAAAGGACAAACTGCTAGCATATAAAATGATGGAGGGAGCAACTGTGTTCACTTTGTTTTACAAAATAAGGGTGTGTGACAGCACGTAAAAATGTTCATAAATTGTTTTATAAAATGAGTGTGTCAGCATGACAAAAAAAATGATGCTAGAATATATGCAAAGTGTTCATATGTTTTACACAACTTGCTTAACAACTTTGTGTGTGACAGCCAAGCATAAAGTGATGTTCCACTTTGTTAATGTGTTCACTTTTTTCTTAAATTGTCCAATTTATTTACACACGTGAAGGCATGTTGCCACAAATTTCATACATGCACCACTGGAAAGAATTTATTGATTTAGAAATGGATTTGCTTTGCAAAAATTTATCTTTCGATTTCAATTTAAAATTTCTTTTTTATTTGCTCCGACAGTAATTCAAAAATCACGGTCGTTACAGATTTTTAAAATATTTATTACGACTATGATTCAGAAATCACGGTCGTTATAGACTCCCCCTTATAAAAATTGCATCCCCGCAATTTTCATACTAGAAGCAATCAATAACATAAATAATCTATCACAACAAAGATAAAAATAGAAAAGATGAATATGAATGCTCATCCCCACCCGAAGAGGAGAGAAAACCGCGATAAAAACGCTCGATAAATTCTTTGGTTTCTCAAGTGCAATCTTTGGGATTAGCGGACCATTGAATTTTCACAAGCGAGACATCTTTATTCCGAAGGCGTTTAACCTCCGAAGCTAGCACACGAATAGGATTTTGCACATAGACAAGTCGGGTGAGATCTCAAGATCTTTCAACACAGGAGGATCAACAATAGAATCCGAATCTCGAAGGCATCGGCAAAGCTGGGATACATGAAATACGTCATGAATTCCCGAAAACTGGATAGGTAGCGACACATGATAAGCAACAGGGTCAATGCATTTCGTAATAGGAAACGGTCTAATATATCGAGGAGCCAATTTCCCGGAGCTACTAAAACGCACCACACCCTTCATCGGAGAAACACGAATGAATATGAGATCGCCAACAGAAAATTCCAAAAGCTTCCTATGATGATCGGCATAAGATTTATGCCTATTCTGAGCCTTTTTCATTCTCTGTCTGATAATATCAATCCTCTCAGAAGATTCACAAATATAATCGGGACCGAGAACTAACTTTTCCCCTGATTCCAACCAACAAGATGGTGATCGACACGGTCTTCCGTAAAGGGCTTCGAAGGAGCCATATCAATACTGGATTGAAAACTTGTTATCAGGGAATTCAACAAGAGATAAGTGGTCATCCTACCTACCACCAAAGTCAAGAAGCAGTCCGATTGGACTTGATAGGAATAAAATAGGCTAATTTGGTCAAACGATCAAAATCGCCCAAACACTTGAATGGCCCGATCTCGAACGACGTAGACTATCAATGAAGTCCATAGAAATTTGATCCCATTTCCAAAATGGAATCTTAAGAGGCTGCAAAAGACCACTAGGATGATGGGGTTCTGCTTTAATAAGTGGACAAGTCATGTAACAACTCACATAACTAGCAACATCACGCTTCATACCCTCCCAAAAGTATAAGCGTTTCATATCAGCATACATCATACTACTACCCAGATGAATAGTACACTTAGAACGATGACAGTCCTCAAGAATATCATTTCTAAGATTAGAAACATTAGGCACGAACAACCTACCCTTCTTCCGAAAACAACTATGAATATCAATATCGAAATCCTTTAGATCATCACTTCGGGATTTCGATTTACAACTTTGAATAAGATAAGAGAGATTTGGATCTTGTTTTTGGGCATCGGCAATACGATCCAACAAACTAGGACGAGCTTCCATGCTAAATAAAAGTATGGGAGAATCAGAAACTGAAGTACGGTCTCTAACCTCACAAAGAGATAAAACTTCCAAAATATTCCACTCTGCTAGCACCATGGAAACAACAACTTGCTGCTTGCGACTAAGCGCATCAGCAACTCGATTAACCACACCAGGGGTATACTGAATATTAAAATCATATGAAGCAAAAAATTCAAACCAACGCTGTTGCCTCATATTAAGTTCTTTCTGAGTGAATAGATACTTCAGAGATTTGTGATCAGTGAAGAGAACAAAACGCTCGCCCAATAAATAATGTCGCCAAATCTTTAGAGCAAAGACTATGGCGGCGAACTCTAAATCATGGGTAGCATAACGAATCTCGTTAGTCTTTAGTTGTCTAGAAGCGTAGGCAACTACTATCTTTTCGCATGAGAACAACACCGAAACCAATATGGCTAGTATTGGTACAGATAATGAAGTCTTGGTTTCCTTCGGGAACCACAAGGATAAGAGTATCGGAAAAGAGTTCTTTCAAATCATCTTCTTTCCTGAAAAGCTAAAACTTCCAAAATTACAATTTATCTTTATGAAATCATTTTCTAGAAATTTTTTACTTTTTATAGGTCAATTTATTGTGTCAAATTGTCTCATCAAAGCGTTTAGGAGATTCCTATCGATAACGTTGATCAAGCGCATCGACCAGAATTCTTAAAGCATTCAATGGGCAATACAATCACAAAATCATCTTCTATATGATAAACACAAATCCAATTATACTTGTAAATAAATCTTATGAAAAAGATTTGCAAAAATTTTAATTATCGTTTTCATCCAAAATCAATAAATACACAGATGGAGTCATCGAGATATTCGTAGAATACTCGATTCATAAAATGGATGAAATAAGCTGGGCAAACTGAATGACATAATAAGTCATTCCTAAAAATAATAACGAGTACGGAATGCTTTAAGTGGAATGCTATCTTCCGCAACTCGTAACTGATGAAAACCGGTGGCAAGATCGAGTTGGGAGAAGAGCTAGAACGAATAAATCATATGGATTCCAATTCAGATATTGATGCTTGGGTTCCTCATTTTCCTTAGTAGGCGTCCTCGTGGAAGGAAGGCTGACAGGATGAGCATCAGAGATAAGATCAATAAGGAACTCAATTGCTCTATTCGACGACACTCTCGAAATAGGCTCAAAGATAATAGAAAAATCACAAACAACTAGAATATTTAGCTATAACAGCCTCCGATTCGAAGGAAGAAATGACAGCATTCAAAGAATGTTTGAAATATAATAGATAACTGCTCGATAGCATCGGGATGCTTGAGATATAAAGTTCTTTCGGGACATTGGATCGAACTTCATAACGGATGAGCCAATCCATACCCGATATCATATCAAAACCAAGATGATCCATAACATGCAGATTCGCATGAAAGGAGAAACCACAAAGAATAATCTCAACATCAACACACAACAAACCAAGAGTAGTGGATCCTCCAATAGGATTCACAATCCTCAAAGGGTCGCAAAGAGTAACAACATCCAAAGGAATAACATCAACAAGCTCCTTTGACACGAATGACTGTGACGCACCCGTATCGAAAAGAACTCTAATAGAACGGCCATGAAATAAAATAAAACCTTCCAAAACAGAAGGAGTAATACCTTTGGACTGAGAAAAATTTCCAGAAGCTTAAACAACATTAAGCTTCCCAGATTTGAAACGCTTAGGAGCAATAGGACAATCAAAAACCCAATGACCTTTTACAAATCTAAGATTGATAGAAATTTAACAAATGGAATACTACGGAAATATAAGATATATTCCTAACATATTCCAACTTGTTAGAGAGGATAAAAGTTTAAGAACAATGAAGGAATCGATTAAAATGGCCCGAACAAAACCCTCGAATAGTTGTAACACATGTTCCATTCTGTTTCTGTTCTGTGTTTATTATAATTTGTTCTGAATCTCAGCTTTGATACCAACCTGTGACGCCCCACCTATATGCTCACAAAAACAAAGGTTATTATAAGGAATAACGTCTGCTATTGCGAAGAATAAGGCTTGTTAGAAGCGACCATCCGTAAGTTATGCCTTAGACAAGTATTGATTACATCGACAGGAGTTGTGTAAATTACTCCCAAAGAAATAAATTCAATCCAAATCTAAAACGAAACTATGGTGGTTTAAGAAAAATTCAGAACAACTCATAACAACAACAACACTGATAGTATAATCACATCAGAACAGAAATATCAGATATATAGCGGAAGACAAGTCTGGAATACATGCTACATCGATCGATATTTCACATGAACAAAATGTATATATAAAAAGACATCAACCCACACTAGACGATAGTCTATACACCAAAAGTACACCTCGAAGACTAGACAAAAGATGGAGTGGTATCCCAAAAGCTGAAGCGGCAACAGAATCAAAGATAGCGATTATCCTGAAATAACTCGGTCCGGCACGAGTATTATTTAAGAAAATAATAAATGAATCAGTCTAATTTAAACTTCCAAAATAAGTGTATGATAAACAACACTTAAGCAAATAATCATAATCTCGAATGAGATTATACAACATAGATAATCAACATAGTTCAAATAAAGAAATCTCAATTTAAACTCCATCAAAATCAGCTTTTAAATTCCCAATTGAATTCAAAACAGCAATACGCAAATTTATAATCTCGGATGAGACTATTCAAAAAATTATAATCTCGGATGAGACTGTACACAAAGTTATAATCTCGGGTGAGATTATACAACATAGTAATCAGTATAGTTTAAAGGAAGAAATCCCATTAAACATCATCAAAATCAACTTCCAAATTCACAATTGAATTCAACGCAGCAGTACGCAAAAATCGAGAAATCAATTAAGATAACTAGACAAATAAGCAGTCACAAAATCTAGAAATCAAAACAAGATAACTAGAAAATCAATATAAAAGTGGATCAATCCCAGAAGATGACGAGTTTTAGCTACGCCGCACGTGCATCTCAGATGGCCGAAGCCTACCAAGTACTATATATCTTGGCGCCCATCAGATGACCCGAAGGTCCGCAGAGTGACCCGAAGGTCTAGTACTGGTAATTGACCTAAAGGTCCATCAGATGATCCGAAGGTCCAACAGAGTGGCTCGAAAGCCCAACAAATCATCAAACAGCAAATCCTCAGCAAATATTTCAATTAACGAGTCCGGAATTAACCGAAATAGTAAAGTGTGGTTCCATACTCCGCACTTTTGCTAAATCGTTTAAATCTCTTCATCGTTTCCTTGAAACTGCAAAATTGTGTATTTTATAAAATAACATTTTACGTTCTCAAACGGACAAGTCCGGAATTACCCGAATCAGTAAAAGTAAGGGTTCATAGTCCTTAATTTTGTTGAAACGTTTAAATCGATTCCTCATTATTTTGAAAGCGTAAACTGTAAAAAATTTGGAAACAATTTTAAAATAATTTGAAAACCTGTGATTAAAATAGCAACATCTGTAGCAATTTCGCCGAGGAACTTACGATTCACAAAACACCGTAAAAGCGGATATCAAATCAGCGTTGTGGGATAACCGCTTAAAAATTCACTTTAAAATTGACAGTTACTGAAGTCAAAATAACAGTAATTTTTTTATTCATCAGAATATCATCAAAACTTCAAAAATATACTACCGGCGTAAAAATTTCTGTTATAAAAATAACGGCGCAAATTACGTTTTAAAACGTAACACCGGTTCAAAAATAAATTAATGCAGTAAACTGCACTACTGCCTGCTCAACAAAATATTGCACTGTCCATCAATATTCACGTGCACAACGATATCCATATATGCACACTATAATATGGAGATATAAAAAATGATGGCCTAGTTTTCGAGTATTGCTTGAATACTCGTATATGCATTTACCAAAAATATGCTAACTGTAGTGTAACTAGCTAAATAAACATACCACCTCAAAACAAGTAGCAAGGCTACATGAAATAAAAGGACCGATTTTTGTGCAAAGTTTACCTTCACGTATTATATGAAATTTTTAAAGCACACACGTTCACTTGCTTTATAAGATGAGTGACAGCAACGCAAAAATAGTAAAAATAAAACACAAGAGTTGGATAATACCCATACATGCATGGATTAACCTGAGGACACTTGGACAACTTACATTCTGCATGATTAATACAAATATTGTCTGGACAATATTTGGTTATTACAACTTACACATACACTATGCAAATTGTAGATTTGAACTAGACCTGGGAAAATTGGTCTCACTTACATGCAACGAAAATACAACAGTTTGGGAAATACTCGGATATGGTAACGTGCGGTTCCTATATAAAAAAACTACAACATGTGCACACTACGAAAAACACGCGGAAACTTAAAAGCGAAAATAACCGGGACTTGGCAAAAAGATTTCGTGCTTTGCTATTTTCGTTTATTACAACTGTACACATAAAAATAAATAAAAAATGGCCAGGTAATACCTCTACGCACTTATAAATTGAAATATAAAGCCCTGACATGTTTACAGGGACGTGTTCCAATACAAGGTGACCACGCAGTAGCACACTACACATGCAAGAAGTAACTTTCTTTAAGGTCTACCAGTGCAATGCAATACCAGTGCACGGAAGGAATAAAATGCAAAAAATTTACAACACACGCAATGCAATACCAGTGCAATATATATGTGCACACAACGGAAGTGATTTAAATTATAAATTGAACTTGACTTTCCAGTATTTCATTTCAAATATGCTACATACAACAGATTTTTTTCTCGCAATGAACACAAAAATTTTGTCTGGACATATGCAGTGCTTCGTGTATTACATGCACACATACATGACTAAAAATACAATGGCATGAACTAAGTTTAGTCAGAGAATTCAAAACCAAGCCCAGACTACAATCACATAAATCAGTGACTATACATGCAGACATCCCATATTTTAGAAATACTCAGTGCACGCTGGTAACGAATGAGAATAAATTAGAGGTGTGAGTTTGTTTAACTCACCAAAAATTTTGCTTCCAAATCAACTAGCAACTAGGAACTAGTGAACAAGAATTGAACGGCCATTGAAGTGTTTTGCAGAGCTTTTGAAAGTGAAAATAGAAGATGTAGTCTCTTGGAAGATGAGTAAAAGCATACTCAACTTTTTCCATTTGTGTATACAAGTCAAAATAAAAAAATGCTAGCAAACATTTCACTTTGTTATACAAAATAAGGGTGTGTGACATCACGTAAAAATGTTCATACATTGTTGTATAAAATGAGTGTGTCAACATGACAAAAAAATGATGCTAGAATATATGCAAAGTGTTCATGTGTTTTACAAAATCTGCTTTACAACTTTGTGTGTGACAGCCAAGCATATGTTCCACTTTGTTAAGGTGTTCACTTTTTTTTTGAATTGTCCAATTTATTTACCCATGTGAAGGCATGTTGCCACGTATTTCATACATGCACCACTGGAAAGAATTTACTGATTTAGAAATGGATTTGCTTTGCAAAATTTATCTTTCAATTTCAATTTAAAATTTCTATTTTAAATTTTTGCCCCGACGGTAATTCAAAAACCACGCTCGTTACAGATTTCTAAAATATTTATTACGACAGTGATTCAGAAATCATGGTCGTTACAGGATAATTACTAATCACGTCCGGAATCCCCATCATAAAGGGTGATAAAATCTCTGTACCGGAGCAACCCGGTGCAGAGACATTCGACAGGTAATCCTTTCGCTTTCGAAAATACCCGGTCTTCAACACTATCTTCAAATGCAATCTCATTTCGTCGTATCATTATTCGGAATGGGTTTTATGACACAAGGTCCTCTCCCGGCTAATCCGAATAATGAGTGCTTATTTTTAAAAATATATGTTCAATGAGATTTCAAACAAATCACAACAAATTTCGACTTTGATCTTTTAAATAAAAGATCCATCACAATCACAAAGGTTTGATGTGGTTTTCGAATGTCCATTTGGAATCCGACCCTCGGTCGCATTGAAATTCAAATCTCGTTTAAAGGCAAATATTGATAGTCGGTTATTTAAGTATCAATCAACATTCACAACAATTACCCGATTTAAATAATTTTCCCTAATTATTTATTTTTAAAATATCTTCGCACCGTATATTTCACACTTCAACCATTTGAAAACAATTTCAAATCAATTTCCATATTTCAATCCTTTGAAAACAAATTTCAAATCATTTTCCTTACGCGGAATATATTTTCAAATATTTATTCATTTCCACTGAAAATTTTCCGAGTTCAAATATTTTAAAATAATTGAAAATGCTTATCCAAAATATACTTAGAGATATTCAAAATAAAAATATTTTGAAACACTTACTTAAATATTAGTTATGAATATTATACTAATGTCTCATATAAAAATTCAAGTCCAAACTAATTTTTAAATAAAATTAATATATAGGATATAACTATTTAAATATTCAATTTCTAAATCAAATATCAATTTTGTCTTTAAAATAATCCCTTCTATAATTAATTAAATAAATCTTTACTTTAGAGGTTTAAAACAATCCCAAAAATAATTTCTCCAACAATATTCTTCCAAATCAATTTCTAGAACTTTTAATTTTAATTCAAGAGCTACTTTAAAAATATACTCGGCTTTCCAGGGGAGAATTCACTTTCCATTACAAAATGGTCCATTTAAAATCAATTAATAAATTCTTTCCGATTTATTTTAAATCTGCACTTCTAATCCGCGGATTTCTTTCCACACTTATAAATAAACTGATATTTATTTTTAAAACAAATTCCCCTTTCCTTTATTAATTCCCATTTTGGATTTAAATTTTTTAAATATCCACTAATTTACGTTTTCAAATCGATTCCCAAGTATTTACTTTCAATACCAAATCAATTTTTCAAATTGATTTCCAATTTATTTCAATTACCAAATCCAATTCCAAATTGGTTTCTAAATTTATTTCAATCGACAAATCAATTTTTTATATCAATTTGCCAAAGGTTTATTTTAAACACCAAATAAATTTTCAAATTGGTTCCTAATATCTTTTCAAACACTAAATTGAATTCCAAATTTAATTTCTAAAATTTATTCCCTTTATCTTTACCAAACTATTTAAAATCCATATTTTAAATAAATTCCCCAACCTTTGAATAATATTACCCGAAATCCATTTATTAAGCCTTTTTTTTTCATTTTTTGGAATTTTTATTCAGTAGGATTCAAAAATAAAACTTTATCCTTTTAAAATTCCTTCTTTTAAATTTCTCCAATTTTCAAAACTAAATTTTACTATAAAATTTTCAACTTGAATATTAAAAATCCAATTTTATCCTCATCTGGTATTCTACGATACCAAAAATATATTCTGCTAAATTTTAGCCTTCAATGATTTCAATCGCACTATAATTACACAAAGATTATCAACACACAACATATGAAACAAATTCAATATTTGAGGAATCCAGTTGGATCCCTCCAACCTGTTTCCCTACATCCACAGACATTAGCACAACAATTAAATACCAATTCCACTTCGAGGTGGAATATCGCGGTATATGGGATTTATAAAATATCATCCGCTATTATGCGACGCGTAGAGTCTCCCGCTGTCTAATACGGAAAATCTACTACTCCAAATACATATATAATACCAATTCCACTTCGAGGTGGAATATCGCGGTATATGGGTTTAAATATAATATCATCCGCTATTATGCGGCCTATGGGGTCTATATAACTGATAATAATTTACCATTCAAACACACAATCAAAAAATTTAAATTTAACTATCACAATTCAACAATCAATCAATAACTTAATTTTCAATTATTATAATTTGAGTGAGAAGATCTCACCTTTTATTTGCAATAAATTCCAACTCATTTCCATTCCAACTTGTTTCTCCATTTTAGACCTTGAATAAACATTTATATGGTTTATTAATCTTTGAATTAATTAACAATTTATTTCTTTAATTTAACTAATAATTAGCTTTAACCTAACTCCTTTTTAAATAAAATATTTCTAATCACCGAAATAACTACATAAGTTATTTAAACAAATTAATCACTAAAAGGAATTAGTAAATTGTATTCTTATTTTCCACTCCTCCTTACTATAAACCTTTCCTTACTGTAAATTTATAATAATCTAAATAAACAGTAAGTCAAATTAAACTTTTACTTAACATAAATTTTTCTATTTTCTAAATCTTATCTTTGAATATTTTATTTTCTGTTTAAGCTATATATAATATAAATCTGAATAAAAATGTACTCACTAACAAATAAAGTTAAATGTTTTTTTCATATATTATAAAAATTGCCTTACTATCAATATAAATATACAATTTTTTTTTTAAATTACCAAAATTGGAAAATTTCCATTACTGTAAAGAAAACTTTCTTCTTCACTGCCTAAGCATCTCTGTGAAATAAAATTAGTCACTCTAAATTTTAGATAAACTTAAATTAAATCAGAAAAAAAATACCTTATTGCTTCCCTACCCAAACACCAACCAAAAAGATGATCGAACGAAGTGCCACCCCTAGTAATGCTCGACAATCCCACAACCCATTGAGTTGTCGACCAGACATCACTACAACTGCTCGACCATTCGCCTGCGAAAATCAAGCAACGAGCTTCTTCCACCTCGACGTCGCCTCCAGGCAAACCACTCATAAGAGCGCCTCCTCGCCTTAAAATCCATCGAATGCTTGAAACCCAGATGCATCGCCAAACCCTAACTACATCGCGAACACACTTAGACTTCATCCCTTAGCAAGCTTCGCCTAAAACCCCCATCGCCATTGACTGCGTCAATAAGTGTCGCGCCGGTGCCCTTGCTCCCTCCCATACTTCATTTGCCAAGCTCGAGCTATCGACGCCGCCGCTGACCCTCTATTCGAGATTAGAATTGAACGAATCGAACTCATTTTTTTGTCTGAGGAAGAGGGCTTCGGCCATGATTTTTATTTTATAAAAGGATCGGTTTGATTAATTTTTTCTTCGTTTAGCTTTCAACTGTCGCCCTTAAAGAAGACAGGGAAGGAAACACGATGGGACGTTATCGTGTTCAAGATGACTTACTACCGTAGCCTGAAGTGATAAGAAAACAGCTGATGTGAAATTTTGACTAGTCAATGCAATTATATTATTTATTTTTAAATTTAAATTGTCCCGATATCGAAGCTCAAAAATCTCGACATCCTATCGAGGCGTGCCGCTAGGCGTTTATAATGTTATACGCCTATTCCGAACGCAATGGAAAAGGTTTCGGGTCCAAATTCGATCGTATGGAGAAGATAGCGTTTTGAACCAGTTATTAAATTGAATTTCGATGGAAATTTTAGCGCGTTTGTGAAGTGACCCTCTTTATTATACTCAAATTTGTGTGATTTTTTTTTTATATATATAAGTGATCACTTCTTTAAATTCATTCTCCCAAGATCCTGAATTTTACTAATATAAATATATCAGTGCTTAAGTCAATTCCTATCATTTATATATATGAGGACATATAAATGTTTCCTTGCAAATCAGAGTGTTTAAAGTAGCAAAGAATTTTAATTCACACAATATTTTCATAATTGAAATGTCTTGTGTCACATAGCTTATTTCTACACTTATATCTCTTCACTGTCTCAAGATTGATTAATACTAAATATAGATATTATCACCTTAAAGAGACTCAAGATTGACTAATACAAGAATAAAGTATTAATTCCTCATATTGTCATTTGTACTATTTTCTAGAGTTTTCATTTAATTTAATTCTTTTAATGTCTGGTAATCTAGGAGTTTGTTGCTTTTTTTTTTCTTTGAATTTATGCAAAGTACTAAAACAACTCAAGTTTGGGAATTTATCCCAGGGTGCTTATTACTTATTCAAGCATGGTTTATGTCAGGTAAATAAACTAATGTCTTAATTTATAATATTGGTAGTAATCTTATGAATATTTTGGTGGTAAGAATATTATAAACCAGGCAGAAGAAAAACTACATGCAGGTAAAATGCTAACTTGTTCTAGCATACCTAGTAAGGTTTTGCACATACATGTATACATCAGGTTCAAGCAAATTTATTTAAAGAATCAAGCCCAGATGAGACTGTGATGCAGACCTCTAATGGTTATTAAATGATGGCTATTGATATAAACCAAATTGGTATGAAGTAGTGGTCATGCTTATCATTTAACCCAATTCTTTGATATTGCAGACTCTTAAAATTTAAACAAGACCAAACGCAAACAACTTAAAGCTGTATTTGATACAACTGAGTATTGTTTAATATGGTTGAAGTGAATGCTACTAGTACTTTACTCCCATCAATTTATAATACATTGCAACACAAAGAATCAGACATGCAAGAAAGATTTGTAGATTAAAACTTCAAACTTCTCATGGACTTATATCAATTTATAAGTCATAACCAAGTCTCACTGGCTAACCCAGGTCAGACTCAACCATCACCTAACAGTTCTACTATATGCATTACCAAAAGAAAACCACTGCAGTCTCTCTTTCTGAAATTTATCAAATATGCTAAAGAAAGTATGTCCACATATCTAATTACATGGCATAACTTCCTTCATCACAGTCTACAGAAATCATCTGGCTTAGTTACTTAAATTAGTAGCTCAAGACACAATATAATGCTTAAGTTTTACAAATTCTTTTCAAATGAACCAACCACCATAATACTGAAAGGTTTAGATATGCATAAGAAAGTTTGCCTAGCTATCTTTATTACAATGAACTACTGCATTTTAGAAACTCAAACAGGTCTTCTAAATTTCCAAGCAAGCAAGCTATTCATGCTTCTTTACCTGCAACAATATTTTGAACTACCTCAATAAAATGAGACACCTCAAATATTGCAAGGGCAATAAATAGGGTCAGAATAAAATTCTGGTATGAGTGAAATCAATATTAAAAATAACTTGAAAAATTCTTTTATGACTGTGCAGAGATCATATGGTGTTTGATGCTTTCCAGTTCCATAATAAACTTTAACATATGCATAATTTAAACCTATACATCCAGCATACATTCAAGCAGTCATTCATCCAATTTGTTCAATTGTATATGTACAAAACTCCTATGGATTTAAATCCTTAAATTCCACAGCCTTCATTTCCAGTTCCATTTTACATTTTAATATGGTCTAAACTCTTGCCTTTGAACACTTGTGTGCATTGCAAAGGGCTCAATTCTGTTAACCTTTGCACAGAGGCCTTTAGGACTCAAATAAGTCATGCACATACCCATCATCCACCTGATGATGAGTAGATCAAGGCACTACTCCTAAATTACTTTGTAATTTAGAGACCATGCTCATTTAATTGCTGAGGAGTTTCTTTTTTTTTTAAACTCCTGACATGCTCATGTTCTTCCTTTTATTACACATACCCCAAAATTTCTTAAACTCACTCAAGGGTTTACATCCAATCATACAAAGCATTCATGCAAAATTGCACATCCAAAAATCATTATGTCTTAATCTTATTTTACAAAACTGCCTCTATATTTATTTCTGGAAATTTTCCCACCGCTTGCATAAATCTGATGTGGCCATGAGAAATGCTGCATTTATTTTACTGAGAACATATGATAGGGTTTTTAAGAAAAACCCACAAAACATATTGACTCATGATCTGAACAAATCAGCATATGTTTGTAGCATTGCATTGTTCATATCATTTTTAATATGAACTAGGCATGAGCATGAATCTCATTATTCACACTGCCCACTTCATTTCCCTTTAATATCCTATTTCTTAGTAAAACATTTTGCTTATTCTTCATATAAAACTGGATTATAAAAATCTATTTCTATAATATGAATATATGTTTGATTAAACAATTTTCAAAACAAAAATAGTCAATACCAAAATTAAATCAAAACAGCAACCAAAAGAAATTCAACCAAAATAACATTCATGATCATCATATATTTATTCAAAGAAATAAGGATTTACAGAAATCATAATATGATTTTCATATAAAATAGTTGGCTGCCCTTACTTGGGTCTTAATGCCTTAAATCTCATAAATGATTATCACTCACCTTTCTCTTCTTCTCCCCGAGAATGCCTAGGCTTGAAAACAGTGTGAGCTCCTCTTTTTTTTTTTAATGTGTTTCTGTTTTTTTTTCCTCAGAGAAAACCTCTGCTTTCCCTTTTTATTTAAATCATTTTACTAGGGTTTTACTAAAGGAAAAACCCATTGTAACCTTGCATTACTCAGAAAATTGTGTGTGTGTTGTCATGGCTAAATGTGCCATTTTCTCTTGGTTTCTATTTCTGGTAAAAGCAGTTATCCTACTGCTTTTCCTGTGTGCATGCAATTTGCATGATTTACTTGCATATTATTTTTATGTAGCTCATTTTCACTATAAATTTCATTACACCTGAGTTATTTCTTATTCCTAGCGATTACTTTAGCCTATTTGTTTGCTCTTGATTTATTTCAAAATTGTACTTATGCTCAGCTAATATTAAACTTGTTTCCAGGCATTTTAATTACCAAGAGGATTTTATTTTATTATCCCATGCTTCTCAATATTCACATATATACAAATCATGTGAATTTTAGAATTCATCTTATACTTAATCATTTTCTTCTCATCACTGTTTAAAGATAATTATTCCTTGCATAATTATTTCACTCACTTCTGATATTCATTTTCAAGCTATTATTTTTTTTAAAGTATTTTTATTTCTTAAAAATTTTGGGTCTTCACATACTCTCCTCCTAAAAGGAATTGTGTCCCACAATTATGTATTTGTTCATTAGTATCTTTCAAAGGTATCCGAAATTCATTCATTCAAGATCAGTCAAATACACCCAAGCAATATTTAAAACTATTATAATTTTACTCATACCTTTAAGCAGAAAATAGATTAGGATACTTATCCTTCATCCTATCTTCAGCCTCCCATGTACAGTCATTTCCATCCAAACTCCATTGGATTTTAACTAGTTTAACTATTTTATTTCTCAATTTCTTTTCTTCTCTAGCCACAATGCCCACTGGTTCCTTTTTATAAACCAGATTCTCTTGAATTTCAACATGTGTAGGAGATTCAAGAATGGTCTCCTTATCATGCACCCATTTCCTTAATTGTGATACATGAAATACATCATGTATGTTGCTTAGTTCCTCTGGTAACCTTAATTTATAAGCTAAAGTCCCTATTCTTTGAACAATTTCATATGGTCCTATATACCTTGGTGACAGTTTCCCTATTTTGCCAAATCTCAATAATTTCCTCATTGGCGAAACTTTGAGAAACACATAGTCTCCCACCTCAAATTCTACTGGCCTTCTCCTTTTATCTGCATAAGCTTTCTGTCTCTCTTGGGCTACTCTCATTCTTTGCCTTACTAATTCAATTCTTGCAGAAGTTTCTTTTACATTGTCTAGTCCAAGCAACACTCTTTCTCCTGCCTCCATCCAACATGCAGGAGATAAACAAGGCTTCCCATACAAAGCTTCAAAGGGAGCCATTTCTATGGTGGATTGATAGCTATTATTGTAAGCAAATTCAGCCAAATAAATGTGATCCTCCCAGTTGCCTCCAAAATCAAGTATGCATGCTCTAAGCAAATCTTCTAAAACCTTATTAACAATTTCAGTTTGTCCATCTGTTTGTGGGTGGTAGGCTGTACTTAGGCTTAATTCTGTCCCCCATAGCTTCTTGAAAGCTACTCCAAAATCTTGATGTAAACAAAGTATCTCTATCACTAATGATATTCTTGGGGATACCATGCAACCTCACAATTTCTTTCACAAATAATTGAGCTAGTTTATGGGCATTTCTGTTTGAATTTATAGGAATGAAGTGTGCTGTTTTTGTAAGTCTATCAACCACTACCCAAATACTATCATTGCCTCTTCTTGTTCTTGGCAGACCATCCACAAAATCCATTGATATGCTTTCCCATTTCCAAGTAGGCACTTCCAAAGGTTGCAATAGGCCTGAGGGTCTTTGATAATCTGCCTTTACCTGTTGGCATGTCAAGCAATTTGCCACATATTTTGCCACTGCTCCTTTCATCCCTGGCCACCAGTAATTCCTCTTAAGATCATGGTACATTTTTGTACCACCTGGATGTATGGTATATTTTGTTTTGTGATGTTCATTCATAACTTCTTGCTTTAGTTCCTCTACATTTGGTATGCAGAGTTTCCCCTTTTTCCTTAAGTATCCTTTATCATATACCTTATAGTTTTCCACTGTCATGCCTTGTAATATCATGTTCTTTTTCTCCTTCAAACTTGTATCTTGATTCTGCATTTGTCCTATTTTGTCAACTAGTGTTGACTTTAAAGAAATGAGGCTTAATTTACCATACTCAATCATCTCATTGTGGGCCTTATCCAATACCCCCATTTCTTCTTTTACTTCCACCTCACTAAGGATTGTCAAATCCCTGAACTCAGCCATCATTAGGCTTGCCAATTTTGCTTGGTGTCTACTTAATGCATCTGCTACTTTATTAGCTTTTCCTGGGGTATACAATATATCAAGATCATAGGCAGCTAGGAATTCTACCCAATTATGTTGCCTCATGTTCAAGTCTTTTTGGGAAAACAAATATTTAAGTGACTTATGGTCTGTGAACAATTCAAACTTAGCACCTAACAAATAGTGTCTCCATAGCTTCAATGCATATACTACTGCAGCAAGTTCTAAATCATGTGTAGCATACGTTTTTTCATTTGGCTTAAGTTGCCTGGATGCATATGCTATGGCTCTACCATGTTGCATGAGCACTGCCCCTAGTCCAGATCCACTAGCATCTGTGTAAACTACTAATCCTTCATTTCCCTCTGGTACTTGTAAAACTGGAGCTTCCATCAATGCTTTCTTTAGTGATACAAATGCTTGTTCACACTTTTCTGTCCACACATATGGTTGTTCTTTTCTAGTTAACTTGGTCAGTGGGATGGCTATTCTTGCAAAGTCTTTTATAAATCTCCTATAATAGCCTGCCATTCCTAAAAATGATCTTACCTCAGTCACTGATTTGGGTCTGCTCCAAGATTGAACTGCCATGACCTTGTTCGGATCTACTCTAATGCCTTGTTGAGATATAATATGTCCTAAAAACTTTACCTCATTCTGCCAAAATATGCACTTATTGAATTTTGCTTTTAAATTGTGTGCTCTTAGCCTTGATAAAATCAGATGCAAGTGCCTTGCATGCTCCTCTTCTGATTTTGAGTACACTAATATATCATCAACAAGGACAACCACAAATTTATCTAGAAAATCCCTAAATTTTCTGTTCATTAAATCTACAAAATATGATGGTGCATTTGTCAATCCAAAAGGCATCACCAAAAATTCATACAATCCATACCTTGTATTGAAGGCAGTGTACTTAATGCTTTCTTCCTCTACTTTCATCTGATGAAACCCAGAGGCTAAATCTAGCCTCGAAAAGACCTTTGCTCCATTTAATTGATCAAATAAATCATCAATTCTTAGGAGTGGGTATTTGTTCTTGATGGTGACTTTATTTAGTTCCCTATAGTCAATACACATTCTTAGTGTACCATCATGCTTTTTCACAAACACCACTGGAGAACCCCAGTTTGAACTGCTAGGCCTTATAAAGCCTTTCTGTTCCAATTCTTCCAGCTGCTGTTTCAATTCTATTAATTCTTTTGGGCTCATTCTATTTGGCTTCTTGATGATAGGACTCGATCCAGGAATCAACCTTATTTGAATTTCAACTGGTCTATTGTCTGGTACCCCTACTACTTCTCCAAAAACATCTGGATATTCTCTTACCACTTCTATATCTTCCAAAATTAATTCCTTTTCAGTCATACTCCATATTTGATTAAGGCAATTTGTTTTAGCTATTTCACTCATGACTAAAATATTTTTACCATTTTCTGTTTTTAAAGATATTGTGAAGTTTTCTAAATTCAATATTGCATTGAATTTACTCAAACAATCTACCCCTAAAATAATTCCTATTCCAGGGTATTTCAATACAAACAAATCAGATTTCAACACATTTCCCCTTATGTTTAATTCTACTCCCAAACATTTTAATCCTAGCAAACAAGAGCTACCCAGGGACTTTGAATAAACAAGGGTTTTTCAACTTTGTTGCATGTGAGAGCAAATTTATCCACTATGTCTTGTGATATTAGAGAATGTGTTTCTCCAGTGTCATATATAACTGTGATCGGGTAACTTTTAACTAGAAGTATACCTTCCAATTGTCTAGAGCTTCCTGTTGCATTTGCCTTTGCCTTTGTTTCCAATGCTCCTACCTTTGCTCCCTTTTTAAACTCTGGGCAGTTTCTTTTAATATGACCTTCTTTCCCATAGTTATAGCAGCTAAATGGTGCCTTCTTAGCTTCTTGACACCTATTACTCATGTGTCCTTCTTTGCCACAGTTATAACAAGTAATCTTCTTCTTAGCTTCCTCACTAGTTACTCCTTCAACTTTCCTGTTTGCATTCTTTTTATCATAAGGATGTGTCCTATTTTTCCCTTTCTTTTGACTATTTGCCCTCATACTCCTAAACTTTTCTCTGGCATTGTCATGTTGTTCAAAGGAAAGAGTAAGATCTATGACTTGATCAAATGTCCTGTCTTTGTATGGTAACATTGCCCTACTCAAACTAGCATTGAGTCCTTGAATGAATCTTGAATTCTTTGATTCTTCATTTCCTATGAGCATTGTTCCAATCTTAGACAAACTTTCAAATTTTTGAGTGTATTCAGTCACACTCATTGATCCTTGCCTCAGCCTTATGAATTCCTCAAGCAATGTTGCCTTAGCTGTTGCTGGAACAAACCTTGCCTCAAGCATCTCCTTGAATTGATCCCATGTTATCTCATTTTCTGGCCTCCCTGTGATGATCACCTCCCACCAATCCAATGCTGCTCCTTTGAGTCTCCTTGAAGCTATCTGCCTCTTTCTTTGATCATTAATTTGCATGTCTGCAAATATTCTTTCCAAAGTTCTCAACCATGTCTGCACTCCCATTACTCCTTCAGTGCCTTCAAAATCCTTGCCTCCTAAATTTGAAAATGTCTTCAATAACTTAGCTAATTCCTCATGAGGATTTTCTTCCCTCTGCACTGCTCCCTCCCTTAATGCTCTCACCAAATCTTGCAAATTAACCAATGGTGCAACATTTGAGGGTCCTGCTCCAGTGCTTGGGGGTCTTCCTACCATGTTTCACTATTCAATTGCATAGCTGGTTAGTCATAAGTCCTATTTAATTATTTTCTGCAATTTATTTATATTGTGGATATTGATTTCTATCATTATTGTATGTATAATTTATATATATATATATATATATATATATATATTATCCATACAAGGAGATTGGATAATATATTTATGCTATGTTTTAACAACATAGCTCTGATACCAACTGAAGTGACCCTCTTTATTATACTCAAATTTGTGTGATTTTATATATATATATATATATATATATATATATATATAAGTGATCACTTCTTTAAATTCATTCTCCCAAGATCCTGAATTTTACTAATATAAATATATCAGTGTTTAAGTCAATTCCTATCATTTATATATATGAGGATATATGAATGTTTCCTTGCAAATCAGAGTGTTTAAAGTAGCAAAGAATTTTAATTCACACAATATTTTCATAATTGAAATGTCTTGTGTCACATAGCTTATTTCTGCACTTATATCTCTTCACTGTCTCAAGATTGATTAATACTAAATATAGATATTATCACCTTAAAGAGACTCAAGATTGACTAATAAAAGAATAAAGTATTAATTCCTCATATTGTCATTTGTACTGTTTTCTAGAGTTTTCATTTAATTTAATTCTTTTAATGTCTGGTAATCTAGGAGTTTGTTGCTTATTATTTTTTTTCTTTGAATTTATGCAAAGTACTAAAACAACTCGAGTTTGGGAATTTATCCCAGGGTGCTTATTACTTATTCAAGCATGGTTTATGTCAGGTAAATATACTAATGTATTAATTTATAATATTGGTAGTAGTCTTATGAATATTTTGGTGGTAAGAATATTATAAACCAGGCAGAAGAAAAACTACATGCAGGTAAAATGCTAACTTATTCTAGCATACCTAGTAAGGTTTTGCACATACATGTATACATCAGGTTCAAGCAAATTTATTTAAAGAATCAAGCCCAGATGAGACTGTGATGCAGACCTCTAATGGTTATTAAATGATGGCTATTGATATAAACCAAATTGGTATGAAGTAGTGGTCATGCTTATCATTTAACCCAATTCTTTGATATTGCAGACTCTTAAAATTTAAACAAGACCAATGCCAACAACTTAAAGCTGTATTTGATACAACTGAGTATTGTTTAATATGGTTGAAGTGAATGCTACTAGTACTTTACTCCCATCAATTTATAATACACTGCAACACAAAGAATCAGACATGCAATAAAGATTTGTAGATTAAAACTTCAAACTTCTCATGGACTTATATCAATTTATAAGTCATAACCAAGTCTCACTGGCTAACCCAGGTCAGACTCAACCATCACCTAACAGTTATACTATATGCATTACCAAAAGAAAACCACTACAGTCTCTCTTTCTGAAATTTATCAAATATGCTAAAGAAAGTATGTCCACATATCTAATTACATGGCATAACTTCCTTCATCACAGTCTACAGAAATCATCTGGCTTAGTTACTTAAATTAGTAGCTCAAGACACAATATAATGCTTAAGTTCTACAAATTCTTTTCAAATGAACAAAGCCACCATAATACTGAAAGGTTTACATATGCATAAGAAAGTTTGCCTAGCTATCTTTATTACAATGAACTACTGCATTTTAGAAACTCAAACAGGTCTTCTAAATTTCCAAGCAAGCAAGCTATTCATGCTTCTTTACCTGCAACAATATTTTGAGCTGCCTCAATAAAATGAGACACCCCAAATATTGCAAGGGCAATAAATAGGGTCAGAATAAAATTCTGGTATGAGTGAAATCAATATTAAAAATAACTTGAAAAATTCTTTTATGACTGTGCAGAGATCATATGGTGTTTGAAGCTTTCCAGTTCCATAATAAACTTTAACATATGCATAATTTAAACCTATACATCAGCATACATTCAAGCAGTCATTCATCCAATTTGTTCAATTGTATATGTACAAAACTCTTATGGATTTAAATCCTTAAATTCCACAGCCTTCATTTCCAGTTCCATTTTACATTTTTATATGGTCTAAACTCTTGCCTTTGAACACTTGTGTGCATTGCAAAGGGCTCAATTCTGTTAACCTTTGCACAGAGGCCTTTAGGACTTAAACAAGTCATGCACATACCCATCATCCACCTGATGATGAGTAGATCAAGGCGCTACTCCTAATGCCTTAATGCCTTAAATCTCATAAATGATTATCACTCACCTTTCTCTTCTTTTCCCCGAGAATGCCTAGGCTTGAAAACAGTGTGAGCTCCTCTTTTTTTTTATGTGTTTCTGTTTTTTTTTTCCTCTGAGAAAACCTCTGCTTTCCCTTTTGATTTAAATCATTTTACTAGGGTTTTACTAAAGGAAAAACCCATTTTAACCTTGCATTACTCAGAAAATTGTGTGTCTGTTGTCATGGCTAAATGTGCCATTTTCTCTTGGTTTCTATTTCTGGTAAAAGCAGTTATCCTACTGCTTTTCCTGTGTGCATGCAATTTGCATGATTTACTTGCATATTATTTTTGTGTAGCTCATTTTCACTATAAATTTCATTACACCTGAGTTATTTCTTATTCCTAGCTATTACTTTAGCCTATTTGTTTGCTCTTGATTTATTTCAAAATTGTACTTATGCTCAGCTAATATTAAACTGGTTTCCAGGCATTTTAATTACCAAGAGGATTTTATTTTATTATCCCATGCTTCTCAATATTCACATATGTACAAGTCATGTGAATTTTAGAATTCATCTTATACTTAATCATTTTCTTCTCATCACTGTCTAAAGATAATTATTCCACTCACTTCTGATATTCATTTTCAAGCTATTTTTTTAAAGTAATTTTTATTTCTCAAAAATTTTGAGTCTTCACAGTTTGCTTATGTACAACCACACGACAACTCCGAATGCTACGGAAATTAAAATTCGACAATAATACAATATTACGGATCCAATGGAACTAGTTTCGTCAAATTCTGAGACTGTGCCTCAGAAGGCTACTTTTAGATATCGATTCAAACTATATAATTTCAAAACTGAACAATTCACTTTCAAATTCAATTCTGAAGTTTCTATTATCTTCAGTATTATCAATATGAATTTCCTAAGCCTTTGAAATATTTTTAATCAGCTTAAAACTGAAGATTCAAATTTTTATCCAACTTCAATAACTTAAATTCAATAATTAAATTGCCAAATTCATAGTTAATTTTGAAATTCAAGTTAAACTAACTTCTTAATATTTAAAATCAATTAAATATTCCATTTCAAATGTTAAAAATTTCTGGGTCATCACATCCTTCCCCCCTTAAAAGAATTTCGTCCTGAAATTACTGGTTAAGAAGAATGATTTCCAAAACCAAATAGTTTTATTAATTTACCAACAAATCTTTTCATCAAAGATCATCATTTCAACTAACTTTCCAGAATCTTCCATAGTTTCCAAACAATATTGTTTTCTCAATAATTCAAATTTAAATTTAAATTTAAATTCAAATTTCAAAATTTCAAAATTTTTCCAGCTCCCTAGATTTTCGAAAAATTTCGCCAGCATCTCCTATGCGCGGCTACCTCGGTACGACTATAAAATGGCACCATGGGCCCCGAGATTCAAAAAGTAAAGAAAAAGCCAAGTGGCTAGACAAGAAAATCGTCAAATTTCATACTGAAATTCAAATACATACCTTTTTGTCGAGCAATTCAAATTTTATCTTCGAAATCAAAATCCCAATTCCATTTCCTTTAATACACCTGTATATCCTGCTAGCCATAATATCCAATTGCAACATTCAAATTTATTTCACACATTCCTTTACAACATTTTCAATATATGCTTCTTAACCATTTTTACTTTACTATTGAAGTTATATATCCATTTTCATTCTATCTTGCATTTTCAATTTCCTTTGAATTCAATTCACAATTTCAATTCTATTTGGAATTAATTTATCTTCTGAATATTGAATTATATCATCTATCTTTCATTCACAACTGATTCATATCACTATTTTAAATTAGTTTTATTTACCACTTCATTACAAATTCTAATTCATTAAATCATTTTTATTTCCACCTTTATTATCTTTTAGTTCACTTCGAACTAATTTTACAACTTCATTTTATTCCACACAATTCAAATTGGTTTTCGATATTCAGTTTTCAATTCCAGTTTTATTCTCTTGCTCATTCCCAAACACAATTCAATTTCAATTCACTATTTTGTTTACAACCACTTATATTTAAACTGGATTTCAAATTCCATATGAATTTAATTTATCTTTCATTTATAAATATTGGATTCAATTCATTTTAAACCTTACCCATTTGGTCATTCATCAATTAGTTTCACTTACTGATTTTAGTTTAATACTTCACTTTGTTTATCACAAATCAATTTTCAATTCCTACTTCGGTTCTAATTACTTACAAATTCGAAATGAATTTCAACATTCAATTTCACTTTCATTTAATTTCTATTGTAAATTTATTTATTCATTCACAACTTTATTTTCCACCTTTTAAAATTTTATTCCATATATATCTATTTTTAATAAAATTCCAGAGTCTTTTCAACAATTCAAAACCATTTTTGAAATCAATTCAAATTATCCTTTGAATTTCCAAAACCAAACTCAGTTTTCCAAACAACTTTTCATTTAATTAATTTAACAGCAATTCCTCTTCTGGAAACTCGAAAATGAACACCGATGATGTCACGATCATCATTATAATTATTTTCCAGCGATCGAAAAGAGTTTAGTGCTTTCATCCCTTCAAAACCTTTTCCAAATCTCCAAATTTCAAAACTTTCAAACTCTTTCAAAAACATTTCCAAATATTCATCTGGAATTCCATTTCAAATTTATAAATCACATTTACATTTACAATTCCCATTTGCATATGGATTTTATTTCCTTAGTTCTTTGTTTATATTTCAATTTCATATTCAACAATAATGATAATACTTTAATATTATCACTTCCTAACATCCAAACAACCATATACTACTATAATAATTTACGAAAAATTATTTCTTTCATACATGAAAATGATTTGGGTAAAATTATTTCATTCACCCTATTTTAAAACAATATCGTGTCGAATTATTCTGTACGAGTGTTTAGAGATCCCTATCGATAGAGTTGTATAGACTATATCGACCAGAATCCATATACCACTCAACAAACCAATCATCACAATATAAAACAATTTTTTTATATTTACTAACAAATACGCGCTCATATCTATTATTACACTCAAACTCATTCTAGAGTACTATTGTCTCTATCTCTAATGAGTCACACTCAACAGAGCCAAGGTTGTCGCTTAACCAGATGCTCTGATACCACATTGTAACGACCCAATTTTTCGACACCCGAAAGTCGATATTAATACGTCCACTGTATCAAATGCCGCACAGTCGAATGCCAGAAAACTGAACCGTTATGGTTAAATAAGAAGAAGATAGAAGAAGAAAATAGAACAATAACATCAGAATCTCACATTTCGCAGCGGAACAAATATAATAGATAAATGAATATCTTTAAAACAAAGAACTATATCAGTTGTTACATTACATCACATTACATTATCAGAGTGTTACAACAACAAACAACGGAATGGAATATAACATATACTAGTGATACGCTTCGCCATCCAGCTTGCTCCTGATCTCCACAGCATCTCTTTTTCGACTTCGCTCCAGAATAATGATAACCTGACTCTAGGCTGCTTGTGTGGAAAAATTGTGGGCACCCAGAGTTTAAAAAGAGAACAATAAACTCTAGGTCAGTCGTGGGACTGGTGTGAGATCTTAAAAACAGTTATTTCCACAAAGAAAGGAAAAAATTCGCTATGTTTTTTTTTGGAAAATGAAACTAGCATAAGGCCTCCTGCCACACACACAATGCAAACGCAGAATTGGAGGAGATTTCTCCGTATGATAGTCAAACATGCTTGATACACAAAATTCTTTTTAATATTATCATTAGTGCATAGTGGAAAATATTTGCAAGTATAATATTAATCTTAGCCAGCATACGTACCATTATAGTTTGCCTACTATAGCTACTATATTAAATGGCAGGTTCTACAACTAAAACCATACAAGGCGCGTATTGATGATTGGATTTCCAACAAATGGTCAGGCTAAGGAACTTTCTATACCACATGGGTACGCCTCTGGAGGGACGTCCCGTGAACCTAACCGGATCTCTGCCAACACAAGGCCGGGTTGCCTCTATAACTAGGTAACTACTACACTAGTATGCCATCCCTCGGTCGTTTGCGACCTTTATCCGAGGATCCTCAATACCAACAACCACAAAGTGTAATAAATTTGCAGCATCAACATAGGTAAAATATCTGGGCTCCATACCATGATACTACCCTTTTCCAGAAGGAAATGACATATCCTCGGGGGCGCTACCCCCAAATAACCTTGTTGCATCCTTCCTGTTTCGACCATTTTCGAGGTGTGAGGTCCGACGAAGTCTCGTCCACAAAACCACACTTTTCACAAAGTCATGCTTTGATCAACAAATGATCAGAAGCACTTTATATGCCACATTACCAGTTCGGGAATATATCACTAGTAACCATCAACTACATAACCTCTAAGCTCGTACTTCTCAGAGAAGGGTGTTAAGCTAAGACAATAAATTCTCCGCCACCAATAGAAATGTATTTGATAAAAACCAGCTTTACATCTCAAAGTGTAATGTCAGACACACATCCATACAAGTCCGTTCCGGAACGGAACCAAAGGCACTTCAAAAGAAGCCCTTGCAAATCCGGATATTTACTAATCACGTCCGGAATCCCCATCACAAAGGGTGATAAAATCTCTGTACCGGAGCAACCCGGTGCGGAGACATTCGACAGGTAATCCTTTCGCTTTCGAAAATACCCGGTCTTCAACATTGTCTTCAAATGCAATCCCATTTCGTCGTATCATTATTCGGAATGGGTTTTATGACACAAGGTCCTCTCCCGGCTAATCCGAATAATGAGCGCTTATTTTTAAAAATAAGCGTTCAATCAGATTTCAAACAAATCACAACAAATTTCTACTTTGATCTTTTAAATAAAAGATCCATCACAATCGCAAAGGTTCGATGTGGTTTTTGAATGTCCATTTGGAATCCGACCCCCGGTCGCATCGAAATTCATATGTCGTTTAAAGGCTAATATTGATAATCGGCTATTTAACTATCAATCAACATTCACAACAATTACCAGATTTAAATAATTTTCCCCAATTATTTATTTTAAAAATATCTTCGCACGATATATTTTTGACACTTCAACCATTTGAAAATAATTTCAAATCAGTTTCCACATTTCAATCCTTTGAAAACAAATTTCATATCATTTTCCTTACGTGGAATATATTTCCAAATATTTATTCATTTCCACTGAAAATCTGCCGAGTTCAAATATTTTAAAATAATTGAAAATGCTTATCCAAAATATAGTTAGAGATATTCAAAATAAAACTAGTTTGAAACATTTACTTAAATATTAGTTATGAAAATATTATACTAATGTCTCGTATGAAAATTCAAGTCCAAACTAATTTTTAAATAAAATTAATATATAGGATATAACTATTTAAATATTCAATTTCTAAATCAAATATCAATTTTGTCTTTAAAATAATCCCTTCTATAATTAATAAAATAAATCTTTACTTTAGAGGTTTAAAACAATCCCAAAATAATTTCTCCGACAATATTCTTCCAAATCAATTTCTAGAACTTTTAGTTTTAATTCAAGAACTACTTTTAAAATATACTCAGCTTTCTAAGGGAGAATTCACTTTCCATTACAAAATGGTCCATTTAAAATCAATTAATAAATTCTTTCCGATTTATTTTAAATCTGCACTTCTAATCCATAGATTTCTTTCCACACTTATAAATAAACCGATATTTATTTTTAAAACAAATTCCCCTTTTATAAATTCCCATTTTGGATTTAAATTTTTTTAAATATCCACTAATTTACGTTTTTCAAATCGATTCCCAAGTATTTACTTTCAATACCAAATCAATTTTTCAAATTGATTTCCAATTTATTTCAATTGCCAAATCCAATTCCAAATTGGTTTCTAAATTTATTTCAATCGACAAATCAATTTTTTATATCAATTTGCCAAAGGTTTATTTTTAAACACCAAATAAATTTTCAAATTGGTTCCTAAAATCTTTTCAAACACTAAATTGAATTCCAAATTTAATTTCTAAAATTTATTCCCTTTATCTTTACCAAACTATTTAAAATCCATATTTTAAATAAATTCCCCAAACTTTGAATAATATTACCCGAAATCCATTTATTAAGCATTTTTTCCTCGCTTTGGAATTTTTATTCAGTAGGATTCAAAAATAAAACTTTATCTTTTAAAATTCCTTCTTTTAAATTTGTCCAATTTTCAAAAGTAAATTTTACTATAAATTTTTCAACTTGAATTTTAAAATTCCAATTTTATCTTTTTCTGGTATCCTACGATACCAAAAATATATTCGGATAAATTTTAGCCTTCAATGATTTCAATCGCAATATAATTACACAAAGATTATCAACACACAACATATGAAACGAATTTAATATTTGTGGAATCCAGTTGGATCCCTCCAACCTGTTTCCCTGCATTCACAGACATTAGCACAACAATTAAATACCAATTCCACTTCGAGGTGGAATATCGCGGTATGTGGGATTTATAAGATATCATCCGCTATTATGCGGCGCATAGGGTCTCATCCGCTATATAATGCGGGAAATCAACAACTGCAAATACATATATAATACCAATTCCGCTTCGAGGTGGAATATCGCGGTATATAAGTTTAAATATAATACATCCGCTATTATGCGGTGTATAGGGTCTATATAACTGATAATAATTTATTATTCAAGCACACAATCAAAAATTTTAAATTTAACTATCACAATTCAACAATCAATCAATAATTGAAATTTTCAATTATTATAATTTGAGTGACAAGATCTCATCTTTTATTTGCAATCCATTCTAGCTCATTTCCATTCCGGCTTGTTTCTCCATTTTAGACCTTGAATAAACATTTATATGGATTATTAATCTTTGAATTAATCAACAATTTATTTCTTTAATTTAACTAATAATTAGCTTTAAGCTAACTCCTTTTTAAATAAAATATTTTCTAATCACCGAAATAACTACATAAGTTATCTAAACAAACTTATCACTAAAAGGAATTAGTAAATTGTATTCTTATTTTCCACTCCTCCTTATTGTAAACCTTTCCTTACTATAAATTTCTAATAATCTAAATAAACAGTAAGTCAATTAAACTTTTACTTAACATAAATTTTTCTATTTTCTAAATCTTATCTTTGAATATTTTATTTTCTATTTAAGTTATATATAATATAAATCTGACTAAAAATGTACTCATTAACAAATAAAGTTAACTGTTTTTTTCATCTATTATAAAAATTGCCTTACTGTCAACATAAATATACAATTTTTTTTTAAATTACCAAAAGTGGAAATTTTCCATTACTGTAAAGAAAACTTTCTTCTTCACTGCGTAAGCATCTCTGTGAAATAAAATTAATCACTCTAAATTTTAGATAAACTTAAATCAGATCAGAAAAAATACCTTACTGCTCCCCTACCCAAACCCCAACCAAAAAGACGATCGAACGAAGAGCCACCCCCAGTAATGCTCGACAATCCCACAACCCATCGAGTTGCCGACCAGACATCACTAAAACCGCTCGACCATTCGCCTGCAAAAATCAAGCAACGAGCTTCTTTCACCTCGACGTCGCCTCCAGGCAAACCATTCATAAGAGCGCCTCCTTCCCTTAAAATCCATCGACTGCTCGAAACCCAGATGCATCGCCGAACCCTAACTACATCGCGAACTCGCTTAGACTTCATCCCTTCGCGCAGTTCGCCTGAAACCCCCATCGCCGTTGACTGCATCGATAAGTGTCGCGCCCATGCCCTTGCTCCTTCCCATACTTCGTTTGCCAAGCTCGAGCTATCAACGCCGCCATTGACCCTCTATTCGAGATTAGAACTGAACGAATCGATCTCGATTTTTTTTATTATCTGAGGAAGAGGGCTTCGGCCATGATTTTTATTTTATAAATGGATCGGTTTGATTAATTTTTTCTTCGTTTAGCTTTCAACTGTCGCCCTTAAAGAAGACAGGGAAGGAAACACGATGGGACATTATTGTGTTCAAGATGACTTGCTGCCGTAGCCTGAAGTGATAAGAAAATAGCTGATGTGAAATTTTGACTAGTCAATGCAATTGTATTATTTATTTTTAAATTTAAATTATCCCAATATCGAAGCTCAAAAATCTCGACATCCTATCGAGGTGTGTCGCTAGGCGTTTATAATGTTATACGCCTATTCCAAACACAATGGAAAATAACACTAACAACAGTTTTATAGAAGGCCAATCCACTGCACGACCACCACTATTCAATGGCATGAATTACACTTATTGGTCTACACGTATGGGAATTTATATGCAAGCAAGTGATTTTGATTCATGGAATATCACACAGTCTGAATATCATATGCACACAACTGAATTTTCTACATGGTCAACACACAAAAATTAGATGCTACTACAAATGCCAAATCTATGAATAGTTGTTTTGCGCTTGGACAAGAATGAGTTTAATCGTGTTAGCGTGTGCAATTCTACATATGAAATATGGCGAACACTGAAAATAACTCGTGAAGGTATCTACAAGGTTAAACAAAGCAGGATATCTATGCTTAAGAATCAATTTCAAAATTTTAGAATGAAAGAAAATGATTCCATTAATGATATGTATTCTAGATTCCAAGATATTTATCACTCATTATTATGACAAGGAGAAAAATTCTCAGATTTTGATATAGTATCAAAAATCCTAAACTCTTTAACGGATGAATGGGAAAGAAAGGTCTTAGCTATTAAAGAAGCAAACGATCTTTCCACTATGAAACCAAAAGAGTTGATAGGAAATCTAATGTCATATAAAGTAAATTTGCAGGCAAAGAAAGTTCAAGCACGGGATAAGAAGAATCAAGTATTTCAAGCAGAAAAAGACGATTCAGATGAAGAGAATATGGAACTTATTGCAAAAAAATTCAAAAAGTTTTTGAAATTCAAAAAGAATAGCAAATTCAGAAGTAACAAAGTAACTCCAATAATAATACTAATAGTACTAAACCATTATGTTCAGTCATGGAATGCTATGAATGTCATAAGAAGAGCCGTATGAAGAGAGATTGTCCAAAACGTTAAAAAAAACAAATTCAAGAAGGACAAATTCAAAAATAAAGCTTTTTCATTCACTTAGGACGAATCAGAGTCATCAGATAGTGATAATGACAGCGACAGTGACAATGAACAAGTTAATGTATGCTTCATGGCCACAAAAGACGACGTAAGTTTTGATGATTTAGTATAAATTAATTCAGAATTAACAGATTTAGTAAAACAGATCAAAGAGAAGAATAAGGAATTAATAGAAAAACTGAATAGGTCAGCATTAGAAGTGAGTATGCTTTGAGAAGAAAATTCTAGAAGAGGAACTTGAGAATACTCAAGAATCTAATTCTAATTTAACTTCCTAAATATCTATGATTACTCAAGAATTAGAAATTCAGAAAAATAAGAATGATGATCTATCAGTAGATATTAAAGATTTAAAATCTGGCTATAAAGTGTTAGAATTAGAAAATTCTAGTCTCAAAGCAAAATTAGAAAATATTTCTAATTTTAACAAAGGAAGAGAGAATCTTTCTAGAATTATAGAAAATTCTCAATCTACATCAAATAAACCAGGACTAGGATATAAAAAATTATTTAAACCAGAATTTGGAAAAGGTTTGAATAACATTAAAAATAGGTTTAAAAAGGATATTAAATCAATAATTTTTAAGGAAATTAAAACTATAAAAATATCGATTTCTACAAAAAAAATTGATTAATAATAAATATATTAAGTCATTCATGAAAACTATTCATTATAAGGATAATTATGTTTTTAAAGGGAACTCTGAACCCTAATGGGTTTGGCTTCCTAAGATTTAACCATTAGGACACTAATGGAGGAAGTGGGTACCAATATTATTCTTTATTTTTTGCAGGTACCACTTAAAAAGAGAGGAAAATGGATATTGGAAAGAAGCTGCTCTAAACACATGACTGGCAATAAAGATATGCTAACCAACATTATCTACTCGAATGGAGGATCAGTCACATTTGGAGATAACTCTAAAGGTTATATCATCAGCAAAGGCGATGTCAATAGCAACAGTATCTTTAATTTACCTCTCATTACTAAAGTTTTATTAGTTAAAAATTTAAAACATAATTTACTAAGTACAAATCAATTATGCGATAAAGGTTTTAATATATCATTCTCAGAAAATAAATGCAATATTACTAATAAAAATCATGAGTTAATCTTTGAAGGTACGAGATAGAAACATTTATGTTTTAAATATGAATTTAAATAATAACTCTAATATGTGTCTGGTAGCAAAAGAAAATGATTCTTAGCTATGGCACAAATGATTTTGTCATATAAATATTAAGACTATGAATAAATTAGCCAAAAATAAACTAGTAAACGTTTTACCCGATCTAAAATTCAAAATTGACAACATCTGTGATGCATGTCAATTATGATAATTAACAAAATCTTCTTTTAAATCTAAGAAAGTAATATCTATAGAACAACCACTTGAACTATTACATATGGATCTTTTCGGACCTTCTCAAATTCAATCAATCAATCATAATAGATATGTGTTTGTTATTGTGGATGATTTTTCTAGATATATATGGACTATATTCATGAAAAATAAAAGTGATACTTTTGAAAACTTTAAAATATTTGTCAAAAGAATTGAAAATATTAAAGATTTAAAAATTAAAAATATTAGAAGTGATCATGGAGGAGAATTCAAAAATGAACCATTTAAACATTTTTGTAATAAGAAATAAATTAATCACAAATTTTCTTTTCCTAGAACACCATAACAAAATGGAGGTGTAGAAGGAAAATTAGAACATTACAAGAATGCGCAAAAACTTTATTAAATAGAACCACTTTACCAAAACATTTTTGGGCAGAAGCTGTAGCAACTACTTGTTATATTTTGAATCGTGTTTCTATACGACCACTAACTAAAAATACTCCATATGAACTACTAAATGGAAGAAAACAAATGTTTCATATTTTAGAGTTTTTTGTTCAAAATGTTTTATTTTAAATACTAAAGATCAACTCGGTAAATTCGATCCAAAATCCTGTGAAGGAATATTTATTGGTTATTCAGAACGAAGTAAAGCTTATCGAATTTTTAATAAACGAACTAAATTATTGAAGAAACTCTTCATGTTTCTTTTGATGAAAACTTTATCAATGAAAATATAAATAATATCAAAAATCACTTGGATGATGATGATATTATTCAAAAAGTTAATGATAATAATAATAATAGAGAAGACGAAAACATTATTCATAATGAAGAAAATATAAGATCTCCACCTAGAATTTGATGGGATCTCCCGTTCAAAATATAATTAGAGAAGTAAATTCAAACGTTAGAACTAGACATCAATTAAATCAAATGGTTCATATAGCGTTTCTGTTTACTATAGAACCTAAAAATGTAAAAGAAGCCTCAACAGATGACTATTGGATTCTTGCTATTAAAGAAGAACTAAATCAATTTGAAAGAAATGAAGTATGGAACTTGCCCCTAGACCAAGTGGTCAATCAGTCATTGGTACTAAATGGGTATTTAAAAATAAAGCCGATGAATTAGGTAATATACTAGAAATAAAGCTAGAATAGTAGTGCAAGGATATAATCAAGAAATGGTATTGATTATGAAGAAACCTTCGCTCCAGTCGCTAGATTAGAAGCCATACGCATTTTTTTAATCTTCGCGTATTTTCACAATTTTAAATTATATCAAATGGACGTAAAAAATGCTTTTCTAAATGGATATATTAAAGAAAATGTTTATGTTGAGCAACCTTCTCTTTTCATTCAAAAAAATTTCCAAATCACGTCCATAATCTAAAGAAAGCTTTATATGGTTTAAAACAAGCACTACGTGCTCAGTACGATCGTCTTAAGAAATAATTAATAGACTTTGATTTTGAAATTGGAAAGGTCGATCAAACTTTATTAAAAAGACTAAAAATGATATTTTAATTATTCAAATATATGTAGATGATACTACTTTTGGGTCAATTAATGAAAAATTATGTCAGGAATTTTCAACTATAATGACTAATAATTCGAAATGTCACATATGGGAGAATTATCATATTTTTTGGATTACAAATAGAACAATTAGAAATTGGAATTTTTATTAATCAAAATTTTTTTTGCAATAATCTAATTAAACGATTTGGTATGGAAAACACTACAGCCAAACCAACTCTGATGAGTACAACAATACATCTCGATAAAGATGAAGACAGCAAAAGTGTCGATCAAAAATTATATCGAAGTATGATTGGATCATTACTATACTTAACTGCCAGTAGACCTGATATAATGATGAGTGTCTGTTTTTGTGCTCAATTTCAAGAATATCCTAAAGAATCACATATGCGATCAGTAAAATGCATTATTCGTTACTTAAGCAAAACCAAAGATTTCGGACTATTTTATCCGAAAGAATGTCCTTTCGAATTAGTATCATATAGTGATGTTGATTTTGGAGGAAGTCGGACGGATTGAAAGAGTACAAGTGGGACGTGTCATTTTGTTGGATGTTGCACAGTCTCTTGGTTTGGCAAGAAACAAAACTGCGTTTCCTTATCGATGTGTGAAGCAGAATGTACATCTGCCGCTTTAGCTTGTGCTCAAGTCGTCTATATGCAACAAACACTAAAAGATTTCGATATACATTTAAATAAATCAATTATATATTATGATAATAATAGTGCAATAAATCTTTCTAAAAACCCATAAATCACTCACAATCCAAACATATTGATATACGACATCATTTTGTTCGTGATAGTATTGAAAAGGATTTAATAAATTTAGAATTTGTAAATTCAGAAAATCAACTAGCTGACGTTTTCACTAAACCTTAAATGAAAATATATTTATAAAACTAAGAAGAGAACTTGGAATAATGTCAATAAAAGAGTTATTGTAATATTTATTAAATAAATAGACAAAAACGTGAAAAATAAAATATACGATTTCTGACCATGATGGAATTTGAACTCCATCCATTCCCAAATTTCTAATGTCTATAGCCACTTGAGCTATGGGTGTTTCTTTTCGCAACATAGAGTCTACTTTTTGTTAAAAACAAAATTTTCAAAATTCAAAAATACTGAAGCTGACAGAGATTGAACTATGGTCTCTTTGCTGGAAGTCTCATGTGTCTACCAATTTGATTGTTATTTTTCTTGTTTAGTAATAAAAACCATCTTATCCTACATTAAATTAGCTCGAAACTCTGTTAACCATGCATTTTCAAATCATTTTCCTACCTTAAATCATTCTTATATATATGATCTAAAAATAATTTCATATTCCGACAATAGAAAATACAGGTTTCTACTCCTATATATACATGAATTTTGAAATGTTGCATGCACTTTTTTAATAGAATTGAAATACAAGCTTCATATATTTTCTTCATAATGGTGTCCCAATCTTAGATAACTCACACCTCTCCTATGCAATACCTTCCTCAGATAGCTATGGCCATCTATCACCTACTCCAACACCGAAATATAAACCGGTACGTGAGTGGGAAAGCTATCATACCGGTTATATACAGGATAATAAGAAGGGAAAACAAGCTACGTTTATCTCGCCATTGATTAAAGAGAAGGTCAATAATATTCATCATTATCAACAACAACAAATGGACCTACAACGTGAATTATATTTCGAACAAAAAGTGACGGCAATATGCTTAAATTTTTTGGAACAAATTGCAGTTAAAATTTGCAACTCTAAACTGATAAACACATATGAACCTTTACCAAAGCCTTGTTCATCGCTCGACCCATCAGCTGGATATCGAAATCCGTGGGATCCTTCTCCACGGTAGTCTCCTCAACTCCAAACTCATGGGATCGTAAATTATCACCAGCGATCACGTCATCTAAGTAGGATGATAAGGAGAAATCTAAAACTTCAAAGAAATCACATTCAAAATAAATCATATTTGTTGATGATCAATTTGTTTTTGAAATTTTATTGTTAATGCATATCTTCGTGAAATGATCAATAAATATATAAATAAATTTTTTAATTGGTATTGTATTTTTGTTGTTATATCATATGAAATCATTGTATAAAATTAGTTGCAATATAAAGCAAGCAAAAGTCACTGATAGAAGTCAGTCGACTGGACCAAAATGTCTAGTCGACTGAACACATTTCCAGAGTAAATAGCTTTAGCGGTCGATTGAACTTTTTAGTTCAGTCGACTAAACGACGTAACAGAGACGAAAGAAAACCCTATTTCATAAACCAATCACGTTCGTTTTCTCTCATAAACTCTTCCAAACTCAATACTTTCAAAACCCTAAACTATTCCTAAATCAAAAATTATCCAAATCATTAAACATCATGGCTCCTAGACCTCAGAAAAGACAACGAAGAACAACCTCAACCTCAACCTCTCTAGAACTAATTGATACTCAATTTGGTCAATGGATTTATAATCATGTGGTGGTTGAACGGTGGAACAAAATGAAGGAGTCAAGATTTCTAGAAGGATCATTTGTGGTTAACCCTGACTTCAACGCATATGGAATTCAAGATTTGGCAAGAAGAAATCGTTTGGAATCGTTATTAGACTATAATTAGAACAAGATAAAAAATAATCACACTACGGTTAAATTATTTCTTGCTAATCTCAATCTAGATCACCAAACTCCACGGAATAGAGATAATTGTGTTTGGAGTCTAGTTTGTGGATGACATGGATTTTTCTCTTTAGCAAGAATAGGACACATACTTTACACTCCGATAGATGGAATATCATTGGAAGACTTGAATTGCAATATTCGAGATGAAATAAGCCATTTTTCCTTGAAGATAATTTAAGAGAATTGAAATCTATTTCACTACAACCAACGGCAAGAATTTTACATCACGCCTTAATGAAAACAATACTTCCAAGAACCGGATCATATAAATTGGTATACCCGGAGAACTATGGAGCATTGTACGCTATATATGGAAACGTTCAAATAAATTGGCCGAACTTATTCTTGATGTACTACTATCAATTAAGGGAAACAAAATATAACCTACTATGGAGAATACATTATGAGATTACTTATGGACCTTTAAGTGCCAATACCTGTCTCGGACAATTCGATTGTAAAAACTCTTAATAATTGGACGATAAACCAAATGAAATTACCCCCATGACCCTCTGTATCATGACATTCCAAGAGTGGCAAAAACATCCCCAAGAACATCAAGAAGAAACACCACCACAAAGACAAGGCGATGAAATTCGAACCACTACACCTTCCCAAGGAACACGTGAAGCAATCGATCTTATAGCTCGCAATCAAGTTGTATTGGATTTACGTGTCAGACTCCTTGACAAGAAAATTGATAAGAAGTTCAATAAGATAAAGAGCTTCTTTGGCATACTACAGTATTGTCCCGCCTTTCCGCACGCTTTAAACCGACGAAAAACCACACACTTCAGACTTAAACCATACAGAAGGGCGGATTGTTATGGGGTAAATAAGAAAAAGAAGGAAGAAATAAAACAAAACAGAATCTTGCAGCGGAACGATAAAATATAATAATCAAATATATAGTTCATGAAGTTGTTTTACAAAATATTTGATTTTACTTATACAATACATATCAGAGTTACACATATCATAGAATGATAATTAGTGAAGCGGAACAGTATGGATGTAGTGGAAAACTGTAATAAATAATAATAAATCTTCGTCTTCGTCCTCCAGAGATAAAGGCTTCAAATCCTGAAATGCTCAGGCTGACCCGAGCGAATTGAAAAGACAAAACACTCGAGTCGGAACTAAAAGATCTTATGTAAGTTAAATAAACAGTAAATAATATGAGTGGAAAGGCGTCAGAGATGTTTATGGGATCTGACATCTCCTATCCAGTGTCAATGAGAGTGCAGTAACTCAAGAGAAGCTCGGGATTCACATCTCCTAAGGATCCGTTAAACTATTTACTATGCAGTAATATTTCACCATTATAATAATGTCTAATAGTAAAATAAACTTACTTTTAAATAGTGTTAAGGGGTTACCCATATAGCCCTTAACACAAATAATGCCAATGGTCTATACAGTACCGTAATACCTCCTGATCGGGAGGCTACCAGAGGATAATCCATAGGTACGACACAAATAGAAACTCGTAGTAAATGCTCGGTATAGTAGGTGAAACGGCACAACTAGGCAATGCCAGGGTAGATATACCAATTGCTATCCGAACTGATGGTAACACGTAGCAGCTACTACCGCCCACCTCGAACAACACCCCCAAAATCAAAAATCAAAAGCGGCCACCGAATCAATCCAAAGTCAGAGTATAATATCGAAGGGATGTGTCCGATAAGAGGGGCTACCTCCTGGGCCCGAGAATCGCTCCTGTTTTAGCCACCTTATGCCAACTCACGGGAGTCGGGTCCACGTATTTACCTTAATAGAACATCGCCACCATACTACTTCATTTTGGGATCTCCACCGCGTACACGGTTGTTAAAGTGGTTTTCGGAGTTGGCAAAGAATACGACAACTTTCAATCCCTGACTCTTCAACAACCAAACGTTATTAAAACACCGCGGTCATTTCAAAATAATTTATACTTCAAACCAGAATATAATATCCATTTCAAAACTATATAAATACAATATCATTTCCATTTCAAAACCAAACCAATATGATGTCGTTTTTTTAAAAAAAAGATCATAGTATTTCAAAGTTGTAAAATTTCAAAACAATAGATTTAAAACTATAACACTTCCAAACGTAATACTTTGAAATTGATAGCTTTGAAACATAACTTTCATCCTTACATGGATTAAGTATAAAAATATTTTATAAAACAAACCAACCTCTTAAATTTCACAAATCAATTCCAAAACAACCCGAATTGCTAAATTTTAAAATTTAATATATTTCAAAGCTTAAATATTCGATATTCCAAAACTAAATTTTATAATTCATATATATACAAATTTCGCTTTTACTATTATTTAGGTTTGAAATATTTGCTTGCTAAATCCAACATCCTTTAAATAAAACTTCAAATTTCAATAACTGAATATTCCTCAATTTATTCACTTAAATCACCTTAAGCCTGCATCAAGTTATAAAACCATATTCTTTTAAAATCTCAGTTTCAATAGGTTCCAAATGGATTCTTATTAAATATAACTCTTAATTAGATAAATCTCAAATTAATTTCCAAATTATCTTCTCAACCTTGATTTATAAAAATCAATATAAACTCTATATTTAAAATATACTTTAAGTAAATACTTATCCATATTATATTTTAATAAAATCAAGCTTTATTATTAAACTTATTTTATACTTTAAACAAATTTTATTCATAGATTAATCCAATAAATTAACTATATATAAAAGAACATTTATAATATATCCAACTCAATATCTCATAAAATCATATATTTCTTTACGAAACCATAGAAATCATTTCAGAAAATATTATATATCTATATACCACGGTGTATGTATATAATTTTCTACCCTATGGTCAAGTGATACAGATATTTATCATTTCAATTCATAATTTAAAATAAAAATACGGTTATATCATTTCAAACTGCAATCCCGAATGAAATAAAGTGCATAACAAATTTGCAGTTTAAAACAATATAAAATACAGCATCCATTCATCCAATATCAATCATCAACCATTTATTACAATCATCATCCAATTTAAACAATGACATCAATATAGAACATATAATAAATAACAGGTAATGACAGTCTATATTCAATAATAAATTAAACAATCTATCAAACTAGCAGTTCATATGCAATAATAAATTAAATAACAATTTAATTTAGTAAATTAAATTTAACTGGGATGATGATTTAAAAATATGCCGACCAATCATAAATAAATTTCAAATCACATCATATATCAATTTAACACACATAAGAAATTTTATAAGTTGTGAGTGGGTTAAAACACTCACCTTTTGAATTTAAATTGAATTTAAATCCAATTTAAACCCAAAATTTGAATGGTCTCCAAATTCGTCCAAACCAGAGTCAAAATGTTTGGAATTTAGATACGATCCTAACAAAAGAAACCGCACGTAAAACAGATATCGTATGTAAAAGTTATACAAATTTGAACGTTTTAAAATTAAATTAAATTAAATTAAATAAACAACTCACCCCCTAACCCAAGCCATGTCATCATCTTCACCTTTACTTTCATAACCCTAACAAATCGCGACCCCGGTTATACGCGTCACCATGATTTTTGAACGCCGATTGCCAACTCAGCCACGGCCAACGCCCCCTCTCCTGACATCGCCGAAACCCCCCAGTCCAACGCCGCTGCGAGCCCTCGATCAACGCGACACAAAATCACGCAGCCGCCGTCGTATTACCTAAACCCTAATTGAATTTATCGAGGCAATCTAGCCGTCGATTCGCGAAATGAACCACATGGATGCGCTCTCCTCTGTCCTCTCTACACGTCTGTAACCTTGATTTGACGATCTGACACAGTTGATCGTGGCACGATAAAATGCCGAGAATTGATCTGCGATTTCCGAACAAAGGGTGATCAAAACCAAAAAAGTACTACAGATCTGAGATGCGTACATCGAGAGCTTCGATATATAATTTTTCTAAATTTTTTTGAGGAGTTTGAAATTTGGCTTTGATTTTGAATTGCAGTTGGAATTAGGTGTTTGTCTGCCTTTGAACCGAGGAGGTGAAAGAAATTTGTACGCACAGACAAATGAGAATGAGGGAAAATTAGGGTTTATAATAGAGTATTTATAGACAAGGTTGAAAAAGAATAGATGGATCAGATTGGTATACGCGTTAAACGATAAAGTGACCCGAAAAGCCCGTTCTGACTCCGTAACGAAATTGGGTCAACCCGCATATCAAAATAGATGTTTTAAAATATTTTAAACGCAATGGAAAAGGTTTCAAGTCCAAATTCCATCGTATGAATAAGTTATGCTGAAATCAATATTTTTCAAATTGATTTCAATTTCATTGATTTCAAGGCGTTTCGAGTCCGTACGATCAGACAACAAGTCCGATCGCTACGAAACTTGAAATCCTACAAAAATTCACCGTTACGGATCCGATGAAACTGGTTTCATCGGAATCCGAGTCAATGGCCAAAATGGCTATTTTCCAGTTAATTAAATAATTTAATAATTAATTAATTAAATCTAATTTTTAAATTTTAATTTTAAAATTGACAAATTTTATCACCTTTATATTTCTTAATCATTTACAATGAACTAACAAATTTAAATGTTAATTTATAGTTGATTAATTTATCAATTTCCGTATTAGCCTTAATTCATTAAATTTAGAAATTATAAATATAATCCTCAATAATCCCATTTAATTAAATAAATTAATGATTATTCCATTCATTATGGTCAAATAGATGGATTTAACATTGGATTCAGAGCTATTACATTAATATCCTCACATTCCATCTAAATTCCCATTTATGTCATATTTAAATATTTAATTTCATTTAATGGAAATTAATCCTATTATCATAAATTAAATTCCAATATATTGATAAAACTTTATTTCCATTCTTTTTATTCACTAGTTATCATATTATAAAGAAAATTTACGTTATTCCCCATTATTACCTTAATTTATATTAACGTAACATTTAATTTAGATTTATTGTAATGATTCCCAATTCAATTGAATGAACTAAATATATATAACTCATAATAATTGTTGTCAAAACTCTTAATCACACATTTATAAGTTTATTATTTCCACTCCAATATTATAGTTATTTACAGAGTATTGGTTTTTATTCAATCATCATTTATTACATATATTAATTAATTAATTCAGTATTTAAGTTCGTTTTCCTATATTAAATTTATTACCAAGTATACATTTACCTTATTCTAATAAATTGGAATTCCATTCAATTACTATAAACAATCATTTTCCTATTCACACTTTATTATCAACCCATAATTATTGCAATTCATTATCTCATGTTGATTTTATCAAATTACAATTTATTACGTATTATTCCGTCAATTAATATACTTTGAACTTATTTCCCAATGTATTAATTGCAATCAATTATAACTTTACAGTTGGTTTCAATTAATTGGGATTGCACTAAATAAATTATTTATTTACTTTCATTAACATTATTACCTTTAATTGTAATTTGATTACCAGCCTTATTTAACACACTAAATAAACAAACATCATATATTAGTCACCTATTTACTTTTACCTACATTTACAAGTTTATTACTTACCATTAACACCGTATTATTTCATTAATTAATTCAACACTTACATTTTTTTAAAATTATATTTCACTTATAAACATATTAAAATGTTTCCATCATTTCAATTTTATACCACGGTGCAACAATTTACACTATTTCATTTCAATGATTTCACTGCCATTGTCAAAAATTAGTTTTAATTACCATTTCCCATAATGCTTCTTAACATTTACTTCAATATAAATTATAAAATTTTTATTTCTTTCTAAATTTACTTACAAAATCTTATTAATTTAGCCAATTTATTTATCAAAATTTACGGGTCGTCACACTCTCCCCCACTCAAAACTTTTCGTCCTCGAAAAGGAAAAAGGAGGGAAAAGAAGAATTAGGAAATCAATATATTTTACTTAAAACGTTAAATTTATAAACAGATAAATTTTCAAAATTAATTAATTTAGATGAATATACCAATTTATAACCATTAAATCTTTGCATACTCAAATTAATAAAGTTTGGAAAACAATTTCAAAATATTTTCTAAGTCCAAAATTTATGGAAAATTTCGGCAGAGTCTCCTTTGTACGGAGAGGCTCGGGAGAAAATATAATATTAAATATAACAAAATACAACAATATAATTTCCAAAATAATATATATCCCAACACGAGAAAATTAAAATAATAACGCTATAAACCGTAATCCGAGAACGTAACTATTTGTCGGGCAAACAACGCTTAAATTATGAAACCAAAAGCAGTAGCAATTATTTCCAGAACCTATATTTCACTTATATAATCCAAAAGAGTTAATAATTATATAAAATGAAATGTTAAAGTTGTTTCACCCATAAACAAACAAATCAATACAAACAACGATCACTTGCAACCAGGCGTACAACCATCACATAAAATCAACACAAATCAATCATTCATTCATATCAAACAGAACAAATAGTTGTTTGGGTTCAAAACTTCAAATTGTACAGAATGAAAAATAAACTACTAAGCGTACCATTTATTCAATAGTCTCTTATGAAGCTAAATAGATTATTCATACATCCAGACAATTTTAAAGTGTCCTTACCCAAACAACCATAAACCAAAACAACAACAATTCCAACCAATAGATCAAGTTCATTATTATTAATTTCATTTCATACATTTATTATTTGATTTCTTTTTTCTTTTCAATTAATACTTAAGTTTCTAATTGCTTACTTACAATACTTACTTTCTACCATATTTTATTATAGTACATTTCAATTATAACTTAAGTTCATAACCCTTATAACATCAAATTCTTATTTACTAAAGAAATTCATTGAACACCTTCATTCATAAGTTTACTTGTACAATTTCCATTACATTTGCTTATTAAACATTTAACTTTTAATATTTGGTAAGTTATATATATGCTTTTTAAGAATGTAATTGAAAGTTATACAAGTTTTTCTCAATTCTTAATTAATTAAATGTTCAATAATAATATCCTTTGTTTTACATGTTACAAATTTAAATTTTCTTTTTATCTAATTTATAACTTAGCATTAAATCTCTTATTTCCTTTAGAGGTTTCAATTATTAATTACCTACGTTCCAATTCACTACGATAATTGAAACTATTAATTAATGGAAACTTAAGAATTAAATAGCGGGTTTTATTCAAATCATTTTAAAATAATATGTAAATGTTTATACTTAAACTTATATGTCCAATTATACTTAAAACAATTAGAAATTATATTTGGTTATCAAAATAAATCTGTAGTAAACTACTACAGTGGCCTTCCCACTTCGAAATTCGAAAATGAATGTCGATGATGCGTGCACTCATCACCGAAATTATTTCCCAACGACAGAGCGGGGAGTACAAAACTTATTTCTTTCCAAAATTTCTTTTAGAACATTTCTTTCAAATTATATTGAAATATTTATATTAGAAAATACTTCTAACAATATTATTATTATATTCCAAATCATTTGAAAGAAATTTTCAAAACCACGAAACTTAAGTTCTAGATTTCCCATTTTCATTTATTTTATTTTCAATCTTATTTCAACTATTATTTATAAATTTCGTTACCTAACAACCAATATATTGCAACCAAATATATATATATATATATCATTTATAAAAATTTATTTTATATATAGAAAATATAATAGGCAAAGTTATTCCATTCACCTATATTAAAACAAATATTATGTCGGTCTGTCATATTAAGTGTTTAGAAATCCCTATTGATGTCATAGCGTCCCATGCACCTACCAGAATTTATAAATACAAAACGGAACAAATTAACACAATATTAAAATCTTTTTATAACACTAACAAATACGCTCTCTCATATATATACACTCAGCGACTCATCATAAGGTATTACTACCCTATTGATCAGAGTCAGACCCCACAAAGCTAAGGTTTATCACTAAACCAAAGCTATGATACCAGATGTAAAGTCCCGCCTTTTCGCACGCTTTAAACCGACGACAAACCACACACGTCAGACTTAAACCATACAGAAGGGCAGATTGTTATGGGGTAAATGAGAAAAAGAAGGAAAAAATAAAACAAAACAGAATCTTGCAGCGGAACGATAAAATATAATAATCAAATATATAGTTCATGAAGCTGTTTTACGAAATATTTGATTTTAGTTATACAGTACATATCAGAGTTACACATACCATAGAATGATAATTAATGAAGCGGAACAGTATGGATGTAGTGGAATACTATAATAAATCTTCGTCTTCTTCCTCTGGAGATAAAGGTTTCAAATCCTGAAATTCTCAGGCTGACCCGAGCGAATTGAAAAGACAAAACACTCGAGTCAGAACTAAAAGATCTTATGTAAGTTAAATCAACAGTAAATAATATGAGTGGAACGACGTCAGAGATATTTACGGGATTTGACATCTCCTATCCAGTGTCAACGTGAGTGTAGTAACTCAAGAGATGCTCGTGATTCACATCTCCTAAGGATTCGTTAAACTACTTGCTATGTAGTAATATTTCGTTATTATAACAATGTCTAATAGTAAAATAAACTTACTTTTAAATAGAGTTAAGGGGTTACCCATATAGCCCTTAACACAAATAATGCCAATAGTCTATACAGTACCGTAATACCTCCTGATCGGGAGGCTGCCAGAGGATACTCCATTGGTACGACACAAATAGAAACACATAGTAAAGGCTCGGTATGGTAGGTGACATGGCACAACTAGGCAATGCCAGGGTAGATATACCAATTGCTATCCGGACTTATGGTAACGCGTAGCAGCTACTACCTCCCACCTCGAACAGAACCTCCAAAATAAAAAATAAAAAATTGCCACCGAATCAATCCAAAGTCAGATATAATATCGAAGGGATGTGTCCGATAAGAGGGGCTACCTCCTTGGCCGGAGAATCGCTCCTGTTTTAGCCACCTTATGCCAACTCACGGGAGTTGGGTCCACGTATTTACCTTAATAGAACATCGCCACCATTCTACTTCATTCTAGAATCTCCACCGCATACACGGTTGTTAAAGTGGTTTTTGGAGTTGGCAAAGAGTATGACAACTTCCAATCCCGGTCTCTTCAACAACCAAACGTTATTATAACACCGCAGTCATTTCAAAATAATTCATACTTCAAACCAGAATATAATATCCATTTCAAAACTATATAAATACGATATCATTTCCATTTCAAAACCAAACCAATATGATGTCGTTTTTTTAAAAAAATCATAGTATTTCAAAGTTGTAAAATTTCGAAACCATAGATTTAAAACTATAACACTTCCAAACGTAATACTTTGAAATTGATAGCTTTGAAACATAACTTTCATCCTTACATGGATTAAATATTAAAATATTTTATAAAACAAACCAGTCACTTAAATTTCACAAATCAATTCCAAAACAACCCGAATTTCTAAATTTTAAAATTTAATATATTTTAAAGCTTAAATATTCGATATTCCAAAACTAAATTTTATAATTCATATATACACAAATTTCGCTTTTACTATTATTTAGATTTGAAATATTTGCTTACTAAATCCAACATCCTTTAAATAAAACTTCAAATTTCAATAACTGAATATTCCTCAATTTATTCACTTAAATCACCTTACGCCCGCATCAAGTCATAAAACCATATTCTTTTAAAATCTCAATTTCAATAGCTTCCAAATGGATTCTTATTAAATATAATTCTTAATTAGATAAATCTCAAATTAATTTCAAAACTATCTTCTCAACCTTGATTTATAAAAATCAATATAAACTCTATATTTAAAATATACTTTAAGTAAATACTTATCCACATTATTTTTTAATAAAATCAAGCTTTATTATTAAACTTATTTTATACTTTAAACAAATTTTATTCATAGCTTAATCCAATAATTTAACTATATATAAAAGAACATTTATAAAATATCCAAATCAATATCTCATAAAATCATATATTTCTTTACAAAACCATAGAAATCATTTCAAAATATATTTTATATATATAGACCACGGTGTCTGTATATAATTTTCTACCCTATGGTCAAGTGATACGGATATTTATCATTTCAATCAGTAATTTAAAATATGAATACGATTATATCATTTCAAACCGCAATCCCGAATGAAATAAAGTGCATAACAAATTTGCAGTTTAGAACAATATAAAATGCAACATCCATTCATCTAATACCAATCATCAACCATTTATTACAATCATCATCCAATTTAAACAATGACATTAATATAGAGTATATAATAAATAACATATAATTACTGACAGTCCATATTCAATAATAAATTAAACAATCTGTCTAACTGGCAGTTTATAAGCAATAATAAATTAAATAACTATTTAATTTAGTAAATTAAATTTAACTGAGATGATGATTTAAAAATATGTCGACCAATCATAAATAAATTTCAAATCACATCATATATCAATTTAACACACATAAAAAAATTTATAAGTTGTGAGTGGGTTAAAACACTCACCTTTTGAGTTTAAATTGAATTTAAATCCAATTTAAACCCGAAATTGAATGGTCTCCAAATTCATCCATATTAGAGCCAAAATGTCCGGAATTCAAATACGATCCTAACAAAAGAAACCGCACTTAAAATGGATATCGTATGTAAAAGTTATACAAATTTGAACGTTTTAAAATTAAATTAAATTAAATTAAATAAATAACTCACCCCCTAACCCAAGCCACGTCATCATCTTCACGTTTACTTTCAGAACCCTAACAAATCACGACCCCAGTTATATGCGCCGCCATGATTTTTGAACACCGATTGCCAACTCAGCCACGGCCGACGCCCCCTCTCCTGACGTCGCCGAAACCCCCCAGTCCAACGCCGCTGCGAGCCCTCGATCAATGCGACACAAAATCGCGCAGCCGCCGCCGTATTACCTAAACCCTAGTTGAATTTATTGAGGCGATCTAGCAGTCGATTCGCGAGATGAACCACATGAATGCGCTCTCCTCCGTCCTCTCTACACGTCTGTAACCTCCATTTGACGATCTGACACAGTTGATCGTGGCACGACGAACGGCCGAGAATTGATCTGCGATTTTCGGACAAATGGTGATTCAGAACCAAAAACGAACTGCAGATCTGAGATGCGTACATCGAGAGCTTTGATATATAATTTTTTTGAATTTTTTTGAGGAGTTTGAAATTTGGCTTTGATTTTGAATTGCAGTTGGAATTAGGTGTTTGTCTACCTTTGAACTGAGGAGGTGAAAGAAATTTGTACGCATAGACAAATAAGGGACAATTAGGGTTTATAACAGAGTATTTATAGACAAGGTTGAAGAAGAATAGATGGATCAGATTGGTATACGCGTTAAATGATAAAGTGGTCTGAAAATCCCGTTCTGACTCCAAACTAAATTGAGTCAACCCCTATATCAAAATAGATGTTTTAAAATATTTTAAACGTAATAGGAAAGGTGTCATGTCCAAATTCCATCGTATGAAAAGTTATGCTAAAATCGATATTTTTCAAATTGATTTCAATTTCATTGATTTCAAGGCGTTTCGAGTCTGTACGATCAAACGACAAGTCCAAATCGCTACAAAACTTGAAATCCTACAAAAATTCACCGTTACGGATCCGATGAAACTAGTTTCATCGTAATCCGAATCAGTGGCCAAAATGTCTATTTTCCAGTTAATTAAATAATTAATTAATTAAATCCAATTTTTAAATTTCAATTCTAAAATTGACAAATTATATCACTTTTATATTTCTTAATCATTTACAATGATTTAACAAATTTAAATATCAATTTATAGTTGATTAATTTATCAATTTCCATGTTAGTCTTAATTCATTAAATTCAGAAATTATAAATATATTCCTCAATAATCCCATTTAATTAAATAAATTAATGATTATTCCATTCATTATGGTCAAATAGATGGATTTAACATTGGATTCAGAGCTGTTACATTAATATCTTCACATTCCATCTAAATTCCCATTTATCTAAATATTTAATTTCATTTAATGGCAACTAATCCTATTATCATAAATTAAATTCCAATATATTGATAAAAACTTTATTTCCATTCTTTTTATTCACTAATTAACATATTATGAAGAAAATTTACATTATTCCCCATTATTACCTTAATTTATACTAACGTAACATTTAATTTAGATTTATTGCAATGATTCCCAATTCAGTTGAATGAACTAAATATATATATATATATATATATATATATATATAACTCATAATAATTGTTGTCAAAAATATTAATCACACATTTATAAGTTTATTATTTCCACTCCAATATTATAGTTATTTACAGAGTATTGGTTTTATTCAATCATCATTTGTTATATATATTAATTAATTGATTCAATATTTTAGTTCGTTTTCCTATATTAAATTTATTACCAAGTATACATTTACCTTATTCCAACAAATTAGAATTCCATTCAATTACTATAAACAATCATTTTCTTATTCACACTTTATTATCAACCCATAATTATTGCAATTCATTATCTCATATTGATTTTATCAAATTACAATTCATTACGTATTATTCCGTCAATTAATTTACTTTGAACTTATTTCCCAATGTATTAATTGCAATCAATTATAACTTTACAGTTGGTTTCAATTAATTGGGATTGCACTAAATAATTATTTATTTACTTGCATTAATATTATTACCTTTAATTGTAATTTGATTACCAGTCTTATTTAACACACTAAATAAATAAACAACATATATTAGTTGTCACCTATTTACTTTTACCTACATTTACAAGTTTATTACTTACCATTAACACTGTATTATTTCATTAATTAGTTCAATACTTACATTTTTTTTTCTTATACTTCACTTATAAAAAATAAAATGTTTCCATCATTTCAATTTTATACCCCGGTGCAACAATTTACACTATTTCATTTCAATGATTTCACTGCCATTGTCAAAAATTAGTTTTAATTACCAATTGCCATAATTCCTTCTTAACATTTACTTCAATATAAATTATAAAATTTTTATTTCTTTCTAAATTTACTTACAAAATCTTATTAATTTAGCCAATTTATTTATCAAAATTTACGGGTCATCACAACTACGGGAAGCTATCTCTTGCACCGCTATTTCATCTACCTCATTCGAAAAACAACCGGCACTGAAATTTACATGGACAACATCGGATGAGGAAAGATAAAGTGATATAGGCAAAGACAAGGGAAAGAGGCTAATGAATGCCGGAGATGACGAAGAAGAAGACTCCGATGAATGACAGGGAAAATGGAAGTAAAAGTTTGATTTTTTGGTAAATTTTATTTCGTGAAAAACTATGATATGCTTTATGATGTAATGTCTGTGATGTTGTGACCAAACGTTTGCACTTTCGTGATGTTTTGTATTCGTAAAACAATATTCGTGAACTACAATGGAAACTAGACTTCAAACCCGAGTACGCTATAAAGATCTTTGTTGTTTGTGTCGTGGTTATAGTTTATAATTGTTAAAATCACTCATCAAGTAGTTTACACACACTATACAAAAGTTTTAAATATATATACACACACACAAAATAGTGTCCATAAGTTCTCACTATGCAAAAAAGCACAGTTCAGTCGACTGGACCGAATTCACCAATTGACTGAATCTGTGTTCTTTGCACAGACATGCACACATGCACACCACTTTGAATATTCAGTCAACTAGATATTTTTGACCAATCGATTGACCGTACACAACTGCCATATTTCCTGAAGGGTTGCTTCTCTTTGCGAAGAGTAATGATCCAATTTAAAGAGTTACAGGTGCAAGTCTTGATTGAAACTCTTCGTGAATAGTAGTAACCTTATAAGCTATATACATATATATATATATATCTAAATCCATGATTTTAATCATCCAGTTTACTTCAATCTATTCTATTCTCTGATCTATATTTATTGACTATATTTCTGCATTCTAAAAGCTTTCAAATCGAAGATATATTGCTTGAATCTCAGATTAAATTATTATATACCTTGATTTAAAGCAATATCTTCCTTTCTAATCTTCACACACACAATATATACTTGAGGATTTGATTATAGGAAGGGTGTACTATCAAAGACAAATCAGTGTTATCAAGAACATAAAGCATCAACAACTTTATCAAAATTGTAGAAGTCTAGTTGTTTGTATCAGGCGGGAAAGTCCTCTTCGGCTGCTGAGGCGGAAAAATCCTGTTCGCCTGCTCAGGTGTTGTATACCTATTCCTTCAGGTAAAGTGAGGGGTTATTGAGTGAAATTCCAGAGGGTAGTCTGGGACAGGACGTGGGAAGTTCGAACCATTATAAAAACTCCTGGTATGCTTATTCTTATTTACTTTACTATTATTATCTTTTTTCACATTTAGATTATAATACATTCCATATTACACAGTCCTAAGTGTTAGCTATACGGCATATGAACTTTCAAACCTCGCCATTTCATTCGAATCCTAGGACAAAAAAAACAATGCCTTAACCCTAAAATTGCTTCGGCACACTTCCACAAACCTAGAAAAATGCCACGAGATGTTCATAAGTGCACCTCCACCTAAACCTCCTCCAGGCCAAAATTCATGTCACGAAATTGAGTATATCGCCCGAATTCCATCTTAGGCCCAATTCTGTTCAACTCCCCCTATCAATCCAAATACGTAACTAAAAATCATCAAAAATACTTCAAAAATCATCATTTCCAAACACATACACAATCATGAAATCAAAGTTCTAATTTAGGAGATCCAAATTTTGATCATTTATGAGTTGTTTGCTGTACGATATACTTTTCTTACTCTATACTCAAAGATATCAAATGAAATAATTTTAAAAAACTATATTCAAAATCAATCGGGTTTGCTTTTGGAATCGACGCCTAAAACAAATTATATAAAGAGATATTGATTTTCAAAGTTGTTAGATGTCAATTTTTTCAAAGCATATAGGTGTTTTGATATGCTACTGTATGATCAGGTGGCCAACATTCATATGTACATGCATTTTTACATATTAGATGCTTATATCTTGTCCCAGATCAAAGATTTAACAAAATACTGATTTATACTTATGAGTAAAAAAACAATAACCAAAATAAAGCTGTTAACTCACCGTTTTATATACAACTGCTTTGTTTTCTTGCTTCAGGCTTTATTACTTGATTTTTCTTCTTTGATTTCTTAATGGCAGATTGTCTTTTTTTTTAAACTAAGATGGTGCACGTGAACAAGGCAGCAATTTGTATATGTATATATATAGAGTGGAAGTATACAGTAGAAGCTAGGACTGAGGCATTTGTGTACAGGTTCCCACTTTATTAATTTCATTTTATTTTTAATTTATTTTCTTTTTGATTTGATAAAAAGGCTGATTTTATTTTGATAAATTGTTGATTTGATTTGATTTCATTGTATGTTGATTTGAATATTGAATGATTTGATTTATTTTGTGCTTGAGATGAAGTTTGCCATCATGGTGTCCCCTTATGTGCTTATATATACACACATATACATACTTCATATATATATATATTTGTAAATAGATTTATACTTATTTACATATACACTATTTTATATTAGCATATATATATGTACCTATTTACTAATTTATGTAATATATGTACCTATATATTTACTTAGTTTAACATATATATTCACATACCTTTTAAATACACTCATGTTTCACATATATAGATGTATATATATACATTCCCATATGCACTACATTTTATAGACATATATCCATATAAGCATGTGTGTGTGTGTGTGTGTGTGTGTGTATTCATAAGTTTGAAATTGACATTTTGGAGTTTATACATCCAGCGCACGCGCTCACACACACACACACACATATATTTGTCATATACTATACTTTTATAACCATAATATCTATACTTACATATTTATATATTTTTAATCATCATAAAGCTTGTATATATTTGTACATATACACATTTGTCGATATTTTATCTTAAGTTTAAATGGTGGAGTTTATATACATTTTCTATAAAAATCAATCATACCCAGAAATTTTGTAATTAGAATTATATAGTTTTTTTATTTGTTAGAAAATTTATCTATTCAACTAATAAAAATTTATATTCCAATAAATTAAAATTAGTTAATTGCCCAATATCCGATGTTTGAAAATCCGGGTCATTACATTCCTTCCCCTTTAGAATTTTCGTCCTCGAAAAGTAAGGAAACGAGAATTTGAATTTTGATGTGTATTATTACTTAAATCATTTTTAAACATTCTAACTCCTTACTCTTTCATTATACAATTTAATATAATTTAAATTTTATAGTGTTACCAAATTAGTTTTATATAAAAATACTTTTCATAACTCGATGTCTTAACAAGTCCATCCTTGTTCTTACATAAATTTAGTCATACGTTGATCAGGCGTAGGACTGAAAATCTATAAGTACTTAGTAAACTCATTTTCAACACCCAGTGAAAATACTTGTAAATCTCTTTTCAAAAAATGCTATTGAAAGTATCACCCCCCCCCCCCTTTACCACCATGGGTCGCAGTTAACACGATGATTGCGTCGCCATCCCGGCGAAATCCATAAGAAAAATGTAAGCATCCGGACCTCTCGACTTTCGCCATAGGAACCACAGATCGCAGCTACAACAAGGTTGCGTTGCTCTCACAACAAAACCGTAAGCAGTCTGTAGGCAATCACTGCCCCTCAAATTACGCTGCCAAAGAAACTAAACCACACAGATCGCAGGCTACCCAAGGTTATGTCACTATCCCAGTGAAACCCAATGTATATTGTAGGCAATCATTGCCACATGAATTATGCTATAGAACCAAACCATATAGATTGCAACCTATCGATGTTACGTCGCTGTCCCAGTGAAATCAAACGTAGATTATAGGCAATCACTACCACCGGACTTATGCTATGAAACTGCGATAGATCGCAGTTACACAAAGGTTACGTTGCCGTTACAGCAAAACCCTTGTAACTATATGCATCATCACCACTGGACTTATGCTATCCAACAAATGATCATTAGGAACTCATTGAGTTTTGTCCGAACGTCCTCTGGGATCCTAATTCTCATTGAATCCACCCTTTGGATTCTTAGGTAGAACCACCCAGTGGATCTCCTACTATAAGTTTTGACTTTCATGGGGGTGCCTTTCCGTACTTTTGCCTCAAAACATATTTTCCTATATACATATATAGTACATTCCAAATCATACTCTTTATATGTATCACATACAAACTTTATCTATATAAAATCAATATCTTCAAAATCGATGCTTTTCAAAATTCGGTTTACCCTATTTCCAAAATTGACTATTGGGAAAAATCAAAAGCCTTTTAAAATCAATGGGTTCCAAATCCTTTTCAGTTTCATTCTCATATACATATAAAATCATTCTTTCAACTTGAATAATTTTTGGATCAATAATTTCTGAGTCCATCCCATACTTATATAAACTCTATTTAGCATTCCAAATATCTTTCAAAGATCATTTCTTCTGGTTATAAATTCAACAAGGGGGGTTGTGAATATATAACAAATATATATAACCGTATTTATGCCAAATCAAATATACCCAACTTCGATTACTTTACCAAGTTATTTGTCACATTTCTTACTTCTTACAAAGTAAGTTTTAGTTATAGTACTATCCAGTCTTTATTTTAAAATCATCATATTTTTCTTAAAATATATTATTTCACTTAAAAATCATCTTTGTCTTAATAGCTTGATTTCGATTCCGATTTAGAATTGCTTCGTATTTCCATTTGGGTTATCTTCAATTCATCCCAACTTGTATTTAGATCCATAATTTAAATATAAATAATTTCCACCCTGACCAGCTTGAATTTTGAAAATAGGTTGAATAGTTTTAAACTAGTTAATTAGTTTATATAAGATAGTTTGAGGTTTAAAAGAATGGTTTATGTAGTAAATAGCTTGGAAAACCAAAATAATCTGAATATTTAAGAAGGTAGATTTAAAATAGTTTAGATCAAATAATTTATTTGGAAATAGTTTCAAATTCAAACAGATTCAATTCCCAATCTTCGATTCAACTCAATTTCAGTCTCCACATTAGTAATTTAGTAATTATAAATTTTCGTTCAAACCAATATAAAAAGTGATTTTGTATTAGACCGTACTTCTACACAACATTGATAGACTACAACACTAGCGAGTTCAAACATTACATCCATTTATCCATATAAAAGTCTTACAAAAGGTCGTAAATCTAGATGCCTTAACAATAGCCTAGGGTTTAGAAAAGAACAGGGTCCTAGCATCCTTCATAAAAATTTCTTTAAGGACTCCCTACCAACTTGCCAAACCCGTCCATGCAATCTGTAATAGAGTGTCCCCACTTATAGCATTTTCCATAAAAGAATTCCATACATCCATCTTTATGGATGACTTTCATGTCTCCCATAGGGTGTTCCACAGCTTTCTCTTTCTTCCATCTCATAGGACAACTCCTAGCGACGTGTCCCATCGTTTTACAATGGTAGCAAATGGTTGATCCGTCGAGCGGTACCATGGGTTTACGTTTCACCTTCCTCACTTTAGGGAAATGGTTTAGAAAATGTCTTTTTTTTACGCTTAAAATATAAAATCTTGGAGCAAAACCGTTTGACTTCTTCATTCTTTTCTGGTTTACCGCACTTAGCTACGTATTTTCCCTTACCGTGACATCTACAACATATGACATTATCATAAGGACCCGGTCCAGCCCTTTCCCTAACCCGTTTCTCATGTTCCAATATTGCTTCTTCTGTGCCTTACGTGCAGCTACTCTCTACTCTCTACGCCTTGGCTTCCATTCTTCTCCTTTTTTCATCTTTTACAACTTGGACTAGATTCTAGTGGGACTTCCTAATCTATAATTAAAACCTCGATTGGTCGAATTTTCAAATTTATTCTTATTTCTAAATATTCCTTTTTACCCTGTTATTTTCATAATTTAATCCACTAAGTTGATAATCTGGTTCATTTTAATTTCCAGAGTTCGAAACCCGTTTTATTCCATTTAACTTATTAATTTAAATTTTTACACCCCAAATTTAAATTTCTTATCAATATGACCTTCCACTTATAAGCTCAATACTTATACGTTTTAAATTTTTGTGCTTAGCTTCAAAACCTCACAATTTAGATCCATTTTAATTTATAAGCCACATCTATAACTTGCGCTTATAATTTTATTTCCTTAAACATTTCCCAATGTTTTATCATTGTTTTTTTGTAATAACATCCTTTATTAAGGCACAACAACCGATTTATGATAATAATCAATATTATCATATCCAAAAACTAAATACACCATATATTCCATCATTTTCTAAAAAAATGCAATCAGGGTAAACTTATTTCATTTCAGAACACGTTTGAAAATCATTCTCGTAATCTTCGAAATTTAAATTTTGGTTTTTTGTCTATTTTAGCTTAACTTATTTGTATAGTTCATTCTTATCAAATTCCCATTTGGTAATATATATGTTACCACTTAAATTTAATAACTTTATTTGATTATACTATTTACAACCAACCACCTTAATATGCTATTATAATTTTAGAAAAATTATATATATATATATATCAAAATAAAATCTTATAAGAATTATTTTTAAAACCGTTTTTAAAATCATTATATAAGAAAATAACAAGTATGCCCTCATACATAATACATTCAACTCATTCTAGGGTACTACTAACCATATCTCTAATGAGTAATCCCCACCAAAGCCAAGGTTCTCGCTTAGTCTTCAGCTCTGATGCCACGTGTAACGACCGAGCGAGTTTTGACCCCTGAAAATTGACACTAATACATCCCTGTATAGGGTGTCGAGCAATCGAGTGCTGCAAATACTAGGTTGTTATGGTTTAAGAAGAAAAAGAGATAGAAGGAGAAAACAGAAATAACAGCACAGAATCTCACAATCGCAGCAGAATAAGTTATAATGTATAATAACAACATTTTATACAAAGGAAAGCTATAAATGTTAATACATACAAGTTATCAGAGTACAATCATCAACAATAAACCTGGATAGTTATAAATACTTGTCCTTAAAAGCTGAATATACGGCCTATAATACGCAGCAGAATATAATCAAATACGTCTCTTCCATCCAGCTTGTCTCTTGAGCTCCAAACGTCCTAACCTGAAAAAACTGTAATACTCGGTCTCGGGCATTACAATATAGTAACACCCAAGTCAGGCTGGAAACCAGCGTGAGCAAAACATACTTAATTTGAAATACCTAAGCTATAAAATCTTTTAAAAACAAAGGTAACTCGTACAACACGACGAGTTTTTATTTGATTATAACCAAAACACTTTTAATAGAAATCCGTCGATATTATGAAAATGTCTAAGTATAAGTACTTACTAAAATAACGAATTCATTGAATTAACGAAATTTCAGCATATTAGACTTTATAATCAAACCCGTAAAGGTTCGTCATGATTATCGAATCAAAGTGGTTTCGGATAACAGTGATATCCAATCCCGATCTCTTCGAATCTGAGTAATAAATTTAAAAGCGTAAATTGTTTAAAATAAAAATTTTATATTTAGGGTGACAATATCCTCATATGGAACATTATTACAGATGCTTATCTCCAAATAAATGCATCACCATTTTGTTCTAACTATTTTAACTTGTCTGATCACTTGATGGCACAGGCAGGAATAATTGAAATAAATATCCAATAGAGTTAATCCAGGATATAGATTGCTAACCAATTTAACGATCAATACCCAATATCAAAAGATACACACATCAGGGTTTAATTAACTTTAATTATCCGAAACCATTTATGTTTAATCCAAATTAATTACAAGTTAAAGAAATTAAAAAAACAGTTTATTATTAGTTAATCAAAGTTTAACCCTCTATTTAATATCTAATTTGTAAATTTTCTTAAGTTTAAGTCAAATAGTAATAATATAATTAATTACCCATTAAATTATAAAATATCATTAACTCTAAATTACGGATTTAAAATGACAATTAGTAAAAATAAAGGAGATATAAATTATTATATATATATATATATATATAAGTTCCATTTTTCTTCTTTTTTTCTTTTTCTCCTTTGTTTTTTGTTTTCTCTTTTCTTTTCTTTCATTTTCTTCCCTTGGCCTACTTATTTCTTCCCGGTCCATTCTCTTTTCTTCCCCTCTCCTTTCTTTCTTTCCAGTTTCCTGCTTCCTTCCACTTTTCCTTTCATCCATTCAAGAACCCCACGTACGCACTTGCCCATTCCCTCTCATCCGCCGCCGACCATCTCCACATGTCGTCCGTGCCCCTCTCAACACGATCGACCACCTAGAATCCCTCGACGTACTCCGGTTTGAAAAATCGAACACCCAACTCAACTTGGGACCAACCATCCCCGCCTACAATCGCCTCGCCACGATGACACAGGTCCCTATCAGCCACCGAACCTTGCCTACGTCGTCACCATCATTCCCTTAGCCTAACCCCTCCATGCGCATGCCTTCCTTGTCCTCTCCACCTCGCCATTTCATTCGAACCTAAAGACAGAAAAATCAATGCCTTAACCCTAAAACTACTTTGACACACCTCCAAAAAACCCAGAAAAATGCCACGACATTTTTCGTAAGTGTGCCTCCATCTAAACCTCCTCCAGGCCAAAATTCATATAGTAAAATCGAGTACATCGTCTGAATTCCATCTTAGGCCCAATTCTGTTCAACTCCCCCTATCACTCCAAATACGTAACTAAAAATCATTAATAATCCTTTAAAAATCATCATTTCCAAACACAAACACAATCATGAAATCAAATTTTTAATTTACGAGATCCAAATTTTGATCACTTATGAGTTCTTTGTTGTAAGATATACTTTTCTTACTCTATACTCGAAGATATCAAATGAAACTAATTTAAAAAAACTACATTCAAAATCAATCAAGTTTGCTTTTCAAATTTATGCCTAAAAAAATGTATAAAGATATACCATTTTTAAAGTTGTAAAATGTTAATTTTTTCCAAGAATAGAGGTGTTTTGATATGCTACTGTAAGATCAGGTGACCAACACTCATATTGTAACGATCCGTAATTTCGCTACTTTGATTTAAATTAAAAATGGTTTAAAACCTAAATAAAATATGTTATATATAATAAATAATAATAGAGAAATTATTTATTCTTATAATTAATAATTAAAAAGTATAATTTTGGATTTTAAAACAAATCAACAAAAGTTAAGTTTTGTTTAAAATAAATAAAGGCTAAAATAAATAGGTTTAAATATTTATTTAAAAAGTTAAATCTTATTAAAAACATCTAATAAATATAATAAAAGTATATTGAAAGACTTAAAAGTATATTGATAATCGTTTTACAAAATAACCAAATTTCGTCGCATTTTGTCAGTTTTACATACATTGTAAACTTAAAGATTTTTAAATTATTTAAATATGTTTTTAAGATATAAAGAGACATGTTTAATTTATTTAAAAGAAGAAAAAGTTCATTTTAAATTTGGTTTAGATAAATGAATAGTTTAACAAAAACGTCAAAATGTGACGGGAACACGTTTTGTCGAAAATTAGTGTTTTGTAGGTTAAAAATTGTCGTAATATTGTCGCACTTTTATTTTCTTATATATGAACATATATTCAAATAATATTAGTATTATTTAATTGACTAATAAAGTTTACTTTTACTAAATAAGTTTAGAAAACAATTAGCAAAAATAAACACAAATGGACAAAACATGCCACATCAAATCCAACCAAATCCTTTCTTTTCTTTACTTAAATATTAAGAGATTAAAACATAAAGTGATGATGTGATAAGGTGATTGTATGTGTTGAAAAAGTAAGATAAAATCAGGACATTTTGGTAATTTTGTAAAAGGTTAGTTTTGTAATTCACCACTCCTTACTTTTCCTATAAATACCCATACATTCTTCTCATTTTATTCACACTTCTCATTCTTCTTCTTCCTTTAAGCTATTTTAATGGCTTCTTCCTTTAAGTGTGGTAGGAGTGTTAAAAATAGTGGAGTGCTTAAGCACTAATCCATTTGTTACTCTCTAACCTCTTCTTAATTTACTTCTTCCTTTTCTCTTCTTTAATGGCGCTTGGCCGTGAGAAATATGGAAGAGGAAGGCTATGGCCAAGAGCAAGAAGAGATGTGGGGTGGTGACCGAGCACTTGGAAAAGATGGAAGAATGTTTAGATGGTGGTTTAGCAAAGCGTTGGATTAAATGAATGTTGGCAGAAAGTTAAACATTTTGGTTAGTGGTGGGAAATTCTCATCACTTTTTGAATTATATTGATTATCAAGTTTAATTTCTATGATAAGTAATCAACGTTTTATGATATGAATGTTTGAATAATTATTTGAATGTTGGATAATCCATAGAAATGTTATGACATTTACGGTATTGAATATGTTAATGTCATATGATTGTTTGTATGGTTGTGATGTTAATATGGACATCAAATTTCTATCATTATTGATTAAGTATTCCCTTTTTATGAGATACTTTTGAAAAATAAGCCTCTTTTCAATTACAATTGAAGTTAAAGTAAAAATAAAAGAGAATTTAAAATTTGAGGCGAAACGGGATTAAAAAGGATAGTTAAATTGAAATTGAGATGAATAGTGAAATTGAAATTGATTTTAAAAATGAAATTGAAATTGATTTTGAAAATTGAAAGTGAAATTAAGGTTGAAATTTAAGTTTAAATTGAAATTAGATTTGAAATCTAAGTTTTAATTGAATTTAATTTGAAGTGAGAATTGAAATCGAATTGAAATTGGAATTTAAAATTTAATATTAAATTAATAGGAATAAAATAATATTATAATATAGTAATAGTGAAAATTCATTTTAAAAGCCTTAAAAGGTGAAAATATTGATTTAAAATGATTTGTAATGATTTTATAAGTGATAAAATTCAGTTCGAATAGATTATTTCAAATATTGAAAAATAAGTTAAAACTAGGTGCGTTGCGCAATGGTAATTTGCGATTTCGCGTCGAAAAGTTCAAAAGAATTTGTAGAGTGGAATATAGCTCAGAATTCTTCGAGATAAGAAAATTCTGAACTATTATATCCATATCTTCTAAACGAAGAAAGAAAATTAAAATTTTGTTAAGTAGATTTTAAATTAAGTCCAAATCAATTTTCTAGAAAAATCGTGCTAGTGTACTTAAGTGACCATAACAGGAAATCCGTTTAAATGAACGTTTTTAATTATGGATAAATATGGAATAACTTCCATAAATCTATTTAAATAGTTTGAAAGAGATTTGAAGTGGAAAATACTAATTTTCAAATATTTAAAAGTTGTTTAAATCAAATAAGCTTATATAGCACTTTCCACAGCACTTTTATGCTGCGAATTCTATAACTTTTTGAATATGAGTTTAAACGTGACGATTTTTCCTAGAATCTATTGTGAATGGTTTTAAAATAATAATTAAGTAATTTAAAGATGATTTGGATGTTTTAATAAGAGTTTGAATAAATGGTTGAGAGTGATTGTATATACCACTTAAACAAAATGTAAAGAATATTGAATCTATTAACAAATTGAGTATGCGGAAACTACTAGTACATTTTTCTGCCTGTTAGTTTAAATAAGATTAGGGATGGAGCAACCAGTGCCATGAACTTACCTGGCCTATGTTTTCTTTTCTTAGATGAAGGGTGGAATAGATTGAAAGGAAAGCCCAGATGCTTTAAAAAGATTGCATTAAGTTTCTGGAATAAAAGAAGATCAGTATTGTTTGCACCGAAAATGGTCACAATCACCCGATTGTCGATGAAAGCACTCGTTAACAATCACAGATCTTAGATAGAAAGTATATAGAGAACAAAAATATCAAGAACACTCAAAATATCAAAGAAAAGCAGTAGAAACACCCGATTTATATTGGTTAGGCGTTGTAGCTTACGTCCACTTTGCAGGGTTGCTGCTTTATAGATTTTTATTCGTTGGTTACAATGAGTTACAATTGATTACAACAGTACAATTGAAGTGTAGGGATGATTCCGGCAGAGTAGTTGTGTAGAAGAACTAGAAGATTCCCTTTTCTGAAGCTCTTGGGATGATGTTTATAGACGTTGGCTGCAAATATCTCACTCAGATCTCGAAAGACCTCTTCTTGCACGCGAGCGACGCGATCGATCCCACGTGATTTGCACTTGATTTGGGATCAATACGAACAACATTCATATCGATCGTAAATTCATCCAATTGGGTCGGGATCGACTGTGAATGTTGCTGAGGATGTACGCAAGCTTTTGTGAAAATTTGGTAGCATTTGGACTTGTAGATTATGAGTTATGATCGATGCAAACTTGTGTTTTCTTTAGGCTGCCTCGTTCGTATTGATACCCTTCATATCACTCTTATTCGCATCGGTCCGAGCACGTGTCTGCAGGTTGACATGGCACTAAATTCTTGGATAGATCCACTTTTCACGCCGAGTGATCGAGTCTTTCCTATGGATGCGCCTCGTTTGTATTGATACAGCTTGGCCTTGTTCGTTCGGTCCACTGCCACCTGTTCGTATCGATCACTTAGTGGTTATTTCGTATCGATAGATGGATGACTTCTTCGTATCGATCACAGAGTAGTCACTTTCGTATCGATAGGTGATTCCATATCGACCTGTGGCCGATCGACACGAGCTATATGAAACTAGATCAATATGAAATAGACTCCTGCATTACTCATCGATGGACACGAAGTAGACAATCATGGATGGATACGAATTGGATGTTGATCGACCGATACGAACAAGTTGGAGATGATGGATCAATACGGAACCATGTACGTTTAATGGATACGAACAAGATCGATACGAAGGAGGCCGCCTTTGGATGGATACGAAGAGTGTAGTTCTGAATGGATGCGAACAGAACTGATGCGAAGAGGGAGAAACGATGGATATGAACGAATTGATTTCCAAGTTTGCATCGATCATATCACGAACTCGAATTGACTTGAAATTTGAAACGTTGGCTTCCATGGCTTTGTTTGTCGTGTCTTTTCAATTGTAGCTCGATCTGGACTCGGAAAACAATTCATCAATATCCATAGTGGGCCTGTGTATAATCGATCTTTGGGACGAACTGACTTTAATTTTTAGTCAATTTGTTGGTGTCACGGCCTTGCCAAAAGGTGGGATAACACTTGCCCCCCAAAACATGCCTTGCGATAGGAATGTGTGTTTTGTAGTTCGATAAGCTGGATGTTCGTATCCTGTTAATGACCTGCAAAGAGATTGATAATCTTGTCTGACTATGAATAATGATCGTTCGCGGTCGGATGCCGTTCACGGCGAATTGTGACCGTTTGCGGTAGGGTTCCATTCAAGGCGAATTGTGACCGTTCGTGGTCGGGTGTCGTTCGAGACGAATTGTGACGTTCGCGGTCAGGTGCCGTTCGAGGCGAATTGTAACCGTTCCCGGTTGGGGTGCCGTTCGAGGTGAATTGTGACTGTTCACGGTCGGGTGCTGTTCGAGGCGAGTTTTTATGCCCGCGGGGGACTTAATATCATTAATGTCAGATTTCACGTTCGAATGAATTTCTGAATTTTTTGTTATGGCAGTTTATAGCCATCTCAGAGCATGCCCGAGGACCGTTCGTGATCCCGTACATGTGTAAGTGGTTTAGCCATTATGGAATTACAAATAGCAGATTTATGTTCAAAATGAGTCTTTCAACAAAAATGTCCAACAAAACCAAATTCAAACATGAGAAATAAAAAAACAAAAGCAACACAGAGACGTCAAAGTGCAAACACCTACACCGTTGCGATTAGTAGCCTTATCAGAGCATGCCTCGGGATCGTTCGCTGTCCTATACATATGTAAATGACTTAATCACGTTGGCATGGAGTTTTCCACATATTCATCATTATTTCAATCAGTTGATGACAAGCTGACACCTCGATCCTGAGTTATTCCCAGTTGATGCAGGTGGTGGTCGTTCTTGCTCCACCGTCGTGGTTCGCCTCCTTGGGTAATGTAATAGCATGCAATTCCGAATATGCCATTTTATCTCATCCCTTAAGTACCTGCAATCACTGGTATTGTGACCGCTTAGCTCACGGAATAAGCAGTACTTGTCTAATTTCCTTTCATTGTTGGTCGGATCCCTCCTCATTAGCTTTCGATAACGAACCTACCTCCTGATGTCCTGGTAGATCCATTCCAAAGTTTCGTTCAGCTCCATATAACAGGTGAATCTCGGTTCCTTTCGCGGTCCTTTTGATTCATCGTCGGCATCCTCAGTTTTTCGTTTTACTTTATCCTTGCCTGAATCTTTTTCGAGCGGACCTCCGCTTTTGACTGCATAAACATCAACTCTCTCTCCTTCTTCTCTTAGCATTTGCATCCTCTAATCGTAGAAATCCTACGGCCTCATGATTAAAGTCCCCTAGGTCCATAGGTGCATCCCTTGTTAGTGAATTTTTGAACTTCGTTCCATCAACTATGCCAGATACAGCTGCCATTAAGACAATGGATGGATCTGGGCGATCCACTGATGTTGTTGCTGCATTAAATCATGTTAAGAAGTTTCTCAAAGATTCTTCAGTCTTCTGCTTCAGTGCCGCTAGACTCATCACATTCTTGGGCCTCAAGGTATGAACTCTAAAATGCCTCATGAACTTCTCAGTCAACTCGGTCCATGTTCCAATGGAGCCGCTTTCCAATTGCTTGAACCATAATGCGGCTATATCTGTGAGATACAATGGGAAACACCGGGCCATGACTTCATTCGATTCCCCCAGCACTTCCATATGTCTCATATATCTTGTCAGATGAAAAGCTGGATCTTTCCTTCCATTATATGTCTCCGATGTCGGTAGCTTGAATTCAGGTGGATTCCTGGCCTGCCTAATTGCGGGAGCGAAGGGGCTCCTGTTAACGTCTTCCAAATCTCTATTCACCAGTCCGCCTCTCATGGCTCCTCTGACCATCTCCCCCAATACGTCACCATCGCCAAGCAATAGTCCTTATCCATTGCCTTAGATCTGCCTCGTCGAGTGCACGAGGGAATCCTGGAATCTGCTCTTCTGGACGGGTGTCCATTCCTCTATTAATGCCGTGTCGGATAGCTCCACCTGGTATCCTACCTGAGGTTGGATCAATATGCTCCTGGGGAGTGCCCCTAGCTCCCGGGCCGCTCCTGATGGTCCCGCTCTGTTCTGGGTTCTGATTTCTCGATGCTCCTGATATCTGTCTCTAGCATTTCGTGCCTAGTGTTTCCTTGAATCAGCATTCCAACTTGTCCATCTTGTTGGAGTAGGTTTTGCATCATCTCTTCTTGTCTTTTCAGCATTCCTTCTTGCATAGCTTCCATCATCATCTCCATCTCATCTCCGGTGATGAAGACTGAGGCTTAATTCACTCCTAAAGAAGCCTCTTGACTTCCTTCATGCTGGCTTCTTTTGGTCCTTTGTCTTCTAGCTGATTGCCTAACCATGGATTTCCAGATCCAAGTCTTTAAGTCTTCAATTCCAAGGTACAAGCCATAGAATCCCTGAATGCAAGCCTTCATAGTGAAAGCACCAAAATGTTTGCGCCAAAAATGGTCACAAACACCCAATTGCCGATGTGTGCACTCGTTCACAATCACAGATCACAGATAACAAATATGTAGAGAATAAAATATGAAGAACGCTTAGAAAGTTAAAAGGAGAACAATGGAAACACACAGATTTATAGTAGTTCGGCGTTGTAGCCTACTTCCACTTTGAAGGGTTGCTGCTTTATTGATTTTTGTTCGCTAGTTACAATGAGTTACAACTGATTACAATAGTTCAATTGAAGTGCAGGGACCATTCTGACAGAGTAGTAGCGTAGAAGAACCAGAAGATCCCATTATCTGAAGCTCTTGGGATGCTATTTATAAGCGTAGGCTGCAAATATCTCGCTTATATCTCGGAGACCTCTTCTTGCATGTGAGCGGGCCCACGCGATCAATACTACGTGATTTGCACACAATCCGGGATCGATATGAATGAGATTTGTATCGATCTAAAATTCATCTTATTGGGTCGGGATCGATTGTTAGTGTTGCTAAGGATGTACGCAAGCATCTGTGAAAATTTGGTAGCATTAGGACTTGTAGATTGTGAATTATGATCGATGCAAACTTGTGTTTTCTTTAGGCTTCCTCGTTCGTATCGATATCCTTTGTATCACTCTTACTCACATCGGTCCGAGCACGTGTCTGCAGGTTGATGTGGCGCTAAATTCTTGGATCGATCCACTTTTCTTGCCGAGTGATCAAGTCTTTCCTATGGATGCGCCTCATTTGTATCGATACAGCTTGGCTTTGTTCGTATCCATCCACTACCGCCTGTTCGTATCAATCACTTAGTGGTTATTTTGTATCGATAGATGGACGACTTCTTCATATCAATCACAGAGTAGTCACTTTCATTTCGATGGGTGATGTTGTATCGACCTGTGGCTGATCGATACGAACTATGTGAAACTAGATCGATACGAAATAGACTCCTGCATTACTCACCGATGGACACGAAGTAAAATGTCATGGATGGATACAAATTGGATGTTGATCGACTGATACGAACAAGTTGGAGATAATGGATCGATACGAAACCATATACGTCTGATGGATACAAAGGAGGCCGCCTTTGGATGGATATGAAGAGTGTAGTTCCAGATGGATGCGAACTGAACCGATCCAAAGAGGGTGAAATCATGGATACGAACAAATTGATTTCCAAGTTTGCATCGATCATATCTTGAGCATACACCCCCGGATTGACTTGAAATTTGAATCGTTGGCTTCCACAGCTTTGCTTGTAATGTCTTGTCAATTGTAGCTCGATCCAGACTCGGGCAAAAATTTGTCGATATCCATAGGAGCCCGTGTATAACCGATCTTCGGGACGAATCGTCTTTGATTTGTAGTCAATTTCTTGGCGTTACGGCCTTGCCAAAAGTCAGGATAACTGGTATTATTCAGAAAAATCAAGCAATCTCCAAAATGAATGATTTCTATGATCCTATTTACTTAAAAATGTTTGCTAAGATTGATTTTAGGGTTTATCGTAAATGATGTCTTAAATAACATTGTTTTTGACCCGCCTAAAAGTTAAGGAATTTGGATCGAGAGTTAAGTGAGGAAATTTGTGATATTATCCAAAGCAAAAGAATGAATTTCTAAGAATTATTCTACGTCAAAAGAAAGAGATTTCAAAAACATCCAAAAAGAATTAAAGTGAAACGAGACTTAATGATCCTGTATACTCCTATTCACTTTATATCGATAATTGGATTTTGAAGGAACCGGGGTCGGATTTTGATGATTCCTGCCCGAAAAACCACTTCGAACCAATGTATACATTCGAATGTGAAGACATGTTGAAGATGATGATTGTTGAAGACCATGGATCTTCATAGTGTGAGGACTTCTTATTGACATGCTCTGGGTAGCTCCCATTATAGAGTTATTTATAGCAGTGGTCCCCTCATTGTGGAGTTTTTTCGGATTGCAAGGACAACTCGCTACTAGTGGTAGTAGGAGAGTGCCTTCGGTTTGTACTATTCCAGGACAACTTTTATGGATGCTTATCTGACATTGGATTTCTAAAGATTACGTATATTAGTTTTTACAAACGTACATCAGTGGTGGTGGGGAAGACAACTTCTCTTAGCTTAACACCCTCCTTGAGACGTACAAGCTCAGGGATTGTATTTTTGTGGAAGGCAATTAATAGTCAATGAAAATGGAAATGTGGCATTCAGAGATGTGATATGTACTATGTGAAATGGTAATCGTTGTCTCAAGCCTCATCAACCGAAAATGACCGAAACAGAGTTAGATGTGGCAAGGCTAAGTGGGTCATTCTCAATTAGGGTATGATCATCCCCTTCTAGATATATTTCTTCCCGCTATGATGTTCTGGATGTAAATTAATGTGGTTTGTATGCTCGGGCGTCCGGTTTAAAGGTCGGTAACGACCGGGGGAAGACATATTCGGCATTACCTAGTTATAGAGGTAGGCCGGTCTTGTGTTGGTAGAGAAGCTTTGTGATGGTTTCTTGGGACATCCATCTAGAGGTGTACCCATCGAAAGGTAGTCCCTTTACCTGATCATTTATATGGAAATCCATTCTCCAATAAGAACCTATGGTTTTGTCTGTAGAGTGTCACGACCCGTCTTTCTTAGCCCAGAAAGACGCATCATGAATAAAGAAAGAAAGGGATAGAATAAGAAAAGATAAGAAAGAAGAAACTCAACAACAATAGATTCTCACAGCGGAACGAATGAAATATAATATATCACATAAAATATTACATAGTCTCATAAACATCAGAGTACACAACTTATACATTTCATATCAGACAGTTATAAACATCTGTCTAACTATACAACTCAAGATAACACAGAAATACAAAAACAATCACTAGCACCGTGGAACCACAATAATATCTATACGCTGAAGCCTCCTGCTCCAAATCTCCTCTAGAATTCGTCAAAGCTAACCTGAATCTCTCGACTACTCATACATAATATGAGTACCCAAGAGTTTAATAAAACAAAAAATAAACACTTGGGTCAGACATGGGTCTGGTGTGAGTAAACGGTTTAAAATTGTTTAACTTTGAAAATCCTTTGAAAAGAAAGGTATCACATAAGACTTTCCACACATAAACATGGAAAAGTTTTTACCTTACGCTAACCAAAACATTTGATAGGAAATCCAGTGATCTTATAATAGTGTCTAGGGTTTTCAAGTAAATAGAAAATAGCTGAAATTGTTACATTCATTAAATTCTAGCTACTAGCCAAAAAAGTGGGTAATACAATCAAAACCGTAAGGGCACGTAGGAAGAATGAGTTTCCATCAATGGCTGGGCTACTGGGGTACCGCCCGTCACAGTATGGGGCCTAGATCACCGTACCGAGGATCCACCCTAAATCTCTTGCAACACAAAGTCGGAACCATCCCTTACTGGACAGTCCCAAACAAGACCGCCCTACGGTTGGTGTGACCAACCGCACACTAAGCCAAAATAGAATGGGACCTCTAGACAAGGGTAAATCTCATCCTACTTGGGTGCTGCCCACTTAACCTTGCTGCACCTCCCCTGTTTTAGCCATTCCCACTTGATGAGGCTTGAGGCTGTGATTACCTTTATAAAACACATCTATCTTAGAATACTCATCGTCCACCTAACGATGTTCTGAAAGCATTCAATCCATACAAGTTCGTTCCGGGTTCGAATGAAACCGAAGGCACTATCTTGTTACACTCATTTTGGAGTCGCCCTCAGAGTTAACGATCATAGCCCTTGCACTTTGAATCACCATCTCGAACCTGAAAGTACTATCTCCATCAAGCTCATCATGGAATCACCCTCAGAGTTTAAATGACAAATAGTTCTTACACTTCGAGTCTTCACTTGGATTCACGACCTAACGTTTAATTTGGATCGATGTGGTTTTCGGATATCCAAATCAAGAAACCCGATCCCAGTCTCACCGAAATCCAAAACACCATTTTAATGTCCAAGTTGTTTAAGGGATTAAACAATTAAACTTATATTTAGAATAACATATACAGATGGATGATTCATATTATCACAGATGGATAATTCATATCAACCAATCATCTCACAAAGCACCATAGAACTTATATCAGAGATATCATATCTAAATCATCTAATATCAATCATCCAATATCAATCAACCGTCCATAAGCAGGTTTGGTTCACTCTTAATCAATTTAATTAACCTTTAATTAAATTAATTACTAACCTTAATCTCTTGGATTACTTTAATCTTGCTTATTAACATTAATTAATTACAAATTAATTAATTAATCATCTCTTAATGATCTTCCTTAATTAATCTTCCTTGATTAATTATCCTTTAATTAAATCAAAATAATTAACCTTTAATTAATTACACAAATTAATTATCCTTAACCATATACAGTAATTAACCTTTAATTACTATCATTAATTACATTAATTAATGATCCTCCATTTACTTCCATTAATTAATTAACTGTAATTAATTACATTAATCCTTAATTAATTACAATTAATCATACTTTAATTAATCACTTTCATTAATCAACCTTGATTAATCTCATTAATTATATTACTTAATGATCCTCTAATTACTTCATTAATTAATAAACCTTTTAATTAATTAAACAATTAATCTTTAATTAACCACCTTCATTAATTAGTCTTAATTAATCATAAACAGTAATTAATCATCTTGTAATTACTTACCTTAAATAATTAACTCCTTAATTAATTACACTAGTTAGTTAATCCTTCATTACTTCATTAAGTAATTATTAATTAATTACATTAATTAATAATCCTTAATTAATTACTTTATTAATTAATCGCATTTTTAATTAATTATATTTAGTAATTAATCTTAAATTAATCACATTAATTAATTAATTAATCACATTGATTAATTAACCAAATTAACTAAGTAATTAACCCTTAATTACTTCCATTAAGTAATTATCCTCTAATTACTTTCATTAGTTAATTACTCTCTTAATTAATTACCTTAACAAGTAATTAATCACATCATTAATTAACCTTAATCCTTTAATTAATTAATTATTCTTTAATTAATTGATTAACTTTTTAATCAATTATATTAATTAATCCTTTAATTAATGACACCAAGTGATTTACACTTAATCACCTCCATTCAATTACTTTCATAAGTAATTTCTCTTTTCTCAATTACATTCAGTAATTATCCATTAATTAATTTATCAAGTAATTATACTTAATTAATTCATAATTAAGTGATTATTTAAATTAACCAAACAATTAACTAATCATTTAAAATTAATTAAATAATTAGTTAACTTCTTATATCTAAAATCCTTAATTAATTAAGAAAATCATTTATCTTAATTAAACTTTTACTTATTAAAAAATCACTTACATTAATTGATTATTCTTTAGTTAATAACAAGAACTAGTTACCTTATTTATCTTCACAAATTAATTATTTTAAATTAATCAAAATCTTAATAACTTAAAGACAAACTCTTTACTTTTAATTGATTTATCTAATTATATCATTAAACCATATTTAAAAATAAATCATTTAGAAATCAAATTTAAAATTAAAACAATTTAATCATCTAATTCAAACTTTTTAAAATCTTTGAAATCTTTCAAACACGTTTAATTTATAATTTAACAAATATTTATCTTTAGAAATTTGATTACCTCGTTTTTAAACTTATTCATTTAATTAAAATTTGAAAACTTAGTTTTTAAACATTACTTTATAACTTGAAACATTCTTATTAAAACTTGTTTTGAATTACTTAAAACTTTGACTTGATATTTTAAATTGAAAACACCTTTTGAATCAAAATTCAAAATTTAATTCAGTTAATTACTTTCAAAAGCAATTATCTTAAACATTTTGAATTTGAAAATATATTCAATTAACACTTCTTGAAAATTTGATTAACTTTTATTTCAAACAACAAATTTTTAAATTTGTAACTTATTTCCTTTTTGCAAAACTTAGCTCTAATTAACTCCAAATAATCACCACAGCAGAAACTCGAGTCGAAGCCCCAAACATCCTGTGCTTGCCATCGAGACAACCTCCAACTCATCTGCTTTGAGAAAACTGTTCACTCGCACGAGCCCAAACCCAAGGACAAACCTTCGTTCCCAAACCAGGTCTTTACCTGACACAAAATGTGCACGTACACGTGCACGTCGCACTGGCCACAACCTCGATCATCCTTCGACTTGCGATCAAATACCCTGACTTCGATGACCTAAACGAAAACACCCAGCGTCAAATACCATCATCGAAATGAAATTCGACCATTGATCGAATTTCTGGAGCAACGCGATCCACCAGAAACTCTCACCACCGACGATCCTACCTACTGGAAACTCCAGTATTCCTTCCATATCACTGACGCATCACCACGCCACTATCCCTCAACACGTGATCGCCTCCGGTCAAGCAATGATGTCGAAAATCCCACAGAAAGTCAACGTCAAAAACCAACGTGCTAAACCCTACCTCGAACGTTTCTGGTCATCACGGCCATAGGAAAAATACAAGACTATTTTTCCCTTCATCATCGATACTCCTGCTAGCTTCGACCGAAAAATCAGCTCCATCCACCGTGTCAATCAACAACATTCGACCCAAATGCCAAAAACGATCAACTCCAGATTTCTAATCGAATACAAATTTAAAAATCATGAAATGTATGTTAAAAATCATGATTTTCCATTACTAATTCACTCATGCAATTCAAAGCAGAAATTGAATTCATTGATTTTTAACATATATGTGAATTTCACTTTTATTTCCTATTCCCAAAATATTAACTAAATAATTCTACCTTAAACTATTTTTAACACTTAATTTACATTGTTATAATTTTTTTCTCTTTAATATTCGTAGTCGGTTAGTGATTTATTTGGAAGATATGAATTTCTTCACCATGCTCTTGAGTCAAAGGTTAACAGAGACCAGTTTGCAAAAGCATACAGACATGCTCCAGCATAATCATCCATATACACCAACAATTCATATTAAAAATCATGTTACTGCAATATTTATCATACATATCACATAGGAGCAGATTTTAAAACTGTTTTTAAATATGTTTACTCACCAAATTTTCAAGCAGAGGACAAAGGACAGACTTGCTAACATATATATATATATATATATATATATATATATATCAATTCAAATAGATTCAAGCAGAAGAACTTTCATTCAAAACAATATCATCACATGCATTTGATATAAATCCAAATTAAACTATTTTAAAAAGAATGTTTACTCACCAAATTTTCAAGCAGAGAGCAGGTTTAATCTTTAATCTGGAATTATGTTTTGATCTTCGCTTGATCTTGTATTGCTGAAGCTTTGAAAATAATTGATGTTGAAACTTGATGTTGAGCTCGCATGGTTGAAACCTTGAAACTGATGTTATTACTTATTTGATGCCATAGCTTGTTTGATTTCAGTTTTGTTGAATTTGATTTTGAATGCAACTGCTGATCTGAAACATTGTATTTGAGTTGAAATTTTGCATTGTTAAAGCTTTGTAAACTGATGAAGTTGATAGTTGAGTTGAATATAGGTTGAGTAGATTTTTTTTTTGCTCAAGTTTTATTCTTTTAGAAACGAAAGAAGAGGAATGGGAAACATTTGGTCTGAAGAAACCAATTTTTTTTAAAAGCATTTTAGTATATATGCTAAAAAAATGTATTGCCATTTGTTCACAAATTAGACAAATGTCAAAACAAAAACTTCTTAGTTTACAAATGTTACCACAATGCCTTCTCATGCCTACAAGTGTCTAAATGCTTTATTATAGTTTTACAAATGTTTAAAAAAAAATTAAATAAATTTTTATATCTCAATGTTATATATATATATATATATATATTGGAGTTTAAACTATAAAGATATGCAACTTGGTCTTATACACTTGTATATAAAGATATATATATATATATATATATATATATATATATATATGCAAATTGAACTTAGCTCGTAAGTTAATTAGAAAGAAAGAATATTTTAAATTTCTATTTATATATTATAAATCATTCAGTTTATGTAAAATAAAATTTTATTAAATCTTATTCAAACTAAAACCATTATACTTTTTAGATACTTAAACATTTACTTAAAGTATTTTGAAAATAAATGGTAAACTTTTAAATAGCTTTCGAAAAGTGCTATGTTGAATTTAACATATTTTCCAAATCAATATATATTTAATTTTGAAAACTTGTTTTATTAGCTAAATTCAAATTAAAGCCTTTCTATTTACAAATATATATATATATATATATATATATATATCATAATTAGAGTATATTTTAATATTAACTTTGAAAATTATTATATTGAATTTTAAAACAACTTCAAATCATAACATATACATATACATATATATTACAATTTGAAAACACATCCTTTATTAAACAAAATACTTTCTATTCACAATATATACATCATAAATAGAACATATTTTTATCTTTGAAAGATAAATCTTACGAATTTTAAATTGTTAGAAAAGATCTAATTAAATATTGCCTAATTAAATATTTATTAGCCTTTAAAAGATTAAATTACCAATTTAAATTAAAATTATAAAAGAAAATTATCAAACCAATTAAATTATTAATAAAGATTATTAAATTGATATTGCCTAAAATTCCGGGTCGTCACATAGAGCCTAGTATGCTGGAATTTAATAATGCTAACAATTTCGGCTAAGATTAATAAGTTTATTTGCAAATGTTGTCAAGGAACGTCATTAGAAATAATATCAAATGTTGTATATATAAAAGTGTTTTAAGTTATCATAAGGTAAAAGACGTCCTTGTTTATGTGTGAGCGTGGACTTATGAGATACTCTTTTTTAAAAGGATTTTATTCAAAAAATGATATACGATGTTATCATTTATTATTGAGTTTTTCTCATGCTAGTTTATCAAGCCAGATCAGGATATTTTCAATCCTCGAGTCAGATCCGAGTAGTTTTAGGTTTAGTCAAAGACAGTTGGAGTTTCCAAAGGAGAGCCGGAGATATTCATCTATGTATAGACATATTCTATTATCTGCTTTTCTTTGTTTGTTTTAGTTTGATGTTTGTCAGCAATTGTAAGGACAAGTGTTTATAGCTTTCCAAGCTGAATTTAGGTTAGACTCTGATATATGTATTTAAAAGTTTTCCATTGTAAAGATATTTGTTAAATATTATTATTCCATTCGTGTGAGATCCTATTCTGTCTTATTTTCTTTATTACCCTTAATCATCCATACTTCCGTGCAACTTGGTTCGGACATGAATGGTTTATTGTCGGCTCAAAAGGGTACGGAATTATAGGTCGTCACATTTGGTATCAGAGCTTTTGGTTGAGCGAATATCGAAGCCTGATGAAGGTAAGTCTCATCAGATATGGATTGGTAATATCCTAGGATGAGTAACTCATTAGAGATAGGGTTAGTAACAACCTAGAATGAGTTATGAGAGTTTATATATCCACGTATTTGCTAATTTTATAAAAATGATTTTGTTTTAAAAAGAAGTTGGTAAGTGAATAATTTTACCTTGGGTGTATATTTCAAATATATACAAAAAGGGATATTATTAATTTTGGTTAGAAATTAAGGATTGGTTGTAATTTGGCATAGTAAAACTAAAATATTAATATCTTGTGATTAGAATTGCATAATTTGGCTATAAGATATTCCATATAGAATCAATTAGTTGGAAGCTAGAATTTATAACTTTAATCATATACCCTTAGACATTTGGTTATTAAGAAACAATGATTTAATGATTTTCAAAATTGATTGATTTAAAAGTTAAGTACAAATATCTTATGAAGTAAAATTCACGATTTGACAATAAGATATTTGATGATAATATTGAAGCTAGAAGTTGTATTAGGGAAAGTAAAAAGAAAATGCGCACACAGAAAAATTCTTATCAATAAGATAGAAAAAAAGATAAGCCTAAATTGAGACTTTGGGTAAATATAATATAAAAAAGTAAGTTCTTTAAACTATAAAGGAGTTAAGATAATTTGAAATTTAGACTCTTTGGTTGGGTTAAAGTCAAAGTGAAATTTAGAAATAAGAGATATAAGAAGTATCATCCTAAAATAAAACTTTGAATTAGTGATACATTTAAGGTAACATTTGTAATTCAGAATGAAGTAAGATTGGAAGTGGATAGCTTTGAATAATAGGTTGTTTGTTGGATGAAAATGTTTAAGTAACAAATACCATGTGAATTAAGTTTCACAATTTTACGATAAGGTATTTGATGGATTTAAGGTTAAGAAATTTGATTTAGAAAATGGATAGGTAAATAAGTTAAGTTGATAATTATAAGATTAGCAAGAAAAAGGTGTACACTTGGCAAAGTTGTCTTATTAATATGTGGATTGGATAAATAATATTAGCTAAACTAAGACCTTAGATAAATAAAACTAAGGATTAAGTTTTATAACTTATCAATCTGAGATAATAGTGGAATTCCGTATTAGTTAAACACCCTAATTGAAGTAATAATAGTTTGAAGTTTGGGAATGTGTATATATACTCTTAGATGTAAAGGTATATTATACAAGTTTAAGTCATATTTGTATTCTTAAGTAATAATGGATTTAGAAGAAAGTAAATGGTTATGAAATAAACTTGGATTAATAGAAATTTTGGAAAAAATATATTAAGTTAAAATGAATGTGGATAAGTATATAAGTTAAATGTAAATCATTTTGGCACATAAATTTTTGATCTAAGATTTGAGTACAGAACTTTGAGGTGTTTACACCAGTCCGAAAAAGAATTTATCACTCGATTCTTGACGGAGAACGTTGAAAAGAGTTTATGGTTATGTGCTCGAGTTTTCTATCATAGTTGAGAGCTATGCAAGGAAAGCAAGGTTTAGTGATCAGAAAGTCTGCTTATTGTCCGCACTAGAAAATCGAGGGATCGATACTAGTTCAGAAGTAAAGTTGCAGATTTGAATAATAAATCGAATCATATATCACGTATAATATGATGTTCTGGGTCTGTCTACATAGTGGTTGGATAGTTATCTTGAATAGTAGACACTAAGATATAATGTTGGACTGATGTTTTGATATATGTATATATATATACCTCAGGTGTAGTACATGCTTAGGTCAGGGAATGAGTTATATGGATATATTCATTTATGTTGATATAGTATCAGTTTGGTTGTTTTTGAATGTATAGTCTTGTTTGGTTGTTGTATATATTATCTTAAGTGCGCGGTACGCACTAGGATGGGTAGAATAGATGTCTGACTTGATGTATGTTTATATAACCTTAAGTACGTGACAAGTACTCAAGTTAGTGTGGGAAATCTCTATATGTTTGGCATCATTTGTTTTAGTGTTGTTATGATATCAACCTTCTTTTTACATATCCATCTTTTCTATCATCAGCAGAAATAAGCTAGAATGTTTGAGGATACGAGTATGGGATAGATTCTTTTATCTAACTTTCATTTCGAGGACAAAATGCTTTTAAGTAGGGGAGAATGTAACGATCCATAATTTCACTACTTTGAAAATAAGATATTTTATTTGATTTAAATTAAAAAAGGTTTAAAACTTAAATAAAATATGTTATATATAATAAATAATAATAGAGAAATTATTTATTCTTATAATTAACAATTAAAAATTTGGATTTAGAACAAATCAACAAAAGTTAAGTTTTGTTAAAAATAAATAAAGGCTTAAATAAATAGGTTTAAATATTTATTTGAAAAGTTAAATCTTATTAAAAACATCTAATAAAGATAATAAATGTATATTAAAAGACTATAAAGTATATTAATAATCGGTTTACAAAATAACCAAATTTTGTCGCATTTTGTCAGTTTTACGTACATTGTTAAATTAGAGATTTTGATATTATTTAAATATGATTTTAAGATATGAAGAGACATGTTTTAATTTATTTAAAAGAATGAAAAGGTTTATTTTAAATTTGGTTTACATAAATGAATAGCTTAACAAAAACGTCAAAATGTGACCGGAACACATTTTGTTGAAAATCTACGTTTTGTCGATTAAAAGTTGTCGCAACTTTGTTGCACCTTTATTTTATTATATATGAACATATATTCAAATAGTATAAGTATTATTTAATTCACTAATCAAGATTACTTCTACTAAACAAGTTTAGAAAGCAATTCGCAAAAGTAAACACAAAAGGACAAAACATGTCGCATCAAATCCAACCAAATCTTTGATTTTCTTTACTTAAATATTAAGTGATTAAGTCATAAAGTGATGATGTGATAAGGTGATGGTAAGTGTTGAAAAAGTAAGATAAAGTAAGGATATTTTAGTAATTTTGTAAAGGGTTAATTTTGTAGTTCAGCACTCCTTACTTTTCATATAAATACCCATACATTCTTCTTATTTTCTTCACACTTCTCATTCTTATTTTTCTTCCTTTAAGCTATTTTAATGGCTTCTCCCTTTAAAATAAGTAGGAGGGTTAAAAATAGTGGAGTTCTTAAGCACTAATCCACTTGTTACTCTATAATCTCTTCTTAATTCACTTCGTCTTCTTCTCTTCTTTAATGGCGCTTGGCCGTAAGAAATATGATAGGTGAAGGCTATGGCCAAGATCAAGAAGGAATGTGACGTGGTGGCCATGCACTTGGAAAAGGTGGAAGAATGTTTAGATGGTGGTTCAGCGTAGCGTTGACTTAAATGAATGTTGGTAGAAAGTTAACCATTTTGGTTAAAGGTGAGAAATTCTCACCGCTTTTCTAATTATATTGATTATCAAGTTTAATTTCTATGATAAGATAATCACCATTTATGATATGGATGTTTGAATAATTGCTTGAATGTTAGATAATCCACAGTAATGTTATGTCATTTACCGTAATGAATATGTTAATGTCATATGATTGTTTATATGGTTGTGATGTTAATATGAACATCAAATTTCTTTCATTATTGATTAAGTATTCCCTTTGTTAAATAAGACCCAATTTTGGTGATATGAGATGCTTTGAAAAAATAAGTCTCTTTTCAATTAGAATTGAAATTAAAGTAAGAATAAAAGAGAAATTGAAATTTGAATGAAACGATATTAAAAAGGATAGTTAAATTGAAATTGAAATTGAAATTGAAATTGAGATGAATAGTGAAATTGAAATTAATTTTGAAATTTAAATGTGAAATTAAGATTGAAATTTAAGTTTAAATTGAAATTAGATTTGAAATCAAAGTTTTAGTTGAGTTTAATTTAAAGTTAGAATTGAAATTGGATTGAAATTGAATTGAAATTGGAATTTAAAATTTAATATTAAAATAATAGGAATAAAATAATATTATAATGTGGTAATAATGAAAATTCATTTTAAAAGCTTAAATAGTGAAAATATTGATTTAAAATGATTTGTAATGATTTTATAAGTGATAAAATTCAAATCGAATAGATTATTTCAAATATTGAAAAATAAGTTAAAACTAAGTGCGTCGCGCAATGGTAGTTTGTGATTTCGTGTCGAAAAGTTCATATGAATGCGTAGAGTGAAATATAACTCGGAATTGTTCGAGATAATAAAATACCAAACTACTATATCCATATATTCTAAACGAAGAAAGAAATTCAAAATTTTGTTGAGTAGATTTTAAATTAAGTCCAAATCAATTTTCTAGAAAAATCGTGCTAGTGTAGTTAAGTGACCATAACAGGAAATCAGTTTAAATGAATATTTTTTAATTATGGAAAATATGAAATAAATCTGATAAATCTATTTAAATAGTTTAAAAGATATTTTAAGTGTAAAATATGAATTTTCAAATATTAAAAAGTTGTTAGATCAAATAAGCTAATATAGCACTTTCCGTAGCACTTTATGTTGCGAATTATATAACTTTTTGAATATGAGTTTAAACGTGACGATTTTTCCTAGAATCTATTGTGAATGATTTTAAAAGAATAATTAAGTAATTTAAAGATGATTTGGATGTTTTAGTAAGAGTTTGAATAAATGGTTAAGAGGGATTATTTATACCACTTAAACAAAATGTAAAGAATATTGAATGTATTAACAAACTGAGTATGAGAAAACGACTAGTACATTAGTCCCGCATGTGAGATCTAGGAAGATAAAACAAGATGTTGAACTAAGGTTTGGGATGGAACAATCAGTGCTCTGAACTTACCTGACCTATGTTTTTTTCTTAGGCGAGGTGTGGAACAGATCGAAAGGAAAGCATGGATGCTCCAAAAAGATTGTATTATGTTTCTGGAAAAAAGATCGGTATTATTCAAAAAAATTAAGCAATCTCCAAAATGAATGATTTCTATGATCCTGTTTACTCAAAAATGTTTGCTAAGATTGATTTTAGGGTTTATCGTAAACGATGTTTTAAATAACATGGTTTTTGACCTGCCTAAATGTTAAGGAATTTGGATCGAGAGTTAAGTGAGGAAATTTGAGATACTGTCCAAAGCAAAAGAATGAATTGCTAAGAATTATTCTAAGTCAAAAGAAAGAGATTTCGAAAATAATCGAAAAGAATTAAAGTGAAAAGAGACTTAATGATCCTATATACTCATATTAACTTTTTATCAATAATTGGATTTTGAAGGAACCGAGGTCCGATTTGGGTGATTCCTGTTCGAAAAACCACTTCGAACTAATGTATATGTTCGAATATGAAGACTTGTTGAAGATGATGATTATTGAAGACCGTGGAACTTCATAGCATGAGGACTGCTTGTTGACATGCTTTGGGTAGCTCCCATTATAAAGTTGTTTATAGCAGTGGTCTTCTCATTGTGGAGATTTTTCAGATTGCAAGGACTACTCACTACTAGTGGTAGTAGGAGAGTGCCTTCAGTTTGTCCTATTTCTGAAAAACTTGTATGGACGTTTGTCTTACATTGTATTTCTAAAGATTACGTACATTGGTTTTTACAAATGTATATCAGTGGTGGTGGAGAAGGCCACTTCTCTTAGCTTAACACCCTCCTTGAGACTTACGAGGTCAAGGGTTGTATTTCTGTGGAAGGCAATTAGTACTCAGTGGAAATAGTAATGTGGCATTCAAAGATGCGATACGTACTATGTGAAAATGTAATCATTGCCTCAAGCCTCATCAACCGAAAATGACCAAAACAGGGTTAGATGCGCCAAGGCTAAATGGGTCATTTCCAATTAGGGTTTGATCATCCCCTTTTAGATATATTTCTTTCCGCTATGACGTTTGGGATGTAACTTGATGTGGTTTGTACGCTCGGGCGCCCGGTTTAAAGGTCGGTAACGACCAGAGGATGACATATTCGGTACTACCTAGTTATAAAGGTAGGCCAGTCTTGTGTTGGTAGAGGAGATTTGTGATGGTTCCTCGGGACATTCATATAGAGGTGTACCCATCGGAAGGTAGTCCCTTCGCCGGTTCATTTGTATGAAAATTCATTCTTCAATAAGAACCTACGATTTTGTTTGTAGAGCCTAGTATGCTGGAATTTAATAATTGTAACAATTTCGGCCAAGATTAATAAGTTTATTTGAAAATGTTTTCAAGGAATGTCATTAGAAATGTTATCAAATGTTTTGATATATAAAAGTGTTTAAAGTTATCATAAGGTAAAAAATCGTTCGTGTTTATGTGTGGGCGTAGTCTTATGACATACTCTTTCTTTTGAAAGGATTTTATTCAAAGGCTGATATATGACATTGTCATTTATTATAGAGTTTTTCTCACATTGGTTTATCAAGCCTGATCCGGGTATTTCAATACTCAGATCAGATTCGAGTAGTTTCAGGTTTAGTCGAAGACGTTTGGAGTTTTCAAAGAAGAGCAGGAGATATTCATCTACGTATGGACATATTCTATTATCCGCTTTGCTTTGTTAGTTTTAGTTTGATGTTTCTCAGCAATTGTAAGGACATGTGTTTATAACTGTCCAAGCTGAATTTAGGTTAGATTCTGATATATGTATTTAAAAGTTTTCCGCTGTGAAGATATTTGTTAAATATTATATATTATTCCATTCATGTGAGATTCTGTTCTGTCTTATTTTCTTTATTACCCTTGATCATCCATGTTAGTCCTTGAGATGTTGGTTTTGATGATCATAACCTTAGGACTTGTTATAAAATATAAATACTAATGTTATGGTTTAGATATATATATATGTATATGCCGGATATAAACATGCAGGTACCAAGAATGAAGACCGTATGGTATAGAGATTCAAGACTAAAGATATCAAGATTGAAGACTTATGAGTATCAAGATATCAAGAGTTCAAGATTTCAAAAGTACAAGATAAGTATTGAGTCTAAAATTATGTTAAAACTTCTTGAAAGCACTTACATCTTTATTCGAAATTTATTCGTGGAATGGAATCCACTTCGAGACTGTTAAAGGGATGGAACCCTACTGGGATGGAACCCACGACAATATCTAGTGGAACATATAGTGGTCCTATTTTGATATCCACTAATTTTATAAAAATTATTTTCAAAAATATATCTCTTGTTTTTTTTAAAAATGCTTTCAAAACTTTAATTTCAAAAAAACATCTCTTTTGGTTTAAAATATTTTAGCCTCAAAAATATTTTATCATTTTTAATATTTTGATTTCAAAATTGTCCTTGTTTTTTAAACCAACTCTTGTTTTAAATATTTATATACTCAAATTTTAAATCACTTTATAGTTTAAGATTATATATTGCTTTTATATGTTTAAAATATATTCAAATATATTTACAAAGTTTAGAAATTATTTTAAAAATTATAGAAACCAATTTTAATAAGAAAATCAAACATCAATTTTTTCCTTGAGCATGTCAACATCATTCAACCCCCCATGTCAGCAAGGTGCTGGTTAAATTCAAAATTTAAATTTTCAAAAGAAGTGTCTATTCGTCGTATACTTTCATGAATAGATATGGCTGCTGCACTACTATAAATACCAGTAGTTCTAAATGAATTTTTATCAGATTTCATTTATTTTCTCTCCCTCTTCATCTTCCATAATTATTCTAAAAGAATCCTAAACTATACTCCATCGAAATACCAAGTGAATCAAACTTGATTATCTCTTGTTTGATCCTCTACCACTCTCTCCATAAGATCTTAGTGCTGTTCAGAGTTATAGGATCTTTTGTAAATCAAACTATTGAGTAAAAGGTGCGGTTGAGCCTTAAAATCTATAGGATCTTTTGTAAATCAAACTGTTGAGTAAAAGGTGTGGTTGAGCCTTGAAATCTATTGGGTGCGATTGTAGCCCCGAAAATCAATTAGGTGATCTTGAAGCCTGGTTAAATCAAGAGAGTTTCCCTGAACTCGAATACAGGAGGGTGTGCCTCGTAGCCTTAAAACCGAGGGTGTAATCTGGGTGATTATTTTGACAAGAAATCCTTACGATTGTATGTGACTGAATGTAGGGTAACTCTGAACCAGTATAAAATCCTAGTGTGTTCTTTCCTTTACTACTTTTATATAGTATTTGCATCTGTGTCTGATTCTGTGATTATACCTGTATCTGTGAATTGCATTTGTTGATGATTAAATTACATAAGTTTCAAAAAGATTTAGAAAATCCATAAAATATTATTCACCCCACCTCTAGTGTTATTCTAGCCTTAATATCCGTAATTCGCATTTCTCATAATCCATACGTTCGTGCAACTTGGTTCGGAAATGAGTGGTTTATTGTCTGCTCAAAAGGATATGAAATTGTCGGTTGTCACACATATGTACATGCATTTTCACATATTAGATGCTTATATCTTGTCCTAGATCAAAGATTTAACAAAATAACCATTTATACTTATGAGTAAAAAAAAACAGTAACCAAAATAAAGATGTTAACTCATTGTTTTATGTACAGTTGCTTTGTTTTCTTGCTTCAGGCTTTATTACTTGATTTTTCTTCTTTTAATTTTTAATGGCAGATTGTCTTTCTTTTTTTTAAACTAAGATGGTGCACATGAACAAGGCAGCGATTTGTATATGTATATATATAGAGTGGAAGTGTACAGTAGAAGCTAGGGCTGAGATATTTGTGTACAGATTCCCACTTTATTGCTTTTATTTTATTTTTAATTTATTTTTCTTTTAATTTATTTTCCTTTTTGATTTGATAAAAAGGCTGATTTGATTTTGATAAATTGTTGAGTTAATTTGATTTCATTGCATGTTGATTTGAATATTGAGTGATTTGATTTATTTTGTGCTTGAGATGAAGTTTGCCATCATGGTGTCCTTTATATGCTTATATATGCACACACATACTTCATATATATATATATATATATATATGTACTTATTTACATATAAACTATTTTATTTTAACACACATATATACGTATTTACTAAGTTATGTAACATATATACCTATACATTTACTTATGTTACCATATATATTCACATACCTTTTAAATACACTCACGTTTCACATATATAGATGTATATATATACATTCCCATATGCACTACATTTTATAGACATATACCCATATAAGTATGTGTATGTGTGTATATATATATTCATAAGTTTGAATTGCCATTTTGTAGTTTATACATCCATATATATATATATATAATATACTATACTTTTATAATGATATATATCTAGACTTACATTTTTATATATTTTTAATCATCATAAAGCTTGTATATATTTATACATATATAAATTTATGGATATTTTATCTTAAGTTTAAATGGTGGAGTTTATATATATTTTCCATAAAATCAATCATACCTCGAAATTTTGTAATTTAGAATTATATAGTTTTTTATTTGAAAATTTATCTATTCGACTGGTAAAAGTTTATATTCCCATAAATTAAAATCAGTTAATTACCCAATATCCGATGTCTAAAAATCTAGGTCGTTACATCGAAAGTACACCTCTAGAATATACGTAAGAACTACGATGGCTCTCAGACACATCCACGTTGGATTCCATTAATCTTTACAGAGAATCAAGTATTTCACATCTTCGCGCACGTACCATCGAATCCAATCTAGAGTGGATGTAAAGATACTCTAATGGGAGCAACCCATATAGCTTGGCTACCACTCGCTCTTTGGCTTTATTCATTTCCAACAAACGATATCTACGCTCAAAATGAGCAACAAATTGCCTTAGATTGACGATACATAAAGAAGAAAGATGAACTAATAATCAATAAACCAACTATCGGGAATAATCTAAATGATCCTATATGAAAATTAAATCTCATATCCTTACCATTACTCATCGATTTCAAACTTGTATTATCCCTCGATTGAAAATGAAACCGGGCAAGTAAAGGGAGTGTTGTCTTTAGGCATTGCCTTGACGACATTTTTGACCTTCGAGATAGAAATGAGTTTCCATATCTCAACGTTTAGTGCTAAGTGTATGACTAAATCCTTTCCATATAAGCGATATCGCATACGAAAATTAAATTCCTTACCTTTTTCATAACCAAATCAAGTTTTTAAACTTTTAAAACCAAAATTGTGCTTGAATTTCACTTCACAAATATTTGTAAACACTTCTAAAAAATCGTTCTTTAAAATATTCTTTTTAAGTGAAAATTATATCTTTAAGCATATTAAAAAGATGGGTCAACAACAAATATCATTAAAACATTATTACTATGAATCCAAAACAATTTACATTTAGTCTTATTTTTAAAAACAATTCCCTTTTAAAAGATTTTCTTGTTTATAAATTATCATTTGTAAAATTTAAATAACTGTTATTATCCTGAAATATAATTCAATTAAACTGTTTTCATAAATTAAAACAATGTTAATCATCCGAAAAGATAATTGATATGATTCTAATATAAACCTAAAACCATATTAATTAGCCTAAGAGACAATTAATCAAACTTATAAATCCTTTAATAAATCAATTAATTAACTATGAATACCTTTATTAAATTAGTAATTAACTTTAATTAATCGGTTAGTTAATCTTGTTGAGACTTGGTTTTGATTCATGACACGAAGCTATCACTACGACATACAGATTTGACGACTGCTAATGACAAAAAGAGACAAGGAGACGAGACTTCAAAAACCGGTGCATCAACTATGGTATTTTGTTTTTAAGTCTTAGGTCAATATTGTTAAAATCTCTCCTCGATTATGTCTACATTAGCTTATATATTTAATCATTATATTTACTAAATATTTTATACATATATAAGCATACATTTAAATTATAAAAGTATTTTAAAGTTATAGAATTTAATATATCTATGTAAATTGTGCAAACTTCTCAAAAATAACCAGGTCGGTTGACTGACCACCTGAGACAGTCGACAAACACTGAGATTTTTGTGCAGCATGCACAGATACATAGATATACGAATTTTAAAATTTTAAAATAACTTTGAATATTCGGTCGACTGACCCAGAGGCTCAGTTGACTGAATTTCTATAACAACCACTTTCGAAAAGACATGACTTTTTATGAAGAGATACGAACCTTTAACGAAAAAATTCAGACGCAACACTTCGATTAAAACTCTTCACCAATAGTCACTGCTTTCTAACCTTTATAAATACAAACACCAACTTGATTTCAAATCACTGAATCATAGTCGAATTCTCTTATTCTTTGACCTAACTTTCTGAAATCTATTTGCTATCATACTTTCAATTATTCTGCATTAAAGCAATACTATACCTTTCTATTCTTCGTATACTTTGTAACGACCCATAATTTTCACTCCCGAAAATTCCAGATAGTTATGAAAAAGAAAGAGATAGAAGAAGAAGAAGAAGATCAAAAACACCAACATCTCACATTCGCAGCGGATAAAATATAATAATAAATAAATAAATACAGTTTACAAATGAATACTATATATGTCCATTACATTCAATATACATCAGAGTTTCACATATACACAGTCACTGAATATACACTATTATCATGTCTCAGATACACAATAATATACTACAGCGGAAATACTCTATACGTTCTCGCCATCCAGCTCGCCTCCTGAGCTCCAGAGCGTACCTACCTGAAAATCTGTAATACTTGGTCTGACCCGAGCATTACACCAAAGTAACACCCGGGTCAGGCTGGAAACCAGCGTGAGTAAACTCAACTAATAAGGAATACCAAAGCAGACAACTTATATAAAACCCGGATAACTCATTCCAATTCCCAGGCCACAATTTTGTTATAGCCATCACAAATTCCACACATCCATTTCCTAAGTACCAAACTTAGGTAAAATATTCCAATTCGCTTAAATTGTTTTATTCCAACCTATTGATTCCACACATCAATTTGTTTTTAATCCGAAGTGGTTTCGGGTATTTCATAATACCCGACCCCGGTCTCCTCGGATCTCATGTCATCCTAATCGCAAATTATCCGAATGAAATTCACAACGTTTCATATCAACGATATCAACTCATTCAAAATATCCCATACCATTCAATCATCCATAAGCAAAGCTTAATCACATAAAAATTAAATCAATTGATTTTAATGGAACTTTCTAACCACGTTCACTTAGATTATTAATTAATTCCAAATCAATTAATTAATCAACCCCTCTATATCCATTCATCTTGATTAACAACCCTGGGTTAATTATCTTCTAATTCCATTCACGTAATTCTCTTTAATTAATTTCACGATTTTTATTATTCTTACCAAATCAATGAGTAATCTTTAATTTCTTCACAAATTAATCAACCATAATCAATTACGTTAATTCTTAATTACTTATATTAATTGACTTCTCATAAGTCACTTATTATAAATTAATTAATCTCAATTAATTAAATCCTTAACTACTTCATTAATTATATAAATTAATGATTTCCAATTATATTTTTAGTTTGTTCTAATCTAAATCAATTACTTTAACCAATCCTATATTAATCATTTTCGACTAACCTCGTCCTGTAATTATCTAACTCCTTTTATTTATTTCATTAGATAAATTAATTATATCTTGATTAACTATTTAATTAATCTCTCGAGTTATTTCACAAAATAATTATATTTTATTGATTACTTAAGTAACTACTTATTAAACCGCCCACCGGTTATTCTAACTTCATTAAACTTCATTACTTAACTTAATCCTTAATCAATTAATTCGATCCCTATTTACTTTTGGAGTTTAAAACAATTTAAACCCCAATACTTTGAGTCAAACAACAATTTACTTGAGAACCATCCAACAAACCAAAGTCACCAAATCATCAATTCTCAACACACATCAAATCAATTCAAGCATTCAAACAATCATTTAAATTTGACTATTGAAATTTAATAACAACTCAGCTGAGTGGGATTTACTCACCTTTGCTTTTATTTGCAAATCCACTTCATTCTCGACATGGTTTCCCGGGTTTTTGACCTTGTATAACAATTATAAAATTTCATTAAGATTGAATAAATTTGAACAATAAATTTTCCTGTAAAATTTTAATTAGCTAATTAATTATATTTAATCAATGGTATATTTAAACAAAAACTTAAATGTCAAACTAACAGTTTCCTTCATCAATTCATTTCTAGCCGCCAAATAATTAAGTGAGTTAATTTAAAACAACTTAATTATCAAACCCATTCTTTTTTTATAAAAAAAACAAATAAACTAGTAGAATAAAATATTTTTATTTTGTTGAAACTACGTATATGTTTGAAAATCTATATAAATTCAGATTCCAACTTTATATAGATTTTTATATATATTACAGCAAATACAAAAATTAAATTTCTACAGTTAAAATGTTTATTTATTTATATTTTCCTATTATGAACCAACTCGATTTGTTTCATGATTCCGACCTCGTATGGAAATTTTATAAAATTTAATTAGCTAACTCTTATTTAAATTCCAAATTAAATGAACTAACTTTGCAATTAAATTTTAGTTACAGAGAATACCTCTACTCCGACTATATGAATAGCCTCGCTCCCCTAACAACTTCGCCTTCGGCCACAAATGGCGACCTGAGCGCAACCAACAGCGACCCCCAAACAGTCAGCACGCCACCAAACCCTCGCCCATTACGCCTATCTCCATCAACCACGCTCGCCTCCCTCCTCGCGCACATGCCTCCAACACCAAATCGCGACTTCCAATCCAGCACCCATCTCGATTTGCACCACCGCAACCCAACTTCGAAGCTCCCTAGCTTCGTCGTCTGCCTCGAACACTCCACCACGCGCCACAATAGCATACACGCCCTTGGTTCACGAGCTCGTCTTCGACTGATTCGAAACCCTACTCGCGTCCGCCAATTCACCGCGCGACCCTTCCCCCTTTCGTCCATGTTTTCCCTTCACTTCCCCCTCTCTTTTTTTATAATAACCGAAGACAAATGATTTCGGGACTCTCAGGTAGCGTCGGCTTCAGCCGTATTTTTTTTTTAAGTTGAAATAAAGGAAGCGAAAGAACTCCATTTTCGATCGGCATGGACCTCCTTTTATTTTATTGTGTTCGATTTGGCTTCAGTTGAAAGATGAAAAAAGGAAGATGGGAATAAAATATTGATTATGGGGAAGCTTCACGAGTACGCTTGATGTTAACAAAAATATCTTGGCGTGTTGACTATAAAATATATTATATTATAAAACCTTCAAAACGTCTCGTTTATTTGCCATTTAAAATTCTGAACTCCTCTTGAGGGATGTCGCAAGGCGATTATAAGGTTTTACCCGTATTCCGAACACAATGGAACGTGTTTCGGATGCTAATTTGATCGTATGTGCGAGTTATGGAATTTAAACGATCAATATTAAATTAAATCGATTAAAATAAATCTAAGCGTTTCGAGCTGCCAGGGTCAAACGACAACTCCGATTACTACGAAAATTGAAATCCAATAATAACTAACTATTACGGATCCAATAGAACTGGTTTCATCGAATTCCAAGACTGTGCCTTGGAAGGCTATTTTTAAATTCAATTTAAACGATATATTATTTAAAACTGAACAAATTACCTTTAAATTAAAATTCAACCATTCTATTATCTTCCGTATCATCATTATAAATTTTATAATCTTTCAAATTATTTTAATAGGCTTAAAATTCCATATTCAACATCTTACCCAATTTCAAATTATATAATTCAATACTTTAATTATTTAGTAAATATTAATATTTGGAATTCAAGCTATAATTAACCTTTCAAATGTTTAAAATCAATTTATTATTCCATTTTAAATCGTTAAAATTTTCGGGTCGTCACATTCCTCCCCCCTTAAAAGAATTTCGTCCCCGAAATTACTAGTCAGGAAGAATGGTTCAATACCCGTTTACTTTTTCCCAAAACTCCCAATTCAACATCCTACCAACTATCTTTTATTAAAGACCCACTATCAGTTGGTACTAACTTCCCAAACTCTTCCATGTTTCCCAACAATACTCTTTTCCTCAAATATTCAAATTTCAATTTAAAACCAAATTTTGAAATTATCAAAATTTTCTCAAAAATTTTCTAACTCCCTAAATTTCCGAGAAATTTTGCCAGCGTCTTCTTTGCGCGGCTAGATCGGTACAACTACAAAAGGCCTCTACGGGCTCCCAAATTCCAAAAGAAAACAATAAGCCAAGTGGCTAGATCAAAAACCTAATCCAATTCATACAGAAATTAAAATACACACCTTTTTGTCGGGCAATACAAATTAATCTTTTGGAATCAAATCCAATTTTCTTTTCCCCTTTTTATACCTGCATATCTCATCAAGCAATAATATCCAATTGTAACCTTTTAATCATTTTATATATTCCCTCACATATGTTTCATACCTATTTCAAATTAGTCTTTCCCATTACCATATGAATTCAATTCGTCTTTAATTTGAGCATTGAATTTTAATTTTCATTTATAACTGGTTCATAGTAGTTTCGTCTACTAATTTATTTTAATTTCCAATTTGAAATTGTTTGTCGTTAACAAAATTTTTCAACATTTTCAAAAAAATTCTAATTCTCCAAATTTTTGGAAAATTTTGGCAGAGTCTCCTTTGTACGGAGGAGCTTTTGCAATTTGACAAGAGATATAAATATATATACATCGACCCACCCGGTCGAAAAAAGCAAAAACAGTTCATATTTCCTATTTTTATTATGTAGGCGTACCTTATTTAGCATTTTAAGCAAGCAGCTTATTAATTTTAGCAATTAGTGCAACCTAAATCCAGCCAGACGGTCTTCAGGTACCTATACTTACTCAATTTAAACATATAAGTACCATATATGGGGAATTTATTAACATTCTACTTACTTTCAATAGCTATACATATATATTACTAAACACCCAGAACCAAACACTTCCCATAAACAATTTACATGCTTTAAAGCTAATTCAATTTCTTTTCAACCAATTCATATGTCGATTCATTTAAGTTTTAATGGTTCACAACTCAATTTCTGATATTCCATCTATTATAATCCAAACAAGCCCATATTCACTTCAAATGATTCAGAACCAACTTTATTTAATCACTATTAACTCACGCGAATTTAATCACTTTTATTTATGCCAAACGACAATCATTGTTATGCAATTTCGACGATATTCGCTTAATAAAGTATCTATTTTAGTTTATAACTATCTTAAATTAATTTTCAATTCATTTCATATTTAATTCCATTTCATTTTTAATTGATTCACCTACCATTCATTAGCTCGACACATTTCATCCTTGTATACTACTAGCCATTCCCAAATTAATTCAATCCAAGCTTTTATTTAATGGTCTTTCACTCTTATTCGAAGCCAAACTTCCATAAATTTTAAACTTAAGTGAATTTTCTTTAATTTATTCCAACATCAAACTTAAGTTTACTTTTATTTGATTTTCATTTAATCAAATTCCATTAAATTCAATTAACCCATCCATTTAAATTTTAACTTTAATTCATCTTCTCACTTTATCAAAATAATATCCAAGCACTACTGAACTCATTTATCCTTCAAATTAATATACTACCAAATTTAAGTTTAGTCTGATAATCCAATTCCAATCACAACTTCGATTTAGCTTTTATTCAACCAGACTTCATCCATTTATTATTCAACTCAATTAACCCATTTAAAAATTTTAATTTACTTACTTAATTCGTTATCGAATTTATTTTATCAATATAAGGTCATTCTCAATTTATTTCTATTTACTTGGGTTTTGTTTTGCAACTCAAACCATTTCTATTATAATCACTTCCCTTATATCCAGTTTACTTACAAATTTCATTAAATATTATTCAACTCACCCATGAATTTTATTTGTAAGTCAACCATCTCATTTTCAATCCAACTCTATTTTATTTGCATTTTATAGCATTTTCACTTATTCAATTCATTATCAAATCCAAGTTGAATTCTATTTACCATTCTAATTCACTACCAAATTCCATTATTAATTTACAACCATTTGTTTACCCAAGTTAAATTTTATTAACATACTCAATCAAACAATTATTTAACCAATTATCTTATTTCCAATTTCTAAATCAATATTCGATTTCAATTACAAAAACACTTCATTAAAATTCCAGTTTGGATTTCCTTTATTTTCCTAAAATTCCAACATCTTTATAAAAAAAATTAGAAATGCTTTAAAATTCACATCATACTTAATAAAATAGCTCTTTATAAAAATACTTTTATAACTCGATGTCTCAACTAGTCCATCCTTGTTCTCACAGAAATTCAGTCATACGTTGATCAGGCGTAGGATTGAAAATCTATATGTACTTGGTAAACCCGTTTCAACATCCAGTGAAAATACTTGGAAAATAATTTATTGAAAATATTGAAAGCATTTTGAAATAGAGGAAATATCTTTGGTGAGAATGTTCTGGAAATCATCACCCCCATCCATGGTCGCAGTTACATTCCAGGGTTACGTTGCCGTCACAGCAAAAGTCCATGTAACTGCAAGCTCTCCGCGACCTCTCAATTATGCCATGGATCCCATACAACAAATCACAGTTACATCCAGGGTTACGTTGCCGTCGCAGCAAAAGTCCATGTAACTGCAGGCTCTCCGCGGCCTCTGATTTCGCTGTCGAAATGAAACTTCTCCACTCCTACATAGATCGCAGTCTGTCGATATAAAATCAAACGCAGACTGTTGGCTTTCAGCGGCACACACGACTTTCGCTATGGTATACACAACTCATAATCCCCAGGAACTAGTTTTGTCCGGACTCCTCACAGGATCAACTTTAGAATCCCCCTTGGGGCTCAAGGCAGCACCACCCAGTGGCACTCCTGAGAAGTTCATTTCAAGGAAGCGCCTTTTTCCCCAGATCCATCATCAAAACACTTTATACTATACCCATATAGTATCTTTCAAATCATACACCTAGTATGAATCTCATAAAAATCTCCTTTACACAAAATCGATTATCCCAAAATCGATAATTCTCAAATCAGGCTTTCTAAATTCTATATTGATTTTACCCAAAATCAAAAGCCTTTCCAATTCCAAAGGTTCTCGAAACTCTTTTCAAAATCCTCATAAGATCCTTTATATATATACAGATATATATAATTTTTAAAACTTTGGATCACTTTAAACTCGTATAAAACTCTTTTTATACTTCAAACACTTCCAAAATCCTTTTTCTTCCAACAATAAATTCAAAAAGGGGAGAATATATAACAAAGATATAACTTTGTTTACCCAAAATCAAATATTCAAATTTGATTACCCTTTCCAATATCAATTTCCTTTCTATTCACATTCACTTAAATTTTCATTCACCTTTTCACACTTGCCTTAATCCCCATTTGGATTATTACCTCAATTTTTATCTCGGTTGGGTATTTAACCAATAACAGTTTGAACTCCGACCAGTTAGTATTTAGAAAATAGCTTGAAAATTTTAAAAATAGATAAGTAGTTGAAAAATAATTAATAGTTTGCAAAATAGCTGTAAAATAGTTAACTAATTATAAAATAGTTGGAAAATGGCTAAATAGTTTCAGAACTTTTAGATAATTTCAAAATAGTTGTAAATTAGTGATTAATTTGTAACATAGTTAAAATATAGTAATGAGTTTAGAAAACAGCTGAAAAATGGTTAAATAGCTCCAAAAATGATTGTAAAACAAGTATAAAATAATTTGGCTTTAAGAAAGAAAGGTTGAATATATTTAATGACTTAGAAAAAAATAAGTCTATAGTAAGACAATTTATATTGAAAATAGTCTAGAGTCAAAACTGTTCACTTCCCCAACATTTCAATTTAAATTTCCACTCCTATTTAAATTGATCCAATTCCAATTTTAATAACTCCAACTTCCATTGAAATTTATTTAAATCAAATTCAAATTGAATCAATCTTGATTCCTTTCCCAATTTAAACCAAATTCAATTTTGAACTAACTCAATTTAAATCTTGAATTTAAACTATCTCGAATTATATAAATTCGAGTTAAATTCTAAAAAGTTGGTTTAACCCTTTTAAACCAAATTAACTTTTATTCAAAGTTTTTAATCAATTTAATTTCTGAGTCCAATTCTCAAAATTCCATTTGATCTTTAAACTTGTACAACTTTAATTATAAATTTCAATTTTACAATTTCTATTTATAATCAATTACATTCACATTTTGCTTTTAACTCGGAATTATTCATTTTATTTAGCCAATATATTTTTATTATTCCATATAAACATTTTAATCAAGATTCCAGAGTTTAAACAAATTTCCATAATTTCAATATCACCTTAAAATTCAACTATATCCAAATTCTTTGGCGAATTTAATTATCCCTTTGAATTTCAAAACCAAACCCAGTTCACAAACAATTCCAATTTAAAACAATTTGGTAGCAATTTTTCTTGTAGAAACTCGAAAATGAACATCGATGATGCTGCAGTCATTACTGTTTCCAGTAACCAAAAGAGTTCAATGCTTTTATCTCTCTAAAAACACTTCCAAATATTTTTTTGATTTCAAATCTCCCAGATTTCAAATTCAACACAAAAATATTTTTGAAATAATGCTATTATTTCTCCAAAACATTTAGGAACCATTTTCAAATCCAAAGGAATTTTAAATTTTCCCAAAATTCCAAATTCCCTATCCATCCAATTCATATTTAAACATTACTCTGGAATTTTATTCTTACTTTATTTTCAAATATTCTTTGGAATTCTATTTCAAATTATACTCTCATTTATTTATGAAGATTATTTCAACTTATAAATTCATTTACAATCTATATTTCAAATTCTATTTTGTTATATAAGTTTATTCTTCAACTTTGATTATAAGTTTCAATTTGGTCGTAATTTATATTACTTCTTAACTTAATCCAATAATTCAACAACCAATCACCTAAATGTTCATTAGAAGGAAATGTTGCTATATATATATATATCAAAATATATTTTTAAATAAAATTATTAAAAATCTTTATAAGCAAATAACAAGTACGCTCTTATATATATATATACACACACTCAACTCATTCTATAGTACTACGGACTCTATTCAATGAGTAATTCACGCCAGAGCCAAGGTTCTCGCTTAACCTTTAGCTCTGATACCAAATGTAACGACCCAAAATTTTCGCTTTCAAAAATTCCAGATAGTTATGAAAAAGAAAGAGATAGAAGAAGAAGAAGAAGATCAAAAACACCAACATCTCACATTCGCAGCGGATAAAATATAATAATAAATAAATAAATACAGTTTACAAATGAATACTATATATGTCCATTACATTCAATATACATCATAATTTCACATATACACAGTCACTGAATATACACTATTATCATGTCTCAGATACACAATAATATACTACAGCGGAAATACTCTATACGTTCTCGCCATCTAGCTCGCCTCCTGAGCTCCAGAGCGTACCTACCTGAAAATCTGTAATACTCGGTCCGACCCGAGCATTACACCAAAGTAACACCCGGGTCAGGCTGGAAACCAGCGTGAGTAAACTCAACTAATAAGGAATACCAAAGCAGACAACTTATATAAAACCCGGGTAACTCATTCCAATTCCCAGGCCACAATTTTGTTATAGCCATCACAAATTCCACACATCCATTTCCTAAGTACCAAACTTAGGTAAAATAATCCAATTCGCTTAAATTGTTTTATTCCAACCTATTGATTCCACACGTCAATTTGTTTTTAATCCGAAGTGGTTTCGGGTATTTCCTAATACCCGACCCCGGTCTCCTCGGATCTCATGTCATCCTAATCGCAAATTATCCGAATGAAATTCACAACGTTTCATATCAACGATATCAACTCATTCAAAATATCCCATACCATTCAATCATCCATAAGCAAAGCTTAATCACATAAAAATTAATTCAATTGATTTTAATGGAACTTTCTAACCACGTTCACTTAGATTATTAATTAATTCCAAATCAATTAATTAATCAACCCCTCTATATCCATTCATCTTGATTAACAACCCAGGGTTAATTATCTTCCAATTCCATTCACGTAATTCTCTTTAATTAATTTAACAATTTTTATTATTCTTACCAAATCAATGAGTAATCTTTAATTTCTTCACACATTAATCAACCATAATCAATTACGTTAATTCTTAATTATTATATTAATTGACTTCTCATAAGTCACTTATTATGAATTAATTAATCTCAATTAATTAAATCCTTAACTACTTCATTGATTATATAAATGAATGATTTCCAATTATATTTTTAATTTGTTCTAATCTAAATCAATTACTTTAATCCAATCCTATATTAATCATTTTCGACTAACCTCGTCCTGTAATTATCTAACTCCTTTTATTTATTTCACTAGATAAATTAATTATATCTTGATTAACTATTTAATTAATCTCTTGAGTTATTTCATAAAATAATTATATTTTATTGATTACTTAAGTAACTACTTATTAAACCGCCCACTGGTTATTCTAACTTCATTAAACTTCATTACTTAACTTAATCCTTAATCAATTAATTCGACCCCTATTTACTTTGGAGTTTAAACAATTTAAACCCCAATACTTTGAGTCAAACAACAATTTACTTGGGAACCATCCAACAAACCAAAGTCACCAAATCATCAATTCTCAACACACATCAAATCAATTCAAGCATTCAAACAATCATTTAAATTTGACTATTGAAATTTAATAACAACTCAGCTGAGTGGGATTTACTCACCTTTGCTTTTATTTGCAAATCCACTTCATTCTCGACATGGTTTCCCGGGGTTTTGACCTTGTATAACAATTATAAAATTTCATTAAGATTGAATAAATTTGAACAATAAATTTTCCTCTAAAATTTTAATTAGCTAATTAATTATATTTAATCAATGGTTTATTTAAACAAAAACTTAAATGTCCAACTAACAGTTTACTTCATCAATTTATTTCTAGCCACCAAATAATTAAATGAGTTAATTTAAAACAACTTAATTATCAAACCCATTCTTTTAAAAAAAAAAAACAAATAAACTAGTAGAATAAAATATTTTTATTTTGTTGAAACTACGTATATGTTTGAAAATCTATATAAATTCAGATTCCAACTTTATATAGATTTTTATATATATTACAGCAAATACAAAAATTAAATTTCTACAGTTAAAATGTTTTATTTATTTATATTTTCCTATTATGAACCAACTCGATTTGTTTCATGATTCCGACCTCGTATGGAAATTTTATAAAATTTAATTAGCTAACTCTTATTTAAATTCCAAATTAAATGAATTAACTTTGCAATTAAATTTTAGTTACAGAGAATACCTCTACTCCGACTATATGAATAGCCTCGCTCCCCTAACAACTTCGCCTTCGGCCACAAATGGCGACCTGAGCGCAACCAACAGCGACCCCCAAACAGTCAGCACGCCACCAAACCCTCGCCCATTACGCCTATCTCCATCAACCATGCTCGCCTCCCTCCTCGCGCACATGCCTCCAACACCAAATCGCGACTTCCAATCCAGCACCCATCTCGATTTGAACCACTGCAACCCAACATCGAAGCTCCCTAGCTTCGTCGTCTGCCTCGAACACTCCACCACGCGCCACTATAGCGTACACGCCCTTGGTTCACGAGCTCGTCTTCGACTGATTCGAAACCCTACTCGTGTCCCCCAATTCACCGCGCAACCCTTCCCCCTTTCGGTCATGTTTTCCCTTCACTTCCCCCTCTTTTTTTTATAATAACCGAAGACAAATGATTTCGGGACTCTCAGGTAGCGTCGGCTTCGGCCGTACTTTTTTTTTAAGTTGAAATAAAGGAAGCGAAAGAACTCCATTTTCGATCGGCATGGACCTCCTTTTATTTTATTGTGTTCGATTTGGCTTCTGTTGAAAGATGAAAAAAGGAAGACGGGAATGAAATATTGATTATGGGGAAGCTTCACGAGTACGCTTGATGTTAACAAAAATATCTTGGCGTGTTGTCTATAAAATATATTATATTATAAAACCTTCAAAACGTCTCGTTTGTTTGCCATTTAAAATTCTGAACTCCTCTTGAGGGATGCCGCAAGGCGATTATAAGGTTTTACCCGTATTCCGAACACAATGGAACGTGTTTCGGATGCTAATTTGATCGTATGTGCGAGTTATGGAATTTAAACGATCAATATTAAATTAAATCGATTAAAATAAGTCTAAGCGTTTCGAGCTGCCAGGGTCAAACGACAACTCCGATTGCTACGAAAATTGAAATCCGATGATAACTAACTATTACGAATCCAATGGAACTGGTTTCATCGAATTCCGAGACTGTGCCTCGGAAGACTATTTTTTAATTCAATTTAAACGATATATTATTTAAAACTGAACAAATTACCTTTAAATTAAAATTCAACCATTCTATTATCTTCCGTATCATCTTTATAAAATTTATAAGCTTTTAAATTATTTTAATAGGCTTAAAATTCCATATTCAACATCTTACCCAATTTCAAATTATATAATTCAATACTTTAATTATCTAGTAAATATTAATATTTGGAATTCAAGCTAAAATTAACCTTTCAAATGTTTAAAATCAATTTATTATTCCATTTTAAATCGTTAAAATTTTTGGGTCGTCACATACTTCAAATATAAAAATTTATGCTTGAGGAGTAAATTATAGGAAGGGTGTACTACAAGTGAAAAATCCGTGTTATCAGAACACACATTAGTCAAAACTATTTTCTGTATTAGTTGAAGTCCTGTTCTGCTGCTCAGGCAAGTGAAGTCCTCTTCAGCTGTTGAGGCAAAATCATGTTCTACTGCTCAGGTCCCCGTTCGGCTGCTTAGGTGTGTATAAACCTGTTCCTCCGGGTTAAGTGAGGGTTGTTGTTTTAGTGAAATTCCAGAAGAAGTCTGGGACTGGATGTAGACGGTGCTCTGAACCAGTATAAAAATCTCTGGTGTCATTTTATTATACTGCTTTTTATTCCGCACTATTTACAGTATTATCATCATCATTATACTCTGCATTATCGTATATCCATATTACACGATCCATAGCACACTTTCTTTTGGTATCAGAGCAAGGTTATCGTATTATCGTTATATAGCAATCTAATAATCTAATAATATGGGCACTAACACTAGCACTAGCACTAGCACTAGCACTAGCATTAACGCTAGCTTCATTAAAGGACAATCTATTGCACATCCACCACTATTTAATGGCATGAATTATAACTATTGGGCCACACGAATGAGAATATATATATATATATATATATATATATATATATGTGCAAGCAAATGGTTTTGATTCATGGAATATAACTCAAACAGAATATACTATTCCTGCTGAAGAATGTTCTACTTGGTCAAATACATAGAAACTTGATGCCACAGCTAATGCAAAAGCCATGAATACGTTATTTTGTGCCTTAGATAAAAATGAGTTAACCTTGTTAGCATGTGCAATACTGCATGTGAAATATGGTGTACACTCAAAGTTACACATGAAGGAACCAGCAAGGTCAAAAAAGCAAAATTTCCATGCTCAAGAGTCAGTTTCAAAACTTCAGAATGAAGGAAAATGAATCTATAAATGACATATACTCAAGATTTCAAGATATCTATCATTCATTAATAGAACTAAGAGAAAAATATTCAGGCTTTGATATTGTATCCAAAATCCTTAACTCTTTAACGGAAGAATGGAAAAGAAAAGTTCCGCTATTGAAGAAGCAAACAATATTTCGAAAATAACTCTAAAAGAGTTAATAGGAATTCTGTGATGACCCAGAAATTTCTGGATATTTGAAATTGGAATATTTAATTGATTTTAAATATTTGAAAGGTAGTTTAACTTGAACTTCAAATATCATTATTATTTGGCAATTAAATTATTGAATTTAATAATCTGAAATTGGTATATATAGTGAATCTTGGATTTTAAGCTGGATAAAAATATTTCAAAGGCTTGAAAATTTATATTGATAGTACTGAAGATAGTAAAAATGTTAAACTTGAATTTGAAAGTGTTTGTTAAGTTTTGAAATTATATAGTTTAAATTGATATTTCAAAATAGCCTTCCGAGGCACAGCCTTGGAGTTCGACGAAACCAGTTCCATTGGATCCATATTAATGTATTATTATCGCATTTCAATTTTCGTAGTGATTGGAGTGATCGTTTGGCCGTACGATAAGTAAATGCGCTTAATTCTATATCGAAAATTTAAGTAAATAACTGGTCCAAAAAGATATCTTCTCCATACGAACGAATTAGGCCTCGAAACCTTTCCCATTGCATTCAGAATAGGGGTTTACCATTATAAACGCCTAGCGGCACATTTTGATAAGAGGTTGAGTTTGTGAGTTGCATTATTGTGACGATTTAAATTTAAATTTAAATTCAAAAATATAATACAATTGCATTAGTAAGAGCAGACACGTAAAGGAAGTTGTAAGACAAGTGTTCGCCCTGTTGGACATGCATCTTCTTTCTTCTTTAAATTTTGGTTGAGCATTTTAATTGTGCAGATCAATTTCATTTGGAACGAAATATTTCTTCATTGAAAGTTAATTTATGGCCACCTTCTTTTAGGATAAAATTCTACAAAATCAATTCAAAAAAAAGGAAGGGGAACAACAGTTCAAAACCACTCCCCTTCCCATCTGAAATATCAAATCGATTTTTCGATTCAGCATTCAAGAATCGAGTTCGTTAAAGTCAGTCGCGCACGCGTGGAATCGACTATGCGGCAACTCGATCTGGGTAGGGGACGATCGCGAGCAGGTCGCCATGTAAGGAAACAAGGTGAGCGCTAAGGCGAGGCGATGGCTCGGCTAAGGTTTATGTTGGTTTTCGAGCGAGGAAATGGGACCCAAGGTCGCGAGGCATTTTGGATGCAAGCAGGCGCATGGGGTTTGGCGACTTGGGACCGGAGCAGTAGTGGCTCGAGATCGAACTCGAGATGCGATGCCGAAATCAACTCGTTCGAAATTGATTTTAGAGGGGCGTTCGAATCCATCGCATCATTTTGGGGGGGTCTGGATGACGAGGAGCATGCTTACGTCGAGGTTCGAGCATCAGTTCATTGGCAAAGAGGATCGACATCAGAGCAGCTTCAGTATTTAAATTTTGGGGATGGAGGCCGCAGGTGAGTGCACGTGGCGACCACAGTGATGAGGACCGGTTGGGGATGAGATTCGCGAGGCTCGGTGGTGGTGAGGGCTAGATTGCTTGGGCGAAACATTGGGTGTTAGCTTGAGGGTTTGTCGTTGAATTGATTATTTGGCAATAAGGTATTCGATTTACTTGATTTAGCATACAGATTGAAAATTTATATATATATATATATATATATATATATATAAAGCTATAATCTGTTTTATGGGTAATTTTCACAATAAGGAGAAAATTTTATTTTAAGCAGTTTTATAATTTTCAAGTTAATTACTGTTTATATTTTTATAGATAAGAATAATAATATTTTGCAGTTAGAAATATATACGAAACAACTGTGTTTTAATTTAATATATCCAGGTTTGAAGGATTTTTATTTTATTAGAATTTAAATGTATTTAGAGGTAAGATTTTGAAAATGGAAAATTTTAAAATGCTAGAGTTTATATGAAAATAGATTTTTTAAATCTATATAGACTATTTTATATGTACATATATATACACACACACATTTAAATTTACCCATTTATTTTAAATTTATGAATTTGGTGATTTAAAATGTTCAATTAACATATTGAATTTATTGTAGTCACTAAAAGATTTTTTAAAAGGGAAATTAGTTTAAAATAAAATCATTAGTTAATTAAATTTATCAAATGGTAATTTAATTATTCGATTAAATAAAATATTAATAAACCATGCAATGTTTATACAAGGTCCAAAATCGAGTAGGAACTAGCCAGATTGGAAATGGGTTGCATGCAAAATTAAAGGTAAGTTAATCTCACTCATCTGGAATATTATTTAAATTTAAGTAGTTAAATTTAAATATTTAGTTGAATGATTGAATTGATTGGATGTGGTATATTGCATATAGTAGTGTGTATATATATATATATATATTAGAATGATTGATTTCCCGCATTATATAGCGGATGAGACCCTATGCATCGCATAATAGCGGATGAGATAATATGATCTTATATACCGCGATATTCCACCTTGAAGTGGAATTGGTATTATTATATTGTGCTAACATCTGTGGATGCAGGAAAAACAGGTTGGAGGGATCTAACTGGATACCTCAAAACATTTGAATTTAATTTATATATTCAGCAATATGATTATGTGATGATTTGTGATGAACTATATTGATCATATTGGAAACTGGAATTTATTGAATACTCTGGCTTGGTTAAATGTATATATTAGAATTTTGAGAATTGATATATATATATATATATATATGAAGTTTGGATTTTTAAAGTAAATAAAAAAGTAATTTTAAATAAATAATTTTAAGGAATTTGGATAATTAAATGATTTGGAAGAATAAAAGTTGATTTTTAAATTTTAAATAAATAAATTCTGAGTAGGGGAAGTATATTTTTAATAAAGAGGAATAAATAAATTTTTAGACTTAATGATATTTTTTTTAAAGGAATAAAGATATTATTTTCAATTTTAAGGTTTAAATTTGGAAAAGATAAAGAAATTTGGGAAAATTAAGAAATTTGTATTTCAGCTTAAATAAGATTTTGAATTATAATAAAGAAGTAAAATCTGAAATTAATGAGTTTTGAAATGAAATTGGGTAAGTAAAGAAATTTATTTTAAATGGAGTAAATTTTGAAAAAACAATTTGAAAATTTATTTAAGTGTTTGAAGTTGGAATTTTTAAAGGGTGATGAGACCATGAAACTTATAAACCGGGTTTATAAAGTGAAATGGATCGGTGGATATTCGAGAGTATAAATTCACGGTAGGAATTTATAAAGAATAGGTAGTTTTTTTAAAAATAAATAGTGGTTTATTTTTAAAGGTATGGAAATGGGAAGTGTATTTCCCTAGAAAGCCAAGTATATTTTAAAAGAGACTTTTTATAAGTTAAAGGCTTTAAAAATTTGTTTAAAGAAATGTTTTAGAAAATTTATTATTTTTAATGTTTTAAATTTTAAAGTAAATATTTTCAAATTTATTTTAGTAGTAATTATTTAAAGGTTAATTGGTATTATGTTTAAAAAGAAAATTATTAATATTTATATTTTATAAAATAGTTTTATTTTAAATAATTTGGTTAAAGTTTTATGGAATTTCGTGACTCTTATTTTTAAATTTAGTTTAGCTTAACCTTTATGTTAAGAATTAGTTTTTATACTTTATAAGTTGTTTATTTTAAATATTTTTAAAAGTGTATTTTTTTTGAATAAAGTGTTTAAGTAATTTCTATTTAAATATTTTAAGGTGTGTTTTAGAATAAAAAGATTTACATTATTTTTAAAATCTTAAGTATTAGGACTGGCGGTTTTTAGTGGAAATAAAACAATTGGGTGGAAATTTATTTCCACGACAGAGAGAAAAGTGATTTGAAAACTATTTTCGAAGGATTGGAATGTAGGAAAATATCTTGGGAAGATATTTAAAAATAAATAATCTGGGTGAAATCATTATGGCTTGATGATTATTTGTGAATGTTATTTGATAGTTAAATAACCGATTATCAATATTGGCCAATGTGCTGATCGTTTCGAAGAGATTGGGATCAGGATTTTATTTTCAGAAAACCACTTTGATCCGATTTGAACGTTTTCGTGTGGAAGATAAGAGTTAGAGTCGAAGATGGAGCAGTGAAGTACAAAGGCTAGTCGCTACTAATCCTGAGGGCGATTCCAAAATGGATGTAGTATGAGTAGTGCCTTCGGTTTCGTTCAAACCTGGAATAGACTTGTATGGACGAATGCTTTCAGAACATCGTCAGGAGGATGATGAGCATTCTAAGTGATTGTGCGCTAAAAAGGTAACGCATAGCCTTGAGCCTCATCAACCGGGAATGGCTAAAACAGGGGAGGTGCACACAAGGCTAATTGGCTAGCAACCAATTAGGGTAAGGTCACCCCTGTCTAGATGTACCTTTATATATTCGGTTGTGTGGCGGTTGCTAATCCCAACCGCGGGGTGAACTTATTCGGACTATCCAGTAAGGGATAGCTCTGGTCTTATGTTGCAGGGGATTTAGGGTGGATCCTTGGTACAGTGATCTAGACCACGTACTGTGACGGACGGTACCCCAGTAGCCTGCCATTCATGGAAATCCATTCTCCCTACGCGCCTTTTCGGTTTTTGTCTGTAGAACCCACTTTGTGGCTAGTGGCTGGATTTAATAATGTAACGATTTCGGCTATTTGAATAAGTATTTGTGGTTATCGTAAGGTAAAAACCCGGCATTTTTATTTATGGCGTGGTCTTACGAGATACCTTTGATTTTCAAATGATTTTGAAAACTTTAATAATCTAGTTGAGTGTGTTTTCTCACGCTAGTTTTCCAGATTGACTCGGGTGTTATTTAACTATAATGATCAGGTCAGACCGAGTATTGTAGAATACAGGATATGGTGCTGTGAAGCTCAGGAGACGAGCTGGATGGCGAGACGTACTTTTGTATTTGATTATTATTCCGCAGTGTATTCGGCTTTGAGGACAAGTTTATATAATTGTCCCACCTTTGGATATTGATTGTGTTGTTCAATTGAGTTGTACTCTGGGAAATATGTGTATATATATATATGATGAAACAGATTTTTGTATTTAAAATCGACGTTATACATCATATTTTATCCCGCTGCGTTTGTGAGATTCTGATATTGTTTTCTGTTTCTTCTTTTACCTCCTTCTTCTTTAACCCTAATGGTTCGGTATTTCGCAATCCGATTGTTCGACATTTGATATAGTGGACGTATTGATGTCGATTTTCGGACGTCGAAAAATCGGATCGTTACATTTGGTATCTGAGCAGAAGGTTGAGCGAGAACCTTGGCTCTGGTGGGGATTACTTATTAGTACAGAGTCCGTAGTACTCTAGAATGAGTTTGAGTGTAGTAATAGATATGAGCGCGTATTTATTAGTGAATATAAAAATTGTTTTTATATTGTGTCGACTTATCGTTTGAGTGTTTATGGATTCTGGTCGATATGTAGGACACCATGTTATCGATAGGGTTTCCTAAACTCTTAAACAAGATAAACCGACAAAGTATTATTTTAAAATAGGGTAAATGAAATAATTTTACCCAAATTATTTTTATATATAAAGGAAATAGTTTTCTGTAGATTATTATGGTTATATATGATTATTTGGTTGTTAGAAAATGATAATACTAAAATATTATCATTAATATATGGAAAATGAAATAAGGAAAAAATATTATAACCAAAGTTGAGAAATAATTTATAAAATAGAGTAAGATTTGTAAGTGAGAATTATAAATGTAATTTATAAAATAAAATTTCATAGTAATATTTGAATACGAATTGAAAGAATTTGGAATTTGAAATTTTGGGAAAAGTTTAAATTCCTTTGGTTTTGAAAATGGTTTTCAAAAGTTTTGGCGAAATAATAGTGATATTGTTTGGAAAATATCTTTGAATTGGATTTGAAATCTGGTGAGGTTAGGAATTAAAATATTTGAAAAGGGTTTTTGGAAAGAATAAAAGCACTGAACTAACTTTGGTCGCTGGAAAATAACTTCAGTGATGACTGCAACATCATCGATGTTCATTCTCGAGTTTCCAAGGAAGAAATTGCTACCCGCCTATTTTGAATTGGTATTTGATGCAAAGTTGAGTTTGATTTTGGGATGCAAAGGAATAATTTGGTTTGGATATAATTGATTTCAAAAATGATTATGAAATATTGAGTAATTGATTAAAAAACTCTAGGACCTTATTAAAAATGTAACTGGGATATAAATAAGCTGGAAAACTTATAAAAGTTAAAAATTAAAATTAAAATGGAATTTAATTGAAACTAGTAATAAAGTAAAAATTTATTTTATTAGAAGTAAATTTGTGGAAAAACAAATGTACTTAAATTTGTAAGTAATAGAACTAGAATTAAAGTTGAATAATGGAATCAATTTAAATTGTGTAAGGAGAAGTGAATTGTAAATTTGTTCGAAGGAACTAAAAGAAGTAAAAGTTTGGAAATAAACTTTTTATTGAAATTTGAAATTTATGGAATAAGATTCAACTTGAAAGGGTTAAATAAAGTAAGTGTGAAACCCAGATAAGGGGGAAAGTAAGCTAATTAATTAAAGTAAGTCAAAAGAAGTTAGCAAATATAATTAAATTTGAAAAAAAACTTATAGAATTTTAAATTTAAATTAAATTGGTGTGTAATTAAATATAGTTAAGTAAAAGTGAATTTAAAGAAAGCTAACGAGATTAAGTGAAATGGTTACTTAAATAAAAGTTATAAGTTGGAAATAAAATTTAGGATAGACAAATGAATTTGCATTTGTAAGTAAGTGGAATGGAAGCTGAATTTGGAACTAAATTTGACTTGTGTTAAATAAAGTTAGATGGATAATTAGTCAAGTTGAATTAAATAAAACAAAGGTTTGAAAATAAAATTAGTGAGTAGACTAATTGATTCAAGAGGGTAAGTAGATGAATTGGAATTGTATATTGGAAAATATTAAATTTAAAATGTGTAAAATAAAGTGAAGTTATAGAATTAATTCAAAGTGAACTAAAATTAGAAAGTTTGGAAATAAGAAATTGTTTGAGATTTAAAATAAATTAGTAAGTGGAACTAATTTAAATAATGATATGAACCGATTGTGAATGAAAGATAGTTGATAAAATTCAATATTCATAGTTTGAAGATGAATCAAATTCAAGTAGAATTGAAAATGAAAATTTGGATGAAAATTGGGAAAGAATATTTGAAATTAATTCGTAAATTATAGCAAATTGAACCTATTTGGAATTAGAACCCGAATTGATTAAATATAGATAAAAACCAAGTGATAAAGTGAAGTTTAAAGATTAGTTCGTAGTAGACTAAAAATAATTTAAAGTTTGGAAATAAATCCATTAGGAGTTAAATAAACTAGTAGTGAGACTAATTAAAGAAATGATTAATTGAATATGGTTTGAGATGAAGGTAAAATGAATTCATATGGAATTGGAGATCCAGTTTAAAAATAGGTGGATATAAAAGCTAAAGTGGTAGAGTAATAACATAAGAGTATATAAAATGCTTATATTAAACCTAAGAAATGAATGGCGAAATTCTTAAGTAAGTTTGGTATTGGAAATATACTAAGTAATTTTGAAAAAGAGATTAAGTAAAGTTGTGAAATGTGATAATTGTGGATAAGTGAATAGAAATCAAAATAATGTGAATAAAAGAAAATTGATATAGTTAATAATCAATGGATATAAATATGTAAGATGTACTTATATTACTTTATTCGCATAATGATTTGATCCAGATTCGAGCACAGAATTTCAAGGTAGTTGTACCGATCCGAGTTGGAATTTTTCACTCGATTTTCAACGGCGAACTCTGGATATGGATTTTTGGTTGATTCTAGAAATTCTCTATCATAATTTGTGGCTATGCAAGGAGAATGACGGTTTCTGATCAAGAAAACAGATCTGAGTCCGAACTAGGAAGTCGGGTGGACGATAATAGTTCGAAAGTGAAATTGTGTGATCGAGTGAGCGATCGAATTAGGTATTGCATACAGATGATATATGTGCATTGTACGGATGTGAATGAAATAGATATGAAACTTTTGAGAAAAAAAAATGATTTTAGGATTCTATGATTGGATGCTATGGCTAAGTAGGTTATAAAGGTGTTTAAAAAGCAAAAGGAAATTGGGATTTTTGATTTCGGAAGATAAATGAAATTGCAACAAAAGGTATGTATTTAAATTTCTGTATGAAATTTGATGATTTTATGGTCTATCCACTTGGCCTTTTGTTTTCTTTTTGAATCTGGGGGACCGTAGAGGCATTTTGTAGTTGTACTGAGTTAGCCGCGCAAAGGAGACGCTGGCGAAAATTTTCGAAAATTTAGAGTTAGAAAATTTTTGGGAAAATTTTGATAATTTGAATTTTGTTTAAATTTGAATTTGAATGGTTGAATAAGTAAAAGTTGTTTGGAAGTTATGGAAGAGTTTTGGAAAGCTAGTAAGAATTATGTGTGTCTTAAATAAAAATAGTTTGGGAAGTTATTAAAAACTGTTTGGTTTGGGATTAATAATTAACGGGTTATGGACCATTCCTCTTAACTAGTAATTTCGAGGGCGAAATTCTTTTAAGGGGGGAGGAATGTGATGACCCAGAAATCTCTAAATATTTGAAATTGAAATATTTAACTAATTCTAAATATTTGAAACTTGAATTTCAAATATCATTGTTATTTGGCAATTATATAATTGAATTTAATAATCTGAAATTGGTTTAAATAGTGAATCTTGGATTTTAAGCTAATATTTCAAAGGCTTGTAAAATTTATATTGATAGTACTGAAGATAGTGAAAATATTAAACTTGAATTTGAAAGTATTTTGTTAGGTTTTGGAATTATGTAGTTTAAATTGATATTTAAAAATAGCCTTTCGAGGCATAGCCACGGGTTTCGATGAAACCAGTTCCATTGGATCCGTAATGATGTATTATTATCGAATTCCAATTTTCTAGTGTTTGGAGTGATCGTTTAGCCGTACGATAAGTAAAAGCGCTTAATTCTATATCGAAAATTTAAATAACTGGTCCAAAAAGCTATCTTCTCCATATGATCGAATTAGGTCTAGGAACCTTTTCCATTGCGTTCAGAATAGGGGTTTAACATTATAAACGCCTAGCGGCACATTTCGATAAGAGGTTGAGTTTTTGAGTTGTGTTATTGTGACTATTTAAATTTAAATTTAAATTTAAAAATACAATACAATTGCATTAGCAAGAGCAGACACATAAAGGAAGTTGTAAGACACGTGTTCGCCCTATTGGACACGCGTCTTCTTTCTTCTATAAATTTCGATTGAGCATTTTAATTGTGCAGATCAATTTCATTTGGAACGAAATATTTCTTCGTTCAAAATTAATTTATGGTCGCCTTCTTTTAAGATAGAATTCTATAAAATCAATTCAAAAAAAGGAAAGGGAACAACAGTTCGAAACCGCTCCCCTTCCCATCTGAAATATCAAATCGATTTTTAGATTTAGCATTCAAGAATCGAATTCGTTCAAGTCAGTCGTGCGCATGTGTGGAATCGACTTTGCGGCAACTCGATCTGGGTAGGGGCCGATCGTGAGCGGGTCGCGATGTAAGGAAACAGGGTGAGCGCTAAGGCGAGGCGATGACTTAGCTAGGGTTCGTGTTGGTTTTCGAGCGAGGAAAGGGGATCCAAGGTCGCGAGGCATTTTGGATGCAAGCAGGCGTGTGGGGTTTGGTGATTCGGGACCGAAGGTGGTAGTGGCTTGAGATCGAACTCAAGATGCAATGTCGAAATCAATTCTTTCGAAATTGATTTTAGAGGGGCGTTCGAGTCCATCGCATCATTTTGGGAAGGGGGTTCTGGATGACGAGGAGCATGCTTACGTCGAGGCTCAAGCATTAGTTCGTTGGCAAAGAGGATCGACATCGGAGCAGCTTCAGTATTTAAATTTTGGGGATGGAGGCCACGCGCTAGTGCACATGGCGACCACAGTGACGAGGACCAGTTGGGGATGGGATTTGCGAGGCTCGATGGTGGCGTGGGCTTGATTGCTTGGTCAAAACATTGGGTGTTGGCTTGAGGGTTTGTCGTTGAACTGATTATTTGGTAGTAAGGTATTCGATTTACAAGAAGAATCAAATTCAGACAAAGACGACCTAGCCTTTAATGCCAAGAACTTTAAGAAATTCTTGAAATATAGAAAAGGGAACATAAATAATAGCAAGAGATGCTCAAATAGCAAAAAACCATCATCTCTATCAGTTACAGAATGTTTTAACTGTCATAAAAAGGGCATATGCAGAAGGACTGTCCAAATCAAAAGAAAGAATATCGAAATAAAAGGAAGGACAAATTCAAAAGAAAAACATTTTCAGTCACATGGGATGATTCAGACTCCTCCTCTTCTTCTTCGGGAAGTGAAAGTGACAGTGATAATGAACAAGCTAACGTATGTTTTATGGTTAAAGTTAATGAGGTTAGTTATTTAACTTTTGATGATATGATAGAAATAAATTCTGAATTATTAGATACTTTAAAAGTCTCAAAAGAAAATATAAAGAGGCTGTAAAAAATCAGAACAAGGCAGATTTCGAAAGAGATATGCTTAAAGACGAGAAGAAAATATTGGAAGAAGAACTGGAGAAAACTCAAGAATCCCTTTCAAATATCAATTCTCAACTTATATTATTGAGTCAAGAAAATGAAACTCAAAAAGAAAAGAATGATAGTCTTGTTTATGAAAATCATGTTTTAAAAACTAATATTAAAATAATAGAACTAGAAATTTCAAGTCTAAAGACCGAACTAGATGCAATCACTAAAAATATTTCAAATTTTAATAAAGGAAGAGAAAATTTATCTAGAATTATTAAGAATTCACAATCAGGTAGAAATAAAAATGGTTTAAGATATAAAAAGAAAGTTAAAAAGTCACAATCTAGTAATTTAAACAAAGTTAAATATGATAAAACACCCACATCTTCAAACAGACTAGTTTCTAAAACTATAAATATATGGGTACCTAAAATTAATAACAATATTATAAGGAAAAAGTATATTAGTTCATTTATAGAAGATGTTCATAATAATAAGAATTATATTTATAAAAGGGATACTAAACCCACTTGGGTTTGGTTTCCAAAGACCTAACTCTTAGGACCCTTTTAAAAAGTGGGTACCAACATTATCTCGTATTTTTTGCAGGTCCTACTCAAGAAAATAGGAAAATGGATATTCGACAGTGGTTGCTCAAAACACATGACAGGAGACAAGGATATGCTGATAAATATTACATACTCAGATGGAGGTTCTGTCACTTTTGAAGATAATTCCAAGGGATATATCATCGGCAAAGGCGATGTGAGCAATTACGGTACATCTAATTTACCTCTTATTGCAAACGTTTTATTAGTTAAGAATTTAATACATAATCTGTTAAGTATAAGTCAATTATGTGATAAAGGTTTTAAAATATCATTTTCTGAAAGTAAATGTAGTATTCTAGATCAGAATCAAAACCTTATTTTCGAAGGAATAAAGATAAAAACATTTATGTTTTGAATATGAAAATTAATCATAACTCAAATTTGTGTTTAATAGCTAAAGAAATTGATCCCTAGATATGGCATAAACGATTCTGTCATATCAATTTCAAAAATATAAATAAAATTTCTAAAAATAATCTTGTAAAAGGGTTACCAAATATGAACTTTAAAGTTAATAATATATGTGACTCATGTCAATTAGGTAAATTAACAAAATCTTCGTTTAAATCTAAGAAAGCTATTTCGACATTACAACCGCTTGAGTTACTTTATATGGATTTATTTGGCCCTACCCAAATTCAATCCATAAATCGTAATAAATACGTATTTGTAACTGTTGATGATCTCTCTAGATATACATGGACTATTTTTATGAAAAATAAAAGTGATACCTTTGAAAATTTCAAAACATTAAGTAAAAAATTTCAAAATTTAAAAGGTATTAAAATAAAATATATTAGAAGTGATCATGGAGGTGAATTTGAAAATATACAATTTGATAACTATTGTAAAAAGAAATGAATAATTCATAACTTTTCGTTTCCTAGAACTCCACAAAAAAAATAGAGTTGTAGAACGAAAGAATCGAACTCTACAAGAATGTGCAAGAACTTTACTAAGTGAAAGCACGTTACCAAAACAATTTTGGGCGGAAGATGTTGCAACTGCTTGTTATATTTTGAATCATTATTCTATTAGACCTCTGACCAAAAATACTCCTTACGAACTTTTTAATGGTAGAAAACCAAATATATTTTATTTTAAAATATTTGGATCAAAATGTTTATATTAAGTACCAAAGATCGGCTTGGCAAATTTGATTAAAAATGTGACGAAGGAATATTTCTTGGATATTCAAATCGAAGCAAAGCTTATCAAATTTTTAATAAATTAACTAATACTATAGAAGAATCACTCCATGTATCTTTTGATGAGAACTCTATCTAATACAATTAGTCACAATGACTTACCTGATAATAATAAAACAAGTATAAAAATAAACAATTCAAGAGATGATGACGATATCATTTATAACTCTAGAGAAAATGAAAACATTAGTAATAGTTTAGAAAACAGAAATAATACTAATATAATAAGATCTCCTCGAAGAGTTTTACGAAATCATCCTATAGAAAAATATAATTGGAGAAATAAATTCAAATGTTCGAACTAGAAATCAACTAAATTTAATAGTTAATGAAGCTTTTCTCTCTACTATAGAACCTAAAAATTCTAAAGAAGCATCATCCGATGAAAATTGGATTATTGCCACGCAAGAAGAATTAAATCAGTCTGAAGGAAATGAAGTTTGGAAACTAGTACCCAGACCAACCGATCAAACTGTTATAGGAACTAAATGGGTTTATAAAAATAAAGCAGATGAATCAGGAAATATAACTAGAAATAAAGCAAGACTAGTAGCTCAAGGATATAACCAAGAAGAAGGAATAGACTACGAAGAAACGTTTGCTTCAGTTGCTAGACTAGAAGCAATACGAATTTTATTAGCATAAGCATGTTTTAATAACTCTAAACTCTATCAAATGATGTTAAAAGTGCTTTTTCAAATGGCTATACTAAAGAAAATGTTTATGTTGAACAACCTCCTTTATTTATTCATGAGAAATATCCAGATCATGTATATAAACTTAAGAAAGCTTTATATGGTTTAAAACAGGCGCCATGTGCTTGGTATGAACGACTAACAAGCTATCAAATAAATTCTGGATTTGGAATAGGAAAAGTAGATCAAAATTTATTTATAAAACATTCGAAAAATGATATATTAATAGTTCAAATATATGTCGACGACATTATATTTTGCTTAACTAATAATAAATTATGTAATGAATTTTCTGAAATAATGACTAGGGAATTTGAAATGTCTCATATGGGAGAATTATCATATTTTCCAAGACTTCAAATAAAACAAGTTTCAAATGGAATTTTTATTAATTAATAAAAATACTTTAATAATCTTATCAAACGTTTTGTAATAGAAAACACTTCCGCCAAACCAACACCTATGAGCACAACAACACATCTTGATAAAGATGAAAACGGCAAAAGTGTAGACCAGAAACTATATCGTAGTATGATAGGATCACTACTTTATTTAATAGCAAGTAGACTAGATATTATGATGAGTGTGTGCTTATGTGCACGATTTCAATCTGACCCAAAAGAATCACATTTATGTGCTGTAAAACGTATACTACGCTATCTTACTAAAACTACAAATTTCGGACTTTTCTATCTGAAAGAGTGTTCGTCCAAATTAGTATCATACAACGATGTTGATTTCGAAGGATCACGAACAGATAGAAAAGGTACAAGCAGTACATGTCACTTCATTGGTAACTCTTTAATATCATGGTTTAGCAAGAAACAAAACTATGTCTCTTTATCCACTTGTGAAGCAGAATATATTTCTGCGGCACTAGCTTGCACACAAGTAATTTATATGCAACAAACGCTTAAAGATTTTGGGATCAATCTATCAAAATCAACAATTTACTACGATAATTCAAGTTCTATAAATCTATCTAAAAATCCAGTAAACCACTCAAGAACTAAACATATAGATATTAGATATCATTTTTTACGCGATAATATAGAAAAAGAAGTAACAAAACTAGACTACATACCATTAGAAAATCAGTTAGCCGATATTTTTACTAAACCATTGTTAGAAAATACGTTTATAAAATTGCGTAGTGAACTTGGTATAATTTCAAGTAAAGACATATAAATGAAGTACAAAAAAATTCAACTAAATAAATTTTTTTTAACCAAAATTTGAAATTTTGACCATGCTGAGACTCAAACTCGTGACCTGCTGTGAATAGCTCAAGTGTCTTAACCACTTGATCTATCAATGTTTTCTATTCTAGTCTAGTATGGCCAATTTATTATATGGTAACATTTATTTATACTATAATACATGTCACATTTAACTTTATAAATATATTTAACTATTTTTGTAAACATTTAAATTTACACAAAATATATCAGCCAACAAAAAACTAACGTATTTCCATACTTCTTGGCTGAATATAATCCACTCAAATTTATCCTATTTTTCCTAAACTAAGCCTATAAACAGATACGTATTCCATCCTCTATGTAACCAATCTGAAGTAAATCCTTCATTCATTCTCCTCTCAAACTGCAGTAAATCTTTTATAAAAAACTATTCTTTTAACAATGTCAAACTCTTCCATGAATTCGATCAAAATTATTGCATCAAACAACTCTCCAAACACTCCAGATCATAAAGTTTCACCATCATCGGTCTATCACACCGGATATATTCCGGACAAGAAAAAGTGAATGAAGACCGAACGCAAAGCAAAATATCGATGATCCCCACCATTATCAGCAAGAGTCTCTAATGCTACAATGGGAAATGTATTATGAACAAAAAATAAACTCCAGACGGATTGGAATCATTGAGCACATCGCTATGAAGTTCTGCGAGGCATCGTCATATCCGATAGACGAATATGTTGTTTCGCGTATCAGACGACCATCGACTTCATCTCCACCGCGACCACCATACTCCGAATTCATGGGATCGCAACAAAGAATCGAATTCTCGTCATAAGCAACTGAAAGATTTCAAGACGCCTAGCCTCTCAAAATAATCATAATTTTTATTATCTTTCGTTGTATTATCGAATAAATTCTCTACATATGTATGTTTCTTTTTGGAATAAATTTATTTCTAGTGCATTAATCAACATTTCACTACAGAAAATATTAACATTTCACTGCAAAATAAATTTATTTTTGTATAAAAACTGTTTATATTAATAGAATTATACAACATATATAATATATAGCATTCAACATCCAAATAAACTTAAGTGTACAAAAACTTCCAGGTCAGTCGACTGTCTCAGATAATCAGTCGACTGACACAGCAAGTTAATTTTTTATATATACATGGCCAGTCGATTATCTCAGAGCCTCAATCGACTGGACCAGAAGTTAGGAAATTTCGACCTTCAGCTTCGTCGACTGAAGCCCTGAGCTAGTCGACTGACGCGGCAACACAACTTTTTATATAACATGGACAGTCGACTGTCTCAGAGCCTCAGTCGAATGGACGAGAAGATAGAAAATTTTTGTTCTTCAGCTTTAGTCGACTAAAGCCCTGAGCTAGTCGACTGAGCCGTAGATCTGAGTTACTTTTTGATTTTTTACCTACCCACTTTACTCCTTTTATCTTCCACTTTACCTTCTCTCCTCATTACCATTTCAGATTTTCAAAATTTCAAAAACCCTAGGCTCTCCAAAACTCCATTTTTTTCCAAAATTAAAAATTAAATGGCTCCTAAACGAAAGGGACAAGCTTCCTCATCATCTCAACCTCCATCAAACGAAAAAATTCAAAGGTGGCTATTTGATGACACTACGATTTGGAGGTGGAGACGAATGCAAGACTCAAGGATTTTCGAAGGTTCGTTTGTCAAATTCCCTGATTTTTCTCCATATCACATTCAAGAGTTAGCTCGAAGGAGCAATTTAGAGTCGTTATTTAACATTGATGATAATAAACACAAAATCAACCAAATTATGGTGAAATTGTTCTATGCAAACCTAAATTTGGGTCATCAAGATGTTCCAGATCAACAAGACTGTGTATGGAGTCTCATATGTGGGAAACCTGCCTTTTTCTCTTTAGACCGCAAGGCTCATATTTTACAAACAGAAAATGATCGTGTGGAATTTGCTACTATTGAGTGTCACTTGGTTGTTCGAGACAATGTAAACCATTCGTTTCTAGAAGACGGCATGCGTTAACTAAAATCGATGTCTTTTACGACCAAAGGCACAAATTATTCGTCGTGCTCTAATGAAATCCATAACTCCTAGAATCGGGAGTTATGAACTTATCTATGAAAATAACTTTAAAGCTTTATCTGCTATTTTTGGAAACATAAATTTCAACTGGCTCCGTTTAATTCTTGACGAATTTTTAAGCTTCAATAATAGTAGAATGAATATAATCTACTATGGCGAATATATTATGCGTCTTCTAAAAGTTGTGAAATTCCGGAACCGGATTCATCGATTTCTACCGTTGGATGTTTGAACGCTCGAACTTTAGCCTTGATGAAACTACTGGTTGCCCGACCCCCGGTATAATATCTTTTGAAGAATGGAACCAAAGGGAAACAGATCAAGACCAACCATAACAACATGGTGAGCCATCTCAAGGACCATCTGGTCAAAGATCGACTCACCATCAACAAGAAGAAATTGTGATTCCAAATCAGGGTCTTCAACCATGTGAATCCATCAATATAATTTTCCGTAATCAACAAATTCTACAATCCAACATCATCAAAGTTGATAAGAAGCTCAATAAGGTCAAAGGATTTTTCACCAAATTATGGCAAGCTATCTCATGCTCTTTCGGGACATCTACGGCTACTATAGGCGATCAGGGTAAGCAACCTATCTTTACATGGTCTTCTTCTGACGACGATCAAGAAAGTAGTAGTGATGATGATGGAAATGAAGGTGTCAGTGGTAGGGGTAAGCAACTGATGGCGTGAGATGTTATTTTTATTTTTATTCAAAATATTTGTTTTCGGTTCATATGGCTTGTACTAAATGGCCATTCTAGTTTATTTATTTTGAACACTCTTGATTATGGAAGTTAAATGTGTAGGTGATTTTTCTTGTTTTTATCTCATAATATTTTTCACATTATAAATTCATATTACTTATTCCTTTTTTCGATGACAATGGGGGAGAAATATTATTGTTAATAATAAAAATGCAGGATAGAAAGCGTCAAAGATTCAGGGGGAGTAAGTATTTATGTTATGTATACACACACACACAGTCGCATCTATATCTATTTACAAGTTGTCATCGATCAAAAAAGAGGAGAATGTTGAGACTTGGTTTTGATTCATGACACGAAGCTATCACTACGACATACAGATTTGATGACTGCTAACGACAAAAAGAGACAAGGAGACGAGACTTCAAAAATCGGTGCATCAACTATGGTATTTTGTTTTTAAGTTTTAGGTCAATATTGTTAAAATCTCTCCTCGATTATGTCTACATTAGCTTATATATTTAATCATTATATTTAATAAATATTTTATACATATATAAGCATACATTTAAAATATAAAAGTATTTTAAAGTTGCAGAAATTAATCTGTCCATGTAAATTGTGCAAAATGCACAAAAATAACCGGTCAGTCGACCGACCACCTGAGACAGTCAACTGACACTGATATTTTTGTGTAGCATGCACAGACACATAGATATACGGATTTTAAAATTTTAAAATAACTTTGAATATTCAGTCGACTGACCCAGAGGCTCAGTTGACTGAATTTCTATAACAACCACTTTTCGAAAAGACACGACTTTTTATGAAGAGATACGAACCTTTAATTTAACTATGGTAGAACGGTGTTTTGTTTTGCTAAAAAGATATCACAACGAATTATAACTAATTTAATTATGTTAAACGTAATTAAGTTAAAATCACTATAATTTATTATTAATTTATACTTCAATAAAACTATCAATTATCATCCAAGTGTTCAATAATAGTCTATAGCAATACAGATATCATATAGTTTGTTTAGAGGTGAGTTAACTCACCAAAATTCTTGTTGACGCTTTCGCATTTCAGATCGGTCTAAAATCGAATGACGTTTGATTTTAGCCTGAAATTCGACTAGCTCCAAATTCAATGAACCAATTCCAATGCAAAGTTAACATTCCTACGAGTGCAATGCGAAAGATCATGTAACGATCCAAAATTTTCAATCTCGAAAATTCCAGATAGTTAGAGGAAAGAAGAAAAGAGAAAGAAGAAGAAGAACAGAAACCCCAGCACACAATCTCACATTCACAGCGGATAAGATATAATATCAATAATACCAGTTTACAAAGGAAAACTGTAATTGTCAAATTACACTTTATTACATCAGAGTTACAACATTTACAAACACTTGACAGATTCAATCAACCTATCCCAGACAACTACAACATATCACAACGGAATACACTCCATACGTTCTTGCCATCCAGCTCGCCTCCTGAGCTCCAGAACATCCTTACCTGAAAATCTATAATAGTCGGTCTGACCCAAGCATTACATCAACGTAATACCCGGGTCAGGCTGGAAACCAGCGTGAGTTAACCCATCTAACATGGAATACCAAAGCATAAAACTTATTTAAAACCCAAGGTAACACGCATCAATTTACAAATTCACAATTTTTATAGGCATCACTTATTTCACATATCAATTCTAAGTACAAAAACTTAGATTAAATGGTCCAATTCACTTAAATCTTTCCATTCCAGCCTATTGATTTCACATATCAATCTATAAAAATCGATGTGGTTTCGGGTATTTACTAATACCCGACTCCGGTCTCTTCGAATCTCATGTTATCTTAACCCGAGTTATTCAAGTGAATACAATTCAACTTTAAATACAGGATGTCACTTACACATAGCAATTTATCATTGATATATAACCATATTATTACTCTTCAACCCAACAAATCATCTCACATGGCATTATAAATATCATATCAAAGATATTAATAATCCAAAGTATTCAATATCGTTCATTCATTTATGAGCAAGATTAATTGGTACCATTTCTAATTTATTTAAATTAATTAAATTAATTACCTTAATCACTTTAATCCTGCTTTCGTAACATTAACTAATTATAACCCATTAATTAATCATCCCTTAATTACATTAGATCATTAGTCTTTAATTAATTACCTAAATTAATTAATCTTCACCCTTTCTCATTATTTACATTTATCTTTAATTAATTACTCTAATTAATCATACTCATTAATTAACTAACCTTTAATTAATTTCCTTAATTAATTACATTAAGAGATTAATCCTTAATTACTTCCCTTAAACAATTTACTCTAAATTACCTCCATCCAGAAATTACCCCATTGGTTAATTATCCTCCTTAATTAATGACATTAAGTAATTACTTTCATAATTATCACAAATTAGTTTCATTAAGTAATTATTCTTAAATAATTTAATCATCTTTTAAATTAACTATCTTAATCGATTAATCGATATTAATAAATCAATCTTTAAATTGATTACACAAATTAATTAATCTTCATTAATTAATTTAAATAAAAAAAAGTTAATTACTTAATTATTCCCTGATTACATAAATCAGTTAACCATTCTTGATTCATTTATAAAAAATTTATACATTATTAAATTTCATCATTTAATTCACTCTTAAAAAAAATCATATATGAATTAACCTATTATAAAATTACTTTAAACAACAATTTGAAAACATCTTAAAACTTCAGAAACATGTTTAAGACTTGCTAATGTTTTTAACTTGATTTACACTTCCTTTGAAATTTATAAAATTAGATAGCTAATTTAAAGATTCATGGAAATTTAGTTTTAAATAATTCTTTTGACTAACTTGTTTGACAAAAACATCGGAAGGTTTAATCTTTGAAGATTTTACTTTTGCTTTAAACTTGGATATAAATTACATCTATATTCCACAAATTAAACACTTAAATTATTAAGTGGGCCGAAGCCCAAAACAAATGAAACACAGACACGCTTCCTTCTCCAAACGTACGACTCCAACTCTAGTTCTTTCATTGAAACTCAATGCAAATCCATACAACAAAATCTCCGATCAACTCGTCGTCTCTTAACTCGCCGTTCAACTTGCCGTTTCTCAATGAACAACGAATAATCTCGAACAGAAAGAAATCCAGATCGAACCTAACCTCCACATCTGTCTCAAATCCAGTTCTGACACCCTTCGTGCACGTTGTGCCCATGCACAACCTCACCTCCGATCGCTCAATGATGCGACACTCAAACGCAGTTTCAATCCCTCTCACGTTCCCAAAAAGCCACTTCATCGATGCCCCACAGTTCTCCAATCGAAAATCGATCAATCATCAACTCTCCAAAACCCAAAAAGTTGACCTACCCACTCAAATCGACCCGCCTCAGTCGTCGATCGACCACTTCCTCCTACATCACCTACCTTAATCTAAAGCCAGTCAAGCCACAATCACCGTGCCAATCCCCTCGACATCCGGTTGCCCCAACGTCACCCTATTCCATCGCGTTCACCCGTATTCCAAAACTTTCCCAAACCCTACAATCCACTCGCTCTCACAATCTAGGCCCAAAGCTACGATTCTGCCACAGTCGGCACCTCCCTTAGGTCCACCAGTCCTTTCCAATCCTGGCTGCACCATCCCACGGCGACTAGATCGTCAGAAATTAATTTTTGAACGAAATTCGTTCATCCCTCAAATTTTCTAAATTTACAAATCTAAAAGTCACCATATTGTTATCAAAAATCGAGTTATCCATATACGAATCCAATTTAATTATCAAAACCTGATAATTTACAAAAAAAATTGATTTGAATAAGCTTCCACTGTAAATTTTCAATTTCCAATTAAATTGCTTAATACCTTTACTTGTTATCGTTTTTAAAACTTGTATGGTGTCAACACAAACAAATTTCTTTTAAACCACATGAGTTCAAATAGATCTAGGAAAGAGATAAAAAAAAAAAATTAATCAATCCTGTAAACTTTTAACAGGGCATGTGTAAACCTGGTCACATACATGCAATCCATTTTCTTACATATATACATACATACATGTATATATATAATATTTACTGCCATACAAGCAAATATCACACATAATCTCAAATATTCGTCCATACTAACAAATTGAAATAGATTTAAAACTTTGAGAAGGAAGTTTACTCACCAATATTGAAGCAGAGGGCATTTTTCATCCTAGAACAGCTAATTTGAACTTTCAGTTTTGAATTGAATTTACTATTGTTGGAATTTAATATTGAAGTTGAATTTGCTGTCTTGTTAGTTGAAATTACTTGTTGTAGATCTAGAGATCCTTGTAGAGATGTTGATTACAGGCCTTGCTTTACAGATTTTTGAATTCAGATTTGCAATTGAATTTGTTTTGCAGATTTTGAACAGAGTTTGATTTTGAACTTGGCTTTGAAACCTTCTTTTTAAAATCTGGTTTTGAATTTTCTTATAAAAATCTGATTTATAGTTTTGTTTTTAGAAGAGATGAAGGAAAAAGTTTGAACACAAAATAATTTTGCCAATTTTTTTACTCTTATTACATTTATTTTGAAATGTTTCAAAAATAACCAAATCAATGCCACTTGTTGCTTTAAGTTATTAGAATGATTCCAAGTGTAATTTGCATGGTTTAAATGCTTAATAAATGTAAGAAACAAGAGATTTTGTGTTTATCTCCTTATTAAAATTTTAATTATATTTTACAAGTGTTGAATTTCATTATTAAATTAACTCCTTATCTACTTTAACATGTTCTCTTGTTTATTTCAAATAGCCTTTAATGTTTTCCATATACAAATTATTTTTATTAATTATAAACTATGCTTAGTTCATTGATATATTTTTAAAATAAGCTATTGAAAAGTTTCTATATTAAATCCAATCAAGTTTTCCAATTTACAATATACATGCATACATATATATAAATATAAATTTGAAAACATTTCTTATTAATTTAAATTAAAATCAAACTCCCTATTTATAATGTATACACATATATATACATTATAAATAGAAAATCTTTTTAATTAGCTTAGATAGATAAATTTTATCATTTAAATATTTTTTAACTTTGAAAAGAATCAAATTTCCAAATTAAATTATTATCATTATAGATTTTGAAAAGATAACATTTATCAAATTCAACAATTATTAGACATAAATCCTGTTAAATTAGATTATTAAATCGATATTACACATTTTAAAATAATTATTAATGGAAATTATGAAATAAATATTGCCTAAATTTCCGGGACATCACAGATCACGTCTAAATCTGACCTCATACGAGCAAGATATCAATTTTATAAGTTTGAGATTAATTTAAATTAATTAGTTACTTAATTAAATAACTAATTACTATCATAAAACACATTTCCCTCCAAACCTTTTTGACCATTCAAAACATATATGACATGATACACTAAACCCACTCAACCATGCATGCTCAAGCCATGATATGGAGTTAGAGTTGACGAAATTGAATGACATCTTCGTTTATGGATTGCTCTTCACGAGCCCTACACGGCGGTGCCAATATCCCCAAGCTCAGCTACACTTAGGTCATCACAATCTAACACGAGACGCTGCCGAACCCTAAATGTCACACTACAAAATCAAGCACTGCACTCTTTCGAACTTCGACAAAACTTCGCTCTCCACTCTAGAAACCCAGATCCATCCTCCCCTTAGCCCAAATTGCCTCCAATCCTCAACTAAGTGAAACCCTGGTTTCATTGTAAATGCTTGAACACACCAAACAACAACCGCTTCCATCAAGATATATATGGATAAGCTAATCTCATTAAACAAACTCAAAGAAACTAAATTTTAATTTTTTCATTAAGTGAATACATTTATTTTGATTTTTAAAGTTGAAAGTTGCTTTCTTTTTATTTACAATAAGTTTGAAAACAAACACGAGAGAGAAAGTGAAAGCAAAGTGTGTTTAATACTCTAAATGCTGATGTGTGTACATTTTGAAATTTCCAATGCGACGCTACACAGAGTTCCATTCATGTACGAAAAGCGAACGACAAACCAAAATGCGGTTGTGCTCAAAAATGTGGCACGATCACATATCAACAATAAAATACACAGATTACTTTATTCTCTGAAATTTCACACCATTATTTGCCAAAAAACCATCAAATGGTGATTTAAATATTTTTCAAAAATTAAAATTTATGGAAAAATTCTATAAATTAAATTAAAAATACTATAAAAAAATCAAGTCGTTTTATTAACAATGGGTTTTTCTGTTATTTATTCGAGCTGTTTATGATTGTATATAAATTTACAAAATAGATTCACTATTATTATTTATTAACTAAAAGAAGTTAACAAAGATGATCAAATCCATTTAATTAATATTTAATTTACAATTCAAATATTTAAATAATCGTTATATTTGAATATAAGTTATAAAACTCTAAAAACCAATTATTTAAATATTTAATATTAATTAAATATTCTAAATCAAAATGATAAAATTCAAGGATGTTAGAAAAAGAGTTTAGGAGATGCAATTACTTTGGCCAAAGTTAGAAAATTATAATTTAATCATTTGAAAAAAAACCATGGAGGCCAACTTCTCCATATCAAAATAAACCATATCGTTACAACCAGCAGGCTTCATCACCATCCTTAATAATTCCATTTAAATCCTCTTTGAAAAATAATTCAAAACATCTTATGCCTCCTTAATAAGATAACTAACTTCCACTGATATCATTTAAAAGGGGAGTCAAGAATTATGTTATGCATGCTATGAAAAGTGGTATACAGGTCACATGTGTCAAAATAAACACAATTTTGTTTTGGAAGGCATTTTACATGGTAATCAAACTATTTTATTAGATGAGAACACAATTCATATTACTGAGCTCTACAAGAAGTTAGTGAAATTGAGAATATTAGAACTTCTTTCTCCTTAGAAGCAATGTGTGGTGTGTTATACCACCTTTTGACCAGGCAGTATACGGACGAACCAGACGAGTCAAACTTTGAAGTTATCAAGGAGAGACATCCAGAAAGATGGCCCGAAGCTGAAAACACAAGTGCAACCAAGATCATAAGGCAAGTGCAAATCCACCATAAAATTCTAGGAACCCAATCTCCACAAATATGGGATCGGTACCAATCCATACTTATGGTTCGGTACCAAACCGTATGCACTCCACCATTGGAGTTCATCTACTACCTACTAGCCTTGCTTGATGTTAGAATCCCATTTCAAGTGTCGTTTTGTTGTTCCAATGCAATTCTTTATTGATCTGCATGAACTCTTGAATCTGTGATTCCATCATTTAAACTCAAAAATAAGCCAATATTGGTGCAAACAACTATGTAACCACAAACCTAACCACAAGACAAGCCGAAGTGAAGAGTTGAAGGCAGCCAATTTGGCAATGTTATGGGTCGGTATTGACCCCTAACCTTAAAGTCTTACCGACCTATCCAAGCTGATGATGTGGCATCAAACTTTTGTGGAGAACTAGTCTATAACAAGGAGAATGGTTTGGAGCTATTTTATGCGAGATTTTAGTCTCTCTACCTCGAAAAATAGAGGGTTGGGCTCAATTTTTAGGATCTTTTGGGCTATAATCTTCTTATTCTATTTTCGTATAATCCCTATCTGAGTTGTACTGGTCCATAATGGAAGTTGTACCGACCCATAACGGTTTGTAATCAGCAATATAAGCAATAAAAATCATTACGTGGACGCATACCCAAGTACGTCAAATCACTATAAACCCAATGTGTTTTTTCTTACTCGCTTTTCATTTATATTCTTTACTTTTATTTCTCTGCTTACTTTCCTTGGGTGTTTGTTCAACATTTTGATGCTTCTACTGAGAACATTTGAATTCACTGATTTAAGACTTGGAAAGGTTCTCAATGGCGAGAGAATCAATTGGGATGGCCATTAGTGGAGTAAATCAATAAGGGGGCAATCAGGAGGCATCCTCAGGAGCTCACCCTATGCATCTACATAATCAGGGATGAGATGGAAACTATGATGAATGTATTACAGGAAAGAATGTTGACATGCCAGGAAGAAATGATAAAGAGTTTCTTTAGAAGGATGGGACAAACGGGAATAGTTGGAGTTGCATCAAATCAAAATTAAGGACAAGAAGCTGGAGCAAACGTAATTAGAAGCAGAGTAGAACGACCCAGATCAAACGTCGAGTTGAATATATAGGTCGGTACCAACCCACAAGCACGGGTTGGTGTTGACCCCCAAATACTTAGGGGCATAGGTCGACTTGGCTTGGAAAGAAATGATGTACGTGTTGGAGCTAAAGCAGGGCATTTGAATGTAGATCAGAATATAGGAGTATAGTCGAAGGAGTATATACCAGAATTCATTCTAAAGTGTAGAGGCAAGCTGAGAATGCTAAGCATAGAATTCCATTGAATGGTGACGAAAGACATGCTAAATTGGTGAGATGATCTATGAGGGGTGGATTGCCTCATTAGAGCATGAAATATGTGAACGGGGGTCCATTCATTCCAAACATTCGGTACACTGAGAATCTACTAGATTTCAAGTTACCAACGTTGGAAACATATGACGGGAAGATGGACTCAATGGTTCATTCGGTGAGGTACATCCATGTAACGACCTGGTATTTTCAGCCATTCGCATCTTCACATATCAGACTTGAATTGCTCAAAATATCATATTGTTAATTTATATTTGGCAGAACTCAACATATACAGTAAATAAAAGAATCATAGAATCACAGACACAGTGTAGTACAATAATAAGTAGTGGAAATAAAAGAATAGTAGTTCATGAAGCTACTATATATATAATAGAGTTGAAATAAATTACAACAGAATATCTCAAATACAGTGAAGTCTCGAATACAAACAGATGACATCCCTAAACACATCAACTGGAAAGGCTGAAAGCTGAATAGATGCATATGGATCTCTAAGTGAAGCTCCAACTCCAAAGGTGAGTCTCAAATGTTGTGACACTCAGTCTAATCCGAGCATAAAGCAAACACAAAACACTTGAGCTAGGATTAACATTCTTATATCAATAAATCTAACTCAAGTGAAATAACAACTGAAATACAAGCAACTTAAAGGATGTTTGGGATAACCATCCTCTAAGGATCCGTGGAACTATCTACTATGGAATAATATACGCTACTATAATATGTCTACAGTAAAGTAAACTATTAAAATAGAGTTAAGGTGTTACCCATATCCCTCTTAACACATTTTATATAATGTCGTAGTCTATACAAATACGGTAAACTCCACCCGTGGGTGGGCTATCAAGGAGCACTCCATAGGTACGATACAAAACAAACTTGTAGAAGGAGCGATAGGGCATGCGACAAGGCATTCGAGGCAATGCCAGGGTAGATATACCATTCGCGTATTCAGACTGGTGTTAACGCATAGCAGCTACTACCGCCTACCTCATGACACACTCCCAAATCAAATCGAGGGTGAACCCAATCACATCACAAAAGCAATAGAATGGTATCGAAAAAATGTGTCCGATAGAAGGAATGACATCAGTTGGCCCAGCGTGGCTCCTGTTTTAGCCGCATCAAGCTGACTCATGGGAGTCGAGGCTACGTAAAAACCATATAGAATCGTCAACAAACCATCCTACTTTATTTTGGAATCTCCACCACATACACAGTTGTTAAAGTGGTTTTTGGTATTGGTAGAGAGTATGACAATATCCAATCCTAGCCTTTTTAACAACCAATCGTTATTATAACACCGTGGTCATTTTAAAATATCATTCTCATTTCACATATATCTATTTCCAAAATCATAGCACTTTAAAGTTATAATAATTTCGAAACCAAATACTTGAATTTATAACACTTTGGAAATTATTACACTATGAAATCATAATACTTTCCTTTAAAAAGTTTAGATATTAATAATAGTGTATAAAATAAAATAGTTTATAAGACAAATAATTATAAGTTAAAATAGTTTATATTAAAATAATTAGTATAAAATAGTTAAAATAGTTTTATATTAAAATGATTTATAATAAAATAGTCTATATCAAAATAATTTATAAAGTAAAATAAATAAATAGTTTTAAATATAATTTAAAAATAATTTATATAATAAAATAACTTCCTTAAATTTCACAAATCGATTCAAATTAACTCAAACTCCAAAATCCAAATTTAATCTCAATTCATCAATTTTTAATTCAATTCAGTCTCTCAATAAACCATTCCATATTAAATCGATTTCAAGTACAGATTCGAACCACCAAATAAACCATTTATTTTTCAATATATTTCAAACCACTAGAATTCAAAACTACATTTGATAATTTCATATATCTCCTTAATTAACTTCATTATTATGTAGTTTTGAAATATCCACTTAATAAATCCAATATCATTTAAATAAACCTTAAATTTCCAAATTTTAAATAAAACTAAATATACCATTTCAATTTATGTAAATTTGAAATATTCATTTAAATCGCTTTTAATCAAATTCAAGTTAAAATCATATCTTTAAAATCTCAAATTTAATAAATTTCAAATCAACCTATTTAAGTATAATTCTTAAATAAATATAATTTCAAACCAATTTCTATTATATACTTTATATTTGAATTAAAATTTCAAAATTCATCGTAACCATACAATTTTCAAAACATATAAATTTTTAAATCTAAAATTCAAACCTTTATAAAATAACCTATATATATAATATCTTAAAATCAATTATTTATTAAAACCAAAATATTCATTTTTAAAACCTTGGAAATCGTTTTAAATTATATGTATATATATATAGATCAACGGTGTTTGTATATAATTTTCTATCCTATAATCAAGTGATACAGATATTTATCATTTCAATCCGCAATTTAAATATATATAGGTATATATCATTTCAACCGGCAATCCCAAATTTAATTCAATGAAAATCGCTTGGGTTTATCATTGAAACCCATAACGATTTTCTCCTATTCTACAAATCGTTCGAGTATGTATCATTTCAAACCATAGGGAATTCTAAACTAACAGGGAACTTGCAGAGTGATAACAGATATGATAATAACATAACAGGCATATATCATCAATAACCATATAATATAAACAATAGGATATGGTGTCATATCCCACAGGTGAACAGTTACAAATAATAGCATATACAACAATTTTAAATGACTATAGCAACATATTTCAATTGAAATCAAATTTAATAAATAGAAGAACGTTAATTATGAGTGATTGCTCACCTTTCGAGGCTAGAGAAATTTGATAACAAAGTGAGTTACCAAACCAAACGCGAATTCCAAAGCAAAATGAGGTGGGCATGAATTAAACGAACCAAGCTGATAATGAGAAATCGATGAAACAATTAGAATCGGTTTGATATAAATTGAAACGAAATGTAAATTATATCGTTATACATTTTCTCAAATCAATATAAAGTTTAAAACTCATACAAATATATTACTTTTAAATCAGTATTTCTATAATATATATGTATTTAAAATCAATTGACAAACGTATCAAAACTGTCATATATATATATATATATATATATATATATATATAATGGTAAGAGAAAACAACTTTGCCCTATATATGAAACTTAGCTGCTACAGCAAATAAAACCAGGCATATTATACTATCTATAAACTGTAAGCATATAAGCCAATATACATAGACATCTATTATAAAACTTGTAATATGAACATTTATATATATTATAACTAAATATACTAAAATATAATGAAACTTTTATATATATATATATAGATTAACAACTATGTAGACCATAACTACATACATAAAAACTGAAATTTATATGAAATATATATTAGCAAAACACTACTTATAAGCAACATATGACATCAGAAAACCAATACATACATTACTGCCTTTATATATTGTAACCTTCATAAACATAAAAGCAGAACACAAGTAATGTACAAGTTAGTATAAACGACTATAACTATACAGATTATATAAACTTTTATACCTATCAACGGAATACAAATATAAATTAATATAACTTATATATTGTTCTATATACATATTTCTTAAAGTAAAATCAAAACACAAATATAACTTTATACATATCAACAAATATATATATTTAAAATACAACACCAATATAGCTCTGTTATGTCCATAAATAACACGTAGTATATATTTAAGTTACCTTTTTCTGCTATACATATATAACACTGTAACTAACATAAGTACTATACTTATAGAATATAACATGCAAACATATATATAACTTAAAACTCAGACATACTTTAAAACAATATTTGGTAACATATAGATACCAGTATATAATATATATATATATATATATATATATATATAAACATACAAAATATATACAATATAAACTTATTCAGACTTAACAGATCATAAAAACTTATGTATACTATATCCACATATAAATAGATTAACATAAAATTGCATGTATATAAACTTATAACCGAGTTTACACAAACTGTACAAAATATCATACCTATAACTCTTCTTTATATAACATTCATATAACATATATATACTAACATATGAATCATCGTACTGACCTATGTAGGCTTCTCCACAACAAACGTATACTTAATATAATCAGTTTAAAAAGATCCATATCAAATCCGACCTATATATACAAATATCGATTTTAATATAACTATATATACACTATATATATAACTGTGCCTATGAACAGGCAAGTATTACAAAGTTTCAACACACGCATATACTTAGATAAACCTATATATGTACAACAGAATATATATAGAACTTATAAACTTACTTTACATCTGCAGAAAAGCTTCGGTTATCAAGGGAAGAGAGAGGAGAGGGGTGATTTTCCAAAGAAGGGTGGTGGGATGAACGACTCGATGAGGAGATGAGGGGATGGTTGTTGCCATGGTTGCGTGGGTAGGAGGAGCTTGGCTAGGGGTGTCTCGACTGTAGATGACGCAAGACGACTGGGCGATTAATGGGTTCAAGGCATGATTAGAGAGGTCGGGCTGCGTGTGGTTGCCCTGGCCGAAGAGGTGGAGAGATGCAAGCGATGGGAGAGTGGAGTAAACAAGGGAGGGAAGATGCGGCATGGTGGGGAGAAGCAGAACAATCATGAAGAAGGGGGAGCAGGCAACAGGCTTTCACAAAAATGACTTTGATAATAGTAAATTTTCCAAGGCAAGCTTAAGGTCGGAAAAAGAAGATGAAAGAACCTAAATAAATAAATAAAGAACAGTGAAATTCCAATGGTCCAGTTGTGATACGTTGGATATTTAAAATAATTTACTGTACGTAGATTGTGAAACGCAAATGAAAAAGAAAGTCACGGATCCGGTACCGATACGGTTACCGATTTCACGGATTCCGTTGTGTATCGGACTTCAAAACACACAATTGAATATATTATGGAGATCAGCATGATGATACGATCAAAACGGTGTACAATTATCCATGGTACGACCATCCAAACAAAAATCGATACCGGTATCGAAAATACTACTAATCCGTCGGAAATAAGAAAAAGGAGTAATAGCAGTCCAAATTTGATGAAACGAAATATGACGTCTCACTCAGAAGTTGATTTACAAATTTATTATATAAAAATATTCAGGTTTGGAAAATATTTTATTATCATCAATTATTAACTGATTTAAAATTAAACAAAATTTCACAAGAAAATAAACTTCAATATTATCAGATGATAATTTACCATTTGCTATGTTAAAATAGACATATACTAAATATTCAATTTTTATTTCCAAATTTTGTTATTTAAAATTTCACAAAAATTCAGTAAATATATTATTAACTAATAAAATTTATGGGTCGTTACACTCTTCCTCACTCAAAACTTTTCGTCCGCGAAAAGGAAGGAGGTGGGAGAATAGAAGCAACCAAAGAGATAAATAGATTGACATATAACATGCAACAATTAATTTGAAACCAAATAAATTTCATTTATTTTTAAATTGGTTTATATTCAATTAGTTTATTCCAATTTATTTTATTTAATCAATCAAATTTATGATGTTCACATTTGATTGATTTTGTTCCTATAATTTTTATTCAATTTATTTGTTTCCCATTTGTTAACATTTACTACAAAAAATTTCACAACAATATTTGTTTTATTTAACTCATTTACTAAATCTATTTGATCAACCATAGTATATTTCACCTCAACATTCAACTATTCCTAGGTCCATATTTGTTTCCATAACTAGCATTCTCCTAATTTATTAAATTTATTTCACTTAACATATTTTTCCACATATATTGAGCGAAAAATACATATTATAACCATATATTATTCAACAAATTTATTCTCTTCTTATTGTCCAATTCATTATTCAATTTATTATCTATAAATTCTCTTAACAAAATATCATTTTTGATATTCAATGTGACGTCCCACCTCTATACTCACGCTAGCCAAGGACACTACGAGGTAATGTCGTCAACTAGCATGAAGAATAACGCCGTTGAGGAGCGACCATCCGTGTAATTGCTTTGTGCGAGTACCGATATATCAAATAGTATAACATGCATTCCATTTCAAGAGAAAATTCAACATATCAAATACAAACTCAAAGCTACTACACAGTGGCTATGTGATCTTCGGAACAAATATAGAAATAAGCATAACACAAATCAGTCATAGATATCCATATCACAAAGGTGGAAACAGATATGAACATATCACATAAAAGTGTTCATCAAAGTAGTGGTCATACAAGATCCACTACGTCACAAAAGAATAGGTGCAAGTGCTAGACAAAGGAATAAGTATACATAAAGTAGTCACTATCTCGAATGTATAACAACAAAAACTACCAAATCTAAAGTAGTTAGGCAAAAGTCAGATGATGGTCCCAGATAAGGAGTCAAGCAGAAGCACCGTAACATCTCGGTCTGACCCGAGTATGATTTACTAAGAAAATAATAAATGGATCAGTCTAGCTATAAATATCAGATAAAATGAGATAGGATAAGAGATATAACAAAAACGTATGATAACAATAATGCCATACTATGAAAAGTATACATTTAACAACAACAAAAATCATACAATATCTCAAGAATCTCAGAGATAAAAAAGAATGTCATATTCATTGTTTTATTCACCAAACCAGAAATATTGACACATATATCAATGCCGATCATAAAATTGGTGAAACACAAATTCCAGAAATCATCAATTAGAAATCCAGAAATCACAAAGGAGGAGGCCTATCACAAACGGGAGCATGAAAACTCACCAATACGTGCATCACAAACAGATCGCTAACCCATGGTCGCTAACCATAGAGTCGGTGCAACGACATAGTATAATACCGGTACGCCCGAGCAACCTGAAACTCGAATAATTCGGAACAATGACGTAGTACAATAACGGTACGTCCGATGAGTCGAACTTCATAAAAGAGAAGGGGTCGCTAGCCCACAAAAAAGAGTCGAAACTCCAAAGAACCCATAGGTCGTTAACCTATAAAAGAAATGAGATGAAGCTCAATAAAACGAGGTATAGTCCCCCATGTGGACAAAGAGACATCACATATCACTAGTCTAAATCAAAAAATGATCATCATCGATCATCAAGAAGTGTCAATTACACTAAGCTAGTAAATAAATGAGTTTGGCTTCATGTCCCATAACCACTCGCATAACTTGAATATTTATGAACAAATTGTAGATTCCCACTTGAAAATTGTCACAAGATTTTCAATCGAACTAGTCCCAAGATTTACCGATGAAGTAAACACAAGCATTTCATACCACTTGTTTTGCTACGCCGTTTAATTAGATTTTCTCATACGAATGAGGTAAAGATTTGTATATACTAATAGGTTGGAAAATAGTTTTAATAAACGAGCTTTTTATTAAAATAGTGTTGAAATCGTTTTGATGAAAGAGTTTTGATATTTACTACTAGTATAGAAACCTTTGCATTTTAAAGTGACAAACCACAGAAATGATTGTAGAAGCAATCAATTACCAGAAATTCACATTCGAAGACGTGAATTAAACCTAAAGAAATCGATATAAAATCCGTCAAAATGGATATTCCCAAAATCCAGAAAAAGAAGTTATCAAAGTCAACAAAGGTGATAACAACAAATCAGATCCACTAGAATCGTTTAAAAATTGGAAATCCACACAAAAGGCAAAATTGGCTGAGACAGCAGATTCAGTCGACTGAACTAGGGTGGTCAGTCGACTGAACTATGCCTGGAAACTTTCGGTTTCCAGGTTCAGTTGACTGGACCAGAGTGGTCAGTCGACTGATACTGGCTCCGGAGATTTCCTGGGTTCTGGTTCAGTCGACTGACTTCCTAGTTCAGTCGACTGAATTGGTATTTCCAGTATTCTCAGCCTAGCCCCAATGAAGGGAAAAAATTGTAAGGAGGCAATCGAACGAGCAACGACGACTGGGGATTTATGCCACACGACAACCCAGCCTTATAGGCTCTTCGACACAACCCAAAAACATGTCCAAACATCCATAGTAGGATTTACATAAATTGGACAACAAGAATCAAAAATTGGAAAATTCACCAAATACATTCAAATCAAAAGCAAATTAACATGAATAGATGTTAGGAATTCATACCTAACAACAAAGAAAGTTATAGACAGATGTGAGTTCAAAAACTCACCTTTAAACCCAAAAGCAATGAAGGTGAAGCTTTGAAGACAAGGCAAGATCAATTCCTCTTCACTACACCTCTAGAATCTTCAATATAATATCAAAGGTAAAGTTTTCCCTAAGTTAGATTATAGGAATTTCTGAAAATTGAAGAGGGATTGAGATTGACAAGATGAAGAGGATGCTTACCTAAGCTTCTCTTGGATTTCTAGAGCTTGAATTGCAATTTCCTAAGAATCTAGGGCTTAGGAATTTCAATTTACAATCTTTTCTCCCATTTTTACTAAAGCTTGAGTGTTAAGAAATATTGTGAAGGAATGAAGAGAAGTGGAGTGGAGTTGGGTTATTTGTTAGGTTAGTGGGCTGAAACCCAAACCAAAAGCCATAAATAAAAACATCCAAATTCTACCCAACTCCAAACATATCAATGTTCATACTCAAAATGGTCGCAAACGCCATTTTGGACTCAATGGAAGGGGTCTCAAGTCCCAATTCGACTGTTTGCAAAAAGTAGCATTTCAGACTTAAATCCGACTAACGATGCTATATTTAAATAAATTTTTTAAATATACAATCGTAAAATATGCGGGTTGTTACAGACTCTCCCCCTTAAAGAAATTGCGTCCTTGCAATACTTAAGGAGACAATAAAAAGTAACAACCATAAAAGCATATTAACACAAAAGAAAATTTGAAATAAAAAGTTCACCTCAAAGAGCAGGGGAGAGTAAGTCCGGATGTGTTCGCTCGATGAATTCTCTATATTCCCAAGAGCAATCCTTAGGATTTGAGGACCATTGAACTTTCACAAGCGGAATATCTTTATTTCACCTCCGTAGCAATGATACGAATAAGATGTTGCTCATAAGTCAAATTAGGCAAAACTTCAATTTCTTCAATAACACCAGGCTTAAGAATAGAGTCAAAATCCCTAAGGCATTTCCGTAGTTGAGAGACGTGGAAAATGTCATGAATAGCAGAAAATTGAGCTGGTAATAAAAGGCGATAAGCCACGGAACCAATACGTTCGGTGATGGGAAATGGACCAATATATCGAGGTGCTAACTTTCCCGATCGACTGAAACGCACAACACCCTTCATAGGTGAAGCACGAATAAACACCAAATCTCCCACAGAAAATTCTAATTTCCTTCTTCGGTTATCGGCATAGGATTTTTGTATACTTCGAGCTTCTTTCATCCTATAGAGAAAAGGTCAATCTTTTCTCTGGAATCACGAATAAAATGTGGACCTAAAACCAACTTCTCACCGGCTTCAAGCCAACAAGAAGGAGATCGGCATGGCCTTCCATAGAGTGCCTCAAAAGGTGCCATACCAATACTAGGTTGGAAGCTATTATTATAGGAAAACTCAACAAAAGAAATATGATCTTCCCAACTTCCGCCAAAATCAAGAACACGTGCAGTAAAAGATCTTCAAGATTATGATTCACACGCTCAGTTTGTCCACCGGACTGAGGATGATAAGCGATACTAAAATTAAGCTTTATTCCCAAAGATTTTTAAAGACTCTTCCAAAATCCACTAGTAAACAATGGATCACGATTACTAACAATAGAAGTAGGAACTCCATGTAACTTAACAATTTCTTTGATATAGAGTTTGGCCAAAAGAGTTACTGTCCGATTAGACCGAACAGGAATAAAATGGGCGGATTTTGTAAGTCTATCAACAATCACCCATAAACTGTCATGGCTCGAACGAACGGGGAAGTCCGTTAATAAAGTCCATGGAGACTTGATCCCACTTCCAAATTGGAATGTCCAAAGGTTGCAATAACCCACCGGGCCTTTGATGCTCGACCTTTATGAGTTGGCAAGTCATGCAACACTTAATGAAGTTAGTAGCATCAGATTTCATTCCATCCCAATAATAAAGTCGCTTCATATCCGCGTACATTTTACTGATACCGGGATGAATGGTAAATTTAGAACGATGAGAATCTTCTAAAATGTCTTTACGAAGATCACTAATATTTGGCATGATAAGTCTACCAAATTTTCGAATGCCACTATGTGCATCGATTTCAAAGTCTTTCAAAACATCTCCAATTATATCCCAATAACTTTGGCTAAGAACAACTAATTCGGGATCATGCTTTTGAGCTTCAAGAATGCGGTCTAAAAGAGATGGATGAGCCTCAAGGCCACATAAAACAAGAGATGAACATGAATCAGATTCGTGACCTCGAATCTCACATGTGGACAAAGTCTCGAGATCATTCCATTCGAATATCATCATAGAAACAACCGCTTGTTGCTTACGACTAAGGGCATCGACAACACGATTTCCCTTTCCGGGAGTATAAAGAATATCAAGATCATAAGATGCAAGAAAATCGAGCCAACATTGTTGATGCAAATTAAGTTCCTCTTGAGAAAATAAATACTTCAAAGATTTAAGATCGGTCAAATTTCTCTCCCAAAAGATAATGTCGCCAAATTCTAAGGGAGAAAACAATAGCCGCGAGCTCTAAATCATGAGTGGCGTATCTAGTCTCGGCAGGCTTTAATTGTCTAGAAGCATAAGCAATGACATGTTCCCTTTGCATAAGAACGACACCCAAACCAACACGACTCGCATCGGTATACACAATAAAGTCTTGGTTCACTTCGGGAATCACAAGGATAGGAGCATCTGAAAGGAGTTCTTTTAATCTTTGAAAAGAAGCTTCACATTTGTCTGACGGAACATATTTAACTCCCTTCTTTGTCAAACTAGTAAGAGACACGAAAATTTTAGAAAATTCTTTTATGAAACGACGGTAATAGCCCGCCAATCCAAGAAAACTATGGATTTCTGTCACACCCTCCGGTCTCTTCCAATTTTGAATCGCTTCGATCTTTGAAGGATCCACAGAAATTCTGGATTCGAAAATAATATGACCGAGAAATTTCACACGAGATTGCCAAAAGTGGCACTTAGAAAATTTTGCTTTCAATTGATTGCTCCTAAGAGTCTCCAACACAATCCGAATATGCTTTTCATGCTCTTCCTCGGTTTTAGAATAAACAATAATATCATCTATAAAGATGAGAACAAATCGATCGAGGAAGTCTTTGAAAACTCGATTCATAAGGTCAACGAAATAAGCTGGAGCATTTGTTAAACCAAATGGCATAACAAGCCATTCATAAGATCCATAACGAGTACGGAACGATGTCAAAAGAATGTTATCCTCTGCAATACGAAGCTGATGAACACCGGTTGCTAAGTCTAACTGTGAAAAGACTCTAGCACCACTAAGTTGGTCAAATAAATCATCAATTCGAGGTAAAGGATATTTATTCTTAATGGTAAGATCACTAAGCTTACGGTAGTCAACGCAAAGCCTAAGTGTATAATCAGATTTCTTTACAAAGATAGCCGAAGCTCCACAAGGGGAGGAATTAGAACGAATAAACTACTTCTCTTCCAATTTGGATAATTGTTTACGCATCTCCTCATTTTCTTTATTAGACATACAATAAGAAGGACAAGTTATAGGTAGAGCTCCAGGGATTGGATTAATTCTGAACTCAATTTCTTGCTTAGGGGTTAATCCTAAGACAGGCTCAAAGGTATCGGGAAATTCATAAACAACATGAATGAGGGAAATGACATCTTCCTTATTGTCATTATCATCATCATGAGGGTTTAGAGAATATAAGGACACTGCCAATTTGGAATTCGAATCTTTGAGAACAATAGAAATCTTCTTAACTGATTGAGGATGTCGAAGACAAATAGTCCTCTCAGGTCATTGGATGTGGGCTTCATAATGGTTAAGCCAATCCATTCCCAAAATCATTCCGAAGCCTAAGTAACGCATGACATGCAAATCGACACGGAAGGAAAAATCACATAAAATAATCTTGACATCTTTACAAAGCAATCTGAGTGTCGTGGATCCACCAACCGGATTCGCAATTCTCAAAGAAGTCATCAAAGCCATAACACTTAAAGAAAAAGTATCAACAAGTTCTCTTGATATAAAAGAATGGGATGCACCCGTATCAAAAAGAACTTGAATAGGATGATCGCGAAACATAATAATGTCATCAAGGATAGAATGAGAAATACCTTGACCACGAGAAGTGATATTAGGAGCTTGCACAACATTTAGCTTTCCCTTGTTCTTGCTTTGAAGTTTGGGACATGAAGATAAAAGATGCCTCGAACTTTTGCAATAACGACAAAAGAGAGGTTTCAGACATCTATTAGAGAAATGGCCCTTAGAACCACAATTGTAGCATTGCCCATGACTAGAGGTAGAAGTCTTTGCTACCGAAGTTGCTTGCTTCCCTTTCTTGTTGGGATAAGAACCTTTGAACTTAATAGGCCTCTTCTTGTTATTGTTGAAGTTCGGTTTGGCACTCCCAACTTCAACATCACTCTTTTTATCTGCCTCTTCAAGTTGAAGAGCAATATCAACAATCTGATCAAAAGAAACTTCCAGTTTCAAAAGTAAAGGCTTTTTGAGATTCTTATTCAGGCCATAGATAAACCTCTGATTTTTCTTCATTGGGTTATTTATATACTCGATCCCATATTTAGAGAGGGATTCAAAAGATGCGATGTAATCCGTCACAGAAGATTCACCTTGAACAAGTCAATAAAACACCGAGGTAAAGTTATTTTTTCACCTTCCGGCACAAACTTCAATTCAAATCTTTCCTAAAATTGCTCCTAAGTAAGATTCACTTCAATAATTTCAGAAATCAGAAGCTCATACCAATCAAATGTTCTTTCTTGGAGCATACGAGAAGCCACTTGGACACGATGCAAATCAATAAGATTCATGCGAGAAAAGATGCGATCGAATGTTCTAAGCCAAGCTTGGACTTCTATAACGCTTTTGTAACGTCCCGCATTTCCGCACGATTTAAACAGACACACATGCCGATTAAATCCATACGGAAGGGCGGATTGTTATGGGGTAAATAAGAAAAACAAGAAAGAAATAAAAGAAAACAGAATCTCGCAGCGGAAGGATAAAATATAATAATAAAATTTACAGTTTATAAATCTGTTTACAAAACATTCATATAATACATATCAGAGTTACACATACCAACAACAATGCAGCGGAACAGTGTGTAGTGCACTAGTATAAATAATAATAATATACATCTTCGTCTTCGTCCTACAGAGCTAAATCTTCAAATCCTGAAACTCTCGGACTGACCCGAGCGAATTGAAAAGACAAAACACTCGAGTCAGAACTAAATGATCTTATGTAAGTTAAATTAACAGAAATAAATATGAGTGCAGTAACTCAAGAGATGCTCGGGATTTATATCTCCTAAGGATCCGTTAAACTATTTACTATGTAGTATATTGCGCTATTATAATAGTGTCTATTTGTAAAATAAACTTACTTTTAAATAGCGTTAAGGGGTTACCCATATAGCTATTAACACAAAATATATTCCCATAGTCTATACAGTACCGTAATCTCCCCCGTACTGGGCGTCGTCAGAGGGCACTCCATAGGTATGGTACAAAACCAAAATCGTATAAGGCGCGCTAGGGTAGGTGACACGGCACAACTAGGCAATGCCAGGGTAGATATACCAATTACGCTTCCGGGTCGGTGGTAACGCATAGCCGCAGCTACCACCCACCTCGAGCCACACCCCCAAATAAAAATCAAAAGTGGCCAGCGAATCAATCCAAGAGTCAAAGTATAATATCGAAGGGATGTGTCCGATCAAAGGTGCTACCTTATTAACCCGTGAATCGCTCCTGTTTTAGCCACCTTATGCCAACTCATGGGAGTTGGGTCCATGTATTTACCTTACAGGAAACGTCGCCACCAACCTACTTCATTCTGGAATCTCCACCGCGTACACGGTTGGTCAAAGTGGTTTTCGGTATCGACAGAGAGTATGTCCATATCCGATCCAGGTCTCTTTGCCAACCAATCGTTATTATAACACCGCGGTTATTTAAAAAAAATTATACTTTTAAAACCATAATAAAATATCCATTTAAAACCCATATAAACCCGATATCATTTATTCTTAAAACCCCAAATCAATACGATATCATTTATTTTCCAATATATATTCTTTTCAAAATCATAGGGTTTCCAAAGTAAAATATTTAGAAATCAAAACTCTTGAATATAATATTTCCAAATTATACTACCTTGAAAACATAGCTTTGAAACAAAATTTCCATCTCTTAAATGGTTAAATATTAAATTACTTTTATAAACAAAATAGCTTCTTTAGATTTCACAAATCAATTTCAAATATCGATTTAAACTTCCAAATACCATTTCAATTCTTATGTTTCAAGGCTTTAAATATTTCACCATTTCAAACAGACTCATTTGACAATTCCATATATATATATATATATATATATATATATCAAATTTAGTTACTTATTATTTAGACTTGAAATGTTTTCTTAATGAATTCAATATAATTTAAGAAAACCTTTAACTTCATATAACTGGATCATCTTTCAATTTATTATATATTCATTTAATCAACCTGATATTCATTAAAATCACTTTACACAAAAATCAAGTTATAAAAATCAGATCCTTTAAAAATTCTAATTTTTATTAAATTTCAATTTAACTTAATATTCATCTTCCAAATCTATTCTCATTTAAGTCATAAAACTCCAGAAATTAAATTTTAAATAAATGTTTAATCTTATTTGATCTTAAAATCAAACTTATTTAAACTTCAAATCAAATTTATACAAAGCTTAAAAACCGGAAATTACTATATATATATATAATAGCCTTTATCAATAACCAAATCAATATCTCATAAACCATATATATATATATATATAACTTTACAAAACCATAGAAAAACATTTCAAAAATAATTTTATATATTTACCGCGGTGCCTGTATAAAATTTTCTATCCTATGGTCAAGTGATACGGATGTTTATCATTTCAAACCGCAATTTAAAATGAAAAAAAAATGCGGTTATATATCATTTCAAACCGCAATCCCGAATGAATGAAATGCATAGCAACTTGCAATTAATAAAATTAATCATCCATTCATCCATTCAAATCATACATCCATTTATCACAGTCATCATCCAATTTCAAACAATCATCAATACATAACAGGTGATAAATAATGGTATCAATTATCAGTTTATACTCAAAATAAATTTAATAACTGTTAATTGGCAGTTTATATGCAAAAATAAACGTAAATTTAACTGGCAGTTAATATGAAAATTTAACATAACTATGACTGGCAGTTAATATGCAATTAAATAAATTCTAACTATCAAATTTATGCAATAAATAAAATTAATTAACAGTTATATTAAATGAATGCGATTTATCAGAGATAATGAATAAAACATGCCAAACAGTCATAAATAAATTTCTACTCGTATCTAAAATTAATTTAACAAACACAAGAAATTTTAGAAATTGTGAGTGCGTTAAAACACTCACCTTTTGAATTTAAATCGAATTTTAAATCTGATTTAAACCCAAAATTTCATAGTCTCCAAATCTGTCCAAACCTGCATCAACGGATCCGGAATTTTATTACGATCCTAACAAAAAAAATCGTACGTAAAAAGGAATTCGTATGCGAAAGTTATAGCTGTTAGACGGGCTGAAACAAAATTAAATTTTAAAAACAAAATAAAGCTTACCAAAAAAAATTGATTTCATTTATTTCAATAAGTCCTGCTATTATAAATTAACCAATTGACTCACCATTCAAATTCACATTCTATAATTCAAAAAATTTCTATCACCTTGATTTACTTAACTTTATAATTCCCTAGACAAACCTCTATCTCAAATCTTAAATGTAAATCATTCTACTAATTATAGTACTTAATATTTTCTTAAAAAAAATCTTTCTATTACGCTTGAATCCAATTTATTAAATAAGTTTCCAATTAGATCCAATTTCAACCTTGCACATAAGTTTAGGTTATAATTAACTTATAACGTATACTTCCCTAGTTATTTCTTTATATCTTCCCGTATTAATTTCACAGTTTATCATAATTATTAAAGTAACGCTTAATAATTAAATACGATCCTATAATTTCTCAACCCTTAATTCTTTCCTTTACCATTAGTGCAACATTCCTTTATCTAATTATAATTAATACTCTATATAATCTCATTTATTCCTTCCGTTATTTTCTTAACTAAAATTAAGGCACATCAAATTATCTATATTGGTAAATGACTGAATTTACTAGTAATCCCACTATTTTAACCTTAATTATACTTGTATATGATTATTTTACCCTTTTATATATGCACCCATACCAATTAAGATTCTAGATCTAATTAATTATTCCATCAAATCCATTAATTACTAACTTTAATTATTGAAATTTGATTGTCTAACATACAATTTGAACCTATTCCCAAATTTTCATAATTAATTAACCCTTACAATAGTTTACAAATAAAAGGGATTGTATTAAATAAATTATTTATTGTCCTGCATTTCTTTATTTCCCCCATCTACATTCAATACCCATAATCAATATTTTATTTCATTGTTAAATCCAATACTTGCATTACTTTACTTATTCTAACTTTATATCCAAAGCAACAATTTCCACTATTACTATTAATTACAATATATAGTTAAATTTGTAAATTCTAATTTCCCTTGGTACATCAAATTTCACATTCTGTTTCATATAAATAAATAAGATTTTTATTCCTTTCTAAATTTAAATTAAAATCTTATTAATTAAATCCATTTTAAACATCGAATTTACACGGTCGTTACACTCTCCTCCACTCAAAACTTTTCGTCCTCGAAAAGGAAAGAAGGGAAAAGAAGAATTAAATAACAATACATCTTATTCAAAATATTTAGCTTATAAACAAAAATTTCAAAATTTATTACTTTAACTAAATATACCCATATAAATCCTTTATACATAAATTGTTAAAGTTTGTAAACATTTTCAAATTTTCTAAGTCCAAAATTTACGGAAAAATTTGGCAGAGTCTCCTTTGTACGGAGAGGCTCGGGGAAAAATATAATATCAAAATGTAACAATATACACAAATATTTCCCAATATAATATATATCCCTACACGGGAAAATATATAAAATAGCGCTATAAACCGTAATTCGAAAATGTACGTATTTGTCGGGCAATTTACGCTAAATTTATGGAACCAAAAGCAATAGCAATGTGCTTCCATAACCTGCATTTCTTATAAAATCTAAAGGGTTAACAATTTATATAAAGTGAAAATATTTAAGTGGTTTCAATCACTGACAACAAATCAATACACAACCATCAATTTCAACAAACAGCATACACAATAGATACAAAACAACCATTCAATCAAACAAGCGAATAGTTGTTCGGGTCCAAAACTTGAAGTTGTACGGAATGAAAAATAACTATCAAGTGCATCATTTACTCAACAGTCTTAGATGGAACAAAAATAGATTATTTATTCATCCAACAACTTCAAATTTCCTTACCCAACCAACCATAAATCAAACAAATAACAATTCTAACTTATTATCAACTTCATTTCATACATTTGTTGTTTGATCATCTTCTTATTTATATAGTGACTCATCGTTTTAATTTATATTTATTCATTAAAAGTTTGCTTCATTTATTTTTCTTATTACTTACAATTTTTCAATTCCATTAACTTAGGTCATGCAGATCCTTTTTATTTCGTTATAACGATTCATTCATTTATTATTGCATGTCCTCTTTATTGATTACTTAATTTCATTGATTACAGTATTCATCTTTCTGTTTATTAAGATAATTTACTTTAACATTTACTCAAGTTTATTGTCATCTATTTATGATACTTACCTTTGATTATATATAGTAAAATTCCAATTGTAGCTTAAGTTTACAATTTTTCTTTATTATATTACATTCATTTATAATTGCATTACCCCATTCATTTACACATTAATTACTTAAGTTTATAATCATCTATTTGTCCCATTTCTCTTTAATTATTTTTACTTGGTAAAATTTCAATTATAACTTAAGTTTATAACATTAAATTCTCCTTTAATAGCAAATTCATTGAATACTTCATTACCTACTTTTACTTGTACAATTTTCATTACATTTTCTATTAAACATTTCAACTTTTAATATTTGGTAAGTTATATATGTTTTTAAAGATGTACTTGAAAGTTATACAAGTTTTATCTCATCCTTTAATTAAATTTAATGTTTACTAATAATAATCTTTATTTCATAGGTTACAAATTTCCAATTTCATTTAAAACCATTTATAACCTATCATTAAATCTCTTATTTCCTTTAGAGGTTTTAATTTATTAATTACCTACGTTTCAATTCACTACAATAATTGAAACAATTTAATTAATGGAAATTTAAGAATTAAATACCGGGTTAAATCTTAAATCATTTAAAATAATAGATAGATATCTACACTTAACATATATATCCAATTAGAACTAAAACGATAAAATTTCTTAACGATTCCGCAGTAAATTATTACAGTGGCCTTCCCACTTCGAAACTCGAAAATGAATGTCGATGATGCGTGCACTCATCACCGAAATTATTTTCCAGCGACAGAGAGGAAACTACAAAACTTATTTTCTCAAAAATCCCTTTAAAACAATTTCTTTTAAATTATATTAAATATTTATATCAGAAAATACTTATAACAATATTATTATATTCCAAATCATTTGAAAGAAGTTTTCAAAAACCCCGGAACTTAAATTCTAAATTCCCAAATTACATTTATTTATTTTTAATCTTATTTACCTATTATTTATAAATTTTATTCCTAACAACCAATATATTGCAACCAAATATAGATATCATTTGAAAATTTTATTTTATATATATAGAAAATATAATAGGCAAAATTATTTCATTTACCTATATAAAAACAAATATTATGTCGGTCTGTCCTATTAAGTGTTTAGAAATTCCTATTGATGTCACAGCGTCCCATGCACCAACCAGAATTTATAAATACAAAACGGAACAGATCAACCCAATATTAAAACCTTTTTATAACACTAACAAATACGCTCTCTCATATATATACACTCAGCGACTCCCATAGGGTATTACTACCCTATTAGTAAAGAGTCAAACCCCACAAAGCTAAGGTCTATCGCTAAACCAAAGCTCTGATACCAACTGTAACGTCCCGCATTTCCGCACGATTTAAACAGACACACATGCCGATTAAATCCATACGGAAGGACGGATTGTTATGGGGTAAATAAGAAAAACAAGAAAGAAATAAAAGAAAACAGAATCTCGCAGCGGAAGGATAAAATATAATAATAAAATATACAGTTTATAAATCTGTTTACAAAACATTCATATAATACATATCAGAGTTACACATACCAACAACAATGCAGCGGAACAGTGTGTAGTGCACTAGTATAAATAATAATAATATACATCTTCGTCTTCGTCCTCCAGAGCTAAATCTTCAAATCCTGAAACTCTCGGACTGACCCGAGCGAATTGAAAAGACAAAACACTCGAGTCAGAACTAAATGATCTTATGTAAGTTAAATTAACAGAAATAAATATGAGTGCAGTAACTCAAGAGATGCTCGGGATTTATATCTCCTAAGGATCCGTTAAACTATTTACTATGTAGTATATTGCGCTATTATAATAGTGTCTATTTGTAAAATAAACTTACTTTTAAATAGCATTAAGGGGTTACCCATATAGCCCTTAACACAGAATATATTCCCATAGTCTATACAGTACCGTAATCTCCCCTGTACTGGGCGTCGTCAGAGGGCACTACATAGGTATGGTACAAAACCAAAATCGTATAAGGCGCGCTAGGGTAGGTGACACGGCACAACTAGGCAATGCCAGGGTAGATATACCAATTACGCTTCCGGGTCGGTGGTAACGCATAGCCGCAGCTACCGCCCACCTCGAGCCACACTCCCAAATAAAAATCAAAAGTGGCCACCGAATCAATCCACGAGTCAAAGTATAATATCGAAGGGATGTGTCCGATCAAAGGTGCTACCTTATTAAGCCGTCAATCGCTCCTGTTTTAGCCACCTTATGCCAACTCACGGGAGTTGGGTCCACGTATTTACCTTACAGGAAACGTCGCCACCAACCTACTTCATTCTGGAATCTCCACCGCGTACACGGTTGGTCAAAGTGGTTTTCGGTATCGACAGAGAGTATGTCCATATCCGATCCCGGTCTCTTTGCCAACCAATCGTTATTATAACACCGCGGTTATTTAAAAAAAATTATACTTTTAAAACCATAATAAAATATCCATTTAAAACCCATATAAACCCGATATCATTTATTCTTAAAACCCCAAATCAATATGATATCATTTATTTCCAATATATATTCTTTCCAAAATCATAGGGTTTCCAAAGTAAAATATTTAGAAATCAAAACTCTTGAATATAATATTTCCAAATTATACTACCTTGAAAACATAGCTTTGAAACAAAATTTCCATCTCTTAAATGGTTAAATATTAAATTACTTTTATAAACAAAATAGCTTCTTTAGATTTCACAAATCAATTTCAAATATCGATTTAAACTTCCAAATACCATTTCAATACTTATGTTTCAAGGCTTTAAATATTTCACCATTTCAAACAGACTCATTTGACAATTCCATATATATATCAAATTTAGTTACTTATTATTTAGACTTGAAATGTTTGCTTAATGAATTCAATATAATTTAAGAAAACCTTTAACTTCATATAACTGGATCATCTTTCAATTTATTATATATTCATTTAATCAACCTGATATTCATTAAAATCACTTTACACAAAAATCAAGTTATAAAAATCAGATCCTTTAAAAATTCTAATTTTTATTAAATTTCAATTTAACTTAATATTCATCTTCCAAGTCTATTCTCATTTAAGTCATAAAACTCCAGAAATTAAATTTTAAATAAATGTTTAATCTTATTTGATCTTAAAATCAAACTTATTTAAACTTCAAATCAAATTTATACAAAGCTTAAAAACCGAAAATTACTATATATATATAATAGCCTTTATCAATAACCAAATCAATATCTCATAAACCATATATATATAACTTTACAAAACCATAGAAAAACATTTCAAAAATAATTTTATATATTTACCGCGGTGCCTGTATAAAATTTTCTATCCTATGGTCAAGTGATACGGATGTTTAGCAATTCAATCCGCAATTTAAAATGAAAAAAAATGCGGTTATATATCATTTCAAACCGCAATGCCGAATGAATGAAATGCATAGCAACTTTCAATTAATAAAATTAATCATCCATTCATCCATTCAAATCATACATCCATTTATCACAGTCATCATCCAATTTCAAACAATCATCAATACATAACAGGTGATAAATAATGGTATCAATTATCAGTTTATACTCAAAATAAATTTAATAACTGTTAATTGGCAGTTTATATGCAAAAATAAACGTAAATTTAACTGGCAGTTAATATGAAAATTTAACATAACTATGACTGGCAGTTAATATGCAATTAAATAAATTCTAACTATCAAATTTATGAAATAAATAAAATTAATTAACAGTTATATTAAATGAATGCGATTTATCAGAGATAATGAATAAAACATGCCAAACAGTCATAAATAAATTTCTACTCATATCTAAAATTAATTTAACAAACATAAGAAATTTTAGAAATTGTGAGTGGGTTAAAACACTCACCTTTTGAATTTAAATCGAATTTTAAATCTGATTTAAACCCAAAATTTCATAGTCTCCAAATCTGTCCAAACCAGCATCAACGGATCCGGAATTTTATTACGATCCTAACAAAAAAAATCGTACGTAAAAAGGAATTCGTATGCGAAAGTTATAGCTGTTAGACGGGCTGAAACAAAATTAAATTTTAAAAACAAAATAAAGCTTACCAAAAAAAATAGATTGATTTCATTTATTTCAATAAGTCCTACTATTATAAATTAACCGATTGACTCACTATTCAAATTCACATTCTATAATTCAAAATTTTTCTATCACCTTGATTTACTTAACTTTATAATTCCCTAGACAAACCTCTATCTCAAATCTTAAATGTAAATCATTCTACTAATTATAGTACTTAATATTTTCTTAAAAAAATCTTTCTATTACGCTTGAATCCAATTTATTAAATAAGTTTCCAATTAGATCCAATTTCAACCTTGCACATAAGTTTGGGTTATAATTAACTTATAACGTATACTTCCCTAGTTATTTCTTTATATCTTCCCGTATAAATTTCACAGTTTATCATAATTATTAAAGTAACGCTTAATTATTAAAGTAACGCTTAATAAAGTAACGCATAGCCGCAGCTACCACCCACCTCGAGCCATACCTCCAAATAAAAATCAAAAGTGGCCAGCGAATCAATCCAAGAGTCAAAGTATAATATCGAAGGGATGTGTCCGATCAAAGGTGCTACCTTATTAACCCGTGAATCGCTCCTGTTTTAGCCACCTTATGCCAACTCACGGGAGTTGGGTCCATGTATTTACCTTACAGGAAACGTCGCCACCAACCTACTTCATTCTGGAATCTCCACCGCGTACACGGTTGGTCAAAGTGGTTTTCGGTATCGACAGAGAGTATGTCCATATCCGATCCAGGTCTCTTTGCCAACCAATCGTTATTATAACACCGCGGTTATTTAAAAAAAATTATACTTTTAAAACCATAATAAAATATCCATTTAAAACCCATATAAACCCGATATCATTTATTCTTAAAACCCCAAATCAATACGATATCATTTATTTTCCAATATATATTCTTTCCAAAATCATAGGGTTTCCAAAGTAAAATATTTAGAAATCAAAACTCTTGAATATAATATTTCCAAATTATACTACCTTGAAAACATAGCTTTGAAACAAAATTTCCATCTCTTAAATGGTTAAATATTAAATTACTTTTATAAACAAAATAGCTTCTTTAGATTTCACAAATCAATTTCAAATATCGATTTAAACTTCCAAATACCATTTCAATTCTTATGTTTCAAGGCTTTAAATATTTCACCATTTCAAACAGACTCATTTGACAATTCCATATATATATACATATATATATATATATATATATATCAAATTTAGTTACTTATTATTTAGACTTGAAATGTTTGCTTAATGAATCCAATATAATTTAAGAAAACCTTTAACTTCATATAACTGGATCATCTTTCAATTTATTATATATTCATTTAATCAACCTGATATTCATTAAAATCACTTTACACAAAAATCAAGTTATAAAAATCAGATCCTTTAAAAATTCTAATTTTTATTAAATTTCAATTTAACTTAATATTCATCTTCCAAATCTATTCTCATTTAAGTCATAAAACTCCAGAAATTAAATTTTAAATAAATGTTTAATCTTATTTGATCTTAAAATCAAACTTATTTAAACTTCAAATCAAATTTATACAAAGCTTAAAAACCGAAAATTACTATATATATATATAATAGCCTTTATCAATAACCAAATCAATATCTCATAAACCATATATATATATATATATATATATATAACTTTACAAAACCATAGAAAAACATTTCAAAAATAATTTTATATATTTACCGCGGTGCCTGTATAAAATTTTCTATCCTATGGTCAAGTGATACGGATGTTTATCATTTCAATCCGCAATTTAAAATGAAAAAATAAATGCGGTTATATATCATTTCAAACCGCAATCCCGAATGAATGAAATGCATAGCAACTTGCAATTAATAAAATTAATCATCCATTCATCCATTCAAATCATACATCCATTTATCACAGTCATCATCCAATTTCAAACAATCATCAATACATAACAGGTGATAAATAATGGTATCAATTATCAGTTTATACTCAAAATAAATTTAATAACTGTTAATTGGCAGTTTATATGCAAAAATAAACGTAAATTTAACTGGCAGTTAATATGAAAATTTAACATAACTATGACTGGCAGTTAATATGCAATTAAATAAATTCTAACTATCAAATTTATGCAATAAATAAAATTAATTAACAGTTATATTAAATGAATGCGATTTATCAGAGATAATGAATAAAACATGCCAAACAGTCATAAATAAATTTCTACTCGTATCTAAAATTAATTTAACAAACACAAGAAATTTTAGAAATTGTGAGTGCGTTAAAACACTCACCTTTTGAATTTAAATCGAATTTTAAATCCGATTTAAACCCAAAATTTCATAGTCTCCAAATCTGTCCAAACCTACATCAACGGATCCGGAATTTTATTACGATCCTAACAAAAAAAATCGTACGTAAAAAGGAATTCGTATGCGAAAGTTATAGCCGTTAGACGGGCTGAAACAAAATTAAATTTTAAAAACAAAATAAAGCTTACCAAAAAAATTGATTTCATTTATTTCATTAAGTCCTGCTATTATAAATTAACCAATTGACTCACTATTCAAATTCACATTCTATAATTCAAAAATTTTCTATCACCATGATTTACTTAACTTTATAATTCCCTAGACAAACCTCTATCTCAAATCTTAAATGTAAATCATTCTACTAATTATAGTACTTAATATTTTCTTAAAAAAAATCTTTCTATTACGCTTGAATCCAATTTATTAAATAAGTTTCCAATTAGATCCAATTTCAACCTTGCACATAAGTTTAGGTTATAATTAACTTATAACGTATACTTCCCTAGTTATTTCTTTATATCTTCCCGTATTAATTTCACAGTTTATCATAATTATTAAAGTAACGCTTAATAATTAAATACGATCCTATAATTTCTCAACCCTTAATTCTTTCCTTTACCATTAGTGTAACATTCCTTTATCTAATTATAATTAATACTCTATATAATCTCATTTATTCCTTCCGTTATTTTCTTAACTAAAATTAAGGCACATCAAATTATCTATATTGGTAAATGACTGAATTTACTAGTAATCCCACTATTTTAACCTTAATTATACTTGTATATGATTATTTTACCCTTTTATATATGCACCCATACCAATTAAGATTCTAGATCTAATTAATTATTCCATCAAATCCATTAATTACTAACTTTAATTATTGAAATTTGATTGTCTAACATACAATTTGAACCTATTCCCAAATTTTCATAATTAATTAACCCTTACAATAGTTTACAAATAAAAGGGATTGTATTAAATAAATTATTTATTGTCCTGCATTTCTTTATTTCCCCCATCTACATTCAATACCCATAATCAATATTTTATTTCATTGTTAAATCCAATACTTGCATTACTTTACTTATTCTAACTTTATATCCAAAGCAACAATTTCCACTGTTACTATTAATTACAATATATAGTTAAATTTGTAAATTCTAATTTCCCTTGGTACATCAAATTTCACATTCTGTTTCATATAAATAAATAAGATTTTTATTCCTTTCTAAATTTAAATTAAAATCTTATTAATTAAATCCATTTTAAACATCGAATTTACACGGTCGTTACACTCTCCTCCACTCAAAACTTTTCGTCCTCGAAAAGGAAAGAAGGGAAAAGAAGAATTAAATAACAATACATCTTATTCAAAATATTTAGCTTATAAACAAAAATTTCAAAATTTATTACTTTAACTAAATATACCCATATAAATCCTTTATACATAAATTGTTAAAGTTTGTAAACATTTTCAAATTTTCTAAGTCCAAAATTTACGGAAAAATTTGGCAGAGTCTCCTTTGTACGGAGAGGCTCGGGGAAAAATATAATATCAAAATGTAACAATATACACAAATATTTCCCAATATAATATATATCCCTACACGGGAAAATATATAAAATAGCGCTATAAACCGTAATTCGAAAATGTACGTATTTGTCGGGCAATTTACGCTAAATTTATGGAACCAAAAGCAATAGCAATGTGCTTCCATAACCTGCATTTCTTATAAAATCTAAAGGGTTAACAATTTATATAAAGTGAAAATATTTAAGTGGTTTCAATCACTGACAACAAATCAATACACAACCATCAATTTCAACAAACAGCATACACAATAGATACAAAACAACCATTCAATCAAACAAGCGAATAGTTGTTCGGGTCCAAAACTTGAAGTTGTACGGAATGAAAAATAACTATCAAGTGCATCATTTACTCAACAGTCTTAGATGGAACAAAAATAGATTATTTATTCATCCAACAACTTCAAATTTCCTTACCCAACCAACCATAAATCAAACAAATAACAATTCTAACTTATTATCAACTTCATTTCATACATTTGTTGTTTGATCATCTTCTTATTTATATAGTGACTCATCGTTTTAATTTATATTTATTCATTAAAAGTTTGCTTCATTTATTTTTCTTATTACTTACAATTTTTCAATTCCATTAACTTAGGTCATGCAGATCCTTTTTATTTCGTTATAACGATTCATTCATTTATTATTGCATGTCCTCTTTATTGATTACTTAATTTCATTGATTACAGTATTCATCTTTCTGTTTATTAAGATAATTTACTTTAACATTTACTCAAGTTTATTGTCATCTATTTATGATACTTACCTTTGATTATATATAGTAAAATTCCAATTGTAGCTTAAGTTTACAATTTTTCTTTATTATATTACATTCATTTATAATTGCATTACCCCATTCATTTACACATTAATTACTTAAGTTTATAATCATCTATTTGTCCCATTTCTCTTTAATTATTTTTACTTGGTAAAATTTCAATTATAACTTAAGTTTATAACATTAAATTCTCCTTTAATAGCAAATTCATTGAATACTTCATTACCTACTTTTACTTGTACAATTTTCATTACATTTTCTATTAAACATTTCAACTTTTAATATTTGGTAAGTTATATATGTTTTTAAAGATGTACTTGAAAGTTATACAAGTTTTATCTCATCCTTTAATTAAATTTAATGTTTACTAATAATAATCTTTATTTCATAGGTTACAAATTTCCAATTTCATTTAAAACCATTTATAACCTATCATTAAATCTCTTATTTCCTTTAGAGGTTTTAATTTATTAATTACCTACGTTTCAATTCACTACAATAATTGAAACAATTTAATTAATGGAAATTTAAGAATTAAATACCGGGTTAAATCTTAAATCATTTAAAATAATAGATAGATATCTACACTTAACATATATATCCAATTAGAATTAAAACGATAAAATTTCTTAACGATTCCGCAGTAAATTATTACAGTGGCCTTCCCACTTCGAAACTCGAAAATGAATGTCGATGATGCGTGCACTCATCACCGAAATTATTTTCCAGCGACAGAGAGGAAACTACAAAACTTATTTTCTCAAAAATCCCTTTAAAACAATTTCTTTTAAATTATATTAAATATTTATATCAGAAAATACTTATAACAATATTATTATATTCCAAATCATTTGAAAGAAGTTTTCAAAAACCCCAGAACTTAAATTCTAAATTCCCAAATTACATTTATTTATTTTTAATCTTATTTACCTATTATTTATAAATTTTATTCCTAACAACCAATATATTGCAACCAAATATAGATATCATTTGAAAATTTTATTTTATATATATAGAAAATATAATAGGCAAAATTATTTCATTTACCTATATAAAAACAAATATTATGTCGGTCTGTCCTATTAAGTGTTTAGAAATTCCTATTGATGTCACAGCGTCCCATGCACCAACCAGAATTTATAAATACAAAACGGAACAGATCAACCCAATATTAAAACCTTTTTATAACACTAACAAATACGCTCTCTCATATATATACACTCAGCGACTCCCATAGGGTATTACTACCCTATTAGTAAAGAGTCAAACCCCACAAAGCTAAGGTCTATCGCTAAACCAAAGCTCTGATACCAACTGTAACGTCCCGCATTTCCGCACGATTTAAACAGACACACATGCCGATTAAATCCATACGGAAGGACGGATTGTTATGGGGTAAATAAGAAAAACAAGAAAGAAATAAAAGAAAACAGAATCTCGCAGCGGAAGGATAAAATATAATAATAAAATATACAGTTTATAAATCTGTTTACAAAACATTCATATAATACATATCAGAGTTACACATACCAACAACAATGCAGCGGAACAGTGTGTAGTGCACTAGTATAAATAATAATAATATACATCTTCGTCTTCGTCCTCCAGAGCTAAATCTTCAAATCCTGAAACTCTCGGACTGACCCGAGCGAATTGAAAAGACAAAACACTCGAGTCAGAACTAAATGATCTTATGTAAGTTAAATTAACAGAAATAAATATGAGTGCAGTAACTCAAGAGATGCTCGGGATTTATATCTCCTAAGGATCCGTTAAACTATTTACTATGTAGTATATTGCGCTATTATAATAGTGTCTATTTGTAAAATAAACTTACTTTTAAATAGCGTTAAGGGGTTACCCATATAGCCCTTAACACAGAATATATTCCCATAGTCTATACAGTACCGTAATCTCCCCTGTACTGGGCGTCGTCAGAGGGCACTACATAGGTATGGTACAAAACCAAAATCGTATAAGGCGCGCTAGGGTAGGTGACACGGCACAACTAGGCAATGCCATGGTAGATATACCAATTACGCTTCCGGGTCGGTGGTAACGCATAGCCGCAGCTACCGCCCACCTCGAGCCACACTCCCAAATAAAAATCAAAAGTGGCCACCGAATCAATCCACGAGTCAAAGTATAATATCGAAGGGATGTGTCCGATCAAAGGTGCTACCTTATTAACCCGTCAATCGCTCCTGTTTTAGCCACCTTATGCCAACTCACGGGAGTTGGGTCCACGTATTTACCTTACAGGAAACGTCGCCACCAACCTACTTCATTCTGGAATCTCCACCGCGTACACGGTTGGTCAAAGTGGTTTTCGGTATCGACAGAGAGTATGTCCATATCCGATCCCGGTCTCTTTGCCAACCAATCGTTATTATAACACCGCGGTTATTTAAAAAAAATTATACTTTTAAAACCATAATAAAATATCCATTTAAAACCCATATAAACCCGATATCATTTATTCTTAAAACCCCAAATCAATATGATATCATTTATTTCCAATATATATTCTTTCCAAAATCATAGGGTTTCCAAAGTAAAATATTTAGAAATCAAAACTCTTGAATATAATATTTCCAAATTATACTACCTTGAAAACATAGCTTTGAAACAAAATTTCCATCTCTTAAATGGTTAAATATTAAATTACTTTTATAAACAAAATAGCTTCTTTAGATTTCACAAATCAATTTCAAATATCGATTTAAACTTCCAAATACCATTTCAATACTTATGTTTCAAGGCTTTAAATATTTCACCATTTCAAACAGACTCATTTGACAATTCCATATATATATCAAATTTAGTTACTTATTATTTAGACTTGAAATGTTTGCTTAATGAATTCAATATAATTTAAGAAAACCTTTAACTTCATATAACTGGATCATCTTTCAATTTATTATATATTCATTTAATCAACCTGATATTCATTAAAATCACTTTACACAAAAATCAAGTTATAAAAATCAGATCCTTTAAAAATTCTAATTTTTATTAAATTTCAATTTAACTTAATATTCATCTTCCAAGTCTATTCTCATTTAAGTCATAAAACTCCAGAAATTAAATTTTAAATAAATGTTTAATCTTATTTGATCTTAAAATCAAACTTATTTAAACTTCAAATCAAATTTATACAAAGCTTAAAAACCGAAAATTACTATATATATATAATAGCCTTTATCAATAACCAAATCAATATCTCATAAACCATATATATATAACTTTACAAAACCATAGAAAAACATTTCAAAAATAATTTTATATATTTACCGCGGTGCCTGTATAAAATTTTCTATCCTATGGTCAAGTGATACGGATGTTTAGCAATTCAATCCGCAATTTAAAATGAAAAAAAATGCGGTTATATATCATTTCAAACCGCAATGCCGAATGAATGAAATGCATAGCAACTTTCAATTAATAAAATTAATCATCCATTCATCCATTCAAATCATACATCCATTTATCACAGTCATCATCCAATTTCAAACAATCATCAATACATAACAGGTGATAAATAATGGTATCAATTATCAGTTTATACTCAAAATAAATTTAATAACTGTTAATTGGCAGTTTATATGCAAAAATAAACGTAAATTTAACTGGCAGTTAATATGAAAATTTAACATAACTATGACTGGCAGTTAATATGCAATTAAATAAATTCTAACTATCAAATTTATGAAATAAATAAAATTAATTAACAGTTATATTAAATGAATGCGATTTATCAGAGATAATGAATAAAACATGCCAAACAGTCATAAATAAATTTCTACTCATATCTAAAATTAATTTAACAAACATAAGAAATTTTAGAAATTGTGAGTGGGTTAAAACACTCACCTTTTGAATTTAAATCGAATTTTAAATCTGATTTAAACCCAAAATTTCATAGTCTCCAAATCTGTCCAAACCAGCATCAACGGATCCGGAATTTTATTACGATCCTAACAAAAAAAATCGTACGTAAAAAGGAATTCGTATGCGAAAGTTATAGCTGTTAGACGGGCTGAAACAAAATTAAATTTTAAAAACAAAATAAAGCTTACCAAAAAAAATAGATTGATTTCATTTATTTCAATAAGTCCTACTATTATAAATTAACCGATTGACTCACTATTCAAATTCACATTCTATAATTCAAAATTTTTCTATCACCTTGATTTACTTAACTTTATAATTCCCTAGACAAACCTCTATCTCAAATCTTAAATGTAAATCATTCTACTAATTATAGTACTTAATATTTTCTTAAAAAAATCTTTCTATTACGCTTGAATCCAATTTATTAAATAAGTTTCCAATTAGATCCAATTTCAACCTTGCACATAAGTTTGGGTTATAATTAACTTATAACGTATACTTCCCTAGTTATTTCTTTATATCTTCCCGTATTAATTTCACAGTTTATCATAATTATTAAAGTAACGCTTAATTATTAAAGTAACGCTTAATAAAGTAACGCATAGCCGCAGCTACCACCCACCTCGAGCCATACCTCCAAATAAAAATCAAAAGTGGCCAGCGAATCAATCCAAGAGTCAAAGTATAATATCGAAGGGATGTGTCCGATCAAAGGTGCTACCTTATTAACCCGTGAATCGCTTCTGTTTTAGCCACCTTATGCCAACTCACGGGAGTTGGGTCCATGTATTTACCTTACAGGAAACGTCGCCACCAACCTACTTCATTCTGGAATCTCCACCGCGTACACGGTTGGTCAAAGTGGTTTTCGGTATCGACAGAGAGTATGTCCATATCCGATCCAGGTCTCTTTGCCAACCAATCGTTATTATAACACCGCGGTTATTTAAAAAAAAAATTATACTTTTAAAACCATAATAAAATATCCATTTAAAACCCATATAAACCCGATATCATTTATTCTTAAAACCCCAAATCAATACGATATCATTTATTTTCCAATATATATTCTTTCCAAAATCATAGGGTTTCCAAAGTAAAATATTTAGAAATCAAAACTCTTGAATATAATATTTCCAAATTATACTACCTTGAAAACATAGCTTTGAAACAAAATTTCCATCTCTTAAATGGTTAAATATTAAATTACTTTTATAAACAAAATAGCTTCTTTAGATTTCACAAATCAATTTCAAATATCGATTTAAACTTCCAAATACCATTTCAATTCTTATGTTTCAAGGCTTTAAATATTTCACCATTTCAAACAGACTCATTTGACAATTCCATATATATATACATATATATATATATATATATATATATATATATCAAATTTAGTTACTTATTATTTAGACTTGAAATGTTTGCTTAATGAATTCAATATAATTTAAGAAAACCTTTAACTTCATATAACTGGATCATCTTTCAATTTATTATATATTCATTTAATCAACCTGATATTCATTAAAATCACTTTACACAAAAATCAAGTTATAAAAATCAGATCCTTTAAAAATTCTAATTTTTATTAAATTTCAATTTAACTTAATATTCATCTTCCAAATCTATTCTCATTTAAGTCATAAAACTCCAGAAATTAAATTTTAAATAAATGTTTAATCTTATTTGATCTTAAAATCAAACTTATTTAAACTTCAAATCAAATTTATACAAAGCTTAAAAACCGAAAATTACTATATATATATAATAGCCTTTATCAATAACCAAATCAATATCTCATAAACCATATATATATATATATATATATATATAACTTTACAAAACCATAGAAAAACATTTCAAAAATAATTTTATATATTTACCGCGGTGCCTGTATAAAATTTTCTATCCTATGGTCAAGTGATACGGATGTTTATCATTTCAATCCGCAATTTAAAATGAAAAAAAAATGCGGTTATATATCATTTCAAACCGCAATCCCGAATGAATGAAATGCATAGCAACTTGCAATTAATAAAATTAATCATCCATTCATCCATTCAAATCATACATCCATTTATCACAGTCATCATCCAATTTCAAACAATCATCAATACATAACAGGTGATAAATAATGGTATCAATTATCAGTTTATACTCAAAATAAATTTAATAACTGTTAATTGGCAGTTTATATGCAAAAATAAACGTAAATTTAACTGGCAGTTAATATGAAAATTTAACATAACTATGACTGGCAGTTAATATGCAATTAAATAAATTCTAACTATCAAATTTATGCAATAAATAAAATTAATTAACAGTTATATTAAATGAATGCGATTTATCAGAGATAATGAATAAAACATGCCAAACAGTCATAAATAAATTTCTACTCGTATCTAAAATTAATTTAACAAACACAAGAAATTTTAGAAATTGTGAGTGCGTTAAAACACTCACCTTTTGAATTTAAATCGAATTTTAAATCCGATTTAAACCCAAAATTTCATAGTCTCCAAATCTGTCCAAACCTGCATCAACGGATCCGGAATTTTATTACGATCCTAACAAAAAAAATCGTACGTAAAAAGGAATTCGTATGCGAAAGTTATAGCTGTTAGACGGGCTGAAACAAAATTAAATTTTAAAAACAAAATAAAGCTTACCAAAAAAAATTGATTTCATTTATTTCAATAAGTCCTGCTATTATAAATTAACCAATTGACTCACCATTCAAATTCACATTCTATAATTCAAAAATTTTCTATCACCTTGATTTACTTAACTTTATAATTCCCTAGACAAACCTCTATCTCAAATCTTAAATGTAAATCATTCTACTAATTATAGTACTTAATATTTTCTTAAAAAAAATCTTTCTATTACGCTTGAATCCAATTTATTAAATAAGTTTCCAATTAGATCCAATTTCAACCTTGCACATAAGTTTAGGTTATAATTAACTTATAACGTATACTTCCCTAGTTATTTCTTTATATCTTCCCGTATTAATTTCACAGTTTATCATAATTATTAAAGTAACGCTTAATAATTAAATACGATCCTATAATTTCTCAACCCTTAATTCTTTCCTTTACCATTAGTGTAACATTCCTTTATCTAATTATAATTAATACTCTATATAATCTCATTTATTCCTTCCGTTATTTTCTTAACTAAAATTAAGGCACATCAAATTATCTATATTGGTAAATGACTGAATTTACTAGTAATCCCACTATTTTAACCTTAATTATACTTGTATATGATTATTTTACCCTTTTATATATGCACCCATACCAATTAAGATTCTAGATCTAATTAATTATTCCATCAAATCCATTAATTACTAACTTTAATTATTGAAATTTGATTGTCTAACATACAATTTGAACCTATTCCCAAATTTTCATAATTAATTAACCCTTACAATAGTTTACAAATAAAAGGGATTGTATTAAATAAATTATTTATTGTCCTGCATTTCTTTATTTCCCCCATCTACATTCAATACCCATAATCAATATTTTATTTCATTGTTAAATCCAATACTTGCATTACTTTACTTATTCTAACTTTATATCCAAAGCAACAATTTCCACTATTACTATTAATTACAATATATAGTTAAATTTGTAAATTCTAATTTCCCTTGGTACATCAAATTTCACATTCTGTTTCATATAAATAAATAAGATTTTTATTCCTTTCTAAATTTAAATTAAAATCTTATTAATTAAATCCATTTTAAACATCGAATTTACACGGTCGTTACACTCTCCTCCACTCAAAACTTTTCGTCCTCGAAAAGGAAAGAAGGGAAAAGAAGAATTAAATAACAATACATCTTATTCAAAATATTTAGCTTATAAACAAAAATTTCAAAATTTATTACTTTAACTAAATATACCCATATAAATCCTTTATACATAAATTGTTAAAGTTTGTAAACATTTTCAAATTTTCTAAGTCCAAAATTTACGGAAAAATTTGGCCGAGTCTCCTTTGTACGGAGAGGCTCGGGGAAAAATATAATATCAAAATGTAACAATATACACAAATATTTCCCAATATAATATATATCCCTACACGGGAAAATATATAAAATAGCGCTATAAACCGTAATTCGAAAATGTACGTATTTGTCGGGCATTTACGCTAAATTTATGGAACCAAAAGCAATAGCAATGTGCTTCCATAACCTGCATTTCTTATAAAATCTAAAGGGTTAACAATTTATATAAAGTGAAAATATTTAAGTGGTTTCAATCACTGACAACAAATCAATACACAACCATCAATTTCAACAAACAGCATACACAATAGATACAAAACAACCATTCAATCAAACAAGCGAATAGTTGTTCGGGTCCAAAACTTGAAGTTGTACGGAATGAAAAATAACTATCAAGTGCATCATTTACTCAACAGTCTTAGATGGAACAAAAATAGATTATTTATTCATCCAACAACTTCAAATTTCCTTACCCAACCAACCATAAATCAAACAAATAACAATTCTAACTTATTATCAACTTCATTTCATACATTTGTTGTTTGATCATCTTCTTATTTATATAGTGACTCATCGTTTTAATTTATATTTATTCATTAAAAGTTTGCTTCATTTATTTTTCTTATTACTTACAATTTTTCAATTCCATTAACTTAGGTCATGCAGATCCTTTTTATTTCGTTATAACGATTCATTCATTTATTATTGCATGTCCTCTTTATTGATTACTTAATTTCATTGATTACAGTATTCATCTTTCTGTTTATTAAGATAATTTACTTTAACATTTACTCAAGTTTATTGTCATCTATTTATGATACTTACCTTTGATTATATATAGTAAAATTCCAATTGTAGCTTAAGTTTACAATTTTTCTTTATTATATTACATTCATTTATAATTGCATTACCCCATTCATTTACACATTAATTACTTAAGTTTATAATCATCTATTTGTCCCATTTCTCTTTAATTATTTTTACTTGGTAAAATTTCAATTATAACTTAAGTTTATAACATTAAATTCTCCTTTAATAGCAAATTCATTGAATACTTCATTACCTACTTTTACTTGTACAATTTTCATTACATTTTCTATTAAACATTTCAACTTTTAATATTTGGTAAGTTATATATGTTTTTAAAGATGTACTTGAAAGTTATACAAGTTTTATCTCATCCTTTAATTAAATTTAATGTTTACTAATAATAATCTTTATTTCATAGGTTACAAATTTCCAATTTCATTTAAAACCATTTATAACCTATCATTAAATCTCTTATTTCCTTTAGAGGTTTTAATTTATTAATTACCTACGTTTCAATTCACTACAATAATTGAAACAATTTAATTAATGGAAATTTAAGAATTAAATACCGGGTTAAATCTTAAATCATTTAAAATAATAGATAGATATCTACACTTAACATATATATCCAATTAGAACTAAAACGATAAAATTTCTTAACGATTCCGCAGTAAATTATTACAGTGGCCTTCCCACTTCGAAACTCGAAAATGAATGTCGATGATGCGTGCACTCATCACCGAAATTATTTTCCAGCGACAGAGAGGAAACTACAAAACTTATTTTCTCAAAAATCCCTTTAAAACAATTTCTTTTAAATTATATTAAATATTTATATCAGAAAATACTTATAACAATATTATTATATTCCAAATCATTTGAAAGAAGTTTTCAAAAACCCCGGAACTTAAATTCTAAATTCCCAAATTACATTTATTTATTTTTAATCTTATTTACCTATTATTTATAAATTTTATTCCTAACAACCAATATATTGCAACCAAATATAGATATCATTTGAAAATTTTATTTTATATATATAGAAAATATAATAGGCAAAATTATTTCATTTACCTATATAAAAACAAATATTATGTCGGTCTGTCCTATTAAGTGTTTAGAAATTCCTATTGATGTCACAGCGTCCCATGCACCAACCAGAATTTATAAATACAAAACGGAACAGATCAACCCAATATTAAAACCTTTTTATAACACTAACAAATACGCTCTCTCATATATATACACTCAGCGACTCCCATAGGGTATTACTACCCTATTAGTAAAGAGTCAAACCCCACAAAGCTAAGGTCTATCGCTAAACCAAAGCTCTGATACCAACTGTAACGTCCCGCATTTCCGCACGATTTAAACAGACACACATGCCGATTAAATCCATACGGAAGGACGGATTGTTATGGGGTAAATAAGAAAAACAAGAAAGAAATAAAAGAAAACAGAATCTCGCAGCGGAAGGATAAAATATAATAATAAAATATACAGTTTATAAATCTGTTTACAAAACATTCATATAATACATATCAGAGTTACACATACCAACAACAATGCAGCGGAACAGTGTGTAGTGCACTAGTATAAATAATAATAATATACATCTTCGTCTTCGTCCTCCAGAGCTAAATCTTCAAATCCTGAAACTCTCGGACTGACCCGAGCGAATTGAAAAGACAAAACACTCGAGTCAGAACTAAATGATCTTATGTAAGTTAAATTAACAGAAATAAATATGAGTGCAGTAACTCAAGAGATGCTCGGGATTTATATCTCCTAAGGATCCGTTAAACTATTTACTATGTAGTATATTGCGCTATTATAATAGTGTCTATTTGTAAAATAAACTTACTTTTAAATAGCATTAAGGGGTTACCCATATAGCCCTTAACACAGAATATATTCCCATAGTCTATACAGTACCGTAATCTCCCCTGTACTGGGCGTCGTCAGAGGGCACTACATAGGTATGGTACAAAACCAAAATCGTATAAGGCGCGCTAGGGTAGGTGACACGGCACAACTAGGCAATGCCAGGGTAGATATACCAATTACGCTTCCGGGTCGGTGGTAACGCATAGCCGCAGCTACCGCCCACCTCGAGCCACACTCCCAAATAAAAATCAAAAGTGGCCACCGAATCAATCCACGAGTCAAAGTATAATATCGAAGGGATGTGTCCGATCAAAGGTGCTACCTTATTAAGCCGTCAATCGCTCCTGTTTTAGCCACCTTATGCCAACTCACGGGAGTTGGGTCCACGTATTTACCTTACAGGAAACGTCGCCACCAACCTACTTCATTCTGGAATCTCCACCGCGTACACGGTTGGTCAAAGTGGTTTTCGGTATCGACAGAGAGTATGTCCATATCCGATCCCGGTCTCTTTGCCAACCAATCGTTATTATAACATCGCGGTTATTTAAAAAAAATTATACTTTTAAAACCATAATAAAATATCCATTTAAAACCCATATAAACCCGATATCATTTATTCTTAAAACCCCAAATCAATATGATATCATTTATTTCCAATATATATTCTTTCCAAAATCATAGGGTTTCCAAAGTAAAATATTTAGAAATCAAAACTCTTGAATATAATATTTCCAAATTATACTACCTTGAAAACATAGCTTTGAAACAAAATTTCCATCTCTTAAATGGTTAAATATTAAATTACTTTTATAAACAAAATAGCTTCTTTAGATTTCACAAATCAATTTCAAATATCGATTTAAACTTCCAAATACCATTTCAATACTTATGTTTCAAGGCTTTAAATATTTCACCATTTCAAACAGACTCATTTGACAATTCCATATATATATCAAATTTAGTTACTTATTATTTAGACTTGAAATGTTTGCTTAATGAATTCAATATAATTTAAGAAAACCTTTAACTTCATATAACTGGATCATCTTTCAATTTATTATATATTCATTTAATCAACCTGATATTCATTAAAATCACTTTACACAAAAATCAAGTTATAAAAATCAGATCCTTTAAAAATTCTAATTTTTATTAAATTTCAATTTAACTTAATATTCATCTTCCAAGTCTATTCTCATTTAAGTCATAAAACTCCAGAAATTAAATTTTAAATAAATGTTTAATCTTATTTGATCTTAAAATCAAACTTATTTAAACTTCAAATCAAATTTATACAAAGCTTAAAAACCGAAAATTACTATATATATATAATAGCCTTTATCAATAACCAAATCAATATCTCATAAACCATATATATATAACTTTACAAAACCATAGAAAAACATTTCAAAAATAATTTTATATATTTACCGCGGTGCCTGTATAAAATTTTCTATCCTATGGTCAAGTGATACGGATGTTTAGCAATTCAATCCGCAATTTAAAATGAAAAAAAATGCGGTTATATATCATTTCAAACCGCAATGCCGAATGAATGAAATGCATAGCAACTTTCAATTAATAAAATTAATCATCCATTCATCCATTCAAATCATACATCCATTTATCACAGTCATCATCCAATTTCAAACAATCATCAATACATAACAGGTGATAAATAATGGTATCAATTATCAGTTTATACTCAAAATAAATTTAATAATTGTTAATTGGCAATTTATATGCAAAAATAAACGTAAATTTAACTGGCAGTTAATATGAAAATTTAACATAACTATGACTGGCAGTTAATATGCAATTAAATAAATTCTAACTATCAAATTTATGAAATAAATAAAATTAATTAACAGTTATATTAAATGAATGCGATTTATCAGAGATAATGAATAAAACATGCCAAACAGTCATAAATAAATTTCTACTCATATCTAAAATTAATTTAACAAACATAAGAAATTTTAGAAATTGTGAGTGGGTTAAAACACTCACCTTTTGAATTTAAATCGAATTTTAAATCTGATTTAAACCCAAAATTTCATAGTCTCCAAATCTGTCCAAACCAGCATCAACGGATCCGGAATTTTATTACGATCCTAACAAAAAAAATCGTACGTAAAAAGGAATTCGTATGCGAAAGTTATAGCTGTTAGACGGGCTGAAACAAAATTAAATTTTAAAAACAAAATAAAGCTTACCAAAAAAAATAGATTGATTTCATTTATTTCAATAAGTCCTACTATTATAAATTAACCGATTGACTCACTATTCAAATTCACATTCTATAATTCAAAATTCTTCTATCACCTTGATTTACTTAACTTTATAATTCCCTAGACAAACCTCTATCTCAAATCTTAAATGTAAATCATTCTACTAATTATAGTACTTAATATTTTCTTAAAAAAATCTTTCTATTACGCTTGAATCCAATTTATTAAATAAGTTTCCAATTAGATCCAATTTCAACCTTGCACATAAGTTTGGGTTATAATTAACTTATAACGTATACTTCCCTAGTTATTTCTTTATATCTTCCCGTATAAATTTCACAGTTTATCATAATTATTAAAGTAACGCTTAATTATTAAAGTAACGCTTAATAAAGTAACGCATAGCCGCAGCTACCACCCACCTCGAGCCATACCTCCAAATAAAAATCAAAAGTGGCCAGCGAATCAATCCAAGAGTCAAAGTATAATATCGAAGGGATGTGTCCGATCAAAGGTGCTACCTTATTAACCCGTGAATCGCTCCTGTTTTAGCCACCTTATGCCAACTCACGGGAGTTGGGTCCATGTATTTACCTTACAGGAAACGTCGCCACCAACCTACTTCATTCTGGAATCTCCACCGCGTACACGGTTGGTCAAAGTGGTTTTCGGTATCGACAGAGAGTATGTCCATATCCGATCCAGGTCTCTTTGCCAACCAATCGTTATTATAACACCGCGGTTATTTAAAAAAAAATTATACTTTTAAAACCATAATAAAATATCCATTTAAAACCCATATAAACCCGATATCATTTATTCTTAAAACCCCAAATCAATACGATATCATTTATTTTCCAATATATATTCTTTCCAAAATCATAGGGTTTCCAAAGTAAAATATTTAGAAATCAAAACTCTTGAATATAATATTTCCAAATTATACTACCTTGAAAACATAGCTTTGAAACAAAATTTCCATCTCTTAAATGGTTAAATATTAAATTACTTTTATAAACAAAATAGCTTCTTTAGATTTCACAAATCAATTTCAAATATCGATTTAAACTTCCAAATACCATTTCAATTCTTATGTTTCAAGGCTTTAAATATTTCACCATTTCAAACAGACTCATTTGACAATTCCATATATATATACATATATATATATATATATATATATATATCAAATTTAGTTACTTATTATTTAGACTTGAAATGTTTGCTTAATGAATTCAATATAATTTAAGAAAACCTTTAACTTCATATAACTGGATCATCTTTCAATTTATTATATATTCATTTAATCAACCTGATATTCATTAAAATCACTTTACACAAAAATCAAGTTATAAAAATCAGATCCTTTAAAAATTCTAATTTTTATTAAATTTCAATTTAACTTAATATTCATCTTCCAAATCTATTCTCATTTAAGTCATAAAACTCCAGAAATTAAATTTTAAATAAATGTTTAATCTTATTTGATCTTAAAATCAAACTTATTTAAACTTCAAATCAAATTTATACAAAGCTTAAAAACCGAAAATTACTATATATATATAATAGCCTTTATCAATAACCAAATCAATATCTCATAAACCATATATATATATATATATATATAACTTTACAAAACCATAGAAAAACATTTCAAAAATAATTTTATATATTTACCGCGGTGCCTGTATAAAATTTTCTATCCTATGGTCAAGTGATACGGATGTTTATCATTTCAATCCGCAATTTAAAATGAAAAAATAAATGCGGTTATATATCATTTCAAACCGCAATCCCGAATGAATGAAATGCATAGCAACTTGCAATTAATAAAATTAATCATCCATTCATCCATTCAAATCATACATCCATTTATCACAGTCATCATCCAATTTCAAACAATCATCAATACCTAACAGGTGATAAATAATGGTATCAATTATCAGTTTATACTCAAAATAAATTTAATAACTGTTAATTGGCAGTTTATATGCAAAAATAAACGTAAATTTAACTGGCAGTTAATATGAAAATTTAACATAACTATGACTGGCAGTTAATATGCAATTAAATAAATTCTAACTATCAAATTTATGCAATAAATAAAATTAATTAACAGTTATATTAAATGAATGCGATTTATCAGAGATAATGAATAAAACATGCCAAACAGTCATAAATAAATTTCTACTCGTATCTAAAATTAATTTAACAAACACAAGAAATTTTAGAAATTGTGAGTGCGTTAAAACACTCACCTTTTGAATTTAAATCGAATTTTAAATCCGATTTAAACCCAAAATTTCATAGTCTCCAAATCTGTCCAAACCTGCATCAACGGATCCGGAATTTTATTACGATCCTAACAAAAAAAATCGTACGTAAAAAGGAATTCGTATGCGAAAGTTATAGCTGTTAGACGGGCTGAAACAAAATTAAATTTTAAAAACAAAATAAAGCTTACCAAAAAAATTGATTTCATTTATTTCATTAAGTCCTGCTATTATAAATTAACCAATTGACTCACTATTCAAATTCACATTCTATAATTCAAAAATTTTCTATCACCTTGATTTACTTAACTTTATAATTCCCTAGACAAACCTCTATCTCAAATCTTAAATGTAAATCATTCTACTAATTATAGTACTTAATATTTTCTTAAAAAAAATCTTTCTATTACGCTTGAATCCAATTTATTAAATAAGTTTCCAATTAGATCCAATTTCAACCTTGCACATAAGTTTAGGTTATAATTAACTTATAACGTATACTTCCCTAGTTATTTCTTTATATCTTCCCGTATTAATTTCACAGTTTATCATAATTATTAAAGTAACGCTTAATAATTAAATACGATCCTATAATTTCTCAACCCTTAATTCTTTCCTTTACCATTAGTGTAACATTCCTTTATCTAATTATAATTAATACTCTATATAATCTCATTTATTCCTTCCGTTATTTTCTTAACTAAAATTAAGGCACATCAAATTATCTATATTGGTAAATGACTGAATTTACTAGTAATCCCACTATTTTAACCTTAATTATACTTGTATATGATTATTTTACCCTTTTATATATGCACCCATACCAATTAAGATTCTAGATCTAATTAATTATTCCATCAAATCCATTAATTACTAACTTTAATTATTGAAATTTGATTGTCTAACATACAATTTGAACCTATTCCCAAATTTTCATAATTAATTAACCCTTACAATAGTTTACAAATAAAAGGGATTGTATTAAATAAATTATTTATTGTCCTGCATTTCTTTATTTCCCCCATCTACATTCAATACCCATAATCAATATTTTATTTCATTGTTAAATCCAATACTTGCATTACTTTACTTATTCTAACTTTATATCCAAAGCAACAATTTCCACTATTACTATTAATTACAATATATAGTTAAATTTGTAAATTCTAATTTCCCTTGGTACATCAAATTTCACATTCTGTTTCATATAAATAAATAAGATTTTTATTCCTTTCTAAATTTAAATTAAAATCTTATTAATTAAATCCATTTTAAACATCGAATTTACACGGTCGTTACACTCTCCTCCACTCAAAACTTTTCGTCCTCGAAAAGGAAAGAAGGGAAAAGAAGAATTAAATAACAATACATCTTATTCAAAATATTTAGCTTATAAACAAAAATTTCAAAATTTATTACTTTAACTAAATATACCCATATAAATCCTTTATACATAAATTGTTAAAGTTTGTAAACATTTTCAAATTTTCTAAGTCCAAAATTTACGGAAAAATTTGGCAGAGTCTCCTTTGTACGGAGAGGCTCGGGGAAAAATATAATATCAAAATGTAACAATATACACAAATATTTCCCAATATAATATATATCCCTACACGGGAAAATATATAAAATAGCGCTATAAACCGTAATTCGAAAATGTACGTATTTGTCGGGCAATTTACGCTAAATTTATGGAACCAAAAGCAATAGCAATGTGCTTCCATAACCTGCATTTCTTATAAAATCTAAAGGGTTAACAATTTATATAAAGTGAAAATATTTAAGTGGTTTCAATCACTGACAACAAATCAATACACAACCATCAATTTCAACAAACAGCATACACAATAGATACAAAACAACCATTCAATCAAACAAGCGAATAGTTGTTCGGGTCCAAAACTTGAAGTTGTACGGAATGAAAAATAACTATCAAGTGCATCATTTACTCAACAGTCTTAGATGGAACAAAAATAGATTATTTATTCATCCAACAACTTCAAATTTCCTTACCCAACCAACCATAAATCAAACAAATAACAATTCTAACTTATTATCAACTTCATTTCATACATTTGTTGTTTGATCATCTTCTTATTTATATAGTGACTCATCGTTTTAATTTATATTTATTCATTAAAAGTTTGCTTCATTTATTTTTCTTATTACTTACAATTTTTCAATTCCATTAACTTAGGTCATGCAGATCCTTTTTATTTCGTTATAACGATTCATTCATTTATTATTGCATGTCCTCTTTATTGATTACTTAATTTCATTGATTACAGTATTCATCTTTCTGTTTATTAAGATAATTTACTTTAACATTTACTCAAGTTTATTGTCATCTATTTATGATACTTACCTTTGATTATATATAGTAAAATTCCAATTGTAGCTTAAGTTTACAATTTTTCTTTATTATATTACATTCATTTATAATTGCATTACCCCATTCATTTACACATTAATTACTTAAGTTTATAATCATCTATTTGTCCCATTTCTCTTTAATTATTTTTACTTGGTAAAATTTCAATTATAACTTAAGTTTATAACATTAAATTCTCCTTTAATAGCAAATTCATTGAATACTTCATTACCTACTTTTACTTGTACAATTTTCATTACATTTTCTATTAAACATTTCAACTTTTAATATTTGGTAAGTTATATATGTTTTTAAAGATGTACTTGAAAGTTATACAAGTTTTATCTCATCCTTTAATTAAATTTAATGTTTACTAATAATAATCTTTATTTCATAGGTTACAAATTTCCAATTTCATTTAAAACCATTTATAACCTATCATTAAATCTCTTATTTCCTTTAGAGGTTTTAATTTATTAATTACCTACGTTTCAATTCACTACAATAATTGAAACAATTTAATTAATGGAAATTTAAGAATTAAATACCGGGTTAAATCTTAAATCATTTAAAATAATAGATAGATATCTACACTTAACATATATATCCAATTAGAATTAAAACGATAAAATTTCTTAACGATTCCGCAGTAAATTATTACAGTGGCCTTACCACTTCGAAACTCGAAAATGAATGTCGATGATGCGTGCACTCATCACCGAAATTATTTTCCAGCGACAGAGAGGAAACTACAAAACTTATTTTCTCAAAAATCCCTTTAAAACAATTTCTTTTAAACTATATTAAATATTTATATCAGAAAATACTTATAACAATATTATTATATTCCAAATCATTTGAAAGAAGTTTTCAAAAACCCCGGAACTTAAATTCTAAATTCCCAAATTACATTTATTTATTTTTAATCTTATTTACCTATTATTTATAAATTTTATTCCTAACAACCAATATATTGCAACCAAATATAGATATCATTTGAAAATTTTATTTTATATATATAGAAAATATAATAGGCAAAATTATTTCATTTACCTATATAAAAACAAATATTATGTCGGTCTGTCCTATTAAGTGTTTAGAAATTCCTATTGATGTCACAGCGTCCCATGCACCAACCAGAATTTATAAATACAAAACGGAACAGATCAACCCAATATTAAAACCTTTTTATAACACTAACAAATACGCTCTCTCATATATATACACTCAGCGACTCCCATAGGGTATTACTACCCTATTAGTAAAGAGTCAAACCCTACAAAGCTAAGGTCTATCGCTAAACCAAAACTCTGATACCAACTGTAACGTCCCGCATTTCCGCACGATTTAAACAGACACACATGCCGATTAAATCCATACGGAAGGGCGGATTGTTATGGGGTAAATAAGAAAAACAAGAAAGAAATAAAAGAAAACAGAATCTCGCAACGGAAGGATAAAATATAATAATAAAATATACAGTTTATAAATCTGTTTACAAAACATTCATATAATACATATCAGAGTTACACATACCAACAACAATGCAGCGGAACAGTGTGTAGTGCACTAGTATAAATAATAATAATATACATCTTCGTCTTCGTCCTACAGAGCTAAATCTTCAAATCCTGAAACTCTCGGACTGACCCGAGCGAATTGAAAAGACAAAACACTCGAGTCAGAACTAAATGATCTTATGTAAGTTAAATTAACAGAAATAAATATGAGTGCAGTAACTCAAGAGATGCTCGGGATTTATATCTCCTAAGGATCCGTTAAACTATTTACTATGTAGTATATTACGCTATTATAATAGTGTCTATTTGTAAAATAAACTTACTTTTAAATAGCGTTAAGGGGTTACCCATATAGCCATTAACACAAAATATATTCCCATAGTCTATACAGTACCATAATCTCCCCCGTACTGGGCGTCGTCAGAGGGCACTCCATAGGTATGGTACAAAACCAAAATCGTATAAGGCGCGCTAGGGTAGGTGACACGGCACAACTAGGCAATGCCAGGGTAGATATACCAATTACGCTTCCGGGTCGGTGGTAACGCATAGCCGCAGCTACCACCCACCTCGAGCCACACCCCCAAATAAAAATCAAAAGTGGCCAGCGAATCAATCCAAGAGTCAAAGTATAATATCGAAGGGATGTGTCCGATCAAAGGTGCTACCTTATTAACCCGTGAATCGCTCTTGTTTTAGCCACCTTATGCCAACTCATGGGAGTTGGGTCCATGTATTTACCTTACAGGAAACGTCGCCACCAACCTACTTCATTCTGGAATCTCCACCGCGTACACGGTTGGTCAAAGTGGTTTTCGGTATCGACAGAGAGTATGTCCATATCCGATCCAGGTCTCTTTGCCAACCAATCGTTATTATAACACCGCGGTTATTTAAAAAAAATTATACTTTTAAAACCATAATAAAATATCCATTTAAAACCCATATAAACCCGATATCATTTATTCTTAAAACCCCAAATCAATACGATATCATTTATTTTCCAATATATATTCTTTTCAAAATCATAGGGTTTCCAAAGTAAAATATTTAGAAATCAAAACTCTTGAATATAATATTTCCAAATTATACTACCTTGAAAACATAGCTTTGAAACAAAATTTCCATCTCTTAAATGGTTAAATATTAAATTACTTTTATAAACAAAATAGCTTCTTTAGATTTCACAAATCAATTTCAAATATCGATTTAAACTTCCAAATACCATTTCAATTCTTATGTTTCAAGGCTTTAAATATTTCACCATTTCAAACAGACTCATTTGACAATTCCATATATATATATATATATATATATATATCAAATTTAGTTACTTATTATTTAGACTTGAAATGTTTGCTTAATGAATTCAATATAATTTAAGAAAACCTTTAACTTCATATAACTGGATCATCTTTCAATTTATTATATATTCATTTAATCAACCTGATATTCATTAAAATCACTTTACACAAAAATCAAGTTATAAAAATCAGATCCTTTAAAAATTCTAATTTTTATTAAATTTCAATTTAACTTAATATTCATCTTCCAAATCTATTCTCATTTAAGTCATAAAACTCCAGAAATTAAATTTTAAATAAATGTTTAATCTTATTTGATCTTAAAATCAAACTTATTTAAACTTCAAATCAAATTTATACAAAGCTTAAAAACCGGAAATTACTATATATATATAATAGCCTTTATCAATAACCAAATCAATATCTCATAAACCATATATATATATATATAACTTTACAAAACCATAGAAAAACATTTCACAAATAATTTTATATATTTACCGCGGTGCCTGTATAAAATTTTCTATCCTATGGTCAAGTGATACGGATGTTTAGCATTTCAATCCGCAATTTAAAATGAAAAAAAAATGCGGTTATATATCATTTCAAACCGCAATCCCGAATGAATGAAATGCATAGCAACTTGCAATTAATAAAATTAATCATCCATTCATCCATTCAAATCATACATCCATTTATCACAGTCATCATCCAATTTCAAACAATCATCAATACATAACAGGTGATAAATAATGGTATCAATTATCAGTTTATACTCAAAATAAATTTAATAACTGTTAATTGGCAGTTTATATGCAAAAATAAACGTAAATTTAACTGGCAGTTAATATGAAAATTTAACATAACTATGACTGGCAGTTAATATGCAATTAAATAAATTCTAACTATCAAATTTATGCAATAAATAAAATTAATTAACAGTTATATTAAATGAATGCGATTTATCAGAGATAATGAATAAAACATGCCAAACAGTCATAAATAAATTTCTACTCGTATCTAAAATTAATTTAACAAACACAAGAAATTTTAGAAATTGTGAGTGCGTTAAAACACTCACCTTTTGAATTTAAATCGAATTTTAAATCCGATTTAAACCCAAAATTTCATAGTCTCCAAATCTGTCCAAACCTGCATCAACGGATCCGGAATTTTATTACGATCCTAACAAAAAAAATCGTACGTAAAAAGGAATTCGTATGCGAAATTTATAGCTGTTAGACGGGCTGAAACAAAATTAAATTTTAAAAAAAAAATAAAGCTTACCAAAAAAAATTGATTTCATTTATTTCAATAAGTCCTGCTATTATAAATTAACCAATTGACTCACCATTCAAATTCACATTCTATAATTCAAAAATTTTCTATCACCTTGATTTACTTAACTTTATAATTCCCTAGACAAACCTCTATCTCAAATCTTAAATGTAAATCATTCTACTAATTATAGTACTTAATATTTTCTTAAAAAAAATCTTTCTATTACGCTTGAATCCAATTTATTAAATAAGTTTCCAATTAGATCCAATTTCAACCTTGCACATAAGTTTAGGTTATAATTAACTTATAACGTATACTTCCCTAGTTATTTCTTTATATCTTCCCGTATTAATTTCACAGTTTATCATAATTATTAAAGTAACGCTTAATAATTAAATACGATCCTATAATTTCTCAACCCTTAATTCTTTCCTTTACCATTAGTGTAACATTCCTTTATCTAATTATAATTAATACTCTATATAATCTCATTTATTCCTTCCGTTATTTTCTTAACTAAAATTAAGGCACATCAAATTATCTATATTGGTAAATGACTGAATTTACTAGTAATCCCACTATTTTAACCTTAATTATACTTGTATATGATTATTTTACCCTTTTATATATGCACCCATACCAATTAAGATTCTAGATCTAATTAATTATTCCATCAAATCCATTAATTACTAACTTTAATTATTGAAATTTGATTGTCTAACATACAATTTGAACCTATTCCCAAATTTTCATAATTAATTAACCCTTACAATAGTTTACAAATAAAAGGGATTGTATTAAATAAATTATTTATTGTCCTGCATTTCTTTATTTCCCCCATCTACATTCAATACCCATAATCAATATTTTATTTCATTGTTAAATCCAATACTTGCATTACTTTACTTATTCTAACTTTATATCCAAAGCAACAATTTCCACTATTACTATTAATTACAATATATAGTTAAATTTGTAAATTCTAATTTCCCTTGGTACATCAAATTTCACATTCTGTTTCATATAAATAAATAAGATTTTTATTCCTTTCTAAATTTAAATTAAAATCTTATTAATTAAATCCATTTTAAACATCGAATTTACACGGGTCGTTACAGCTTTCGAGACCCTTGAATGGCTTTCTACCCAAATTGGTATAATCATTGCACAAGCATGCAAACCCAGATTTAGGGTGAGTAGGCTCTAGAATAGGTTCGACAGCTTGAGCATTCTTTACAAGATCTAGAAGCTGTTAGGCAGACATAAATACTCCATCCTAAGGAGTAGCACTGGATTGACCAGCGCTGGGACGGCCTGGTCTAACCATTTCTCTTCTTTAAGAAAGAAAGAAAGAATAAGAAAAAGGTTATTCACAAAATGAATATCAAACAATCATGATTGATAAAACAAGGCATTATAAAAGAAAATTGGATAGAACGGGTCCTAAGACTCGGATAAAATCCTATGGCACGACTCCTAAGAAAGACTCAGGACAATGATCCTTGCTAGATTATTCTACATTGTTTCGAAGTTTGGCTCTGATACCAAGCTGTGACGCCCCACCTCTATACTCACGCTAGCTAAGGACACTACGAGGTAATGTCGTCAACAAGCACGAAGAATAAGGTCGTTTAGGAGCAACCATCCGTGTAATTGCTTTGTGCGAGTACCGATATGTCAGATAGTATAACATGCATTCCATTTCAAGAGAAAATCCAACGTATCAAATACAAACTCAAAGCTACTACACAGTGGCTATGTGATCTTCGGAACAAATATAGAAATAAGCATAACACAAATCAATCATAGATATCCATATCACAAAGGTGGAAACAGATATGAACATATCACATAAAAGTGTTCATTAAAGTAGTGGTCATACAAGATCCACTACGTCACAAAAGAATAGATGCAAGTGCTAGACAAAGGAATAAGTATACATAAAGTAGTCACTATATCGAATGTATAACAACAAAAACTACCAAATCTAAAGTAGTTAGGCAAAAGTCAGATGATGGTCCCAGATAAGGAGTCAAGCAGAAGCACCTGTAACATCTCGGTCTGACCCGAGTATGATTTAATAAGAAAATAATAAACGTATCAGTCCAGTTATAAATATCAGATAAAATGAGATAGGATAAGAGATATAACAAAAACGTATGATAACAATAATGCCATACTATGAAAATTATACATTTAACAACAACAAAAATCATACAATATCTCAAGAATCTCGGAGATAAAAAAGAATGTCATATTCTTTGTTTTATTCACCAAACCAGAAATATTGACACATATATCAATGCCAATAGCAAAATTGGTGAAACACAAATTATAGAAATCATCAATTAGAAATCCAGAAATCACAAAGGGGGAGGCCTATCACAAACGGGAGCATGAAAACTCACCAACACGTGCATCACAAATGGGTCGCTAACCTATGGTCGCTAACCATAGAGCCGGTGCAACGATGTAGTACAATATCGGTACCCCCGAGCAACCTGAAACTCGAATAATTCAAAACAACGACGTAGTACAATAACGGTACGTCTGATGAGCCGAACTTCATAAAAGAGCATGGGTTGCCAGCCCACAAAAATGAGTCGAAACTCCAAAGAACCCATAGGTCGTTAACGTATAAAAGAAATGAGACGAAGCACAATAAAACGAGGTATAGTCCTCCATGTGGACAAAGAGACATCGCATGTCGCTAGTTTAAATCACAAAATGATCATCGTCGATCATCAAGAAGTGTCAATTACACTATGCCAGTAAATAAATGAGTTTAGCTTCATGTCCCATAACCACTGGCTTAACTTGAATATTTACGAACAAATTGTAGATTCCCACTCGAAAATTGTCACAAGATTTTCACTCGAACAAGACCAAAAATTAACCGACGAAGTAAACGCAAGCGTTTCATACCACTTGTTTTGTTAAGAAGTTTAATTAGATTTTCTCGTACGAACGAGGTAAAGATTTGTATATAGTAATAGGTTGGAAAACGGTTTTAATAAATGAGCTTTGTACTAAAATAGTGTTGAAATCGTTTTGATGAAAGAGTTTTGAACCTAAAAACTCACCTTTAAACCCAAAAACAATGATGGTGAAGCTTTGAAAACAAGGCAAGATAAATTCCTCTTCACTACACCTCTAGAATATTCAATCTGATATCGATGGTAAAGTTTTTCCTAAATTAGGTTATAGGAATTTCTAAAAATTAAAGAGGGATTGAGATGGAGAAGATGAAGAGGATGCTTACCTAAGCTTCTCTTGGAGTTCTAGAGCTTGAATTGGAATTTCCTAAGAATCTAGGGCTTAGCAATTTTAATTTCTAATCTTTTCACCCATTTAAAAGCTTGAGTGTTAGGAAATATTATGAAGCAATGAAGAGGAGTGGAGTGGAGTTGGGTTATTTGTTAGGTTAGTGGGCTGAAACCCAAACCCAAAGCCCTAAATGAAAACATCAAAATTCTACTCAACTCCAAACATATCAATGTTTATACTCAAAAAGGTCGCAAATGCCATTTTGGACTCAATGGAAGGGGACTCGAGTCCCAATTCGACTGTTTGCAAAAAGTAGCATTTCGGACTTAAATCCGACTAACGATGCTATATTTAAATAAAATATTCAAATATACAATCATAAAATATGCGGGTTGTTACATTCAATTTCGTATCCTGGTGTATACTACCTAATTTACATTCTAATAACATTAAACTTCTCTAGATAAGTTATATTAATGTCCTGAGTGTAATTAAACAATATACATTGTAACGCCCCGGAAATTTTCGACTTTCGAAAATTCAACATCGATACTCACTTTATCGACTGCCGAGAAATCGAAGGCCGGAAACCCGAAATGTTATGGTTTTAAGAAAAAGAGAGAAAAAGATAGGACAGATAGAGAGAGAAAAGAGAATAGAAAACAAAGAAAAAAAAACATAGAAGATAGAACAACAAACAGAATCTCACAATTCGCAGCGGAACAACATATAATAATAAATGAATAATCTTTAAACAAAGAACTATATCAGTTATTACATTACATCACATTACATTACATCATATCATCAGAGTGTACAACAACAACAACAAACAGTGCAGCGGAAAAAGAAATACTATATAAACTAGTAATACGCCATGCCATCCAGCTTGCCTCCAGCAACTCCTGAATATCCAGAATATCCTGATAAACCTAACTCTTGACTGCCCGTGTGGAAATTGGTGAGCACCCAGAGTTTAGGAAGGAAAACAATAAACTCCGAGTCAGTCATGTGACTGGTGTGAGAACTCAAAAACAGTTTATTTATCTTTAAAATCAAAAATAGAGGAATATTTTTAAAGTCAATTCGCAATGCTTTTAAAAATGAGACTACCATAAGGCCTCCCGCACACACACACATGCAAATGCAGAATCGGAGGAGATTTCTCCTTATGATAGTCAAAGATGCTTGATACGCATTTAAAAGAACATTTTATATTATTATTAGTGTATAGTGTAGGAAAAATTCATTTCGAAAGTAGAATATAAATCTTAGCCAGCATAGACATTCCGCACTTATGCCTACTATAGCTACCATGTTCAATAGCAGGTTACCGCCACATTCCATGGCAGGCTATACAACTAATACCGTACAAGTCTCGTATTGTTTCTTTGGATTTCCAACGAATGATCAGGCCAAGGAACTTCCCATGCTTTGGGTCAACAAATGATCATAGAAATGATCACAAAGATAGACGATCAAATAAACGATCCTATCACAAATAATCAACACAATGATCATTTCAGCAACACTCAGCATGTCACATTACCAATTTGGGAATATATCGCTGATAACTTCAACTATATAACCTCTGAGCTCGTACGTCTCAGAGAAGGGTGTGAAGCTAAAAGAATAAATTCTCCGCCACCAACAGAAATATATTTGAATGAAATCGGCTTTACATCTCAATTTGTAATGTCAGACACACAATCCATACAAGTCTGTTCCGGGCTCGAACAAAACCGAAGGCACTTACAAAGAAGTCCTTGCAATCCGGATATTCACAATCCTGATCGGATTTCCCATCACTTAGGGAGTCTCTATACCGTTGCAACTCAGTGCAGAGACAATCGACAGGTCATCCTATCGCTTTCGCAAATACCGGGTCTTCAACACCGATCTTCAAATGCAATTCACAACGACGTATCACATATTCGGAATGGGTTATACGACCCCATGGTCCTTTCCCGGTTAACCCGAATAGTGAGCGCTTATTCAAAAATAAGTGTGGCATTCAAATTCAAACAAATCACATCAAATACCCATTCAGAGGGAAATATTGATAGTCGGTTATTGAACTATCAATGGATATGCACACATCACCAGATTCCAAATAATTTTCCAAATTATTTATTTTCCAAAATATCTTCACTAGATATAAAATTCAATATCTCAAAAATAAATCAATATTTATTTTTTAGACAAATTCCCCTTTGCTTTATAAATTCCTTAGTGAATTTATAATCCAAAATATCTATGAATATTCGATTCCAACTATTCATTTCAATTTATCTTCAAAAAGATAAATTCTCTAATATTCACTTTATATTGGAAAATGTTTCCATACTTATTTATTCATAAGTACTTCACAAATTTTATTTATTTTCAACACTTGGAAAATATTCAATATACTTAAATCGAAATTAAGTATATATTTCATTCTTTAAGGAAATCATTCTCTTAAACATATTTATTTGGGCGAAAACGAATGTTACGTAAAACATCGTTACGACAACCCAAAATCACTAGTATAGGGATTCGAAATTAAAATAGATATATAAATCCCAATACTATACAAAACATTTCCTTTCGGAAATCATTTACTATAACAACAGTGTTATAGTCCACTATTTCCTATTATTTCTCAAAAACGTCTATTTCAACAATAATTGTTGAAATCTATGGTTTCGAATCTCAACACATTTTAAAACAGCGTTAGATCGTTTTAATTCAATTTAAAACATCAAATCTAAACATTTTCTTTAACGTGTTATTCACTATTCAAAAATGTGAATAAACTTCGTTAACAAATTTCATTCTTTTATTCATTTTAATTCAAAGGATTATTCACTATTCAAAAATGTGAATATAACTCCATTAATAGGTTTCAACAATTTACTTATCAAAATAAGTCGTTTGCGAATTTATAAAACAACGTTTATAAATTCTATTTCTATTTGTTTTATAAGAACTTCCTTTTATAAACTCCTTTATTAATCTATTCTAGTTTATAACTCAATTATAAAACAAAGGTTCATATTATAAGTTAAATACCTATAATTTATTCGTTCACAGAAATCGTTCTTTTGAACTTCATAATCATAAATCTTATAACTTATAGGATTCAATTATTTATCCAAAACCATTCTTTTAATGACTTTATAAATTTTATAAACCTACTGTTTATAAAATTCCATTTATAATTTCACCGTTTATAATTCTATAAATTTCATTTTATAACTTCACCATTTAAATTCTATAAATTTCATTCTTTAATGAAATTCATTTTCACTTCATTCAAACACTTATAAAAGCTCGTTTTATAATTTCAATATTTCAATTTATAAATATCCATTTATAAATCCCTTAATATAAATCAATTTATATTATTCTTTTCAAACGTCTTTAATCTCCTTTATAATTTCATCCTTTTGATTTACAAAATAATTAAATTTTATAAATCCTATATTTAAACTTTTCACAATAAATTCAAAAATTCCGATTTTTACTATTTTATAAAATCATCAGCATCATATTCTCAGAAATCAGTTTTTTTACTATATTTCTCAAAAATCATAATTTTTATAACTTTAAAAATTATAACGTTTATTTATTTAAAATAGATCAAATTCCAAACATATAGTATATTTTCAAAAATCACTTTATAAATCATTTTAAAATTCCAAATTTGGTCCAATGATGCTACATACCAAATAGTCAATCACGACAACAACGATATCATATATCGATATGATAATCCATCAAATATCAAAATATCTGAAATCAAATAAATACTGTTGAGGAATCCAGTTGGATCCCTCCAACCTGTTTTCCTGCATCCACAAACATTAGCACAATACCAATTTCGCTCCAGTACGAAATTATCGCGGTATATGGGATTTAAGATATTATCCGCTTAATAGACGGCGTAATAGGGTCTCATCCGCTAAACAAAAAAATGCGGAAAATCAACAACTCCAATATATACATATGCCAATATATATATTGCTATTATATATAATACCAATTTCACTGTTTATGAAATATTCGCGGTATATGTTTTTAATAAATAACCTCCGCTTACTAACGGCGCATAATGTCTATTTTAACAATCAATAGATATCATTCATCATTCAAACTTGCATTCAAATATTTTAAATCTAACTATTTAAAATAAAATCGAAACTGATTCGATTGAGTGAGAAGTTCTCACCTTGATTTCAAATCCGTTTTAGCGATTTATTTCGAATAAAATTAAACGGACGTTTAATTTTACCCAAAATTTTCACTAACTCCAAACGACTCCAATCCAATTTCATCGCGTAGTGCTCGTCCATACGATTCCAACGCAACTGGTTTCGTAATTTTTCGACCTCGTATGAAAAGGTTATGAATTTATGAAGTTTGTACACGAATTTATAATTAAAATTACAACATACATTATATAATTTTATAACCCTAACACATCACTACCGTACATCTCCAGATCCAACGGCCTCCTCTTCTCCTTCCTCTTCTCGCGTTCTACAGGTATTTGGCCGAACAAAAGAGCCCACTTGCTTAGATTTAGGGTTAAATAATTCTTCCTCCACGACGAGCTATGCAACGATCAGGGAGTTCCATCGCGAAGAGCACGACCCCCTCTATGTTCGGCCCCAAGCTTGGCACACTCGGCCACCTGTACGTGCTCGAGTTGCGTGCGCAACATCAGGGAACGCGGGTGCTTTGACGAAGATCCGTAGCTCCACCGTTGAAAACGTAGATCTCGTCGTGCTCTACCACTTTGTAGTTGATCACGAAGCTTGAAAGTGAATGGATCGAGAGATAATCGAGGAAGAACGTTGAGCATTTCTGGCCATTCATATGTGTGGAGGCGGCTGCAGTTGAAACTAGGGTTTTGTTTGTTTTTTTTTTTAGAGTGAGGGTGCCTATTTATAGAATTTCGAACGACACTATTCATCCCGGAAATTCCGAACTCCGATTTACGCGCCGTAACCAACGTTTCTAAGGTTTACCCCGCGTTCCGGACACAATGGAACAGGTTTCAGAAGCTAATTCGGACATCTGTGCGAGTTGTGGCTACAAACGTTCAATTTAAATTAAACCGATTTAAATCGATTTCTAGGCGTTTTAATTTGTACCGGACAAACGGTAAATCCAATTGACTTGAAATTTGAAACCTTACAATAATATCACATTACGGATCCGATGAAACTGGTTTCGTCGAAATCCGAGACTTTTTGAAAAATGGCTATTTTAACTCGCCAAATTAATATTAAAAATAATTCGATGCGTTTTGAGCTGCCACGATCAAACGATAACTCCGATTGACACGAAAATTGAAATCCGGTAATAACTAACTATTACGGATCCAATGGAACTAGTTTCGTTCAATTCTGAGACTGTTCAAAAATTGACTATTTTTACTAGTCGATTTAAATATTAAAATATTCAATTTTCACAAATTAACTTTTAATTCGATTTTAAAAGTTCTAAAATATCATTCTAACTTCAACATGATAAAATAAAATTTTACAAATCATTTTCAATCATATTTAACACTATTTTCAATTATTTCCATAATTTAACATATTAAATTATCGATTTAATTATCCAATTAAATCCAAAAATTCAAATAAAAATTTATTCGACTTATTAATTCACTTATTAATATTTAAAATTAATTAAATATTAAAATTTTAATTTCTAAAAATTCTGGGTCGTTACATACATAATTTTCCTTCTACCTACAAGATTTATATTAAGCCAGATCTTAGTTTTGAACAATTTATTACTTAAGTTTTCTTCTTGTACATCCCCTTTTTATATCCTAACATTTTAACCTTTAAATATTTTAGGCAAGTTATATATTTTAGAATGTAATTTGGTGTTATACAAATAAGTTTGTTCAAACTCACTATTTCAGGTTGGTTAAATTTTGTTTATCATTTAGATATTCCAATTATTCAAAGATTTCACTTTATTTCAATGATTGAAACCATTTCTTAATATAAACGTAAGATTCAAATTTTCGGTTATATACATATATTTTATATAAATCAAATCATATTCAAGAATTTCAGATTAAATCTATTTTCCAAAAAATGCAGCAAAGCTACTAACTCATTTCTCCACTTTGAAACTCGAAAATGAATGTCGATGATGCTGTAGTCATTATCGAAATTATTTCCCAACGACAATGGAGGAGAGTACAGGGTTTAAACTTTAAAATTATTCCTTTGAAACAATTTCTATTCAAAAATACTTTTAAACGATAATACCTTTCAAAACTTTAAAACCAAACTTTGAATGTACTAGGAATTTAATCCTCAAATCCTCATTTTAAATTGATTTAATTTTCGAATCTAATTTATAAACCATGTTTATAAATTTATTTATTTATATCATGTAGCAATAGTTAAATGGTTTGCAAAATAATAAATGAAAATCAAATATTTTATTTCTAACAACCTATTCATTTAACAGTTTAATTTCAGAAAATTATACTTTTATATATAATACAGTCATATACAAAATTATTATCTTTTACCAACTTCAAAATAGTATTGTGCCAATATGCTCTGTTCAAGTGTTTTGGAATTTCTATAGATAGCGTGGGCCAGACGAATTGATCGAAATTCCAAATCAACCTCTCAACCAACACGATATAAAACATTTTATATAAATTACAACTACACTCCCTCACTCGATAATAGTAGAATAGATTTCAAAACAAGGGTAGAGATTCAAATTTAGAGGTACCCTAATCAAGGAGAATTCTAACCAGAAGATAAGCTCAAAATGAAGATGAGATGATTACAAAGGGAGAAAAGAATGGATAGACTTATATAAATCGCGGGTGACCTTAACCGGATCAACTGTAACTTCAAGAATAAGATTTGTGCAGAATTCTAAGGTAATCAACATTCGATCACAAGAGATAGAATTCAGGCATAGAAATAGATAGGAGCATCTAAACCGAGGATATAGAAATCTCCGGTGAATCAATGCCTGTTGTAAAGGAGTTTCACCCCTTTACAAATAATAAAGTGGAGTTATGGGGTGCTCCAAAATCAAGAAAATACAAATGGGGAGAGACAAAAATGGATTTCAGAACAAAGGTAGGGTTCCAAAGTTCGAAAGAAATCCAAATCAAAGAGGGAGAAATTCAAGCTCGAACGAAGGTGATTCTGTAATTAAATTTACCATATATGTTAAGTTGCCTAAACTAGAGCTCTGATACCACTTGTAATGACCTGGTATTTTCGACCATTCGCATCTACATATGTCGGACTTGAATTGCTCAAAATATCAGAATGTTAATTTATATTTGGAAGAACTCAGCGTATACAGTAAATAAAATAATCATAGAATCACATACATAGAGTATTACAATAATAAGCAGCGGAATTTAAAAGAACAGTAGTTCATGAAGCTACTATATATATAACAGAGTTGGAATAAATTACAACAGAATATCTCAAATACAATGAAGTCTCGAATACAAACAGATGACATCTCTGAACAAATCAACTAGAAAGTCTGAAAGCTGAATAGATGCAGATGGATCTCCAAGTGAAGCTCCAACTCCAAAAGTGTATCTCAAATGTTGTGACACTCAGTCTGACCCGAGCATAAAGCAAACACAAAACTCGAGTCAGGATTAACATTCTTATATCAATAAATCTAACTCAAGTGAAATATCAACTGAAATACAAGTAACTTAAAGGATGTTTGGCATAACCATCCTCTAAAGATCTGTGGAACTATCTACTATGTAGTAACATACGCTACTATAATATGTCTATAGTAAAGTAAACTATTAAAATAGCGTTAAGGCGTTACCCATATCCCCCTTAACACATTTTATATAATGTCGTAGTCTATACAGATATCGTAAACTCCACCTGCAGGTGGGCTGTCAGGGAGCACTCCATACGTACGACACAAAACAAAATCGTAGAAGGCGCGATAGGGCATGCGTTAAGGCACTCGAGGCAATACCAGGGTAGATATACCTTCACGTATCCGGACTGGTGGTAACGCATAGCAGCTACTACCGATCACCTCGTGACATACTCCCAAATCAAATCGAGGATGCACCCAATCACATCACAAAAGCAATAGATTGGTATCGAAGAAATGTGTCTGATAGGAGGAATGACCTCACTTGGCCCAGCGTGGCTCCTGGTTTAGCCACATCAAGATGACTCACGAGCGTCAGGGCTACGTAAATACTATATAGAATCATCACCAAACCATCCTACTTCATTCTAGAATCGCCACCATGTACACAGTTGTTAAAGTGGTTTTCGGTACTGGCAAAGAGAATGATAATATCCGATCCCGGTCTCTTTAACAACCAATCGTTATTATAATACTATGGTCATTTCAAAATATCATTCTCATTTCAAATATATCTATTTCCAAAATCATAGCACTTTAAAGTTATAACAATTTCGAAACAAAATACTTGAATTTATAACACTTTGGAAATTATAACACTTTGAAATCATAACACTTTGAAATCATAATACTTTCCTTTAAACAGTTTAGATATTAGTAATAGTATATATAACAAAATAGTTTATAAGACAAAATAGTTATAAGTTAAAATAGTTTATAATAAAATAATTAGTATAAAATAGTTAAAATAGTTTTATATTGAAATGATTTATAATAAAATAGTTTATACCAAAATAATTTATAAAGTAAAATAAATAAATAGTTTTAAATATAATTTAAAATACTTTATACAATAAAATACTTCCTCAAATTTCACAAATCGATTCAAATTAACTCAAGCTCCAAAATCCGAATTTAATCTCAATTCATCAATTTTTAATTCAATTTAGTCTCTCAAAAACCATTTCAAATTAAATCGATTTCAAGTACAGATTTGAACCACCAAATAAACCATTTATTTTTCAATATATTTTAAACTTTAAATATTCCAAAATTTTAAAACTACATTTGATAATTTCATATATCTCCTTAATTTAACTTCATTATTATTTAGTTTTGAAATATTCACTTAATAAATCCAATATCATTTAATTAAACCTTAACTTTCCAAATTTTAAATAAAACTAAATATACCATTTCAATTTATGTAAATTTAAAATATTCATTTAAATCACTTTAATCAAATTCAAGTTAAAATCATATCTTTACATCTCAAATTTAATAAATTTCAAATCGACCTATTTAAGTATAATTCTTAAATAAATATAATTACAAACCAATTTCTATTATAAACTTTATATTTGAATTAAAATTTGAAAATTCATTTGCAACCATACAATTTTCAAAACATGTAAATTTTTAAATCTAAAATTTAAAACCTTATAAAATAACATATATATATATATAATATCTTAAAATCAATTATTTATTAAAACCAAAACTATTCATTTTTAAAACCTTGGAAATCATTTTAAAATATATATATACAGACCAACGGTGTTTGTATATAATTTTCTATCCTATGGTCAAGTGCTACGGATATTTATCATTTCAATCCGCAATTTAAATATATACAGGTATATATCATTTCAATCTGTAATCCTAAATTCAATTCAATGAAAATCGCTTGGGTGTATCATTTTAACCCATAACGATTTTCTCCTATTCTACAAATCGTTCGGGTATGTATCATTTCAACCCATAGGGAATTCTGAACTAACAGGGAACTTGCAGAGTGATAACAGATATGATAATAACATAACAGGCATATATCATCAATAGTAATATAATATAAATAATAGGATATGGTATCATATCCCACAGGTGAACGGTTATAGAGAATAGCATACATAACAATTTTAAATAACTACAGCAGCATATTTCAATTGTCGTTTCAATTGAAATCAAATTTAATAAATACAAGAACGTTAATCATGAGTGATTGCTCACCTTTCGAGGCAAGAGAAATTTGATAACGAAGTGAGTTACGAAATCAAACGTGAATTCCAAAGCAAAATGAGGTGTGCACGAATTAAACGAACCAAGCTGATAATAAAAAATCGATGAAACAATTAGAATCGATTTGATATAAATTGAAACGAAATGTAAATTATATCGTTATACATTTTCTCAAATCAATATAAAGTTTAAAACTCATACAAATATATTACTTTAAAATAAGTACTTCTATAATATATATATATATATTTAAAATCAATAGACAAACGTATCAAAACTGTCATATATATATATATATATATATATATGCAATGATAAGAGAAAACAACTTTATCCTATATATTACTTAGCCGTTACAGCAAATAAAACCAAGTATATTATACTATCTATAAACTGTAAGCATATAAGCTAATATACATAGACATCTATTGTAAAACTTGCAATATAAACATTTATATATATTATAACTAAATATACTAAAATATAACGAAACTTTTATATATATATATATAGATTAACAACTATGCAGACCATAACTATATACATAAATATTGAAATTTATATGAAATATATATTAGCAAAACACTACTTATAAGCAACATATGACATCAGGAAACCAATACATACATTACTGCCTTTATATATTGTAACCTTTATAAACATAGAAGCAGAACACAAGAAATGTAGAAGTTAGTATGAACAACTATAACTATACAGATTTATATAAACTTTTATATCTATCAACAAAACACACATATAAATTAATATAACTTATATATTGTTCTATATACATACTTCTTAAAGAAAAATCAAAACACAAATATAACTTTATACATATCAATAAATATATATATATATATATAATACGACATCAATATAACCCTGTTATGTCCATGAATAACACGTAGTATATATTCAACTTACCATTTTATGCTATACATATTTAACACTATAACTAACATAAGTGGTATACTTACAGAGTGTAACATGCAAACGTATATATTACTTAAAACTCAGGCATACTTTAAAACAGTATTTGGTAACATATAGATACCAGTATATAATATATATAAACGTACAAAATATATAGAATATAAACTTATTCAGACTCAACAGATTATAAAAACTTATGTATACTATATCCATATATAAGTAGATTAATATAAAATCACATATATGCAAACTTATAACCAAGCTTACACAAACTGTACAAAATATCATACCTATAACACTTCTTTATATAACATTCATATAATATATATACTAACATATAAATATATGGTACTGACCTATGCAGGCTTCTCCACAACAAATGTATACTTAATATATTACAATTTAAAAAGATCCATATCGAATCTGACCTATATGTACAAATATCAATTTTAATATAACTATATATATACGAGATATATATATAACCGAGCCTATGAATAGGCAAGTATTACAAAGTTTCGACACACGCATATACTTAGATAAAACTATATATATTCACACACACACACACACAACAGAATATATATAGAACTTATAGACTTACGTTACATCTGCAGAAAAGCTTCGGTTATCAAGGAAAGAGAGAGGAGAGGGGTGATTTACCGAAGCAAGGTGGTGGGATGAACAACTCGATGAGGAGATCAGGGGTTGGTTGTTTCTATGGTTGCATAGGTAAGAGGAGCAGAACAATCGTGAAGATAGGGGAGAAGGCAACAGGCTATCACAAAAATGACTTTGATAATTGTAAATTTTCTGAGGCAAGCTTAAGGTCAGAAAAAGAAGATAAAACGAACCAAAATAAATAAATAAAGAACAGTGAAATTCTAACGATCCAGTTGTGATACGTTGGATATTTAAAACAATTTATTTTACGTTTCAGATTTTGAAACGCAAATGAAAATAAAAGGTCACGGATCCGGTACCGATACGGTTATTGGTTTCGTAGATTCCACTGTGTACCGGACTTCAAAACACAGAATCGAATATATTATGGAGATTAGCATGATGAGGCGATCAAAACGATATATAAATATCCGTGGTACGACCATCCAAACAAAAATCGATACCGGTATTGAAAATGCTACAAGTTCGTCGGAAATAAGAAGGAGCAATAGAAGTCCAAATTTGATGAAACGAAATATGACGTCTCACTCAGAAGATGATTTACAAATTTACTATATAAAAAATATTCAAGTTTAGAAAATATTTTATCATCATCAATTATTAACTGATTTTAAATGAAATAAAATTTCACAAGCAATAAACTTCAATATTATTATATGATAATTTACCATTTGCTATGTTAAAATAGACATTTACCAAATATTAAATTTTATTTTCAAATTTTATTATTTAAAATTTCACAAAAATTCAGTCAAATATATTATTAAAACTAAAAAATTTATGGGTCGCTACAATCCAGCGTATGGAGGTGTTGGTTGCATCTGAAGAGGTTATATGGTGGTGTTTCCCTCTGTATCTGACAGGTTTGGCAATGCAATGATTTAGACAGCTGAAGAGTGGTTCTATTAGCACATGGGCCGAGTTGGTGAACAAATTTGTGAAGCATTTTCGGATCCATATTCATGACCCAAAAATGTAATGACATTAGAAAGTATGTAGCAGAGGTGAGACCCTCAGAAATTTTTTTAATAAGATTCAACGCGGTGACTGCCGCGGGTGAAGCCAGACCCAATAATGATTCTAATAGCAGCAGTTTTAGGGATATTTTTCTTTTCGCTAAGATAAATTTCAAGATTGCACTGGAACAATATCCTCTAAGGGGTCTTATAGAGTTTTATCACGAGGTCGAGAGATATCTACATCAGGAGGACACTAAGGCTGGTCAAAAAGAGATCGATGTTGTGGATGGCAAAGGACCCCCGAAGAAGGATCTAGAAAAGGCAAAGGAAAAAAGAAAGATGGACGACAGCTTTGATGGATCAAAGCAGTAAAGGAGAGAACCAAAATTCACTTCTTACATGGAATTAAATGAAACCTCCGAGTGTATTTATTTGAATACCGGGGTAGATCCCCTATCGAAAGCCGATGAGGAGAGAACCAACGGATCGTGAAAGGATTTCCATAAAATTTGCTTATTCCATGAGTTGGATGGGCATAACATGAATGAATGTAGACAGCTACATGATTTGATTGAGGAATGGGTTATAGATAACCGATTACAGCATTATGTGAGGAACCGAGCTACGGTGATGGAATAGGAGCAGCCATCAACCACAATGAATGGAAATGGTTCTGGATCAAGGTTAAAGATAGCCATCTCTTGATCGGGATGACCACGAATCAAGTTTGGTTTTCGCACTTTATTTTCCCTTTCAATAAACCATGTAATAATACAGTCTAGCCACTTACCCACCATTGGGATCCCGAACGGTCCTGAGGCACACTTTAAGCTGGATGTATAAATGTAATGCCCAACCAGGTACTTATCTTGATGTTATATTTTATGTTGTTTTTTATATTTTAATTTGATTATGGAAATCCACAATGAATGCGATGATTGATAATAATCTCTCTAAAGTCTCATCTGGGGAGTCGAGACCGGTATGCAAGGTGTAAGTCCCCTCCTTGGAGCGCGAGCAGATGGACTTGCAAGATATGAATTGCTTTAAGTCTCATTCGGAAATAGGGGACCAGAGTGCAAGGTTCAAGTCCCCTTGCCGGAGAGCGAGCAGATGGACTTGTGTGGTATTGATCACTTTTAAGTCCTACAAGATAGGACCGTAGTGCCAAAAGTAGGTCCCACATCGGAGAGTGAGTGAATGGGCTTGCCTATCATTGAGTCCTCTTGCTAAAGAGCGAGCGGATTGGGCTTATCAAGGGCCTTGAACAACCATGGATTTAGTTATTGGCCCTGAACGGCCATGGATTTGATTATCGGCCCCGAATGGCCAAGGGTGTGATTAGTGGGCCCGAATGGCCACAGTTTTGATTATAGGGCCTGAACGGCCATCAATTTGATTAATAGTCTAGAGAGATCGTGGATTTGATTACTGGTCCCGAACGGCCATGACCTTAACTAACGATCTAGATAGATCTTGGATGTAACTATTGGCCCTAAACGACCATGGATTTTATTAACGATTCAGAATAATCATCTCCTCAACTCAAACAACAAATGATCTAGAAATATCATCTCCTTAACTTAAACCTTAAACGATACGGAGAAATCGTGCGTTAAACAAAATATTGAATGATATAGTGAGATCGTGTGTCAAACTAAATATGAAATGATCTGGAGAGACCGAAACTTAAAACAGATTTGATTTTGATAAAAGGATTTGAACGCCTTGTAATTAAAATAGAATTGACAAATCTTTGATGAAGATGGGATGATTTTGATATACAACACCTCTAAATGAAATAGAATGATAATTATGTAAATCTCGGATGAACATAGGATGATTCTGATATATGATGTAATAACTCCGAATGAAATCGAAGTAAGGATGATGTATAGATTACATTTAAGCATAGTCTAGAGGCTTAGATTGTAACAGGTCCAGATTGACCCGTAATTGACCAAAGAATCCAAAGAAACATTATGATTTGCGATAGCTCGATCAGCAGATGACTGAAAAGTTCAACAACTAGTGTTCCATTAACTTCGACATTTGTTCTTGAGCAAAGAACACCTTCCACTTGCAAGGCATGCTTTGGAGGGCAATTGTTATCCCGCCTTTCGACCAGGCATTATATGGACGAACCTGATGAGTCAAACTTTGATGTTATCTAGGAAAGACACCTGGAAAGATGGCCGTGAAGCCCAAAACACAAGTGCAACCAAGATAACAGGGCAAGTTCAAATTCACCACAAAATTCTAGAACCTAAACCCCACAAGTATGGAGTCGGTACCGATCCATCCCTATGGGTCGATACTGACCCATATGCACTCCACCATTGGAGTTTATCTTCTGCCTCCTAGCCCGACATGATGTTAGTACCCCATTTCAAGTGTTGGTTTGTTGTTTCAATGCAATTCTCCATCAATCTCCAAGAATTCACTCTATTCTTCTGCAACTCCATCATTTAGACTTAGGTAAAAGATAATATTGGTGAAAACAATTATGGAATCATGAAGCTAACTACAAGAAAAGCCAAAAAGTTGAAGGCGGTCAATTTGGCAATATTATGGGTCGGCACGGACCCTTAACCTTGGAGTTGTACCGACCCATCCAAGCTGACGATGTGGCATCCTACTTTTGTAGAGAACTGGTTTATAGTAGGGAGAATGGTTTAGAGGTATTTTATGCGAGACTTTAGACTCCATACCTCTATAAATAGAGGGTATGGCTCATTTTTAGGATCTTTTGGACTTTTACACTTCTTACTCTAATTTCTTATAATCGTTGACTGAGTTGTACCGACTCATAAGAACTTCTGCATGTAATCAACAAGATAAACAATAAAAATCATTAAGTGGCATAAATCGGAATATGTCGAACCACTGTAAACTCTGTGTATTCTTTCTTACTCGTTTTTCATTTATTTTCTTCACTTTTATTTCTCTACTTACTTTCTTAGGTGTTTGCACCATTTTTGGTTCAAACACGATATAACTGCAAATAAGACTACAAGAATTCAGGGACGTGTAATGTCCAAACTATTAGTATTTTAAATGAATCTAGGTCAACACACAATTCTATTATTAGTGATTTTTTTATAAAATTGGTGTTGCGTACTGACTATACAAAGAAATTTGAAGTTTTATTGCAAGTAATAAGGAACTTCAAGGCCATGTCAATTTGTTCAAATGTAGCTATATCTTGTTGCCAAAATTTCAGTTGATCTATTTCTTCTTTATGTGTGGTTGTTCAAAGATTTAGTGGTATGCCCTAGGGGAAATTATGTAATCATTTACAATTATCTAACTTTGTAATCAATACTATTCATAATAAAGGCGTTTGATTTATATTATATGCTTTTTTATATTATGATATAGTTAATAAGTAATTAATTTATAGTATATTAATAAGAAAATCTTTAAATAATATGTTATATAATTGTCATTTCGAATTCATGAGTAATTAATCACAAAATAAAATTATATTTTGTTTTGAGTATTCCTGGTCAATATGTTTTGATAAAGGATATTGATACATCCGTTAAGGCTAGAGTGTTTAACGGTTTCCAAATGTTGGATAATGTATTACTTATGGTTGTTGGGGGCACCAAGGGGTTACATACTTGTAGTCATTGGATAGTTATGAAATGACTCATCTGAAAGTTTTCTATTGGTTGGTAATAAATATGTCAAACAAGAAAACTTAGTGTAACAATGGTACATAATATCTTTGAATTGAGAACACTATGAAACTTCAATGTGGACACTCCGTTTTGATTATAATTAAATCATGACTTGAATATCCATCTAGTGACTATAGTTGGGTCTAAGCTAAAGCATTGGAAGCAATAGAGAATAAGTTACCTCAGTTGTATGAGATTAGTATCACGGTCAACTGTAGTCAACTCAGAGTCAAAATCTCTAGCCGGAGTATAATGATTAATAATAAATGTTATTATTGAACTAAAGTTTGTTTATAGATTAATCAATTCAAAATCTCTGTGGGTTTTCACATTAATTTCATTTTCTTTTTTACTCTTCTTTCCTATTCTCTTTATTGGCTAACCACATCTCCTTCATCAACTCCCCATCACTAAACTTTTAACTAAAAATAACATCAAATAAAATAAAATCAAAGTGGTTCATTCGATCATTGCAACATCGAGCGATGAATAAAGGAATCTAGGAGCCTACCTTAAATCGACATGTCATGGTTGATTGGATCTAATTAGCTATAATTCTTATTTTATATTACATATGCATGTATTCTCACATATGATCCATGTTGATGTATGTGATTTGTTTTATTTTCTTTTTAATTTGACAAAATTTAAGATGTTATAAGTGTTTTTTAGAATAAAATTAAAGGTGAAATATGTATGTATGTACGTACATACGTACGTACGTATGTATATAGAATTTGGTTTATACATTTATTTTAATCTATGTTAATGATGTTGACCAAGTTATAAAAATAATGTTTTACTTAATATCATATATATACACACACACATAATAATAATCTTATTTAATTCGACAATGGTTTAAACTATACAATCTCATTTATCCAAACTTACATAAATTCGTTATTTCACAATGTAAAATTAGATTAACATGTACATGCTTATTTTACTAAATTATTTTAGGTTGAAATGAACTTGACATAATAACTTTATAAATTTAATTATTTAGTATAATTAATATTGAATTATTCAATTTGAATTTAAAAATTCCTTTATACTATTTGACATAGTAAGATGTTATTTAATTTAAATATTAGTTATCAAGAGTTTGAGCTGAGCAGCTTTCAAGTGAACCTGGACATTGAGATGAAAACAAAGTGATTTAAGAACTTAGGGGAAAGCTCAAAATAATCTAGGGAAGAAACTCTAGGAGTTTGGAGTCCTAAAATGAAGAGCCAAATAGGTCGGTATTGACATAAATTCATGTCGGTACCGAGTTGTTTGACTTATGCTATATTTGTAGCATCTACGCTATGATCAAGTAATAGAGCCATGTGGTGATCATCTCAAGGACCATCTCTGAAGGAGTAGGTGAAAAACTTTAGGGCTGTGTAGAAAAAGAGAAGTGCTAGACAAGACCAGTCATCTCAGTACTGAGATGGATATATATAGATAAAATATGCTCAACGCTTGAAAATATGAGGACACAAGCTATAGTAAAGGAAATGCCGTAGATTTGCACAAGGTAAATTATCTTGGTACCAATACGGTTCATGTCAGTATCGACTTAATTTATCTTACAAGAAGATTTTTTCTTCCTCCCTAACTTCATGGATCTGGATTTTGAACCTGGTATTTTGTGATATGATAACTCTATTGTGTAGTTCTGCTATAAATAAGAGCATTGTGACTATTGGAAAATGACTTTTGGACCTCCATCTTCTTCATCTTCTATTCAATACCCAACCTGTTCTGTTCAAAACCTAAAAACAAATTGCAAAACCCTTCTACCAGTGAGAATCAATCTCTAATAAGACTAAAGTTGATGTAGCCATAGGATTTGCCGAACCATTATAAAATTCTTCGTGTTTTTACTGTTTACTATATTTTGAATTAGATCTATCTCATTTCTAGTAGATATGGGTGTTGTGCCAATTTTTTGGTTCAAAATTTTGGTGCTTTCATTGAGAATGGAGATTTTCAAGAGTAGATGTAGCTTAGTACTTTGCATTAGAGCATCCAAAAGCTAGATCCAGTATTGTTGTAGATCAAAAGTAATGGCCCCTAAGAGACTCGAGTGATCTAAAGTTGTAGCATGTGGAGCAGGTAAATCTTCTCACCACAATGAAGTGAGTAACCAACTAATGGTTGCTTTTCCAGGGCCATATGCCCCGTAGGAGATGGCATCAAGCGTTGAATTTGATAGGATAATGGTTGAATTAAACTAGAGGATGGCTGATGGATAGAAAGCGCTTCTTGATAGGATATATGCAAGTATTGCTTTGTTGACGTAGCAATCACAAAGGTGTAGAAAAAGTTGGAGAGATGCGTCATCTTCGAATTCTAGAGAAGAGAATTCAACTTCATCTAATCAAAACAGAAGAGATAGAAAACAAAAGATGATGAAAAAGGCTGTTGGGACGTCAAGGAAGACACTAAAGAAAGTGGTCAAGTATTAGTCAATGCTGGAGTGGTCGATGATGACATAGATCAGGTCAGTACTAAGATGAATGATGGATGTCCTACGATTCAGTTACTTGATGCTGTCAACTTGTCAGACGATGAAGATGATTTGCAGGACACTAGCAACGACACTAAATAGAATGTTTGAATGGAAAACGTCAGTGCTCAAATGACTAGCATAGAACTAGCCAAGCGTTATAGAAGATCTTGAGGAGTTTTTGTCCCAGAGACAGGAGAGTCTAGACTTCATCAAGCATACGAGGACCGTTTACGGAGTCGAACACTCGAGGTTGCCCTTGACAGTCATTTTTCAGATCATTGGGCCAATGAGTAATATATTACTGATATGGTGAGTAAGGTTCTGCACCTAGTAATACTCCATTTATGGAAAATATTTTCCGGGAGGAATATCTTAAGAAGTTCTTAATGCCTATGATGTCATTGTATATTGGAAAAAAGTATCATAGGAAACATCTGTTAAAGTATGAGTGACAAATAAATGGTTCTGGAGTAACAGATATGGTAAGATGTAGGTGTTTTCCCATCTTTTGGATGGAGTGGCTTCGATGTAGTTTACATGACTCGTGTAAAATACTTTTATACTATTTGATATAATATGATGTTATTTGATTTAAATATTTGTTATCTGGTGTTTGAGCTGAGCAGCTTTCAAGTGAACTCGGATATTGAGATCAAAACGAAGTGGTATAAGAACTTGAGGGAAAGCTCAAAATTATCTAAGGAAGGAACTCTTGGATTTTGGAGTCCTAAAATAAAGAGCCAAAGAGATCGGTACTGACATAAATTCATATTGGTGCCGAGTTGTTTGACTTATGCTATTTGTAGCATATACGTTGTGATCAAGCAATAGAACTACGTGGTGATCATCTCGAGGTCCATCTTCAAAAGAGTATGTGAACAACTCCAAGGCCGTGTAGAAAAGACAATTGCAAGATAAGACCAATCATCTTGGTATCTAGATGAATATATAGACAAAATATGCTCAAAGCTTGATGACACAAGGTAGCAAGCTAGAGTAAAGGAAAAGCCACAAATTTGCACAAGGCTAATCATCTTGGTACAGATATGGTTCATGTCGGTGCCGATGTGGTTTGTCTTACAAGAAGACTTCCTCTTTCTCCCAAACTTCATGAATTTGATATTGGACCTGGTATTTCACAATCTAGTGACTCTATGGAGCTGTGATGTTACAAATAGGAGAACTATAGCTACTGGAAAATGACTTTTGGACCTCCATCTTCATCCTCTTCTATTCAATTCCAACCATGTCATTTTAGAGCTAACATTTTCTGTTTAAGACCTGAAAACAAATTGCAAAGCCCTAGTACTAGTGAGAATTAATATCTAATAAGATTAAAGTGGATGTAAGCCATAGAATTTGCCGAACCACTATAAAATTCTTCATTTTGTTGTTTACTATGTTTTGAATTAGGTTTATCTCATTTCTAGTAGATTTGTGGTGTAGTGCCTATTTTTGGTTCAAAATATTTGGCGCTTTCACAGAGAACAGAGCTTCTCGGAAGTGGATGTAGCTTAGTACCTTGCATTAGAGCATCCAAAAGTTAGATTCAGAACTTTGTTATTGCAGATCCGAAGTGATGGCACCTAAGAGATCCGAAAGATCTAGAGTCGTAGTTAAGATAAAGCTTCTCACCATAATAAAGAGACTAACCAACCAATAACTTCTTTTCTAGGACCATCTGCCCCACAAGAGATGGTGTCAAGTGTTAAATTTGATAGGATAATGGCTTAATTTAACCAAAGGATAGGAAAAGGCTAGAAAGCGCTTCTTGATAAGATGGACGCAACTATTGCCTTATTAACCTTATAAACCCAATGGTGTAAGAAAAATTAGAGAGATGCATTATCTTCAAGTTCTAGAGAAGAGAATTCATCTTCATCTAATCAGAACAAAAGAGACGGAAAGCAAATGATAAAGAAAAATCCTATTGGGGAATCAAGGAAGATGACTAGAGAAAGTGACCAAGTATTGGACAATGCTAGAATGGTGGGTGCTGACAGGAATCATGTCGGTACCGAGATGAATAGTAGAGGTCCTACAACTCAGTACCCTGATGGCGTCGACTTGTCAGATGGTGAAAATGATTTGTAGGACACTAGCAATGATGCTAGACAGAACATTGGAATGGAATATGCTTGTGCGCAAAGGGCTTGCTTAGAACCAGCCATGCATCATAGATGTTCTGGAGGATTGGCTGTCCTGTTGACAATAGAGCCTAGGCTTCACCAAGTGAACCAGGACCATTTGCAGAGTCAAACACTTGGGGCTACTCTTGATAATCTTTTTTCGAATCACTAGGCCAATGAGGAATATATTGTCGATAGGGCGCATCGATTGGTGTATGAAAACCGATGGAGAAAGAATGAAGAGTAAGGTTATGCACCTAGTAGACTCTATCTATAGAAAATATTTTATGGGAGGAATTTCCTAGGAAGTTAATAATACCTGCGATGTCATCGTATAATGGAAGAAAGGATCCTAAGCAACATTTGTAAATTATGAGTGGCACAAGGATGGTGTCGGAGTGACTAATGTGGTACTAGGTAGGTATTTTCCATCTTTTTGGATGGATTGTCTTCAATGTGGTTTATCCGACTCGCACCGAGATTTGTATCAACTTTTGATGAGGTAGCAAAGAAGTTTATGTAGTAGTTTAGGCTCCACACTACCTAACCAAAGGATGCGATGTCCTTATCATATATTAATCAAGGTCCTGAAGAGGCTCTAAAGAGATTTTTAAGTGCATCCAATACTACTTAATGGAAATGAATAACCCAAAAGAGGATGTTGTGCTAATGGCATTGGTCTTGGGGATACATCTGGACATAGACTTTGGTAAATGGTTGAAGATGAAACAATCATCTACCATGAAGGAGTTCTATCAAAAGGCCAACCAATATATGTACTTGGAAGAGGTAGATATGGTTGCTAGCAAGGCTGGTAATGAATCACTAAAAGAGATTGGGCAAAGTAACTTGGCTATAAAGAAAATTGGTGAGAGTGCCAGTCATGTTGCAATGAATGAGGTAATAATAGTTAGAAGAAAAGAAATCAAGGAGCATGGTGGAATAAATGATGCCAAAAAGTGTCTAAGATATTTGAAATGGGAGTACACTCCTTTGAATGATACTATGGAGAATATATATCTTTCTATGTAGGGGATAGAATGGTATAAGAAGTAGCCTCAGAGGGAGGGAACCGAAGTTAAACGCGCTCTGGGAAGTACTGCCACTTCCATGACACTATTAGGCACAATACCAATGAAGGTCATCACTTAAGAGACGTGATTGAAGAAATGATATGAAAGTACAAGTTACAATAGTATATGAGAGATCCACAGGATGTCGGAAAGAATGCTAGACCTAAAGGGATAAACGCCTAAAGGGATCCAATTGGGTCAAATGGAGAATGGCCTAGGCAATCAAATGGTAGAATTGTGATTAATATGATAATTGGAGGACCTCATCTAGTGGAGAAGGGCTAGAGATCTGATCGTTTTTCGGGATTACCTCTTTGATATTCTCATAAATATGGACTTCTGAATGAGATGGAACGGTGCGAAACTTCATTGAAGCACATACCGTAAGGGAGTTGTTTTTCCATCGAAGATGGACCTCCAACAAAATAGTTGAGGATGATGAAGGATGATACTATATTTTGTGATAGAGATTTTGATGGGACTGAAGCACCGATGCTTAATCCCATGGTAATTATGGTCTTTATTAGGTCATCTATTATATGTCGAGTTTTGATTGATAATGGAAGCTCGGTTAACATTCTATTTAAGAAGATATCTGAATGGATGAAAATTAGACCGAAGGACCTCAAGTCAAGTAAATCTAAGATCTAGGGATTTTATGAAGAGGCAAGTGAGCCTATCAGAACTATTGACATAATAGTCGACTTAGGTAGAGGAGACCACAAGATTGTGCGGATGCAAACGTTTATCGTTATTGATGAGTTTTTGGCTTAGAATGCCTTTTTGGGCCGACCAAACCTTTCCAGTTTCAGAATAGCATTAGCGCCTTGGTGCTTGATGATGAAGTTTCCAATGAAGAATGGATTTTGCTTTTTTCGAGATGACCAAACTACAAGTCATGAATCCTACGTCATGGAGCTCGAAGAGGTGAAGTGACGATAGAAAGGAAAGGGTGCAGAGAAAGTTCTCTCCATCAAGACTACGGATGTATAACAATCACTGCCCATACCCTAGCTCATGAGCCATAGCAGATTCTTTAAGTTCATGGATCCCCAGAAGGAGATATAGGATGCATGGGCAGCGCTATAGAGCTGGTGATCAATATCCCGATCGATATTGATGATCCTACTCGAGCCCTTAAAATTGGATCTTAGCTAAGCGCCAAGTTGAGAAAGGAGTTGATGGTTTTCTCTCGGTAAATATGGATGCATTTTCCTCAATACATTCTGACATGTGTGGATTATCACCGATGATAGCATGTCGGGCACTAAATGTGAACCCGAAGTTCTCTCCTGTAAACCAGAATAGACACATTCTGGGACCGAAGCGATCCGCTATGTTGAAAGAAGAAGTGAATAAGCTAAAGGCAAATGGCTTTATCCATGACGCCTTATACCCTGAATGAGTATCGAATCTTGTGTTGGTCAAGAAGCCAAATAGAAAATGGCGCCCATGCATCAATTATTCTGACTTGAATAAAGCATGCTCAAAGGACAGCTTCCCGCTGCCAAAGATCGACCAACTTGTGTACTCAATAGCCAGACGTGAAATGTTATCCTTTATGGATGCATATTCTAGCTATAATCAAATAGCAATGCACATTCCAGATCTGGAGTATATGAGTTTCATTACTAGTTTGGGCCTATACTACTATCGATTTATGCCATTCAGTTTGAAGAATGTTGGAGCTACCTATGGCAACTGGTAAATAGGATGTTTGAAAATCAAACTGGGTGGACTATGGAAGTGTATGTGGATGATATGCTTAAGAAGTCACAACTATCAATGAATAGCATAGATGATCTTTTCGAAATGCTCGATGTGCCATGGAGGTATAGAATGAAGCTGAATCCATTAAAATGTTCCTTTGGAGTCGCATTGGGGAAATTCCTATGTTTTATCAAAATTCAAGAGGTATTAGGGCTAATTCGAGGCATATTAATGACTTAAAATATGTAACTATCCAAAAGACAAGGAGGGAAATGCAGAGCTTGAATGAAAAAGTCACTATGTTAAGAGAATTTAATTGAAAAGTGACCGATATGTGTATATCATTCTTCGATGCCCACAAAAAGGAAAGGGAAAATTAGTCTGGACAAATGAATGCTGGGATTCTTTCCAGGAATTGCTGGAGCACATGAACAGACCACTGATCCTATCAAAGCCTTTAGAAGGTAAAGACATGTTAATATATTTACCAGTATCTACATATGCCGGTACATGAGGAATCAAAGATCCAAAGGTCGGTACGCTATATCGGTAAGCGGTTTACCAAATCAGAAAAGAACTACCCAAACTTGGAAAAGCTGGCATACTGCTTATTGATTACTCTAAGGAAATTACAACTGTATTTCCAGACTCATCCAGTAAAGGTGCCGACAGATCAGCCAATAAAGCAAGTGCTCCAGTGACCCAAGATCTCGAGAAGATTGCTAAAGTGGAATATCGAGCCAAACCAATATGACATAACTTACCATCCAAAAAGGGCGATATGAGTACAAGAATTGGCTGATTTCATCACCAAGTCTACCATTTAGGGTGGAGAGGGGGAAGATGATATGGTCTGACCCATTCAATGGAAGTTGTACATAGACATACCTCCAATGAACGTCATTTTGGGGTAGGAGTGGTTCTTATAACCCCTGAAGGATGAATGGTATACTACATACTAAAGCTAGAGTTCGTAGAAATGAACAACGAAGTTGAGTATGAAGCGTTGATAACCGGACTCAAGATAAAGAAGGAATTTGGAGTCAAGACATTGCATGTATACAACGACTCTTAGTTAGTGGTCTACTAAGTTAAAAAGGAATTTCAGGATAAAGGAGCGAGACTTTCCCCTTACTTGATAAAGGTTGGAACCATTGAATGATATTGAGCACTACGATAACGTACATTACTAAAGAGGAAAACTCGATGGCTGATTCATTGGCCAAGCTAGCCATCTCTAAGGATGCACGGCTAATGGGATTTGTTCTAGTCGAAGTTTTATCGGCTCCGAGATCGATCACATGGATAACAACTAGATTCTAGAAACTGAAGAGGAAAGGAAGTCATGGATGACTCCAGTCAAAGACTATATATTGAAGGGAACACTCCTGAATGGATGAAATAAGGGATGGAAACTCCTTCGTAAGATGTCACAATTTGTAATGCAAGGAGTGGTGTATAATAGAGGCTTCTCGGCCCCCTTATCATGGTGTGTCATCGAGGGTGAGGCTAAAAAAATCCTCATGGAAGTACATGTAGGAAGCTGTGGTGATCACACCGGGATCAGAAATTAGTGAAGAAATTTCTCCGCTATGGATACTTCTAGCCGACGATTAATCATGATGCTACTGATTTCACCAGGCACTGTGATAGGTGCTAGAGATTTGCAAGGATTCCATAACCCCACCTATCAAGCTTACGAAAATGGTTAGCCCATGGCCATTTGTGGTTTGGGGAATTAATATAATTGATAAGCTTGTAATGTCAAGAGGCAGACCAAAGCACATTATTCTTGCCATGGACTACTTCACAAAGTGGGCTAAAGTGGAACCGCTAGTCACGATCACTATGAAAAATGATTGACTTTGTGATGAAGAACATCTTACGCAGATTTGGAGTTCCATGGAAGATTATAACCGATAATGGAACTTAATTCAAGAGTACCGATCCATGGACTTCTAATATCGGTACAAACTTAAGAAGACTTCTCAACAGTAGCATACTTACAAGTGAATGGACAGGTGGATGCGCAGAATAAAATCATCTAACCCATCCTGAAGAAATGACTGACAAAGGCTGAGGGCAACTGGATCGATAAATTACCCCTAGCACTGTGTGCTTACCGAATGACCCAAAAGTCCGCGACTAGAAAAACTTCGTTCTCTTTGGTCTATGAAGCTAGATCTATGATTTCGATACAATGTATATTCCTTTCCATCGGAGAAAATACTATGATCCCAAGATGAATGAGGTACTCTTGTTTGAATCTCTTGACAAGATCGATGAAAAATAAGAAGAAGCTATATTGAGGGTAGTTGCTCACCAGAAAAGAGTAGCACGACACTTCAACGCCAAGGTTAAAAACCATACTTTTGAGGTAGAAGATCATGTTTTGAAGTGAGTCCTCCTGGTACTAGGGTACTTGGTCTAAATTGGGATGATCTCTATGTGATTGAGCAGAAGCTTAGAGATGAAACTTTTAAGCTAGCAACTGTTGATGGAATCCCAATTCCATGGGAATGGAATAGCAAACACTTACGGCGCCATTTCACATAGAATTATTTGTTTTTATTTTCTACAAATAAGGAATCCTAATGAACCGGGGGCAATGTAATAAGGCAGGACGTGACATTTCTTTTGTTTATAAATAAAGTAAGCTTCTAACACCAATGGAATCATGTTTCTGTAAGCTTAACCATGTGCTACATGATTAGCAGTGCACTCAAGTGACCGAAGATGGGTACCAACTAACTACTTTGATCCATAATCGGGTTAGGGGAGTATAATCACATAAGGGTTGATTGAATGATTCACCCTTATCCCTTCGATCTTGACTAATACTTGAAGATATTCAAAGTCAACAAGGGATAGTCAAGTAACTGAAACACTGGTTCCCAAAGATAGGAACCAGTACACAATCGAAGCTTTCATGACTACACCTGCAACCTAATAAAACATACTCGGCCAAGTATAAGCAATGACGGTCAATGAATATTTACGGTCAATACCCAGATGTATGTGAGACCAAGAGCGGATGCCCAAGGTTAGACGCTCGAAACATTGATTATGAGTCAGTGCTGTTAGAACCTTGTATTTTGATGTTTTGATTTCAACAACTATATAAGTAAATATTATATGAACTAACCATATTTGCAAGAGAAGATACTATTCTACTCGACAATAAATTGAAGACCAAGAGTTCAAAAGAGAAGTTTCAAATTTTATAAATGGTTTGCCTATAGTCTAGTCTAGTAGTTATTCATTATTAAAATCTCTCCTAAGTGGTATATGCATGCACATATGTTTTTAAAATTATTTTCAAAATCATATACACACAATAAAAATTGTTTATATCATGTGCATCATTAAAAATCTTCCAAAGAGAACTAAATATGGCAGAAAACACAATTTCTGGTCGACTAAATGGGTGTATTTAATCGACTGAAAACCTGTGCACGTGCATAGATGCATTTGATGGTTTAGTCGACTGAACTGCCCCATTAAGTAGTATGAACTAAGTGTCTTTTCAAAATTACAATTTAAATTCGAATTTTTTGAACATTCATAAGACTGAAATTTTTTCTTCAGTCGACTGAATATTCATAACGACTAGTTTTCTGAACGGTCACTTCCGTTTAAGGAACAGAAACAATACTTGATTCAAAAGTTGTTTCCATATCTTTTGACTGTAACTCTTCACGAAGAATTGCATCTTATAAACTCTATATATAGCCTTGAACTCAGTTGTTTCAATAACTTAATTCTTTGATTCTATTCTAATATTCTTGTTATCCAAAACTCTTCCATTTGCTTACAAAAACTTGTTCTAATCACTCGCACATTCAAGCACAAATTTATTTATGACTAAAATATCTTCCAATTTTCACGAACTATAGTATATACCAAAAGAAGAAGATTGTAGGAAGGGTGTACTCTAAAGACTTATCTGTGCTATCAAAAGAACATAATCAGTCAAGAAAACTTACTGTATTGTTGAAGTCCTATTCGGTTGCTCAGGCGGTAGAAGTCCTATTCAGTTGTCTAGGCGGTAGAAGTCCTGTTCGGTTGCTCAAGCGATGTAATACATATTCCTCCGGGTTAAGGGAGGGTTGATAGTTAAATTCTTGAAGGAGTCTGGGATTGGACGTAGAACGAGAGTTCAAATTAGTACAAAAATCTCCGGTATCATTTTCTTTGCTATTTACTTTTTATATTCATATTCGTCATTAGTAGATAACTTAGATTATATTCCATAATACGATCCTTAGTAGCACTTTCATTTGGTATTAGAGCAAGGCCATCATATAACCATAACACAGTTATTTGATACACAGTTAATATGGAAAATAACACTAACATAAGTTTTGTTGAAGGTCAATCCACTGCACGACCACCACTATTTAATGGTGTAATTACAATTACTAGTCAACTCAAATGAGAATTTTTATGCAAGCAAATGGATATGATACCTGGAATATTACTCAAAATGAATACACTATTCTTACTACACCATTTGCAGAATGGTAAAATACACAAAAAATAGATGCTACATCAAATGCAAAGGCTATAAATATGTTATTTTGTGCCTTAGATAGAAACGACTTTAATAGAGTTAGCATGTATACAACTGCTTGTGAAATTAGGAGAAATGTTAAAGTCACACATGAAGGAACTAACAAAGTTAAACAATGCAAGATTTCTATGCCCAAAAACCAGTTACAAAATTTCTGAATGAGACCAGATAAACTATAAATGACATGTTTTCTAGATTCCAAGATATATATCATTCATTATTGGCATTATGGGAAATATTTTCAGATTTTGATATTGTCTCAAAAATTCTAAACTTTTTAACGTATGAATGAAGATGAAAAGTCTTAGCTATTGAAGAAGCTAATGACATTTCTATCATCAAACCTCAATACTTAATTGAAAATATCATGTAATACGAAGTTAATTTGCATGCAAAATGAGATTAAGCCTGTAGCATCTCCGTATTTTCAACCATTCACATCTGCACACGTTGGATTTGAATAGCTCAAAATATTAGATTGTTAATATAAATTTGGAAAAACTCGGCATATACAGTAAATATATGAATCACAGAAACAGAGTAGTATAAAAATAAGCAGCGGAAACAATGAATAGTAGTTCATGAAGCTACTATACATAAATATAACAGAGTTAAACAAGATACAACAGAAGTCTCGAATACATAGAAGTCTCAATACAATAGTCAAGTACAAAATCTGAATACATCACTGGAATCAACTGAATAACCGAAAGCTAAATAGATGAAGATCGATCTCCAAGCGAAGCTCCAACTCCAGAGTCTCGAATGCTGCACTACTCAGTCTGATCCAAGCGTAAATAAAAACACAAAAAACTCAAGTCAAGATTAACATTCTTATATCAATAAATCCAACTCAAGTGAAATATCAATTGAAATACAAGTAATTTGAAGGACGTTTGGGATAACCATCCTCTAAGGATCTGTGGAACTATCTACTATATAGTAATATATGCTATTATAATAATGTCTATGGTAAAGTAAACTATTTAAATAGCATTAAGGTGTTACCCATATCGCCCTTAACACATTTCATAATGCCATAGTCTATAAAGCACCCTAATACCTCCTGATCGGGAGGCTACAAGAGGGCACTCCATAGGTACGATACAAACAAACTCGTAGTGTTCTCACTAGGGTAGTGACAAGACACAACTAGGCAATGCCATGATAGATATACCAATTACACTTCAGGGCTGGTGGTAATGCATAGCAGCTACCATTGCCCACCTCGGAGCGCACACCCAAATCAAAATCAAAGGTGGCCACCAAATCAATCACGAAGTCATAATATAGTATTGGAGGAATGTGCCCCATCGGAGGAATGACCTCACTTGGCCCGTCGATTACTCCTATTTTAGCCACCTTATACCAACTCACGGGAGTCGGGTCCACGTATATACCACATAAAGGATCGTCGCTGCCATCCAACTTCATTCTGGAATCTCCATCGCGTACATGGCTGTCAAAGTGGTTTTCAGCATTAGCAGAGAGCATGACAATAACCGATCCCGGTCTCTTTAACAACCCAACTTCATTATAACACTGCGGTCATTTCAAAATAGTTTATACTTTAAAACCAAAATATCATTTCCATTACAAAAACCATATCAATATGATATCATTTCCATTTCAAAACCATATCAATACTATATCATTTTTCACTTTAAATATACCCATTCCAAAATCATAGCACTTTCAAAGTTATAACACTTCGAAACCATAATACTTCAAAATCATAACACTTTCAGACCATAACACTTTGGAAACCATAACACTTTAAAATCATAACACTGTGGAAATCATAATACTTCCCTTAAACAGTTTAGATATTAATAATAGTATATATAATAAAATAGTTTATAAAATAAAATAGTTTATATAAAAAAATTATGAGTTAATATAGTTTATATTAGTATAATTAGTATATTAAAATAGTTTATATTAAAAATAGTTTATATTAAAAATAATTTATATTAAAATAATTTATAAAGTAAAAATATATAAATAGTTTTCAATAGAATTTATAAATACTTTACATAATAAATAGCTTCATCGAATTTCACAAAATCAATTCAAATTAACACGAGTTCCAAAATTCAAATTTAATTCAATCTCAATTCATCATTTTCAATTCAATTCAGTTTCTCAATAAACCATTTCAAATTTTATCGATTTTAAATACAGATTTGAAGCACAAAATAAACCATTTTAATTTCAATATATTTCAAGGCTTTAAATATTCCACATTTCCAAAACTAAATTTGATATTTCATATATATCTTAATTTAACTTTATTATTATTTAGTCTGAAACATTCACTTAATAAATCCAATATCATTTAAATAAAACCCCAAATTAGGAATAAACTAAATATTTCCTTCAATTTATTTAAACTTGAAATATTCTTTTAAATCATCTTAAACCAAAATCAAGATATAAAATCATATCCTTTAAAAATATCCAATTCGATAAATTTCAAATCAAACTTATTCAAGTATAATTCTTAAATAAATATAATTTCAAACCAATTTCTGTTATAAACTCTATATTTGAAATATAATTTTTAAATAAATACTCAAACATATTATTAAATTTATATATATTAAATCTATTTATATATTTTAAAATAGTAAAATTACAAGTAAATTCTTAAAATTTATACTTTCAAAATTTGACTTATAGGTGTAAATTTTTCAAAAATATAAATTTAAAAAAAAATCTAAAATTCAAACCTTTATAGAAAAATACATTCAAATAATATCTTAAAATCAATATTTATTAAACCATATGTTTCTTTCTCAAACCATAGAATCATTTTCAAAATATTTATATATAGACCAACAGTGTCTGTATGTAATTTTCTATCATATGGTCAAGTGATACGGATATTTATCATTTCATTTCAATTTGCAATTTGAATATATACGGGTATATGTCATTTTAGCCCGCAATCCCAAATTCAATTCAATGAAAATTGCTTGGGTTTATTATTTCAACCCATAATGATTTTCTCTTATTCTACAGATCGTTCGGGTATGTATCATTTCAACCCGTAGGGAATTCTATACTAATAGGGAACTTGCAGAGTGATCACAGATATGATAATAATATAACAGACATATATCATCAATATAAATAATAGACAATGGTGTTAGATGTCACAGGTGAACAGATACAGATAATAGCATATATATAGCAATGTAAATAACTACAGCAGCATATTTCAATAGTCGTTTCAATTGAAATCAAACTTAATAGATATAAGAACGTTAATCGTGAGTGATTGCTTACCTTTCGAGGCTAGATAGATTTGAAAAATAAATGAGCTACGAATTCCAAAGTAAAGCAAGATTGGCACGAATTCGACGAACAAAGCTGATAAATAGGAATAGACGAAATCAAATCAGAACTGAATCGATGAAGATAATTCGTATAAGTGAACTTTTTTATAACTATATATATATATAATCATATTATAAATTTAAGCATATACTAAATTAAATGTGTGTGTGTGTGTGTGTGTGTTTCAAAACATTACTTTAAACTAGAACTCATGTACTAAAGTCAAACATATATATATAATAAATTTTGAATCAATACATTAAAACGTAACAGTAATGTATATGTGTTAATATGACTCTAACAACTTACATACATATTTAAAACAAGGTATATATCATAAAAGTCAAAAAAATTATGCAACCTGAAACATGTTATATACTTTAAAATTTTACAAGCTAATGCATATATACAAGCAAACACAATATATATAATTGAAACCAAACCTATATGTAGCCAGAGTCATTATAAAGTAATATAAAGTGGCAAGTAAAAACGAGATGATGCAGACTTCACCAAAAATATTTAGACACATATATGTATAAACAGATTTTACAATATGTATATTGCTGAAATAAACTATACACAACCTTGATATTTAAAACAACAATTACCACTTTAAAACTTACTTATATATAAACTATATAACTACATTATATAATATATATATATATATACAATATACACTAGCTGAAATATAATACTATATATACACTTGCTTAATATTATACTCAATGTGACGGCCCGGAATTATCACGTTCGAAAATCGACATCCGTACTTCACTTGTACTCGAATGCTGCAGTTTCAAACGTCGAATCCGGTTCGCCGGAGCTTATAACACATTAAGTATAACAACACAGTGGAAGAAAAGAATGAATATCATATACAACTCCAACGATACAATATCCAAATATACAACATTGATCAATATCAGAGATACAATGAAATGCTACATTGGAAACACCAATGAACTAGCAGCAAAAACTGCTAGAATTTGAAACTCTAGAAGAAACACTAATATCAGCGATCTCCATAGATAGCTCGAACCACCATCAAGTTGCACCAAGCTAAGCACGGTCAGTCGTCCCAACCAAAGGCTTCAATATCCAAAGTCTCCAAAGAATTACAAAGAGAAAGCTGAAAGCTACTGAATAGATATCTACCATCTGAAAAACCTAACTCTAGACTGCCCGTGTGGAAAATTATGGGCACCCAGAGTTTAGGAAGGGAACAATAAACTCCGGGTCAGTCATGGGACTGGTATGAGCAAACAAAAATAGTTTTATCTTTAAAACAACAACAAAGATTTTAAAATATGGAAAACCACAATGCTTTTTGGAAAATGAAACTCCCATAAGGCCTCCTGCCACACACGCAATGCAAGCGCACACTTGGAGGAGATTTCTCCTTATGACAGTCAAAAATGCTTGATACGCTAAAACTATTTAATATTATTATTAGTGCATAGTGCAGAAAACATTTCGAAAGTATAATATCAATCTTAGCCAGCATACCACAATTTGTTGTCTGCCTACTATAGCTACCATTTAAGAATGGCAGGTTATACAATTGAAATCGTAAAGGCGCGTATTGGATGATTGGATTTCCAACAAATGGTCAGGCTAAGGAACTTCCTTACCGAAATGGGAACGCCTCTAGAAGGATGCCCCCGAGAACCTAATCGGATCTCTGCTAACACAAGCCAGACGCTACCTCACGCTTTAACCAAGCTATAACATAGGTGACTAACACACAAGTATGCCATCCCCGATCGTTACCGATCTTTGTCCGAGAGCTCTCAACACCAACAACCATAAAGTAATAAATTTGCAGTAACCATATAGGTTAAATATCTGGGCTCTATACCATGATACCACCTTTTATCCAGAAGGAAATGGACATACCCTAGGGGCGCGATCCCTAAAAACCTTACTGCAACATTCCTGTTTCGACCATTTCCCGGTTGTGAGGCTCGACGAAGTCACGTCCACGAAGCTACGCTTTTCACAAAATCCATGCTTCGATCAACAAATGACCGGCAGCACTTCGTATGCCACATTACCAAAATGGGAATGTATCACTAGTAACCATCAACTACATAACCTCTACGCTCGTACGTCTCAGAGAAGGGTGTTAAGCTAAAAGAATAAATCTCCACCACCAAACAGAAATGTTTTGATAGAAACCAGCTTTACATCTCAAAGTGTAATGTCAGACACACATCAATACAAGTTTGTTCCGGGTTCGAATAGAACCGAAGGCACTTCACAAAGAAGCCCTTGCAAATCCGGATAATCCCTAATCATGTTCAGACTCCCCATCACAAAGGGTGCTCAAATCTCTATACCGGGGGCCATTCGGTGCAGAGACATTCGACGGGTTATCCTTTCGCTTTCGAAAATATCCGGTCTTCATCATCGGTCTTCAAATGTTATCCATAACGTCGTATCATTATTCGGAATGGGTTATATGACAAAAGGTCCTCTCCCGGCTAAACCGAATATGAGCGCAATATTTAAAAACATATGGATATGGGATCTCAGTTAAGTCACAACTTATTACCCAAAACTTTTCTTTCAGATGGTTAAACAAATTACCATTTACAAATCTTTTTGAACAAAAGATTCAGTTCACAAAGTTCACAAACTTCACAAAGTTTACCAATCTTTCACAAAGATTCATTAATATCTTTCCAATTCAAATCTTTTATACAAAAGATACGCTTTTCAGATCCCTTTTCAATTTGAAAACAAATTCACCAATCTTTAACGAAGATTCATTCATAGCCCTTTTCAAAACAATTTTCCTTTCAAATTGGATTAACTCATCCAATTTTTAAATCAAACATTCAATTCATAGCATTCAAAATCATTTCCACAAAACAATTCCATTCCAAAACTTTTATATAAAAGATACACCATTTAGAATCCTCTTCGATTCCAAAACAAAGCTTAACAATCTTTCACAAAGATTCATTCATAATTTTCAAAACTATTTCATTTCAAAGACTTGAAATTCTTTCAACACAAATTGAAAATCCTTTCATTATATGAAAGCTATTATTTGAAAACAAATAGTTTTCGTTTTGGAAAAATCTGATTGCCTTTGCACGAGTTAAATCCCTTAAATCTTGGGTTAAATTTAAATTCCCAAAATAATATTTTCAAAATGGTTTAAAACCCATATAACTTGAATACCCTTTTTAAACCATAATTTCCAAACATAGAATCCATTTTCAAATCTTGAATTTAAATTTAAATCAAATTATTTGCATTTCTAAAATTTTATTAAGTTTTTCAAAATAACTTTTATCTTTGAAACTCCTTTTCATAGGCTTTTCATATTAATCCAATTCCCTTTTCAAAACCATCTGGATTAAAAATTCAACTTTAAAACTATTTCAAAAATCTGCGACTTAACCAATTTCCTCGTGCAATCCATATTTGTGTGTGTATGGTGTAGTCCAAGGGTTTTACCCAATAGCGCAACATCATCAATCATCGCAGATTCAAGCATAGCAATATCGATAAGCGATATAATCCTATAACGCTTATCTTCATTCACAGATCACAAATAATAATATACATTTATCACAGATAAATAAATTACATCGTGGATGAATAAATTACATCACAGTTCACAGCTTCATATCACACAGCATCACATATCAGGGATATCAAACAATTCAACATTCCATAGAATCTCAAACATTCATAAGTAAAATCAATTAATTATCTGATTAATTTAAATCAGATTAATTACTTATGAATAAATTTTTATTCCTGGTTAATTAGCATTGATTAATTACAAATCATTTAGTTAATTATCTTTTAATCGTTTATTAATTAACCTTTGATGATAAATTAATCAACCCTTAATTATTAATTAATCAACCTTAATTAATAAATTAATTAACCTTTAAACATTAGAAAATTAACCTTTAGTCATTAAATAATTATTTTTAATTAAGGAATTATCTTAAGTAATTAATTACCGTTAATCGCTTTCACTTATAAAATAAACCATTAATTTATTACGTTAATCAATTAGCCTTTATTAATTAAAGACAAACATTGGTCTTAATCGATTACTTAATTATTATTTAAACCTTTAATAATTAACCTTAAGACACTTAAGTTAATTAATAAATTAAAAACATTATTTAAGATAAGCCATTTATCTTCTTAAAATATTATTACCCACTTAATTCCATTACTAAGTTTAAAATAAACTTTAAAACAAAGGTTATATGTATCTTGAATACCTTTAAACTAATTTAGTATAAAATAATTTTATTTAAAACCTTTTAACCAATTTAAACTTGTTTTAAAACTTTAAAACTTGACACATACTTACCTTTTGAAAGCTTGTTTTTATATTTTTTTTACCATTAATTTGTATTAAAAAAAACTTCCCAAACCTGATTCATATTTTTGTTAAAAATTTTAAACTGTTACCAAACTTTGCAAACTACCTGAGCCCTCTTCTAATTTCCACGAGCCTAAACTTGAGTTATTTTCCCACTTCCTTTCCCCGAGTTATCCCACGCATTTCTTCGAGACGACCTCGAGTTATCCTTTTCTTCCCCAATCAAATCAATACCCAGACATGTATCATCACGCGTGCACGTGCACACTTGGTCGAAGTCTCTCCGACCATCGCCACTAGTTCTAACAGGTCGATGATGACCTCATCGTTCAACTTGACCACCCAGATCGAAGTTATCACCCACGAAATCAAAATATCATTATCAAGCTTCAACCTGAAACCTATCACCGTCAATAAAACCCACCACCACCATCGATTCGGGTCACTGGAATCTACGCAAATTTAACAAGAGCTACTCCGACGTTCCATGCTCCAATCTGTCTTGGTCTGATCACCTGGATTGTCTTGACGTCGATGAAATTGACCCATCTTCCTCGTCGAACAAAACTACGTGAAAAACCCTAGATTGATGTCGCCCGTTCCTCTCAACCAATAAAAAAAATCTTGCACATTTTTCCCTGACTCCCCTACTTGCAATCTATCTCTGACATAGAATTTGATCCATGAATCATCGATGATCACCATATTTTGAGGAAAATAACAATTCCGTTCAACCCTTATTTTCTCACAATTTAATAAATAAAAAATCTTGAAATGATACGCTACAAATCACCATTTTCAAACTCGATCCTGGTTATGTAATCAAATTATAAAATTAAGACATTTGATTTTTCCTGTTTTCTTAATGCTTCACTGTATACTTGGATTTTTCCAGAATATTTACCAAATTATTTTACTTAAATATATTTTCAAAGCTTAGATCTTGTTAAACTAAATGCTTCTTGTTCTAAACATTAACAGGAATAAAGGATTTGAAGAAAAGACATTACATTTATACTTTGTTTTAAATCCCTGTAGACCAGAGCAGAGCACACATACATGCATACATATCATATACATATATGCAGGAATTCATATGCATGCAAGAAAAATTTTAGATCACATATTCATAGATCATCATATGAAAACCAAAACAGGTTTTAGGAGTTTGCTCACCTGGAATTTGTTGTTTGAAGGCAGAGAAGAACAAAGAAATTTTATTTTCTTGTTTTATTTGTTTTTACTTTAGCCTGTTGATGATTGCTCCTGAGCTTTGCTTGATCTTTCCCTGATTACAGGCTTGATGTTGAATCGATTCCAGTTTTGTAACTTATCCCTAGGTTTGATTTTGATTTGCTTCTCATTGTTAAATTAGCTTGCTTATTAATTGATCTGAAACTGGAATTGCTTGATTAAGTTTGAGATGCTCTGATTCTCGTTGAATTGCTTCTAGCTTAAACTTTGCTTAGATTCCTAGGTTTTTGATCTTGAAATAGATTTTGTGATTTTCTTTTTAATCTGTTTTGATTTTGTTTTGCTGGTTTTCATTCTTTTTCTTTGATCTCTATTTTGACTTCTTTTGTTTTCGATCTCAGTTTTAGGAAAACAAGATGGTTGAGAGGTGGAGAAAAAGTTTGAACTGAGTAGATAACCAGGTTTCTTCCTTTTTACATATTTTCCTATAATTCTAGATTAAAAGAAAATTTTATTTGCTACCACTTGTATTATTAATCAACACTTGTTCATACATGTTTTAAATTATTTACACTTGTGAATGTATGTATCTCCTCATTTAACAAATGTCACTTTTGAAGATTTTATGTTTATATCCTTGCTCTAATTTATTTTATAAATCATGTTTTAAACCCCTTATGTTATTATAGCTTATTACATATGAATTTTATTTATATATCTTTTATTTATGTTTTAAAATGTTTTTTAACCCTTGTTTGAATTATTTATATTTTATATCTTAACGTATGTAAATGTTTTACATTTTAAATTCATAACATACAAACTATATTTATTCATTTTAAGAGAAAGTATATTTTAAATCTCTTTATCAAATCTTATCTCATTTTTATACTTATTTTAATAACTATAAATAATTGTTAGTGTTAAAATGTTCAATTTAACTTAAATTATCCTTTAGAAAATTGTTATATTAATTTCAAGATATAACTTCCAAATCAAAATTTTATTTATAATCCAGTTCTATTTAAAATATTTACTTTTGAGTTTTAAATTTTAAAATTTTAAAATAAATAAGGATATATCTTATTAAATTTGAAAAATTAAAATAAATCCACAATTTAATCCAAAAATTTATATAAATTATCAATTTAAATTTGACTCAAAAATTGGGATCGTTACAGATTCCCCCCTTAAGAAAATTTCGTCCTCGAAATTTGCAGGCAGGGAAAAACAAAAGAATATAGAAAGATAGAGATGAATCACCAGATCAAGCTGAATATTTGCATTTGGCTTACCAAATCGGAATATCAACAATTGATACAAGAACGAATCTGTTTTAACACTTCACAAGATACTCAGGTTATCCAGATCTATGAAGTGTGCATGGGCATTGGTTAGTTCGAAAGGATGACTAACCATTCATAGAACACATCTGGACCCCAAAGAATAGACAGATATATGGATACAATTTCAAGAAAATTTAGTTTAAACAACCAAAATATACCCATCAACCATAGCAACCAAAGCAACTAATTCATCCAAACAAACGATTCTGACCCATCTGGAGTTTGTGTCCCACGCAAATATATCAAAGCTTCTTCGTAGAGCTGCCAGGAACCGTCAAAGAGTTGAGTAGAGATGATGAACAAAGAGATTGATAGGAAAAGATTATTTCTGTTGTTGTTATAGGGCATTGACCATATGAAGTGGTACTTCCCTGTCCCCTATCTCATCCTCTTCTCGCACTCATACTTACTATCAGTGGATAGTAAGAGAATTTACCGAGGCATTCGGACGGATATCTTAGGGATATACTCATTCTAGGGTATACTTCACCCTATATCTAATGAGTCACTTAATGTGTTATACTCCTGAGCTAAAGTTTCAACCTTTAGCTCTGATATCAAATGTGACGGCCCGGAATTCTCACGTTCGAAAATCGACATCCGTACTTCACTTGTACTCGAATGCCGCAGATTCAAACGTCGAATCCGGTTCCCCGGAGCTTAACACATTAAGTATAACAACACAGCGGAAGAAAAGAATGAATATCATATACAAATCCAATGATACAATATCCAAATATACAACAATGATCAATATCATAGATACAATGAAATGCTACAGTGGAAACACCAATGAACTAGCAGCAGAAACAACTAGAACTTGAAACTTTAGAAGAAACACTAATATCAGCAATTTCCATAGATAGCTCGAACCACCATCAAGTTGCACCAAGCTAAGCACAGTCAGTCGTCCTAACCAAAGGCTTCAATATCCAAAGTCTCCAAAGAATTAAAAAGAGAAAGCTGGAAGCTACTGAATCGATATCTACCATCTGAAAAACCCAACTCTAGACTGCCCGTGTGGAAAATTATGGGCACCTAGAGTTTAGGAAGGGAACAATAAACTCCAGGTCAGTCATGGGACTGGTATGAGCAAACAAAAACATTTTTATCTTTAAAACAACAACAAAGATTTTAAAATATTGAAAATCACAATGCTTTTTGGAAAATGAAATTGCCATCAGGCCTCCCGCTACACACACAATGCAAGCGCACACTTGGAGAAGATTTCTCCTTATGATAGTCAAAAATGCTTGATATGCGAAAATCATTTGATATTATTATTAGTGCATAGTGCAGAACACATTTCGAAAGTATAATATCAATCTTAGCCAGCATACCACAATTTATCGTATGCCTACTATAGCTACCATTTAAGAATGGCAGGTTATACAATTGAAATCGTAAAGGCGCGTATTGGATGATTGGATTTCCAACAAATGGTCGTGCTAAGGAACTTCCTTACCGAAATGGGAACGCCTCTGGAAGGACGCCCCCAAGAACCTAACCGGATCTCTGCTAACACAAGCCCGATGCTACCTCACGCTTTAACCAAGCTATAACATAGGTAATTAACACACAAGTATGCCATCCCCGGTCGTTACCGACCTTTATCCGAGAGATCTCAACACAAACAACCACAAAGTAATAAATTTGCAGTAACCACATAGGTTAAATATCTGGGCTCCATACCACGATACCACCTTTTATCCAGAAGGAAATGGACATACCCTAGGGCGCGATCCCTAAAAACCTTGCTGCAACATTCCTGTATCGACCATTTCCGGGTTGTGAGGCTCGACGAAGTCACGTCCACAAAGCTACGCTTTTCACAAAAGCCATGCTTCGATCAACTAATAATCAGCAGCACTTCGTATGCCACATTACCAAAATGGGAATGTATCACTAGTAACCATCAACTACATAACCTCTGAGCTCGTACATCTCAGAGAAGGGTGTTAAGCTAAGAGAATAAATCTCCGCCACCAAACGGAAATGTATTTGATAGAAACCACCTTTACATCTCAAAGTGTAATGTCCTGTTCCGAGTTCGAACAAAACCAAACGCACTTCACAAAGAAGCTCTTGCGAATCCGGATAATCCCTAATCACGTTTAGATTCCCCATCACAAAGGGTGCTCAAATCTCTATACCGGGGGCCATTCGGTGCAAGACATTCGACAGGTTATCCTTTCGCTTTCGAAAATATCCAGTCTTCAACACCGGTCTTCAAATGCTATCCATAACGTCATATCATTGTTCGGAATGGTTATATGACACAAGGCCCTCTCTCGGCTAAATCGAATAATGAGTGCAATATTTAATAACATATGGATATGGGATCTCAATTAAGTCACAACTTATTACCCAAAACTTTTTTCCAAATGGTTAAACAAATTACCATTTACAAATCTTTTTGAACAAAAGATTCACTTCACAAAGTTCACAAAGTTTACCAATCTTTCACAAAGATTTATTAATATCTTTCCAATTCAAGTCTTTTATACAAAAGATACGCTTTTCAGATCTCTTTTCAATTTGAAAACAAATTCACCAATCTTTAACGAAGATTCATTCATAGCCCTTTTCAAAACAATTTTCCTTTCAAATTGGATTAGCTCATCCAATCTTTAAATCAAAGATTCAATTCATAGCTTTCAAAATCATTTCCATAAAACAATTCCATTCCAAAACTTTTATATAAAAGATACACCATTTAGAATCCTCTTCGATTCCAAAACAAAGCTTAACAATCTTTCACAAAGATTCATTCATAGTTTTCAAAACTATTTCATTTCAAAGACATGAAATTCTTTAGACACCAATTGGAAACCCTTTCTTTATATGAAAGCTATTATTTGAAAACAAATAGTTTTCGTTTTGAAAAAATCCGATTACATTTGCATGAGTTAAAGCCCTTAAATCTTGGGTTAAATTTAAATTCCCAAAACATTATTTTTAAAATGGTTCAAAACCAATATAACTTGAATACCCTTTTTAAACCATAATTTCCAAACATAAAATCCAATTTCAAATCTTGAATTTAAATTCAAATCAAATTATTTGAATTTCCAAAATTTTATTAAGTTTTTCAAAATAACTTTTATCTTTGAAACTCCTTTTCAAAGGCTTTTTATATTAATCCAATTCCATTTCCAAAACCATCTGGATTTAAAATTCGACTTTAAAACTATTTCAAAAATCTATGACTTAACCAATTTCCTCGTGCAATCCATATTTGTGTGTGTATGGTGTAGTCCAGGGGTTTTAGCCAATAGCGCAACATCATCAATCATCACAGATTCAAGCATAGCAATATCGAGAAGCGATATAATCCTATAACGCTTATCTTCATTCACAGATCACAGATAATAATATACATTTATCACAGATAAATAAATTACATCGTGGATGAATAAATTACATCATAGTTCACAGTTTCATATCACACAGCATCACATATCAGGGATATGAAACAATTCAACATTCCATAGAATCCCAAACATCCATAAGTAAAATCAATTAATTATCTGATTAATTTAAATCAGATTAAGTACTTATGAATAAATTTTTAATCCTGGTTAATTAACATTGATTAATTACAAATCATTTAATTAATTATCTTTTAATCGTTTATTAATTAACCTTTGATGATAAATTAATCAACCCTTAATTATTAATTAATCAACCTTTATTAATAAATTAGTTAACCTTTAATCATTAGAAAATTAACCTTTAATCATTAAATAATTATTTTTAATTAAGGAATTATCTTAAGTAATTAATTACCCTTAATCACTTTTACTTATAAAATAAACCATTAATTTATTAGTTAATTAATAAACCTTTATTAATTAAAGACAAATATTGGTCTTAATCGATTTCTTTAATTATTATTTAAACCTTTAATAATAAACCTTAAGACTCTTAAGTTAATTAATAAATTAAAAAAATTATTTAAGATAAGCCATTTATCTTCTTAAAATATTATTACCCACTTAATTCCATTACTAAGTTTAAATTAAACTTTAAAACAAAGGTTATACGTATCTTGAATACCTTTAAACTAAGTTAGTATAAAATAATTTTATTTAAAACCTTTTAACCAATTTAAACTTGTTTTAAAACTTTAAAACTTGACACATACTTACCTTTTGAAAGTTTGTTTTTATATTTTCTTTTACCATTCATTTGTATAAAAAAAACTTCCCAAACCTGATTCATGTTTTTGTTAAAAAATTTAAAATGTTACCAGACTTTGCAAACTACCCGAGCCCTCTTCTAATTTCCATGAGCCCAAACTCAAGTTATTTTCCCACTTCCTTTCCCCGGGTTATCCCACGCATTTCTTCGAGATGAACTCGAGTTATCCTTTTCTTCCCCGATCAAATCAATACCCAGACACGTATTGTGACGACCGCCCATGACTCCCGCACCAAATCAAGGAGAAATGTGCGCTGAAGGGCGTGCCAGGCAGCCATGGACGATAGTCAGGGTAACAATAAAACAGCAAACTCTATCGTACAACTCACAGCGCATGGACAAAATACAATAGAGAAACATAATATAGTGAAGCTCCATAGAACAGGACATCATCATATAAGCATCATAATAGTTTTATACAAACATATGAATCATCCATACATCAAAGCCTCTCTACATAACACTCAATCAAATACAGCAGCGGAATATCCAGTACATATAATAAGAAATAATATGCAAAAGCCTCCTGCTCGTCTTCGTTGTCATCAGCGTAAACCTCCATGAACAGCACCCGTCACCTGCTACCTAGTCTGCCCATCCCAACATGGATGAACAGCCCAAGGTAATAAGAGGAGACATAAAACCTTGAGTCAGACAAAGTCTTAGTGAGCGGTAAATCAACTATCAAACATACCAAAGAGTATAAGGGATAAAAAGAATAGGAACCAAACCATCCCACTCCACCTCTTTCTACAGTGATAGCTCCCAGACACACATTAAGGAGAAGCAGGCATAACATAGCAGGCAATTAAAGTAAAGCAATAATCACTCGAGTCAAGGTCGATGTTTTCCAAATACAAACCCCCAAGGGCTAAACCAAGATCAGATAAGCACCCAGAAAACACCGCTCTTGAGACCGAATGATGATACAACCAAACGTCCAAACATCCATGACTCTGGCTATCACTGTTAACCTTGCTTCGAAATCACCGTTAATTGAATGACCGACTCCTTCCTGAGCCATCTATCAAGGGCCAATGGTAACCCCGGTTCTAGACATAACTCCGCACGTCATCATGACCCATGCCTAGGAATTTTCGCAACTACCCAGAGTACTCGACCACCTACCTGTAGTCTTTAGGGTGTCCAGACCACCTACCTGTAGTCTTTAGGGCAACCCTTGTACTCTTGCTTTGAGTTTGCTAGAACCTTCAACAACGATGAAATCCAAGCCTTCTAGTCATCCTCCTTGACGACTATTCTCAACCTAGCCCAAACTACCTCTTGAGCCATCCATTATCAATCAACTCGAACTACCCTTCAAGTTATCAACATGCTTGGAGTAATCCTCCTCGATTATACCAAGGTTACATCATATCATGCCTCGCCTCATCTTCATCTTAGCAAAGGCTCATCTTAACATCATGGTTTGCCTCATCGCATCATGGCAAAATTCCATCTCAACATCATCCAATCCATACATACGAGCTTCAACATCCCCTACATATGCCTTAAGCAACTTTCACCATTCAAGAGCCCCTTCCGTAGCTTTTGAATCGTCTTTGACCATACTTGTCCAAATCTATCAACTAGATAACTCATTCACAACAATCAAACAAGGCAAACATTAATCCAAACAAATAAGTAGTCAATCAAGATCTAAATAGGCATTTATAATTAAAATGGCAATTTCGTAAATAAATGAGAATAGATCTATCATACATGAATCATGGGTTTTTAGCATAGATCTAACGAATATAAATCATGGGTTTTGTCCCTACAACTTGATGAATGAACTTGCAAAAGTAAACATCTTCATAAGTAATGGATCTATACTTAGATCTAAGGAAAAATGCATAAAATTACTATCTACAACCCTCCAACAAACCACCAAACCAATATACTCCTTTGGGTCCGCGTAAGAGATAACCACCACTCACCGAATCACCCAAACACTTCAAAAACTATCAACTTCAGATCTGGACAGCAAGGATTCAAGCTTGATTCGTCGAAATCCCGCTTGAAACGATGAAATCTAGCTTGGTTGGATGAAGATCTTCAACTTTGGCTCTTGGATCTTCGATCTTGGATGGATGTTAGAACTAAATTGAAATGGAGAAAAGGAGATGAAGAAATGTTGTAGTCGAGCTCTCAAAATGGCAGCACTTTGTCGCTTCAAAATCCGGTGCCAAAAAGTGAGCCAAACCCCTCTATTTATAGGCTGAAATCCCCCATGAGTCGTCCGCCCCTATGAGTCGTCCACGACTCATGACTCACGACTCAAGCCACTACGACTCACGACTCAACGCAGCTCAAGGAAAATACGACACAACACACACACACGGCACAACATGCACACGACTCAACAACAGCTACGACTCATCACCTAGCCTAAGTTCCAACGACTTACGACTCAAGACTCTGCCGACTCAGCTACCCACGACCTAAGTCTTAACCCCTTAAGCCGCTAACCCATGAGTTGGCATCCCTTATGAGTCGGCCAACTACTAAATCGGCGATCTCCTTGGCTCAGCCATGCCTTAAGTCGTCACTCTATGAGTCGGTCAACACCTATGGGTCGGTCTTCTATGAGTCGGCCATCTTCTTAACCCACTAACTCGGCAACTCACTAACTCGGCCAAACCTATAGGTCGCTACCTCTATGAGTCGGTCAGATTCTCAACTCGGTCCACTAGTTAACTCGTTAACGACTCAACACTTAACACACGAGTTAACTTCCTATACGACTCAGGCTAGAGACAACATAAACAACACTAACGACCTGTAAATTCTACGATTTATCGACACGTAAAATACGGGTCGTTACATTCTCTCCCCCTTAGGAATTTCGCCCCCGAAATTACAAACAAACAAGAGCAACCAAAACTATTCTGCATGCCTACCATCCATAGCAATCAACAAACCATGCATCCAATTACTATCCTAGCATGCAGAATTCTAAGACTTAGAACAAGTTACAAATTCATGAGATGTCACGACACCTTAGGGCCATACCTCGAAGAGTTCAGGATGAGCTGCCTTCATCCTCTCTTCCTCCTCCCACGTACAGTCGTCAACATCATCACTCCATTGTACCTTGAGCAACGTAATCGTCTTCCTCCTAAGCTGTTTCGTGTCGGTTTCAACAACACGAAACGGCTTACGAGGTCTCGTAACAACTGGATCAACCTCCAAGTCTTCACAGCTATCAGCAGAAACCACTGCAGTTGGGTCATGCACATACTTCCGTAGATAAGATACATGGAAAACACTGTGCACACCCGCCATCTTTTCCGGTAACTCCAATCTATAAGCGAGCTTTCCAATTCGCTCGATAATCGGGAATGGTCCAACAAATCTCGGAGTTAACTTTCCATTCTTTCCAAATCGAATAACATTCTTCAGAGGAGAAATCTTCACAAAAACCATATCACCTACGTCGAATTCCAAATCCTTACGACGATTATTGGCATAACTTTTTTGACGATCTTAGGCTGCCTTCATTCGTTGCCGAATGATCCCTATACAATCCGAAGTTCGTCGAATCATCTCTGGCCCAAGTATCAGTTTTTCTCCAGTTTCCAACCAACATGTCGGAGAGTTACACGGTCTTCCATACAGTGCTTCATATGGTGCCATACCAATACTTGACTGGTAATTGTTATTGTATGCAAACTCCACCAAATAAAGATGATCTTCCCACGATCCTCCGAAATCCAAAACACATGCTATGAGGAGATCTTCCAAAACTCGGTTGACTCTCTCAGTCTGACCATCTGTTTGAGGGTGGTAAGCTGTACTCAAACACAACTTAGTTCCCAAAACTTCCTGGAAGCTCTTCCAAAATCCACTAGTGAACAATGGGTCTCGATCGCTCACTATACTCTTCGGAACACCATGGAATCGAACAATCCACTTAACATACAACTCAGCCAGCTTCGATGCAGTCCTAGTTGATCGAACAGGAATGAACCTTGCACTCTTAGTCAAACGATCTACAATGACCCAAATCCCTTCATTCCCTATCCTGGTTCTAGGTAGACCATCGATAAAATCCATCGACACTTGCTCCCACTTCCATGTAGGAACCTCTAATGGCTGAAGTAATCCACTGGGCTTCTTCTGCTCAGCTTTCACCAACTGGCAGTTCATACACTTGGAAATAAAATTTCCAACATCCTTCTTCATACCTTCCCAATAATAGGTTCTCTTCATATCCCGATACATCTTATTTCCTCCTGGATGAATTGTCAACTTCGAGTGATGACTTTCCCTAAGAACTTCATCTCTCAGTCCATCCACATCGGGAACAACTAGTCGTCCTTGTTTTCGAAGCCAACCCTCTCGATCGACTTCAAATCCTTTATCCATTTCTGGATTCAATCCATATTCCAAATCTCGGATAACCTTGACAAGCTTATCGTCTCGCTTTTGGCTCTCGCAATTCTCTCCACAAGAGTAGGCCTTATCGATAAGTTTGCCAACATCTCAGGTTCCAATTCACATCTAGGCCTGAAGTCAAATTCAGCCAAATACTCTAGACCCTTCCATTCTGAAAACATGGCTCCCAATCCTGCATGTCTTCGACTTAACGCATCTGCCACTGCGTTGCCTTTTCCCGGAGTATAGGCTATACCAAAATCATATGATGCTAAAAACTCTAGCCACCGCTGCTATCGGAGATTCAAATCCTTTTGGGAGAACAGATACTTCAACGACTTATGATCCGTAAACAACTCGAATCGAACTCCCAATAGGTAATGTCTCCACATCTTCAAAGCAAAAACAATCGCCGCTAACTCCAAATCATGAGTCGGGTAATTCCTTTCATGCGGCTTCAGTTGTCGACTAGCATACGCAACAACTTTATCCTTCTGCATCAGCACTGCTCCAAGTCCAGTACCACATGCATCGGTGTAAACCACCATCTCATCATTCCCACTTGGAATAGTTAAAACAGGAGCACTTATTAGTCGCTCTTTTAGGATTACGAAAGCTTGCTCACACTTATCATCCCACCTGAACACTTGGTTCTTCTTCGTCAATCCTGTTAACGGTGCAGCTATCTTGGAAAAGTCTTTGATATACCGACGATAATATCCTGCTAATCCCAGAAAGCTTCTCACATCGGATGCATTCTTAGGTCTAACCCAATCCTGGATCGCTGCCACCTTAGCGGGATCAACCGCGATTCCATTTCCAGAGATAACATGGCCTAAGAACCTCACTTCACTCTTCCAGAAGTGACACTTCGAATACTTAGCCTTCAACTGATGTTTCCGCAAGATTTCCAAAACAATACTCAAGTGCGTCTTGTGCTCTTCTTCAGTTCTGGAATAAATTAGAATATCATCCACGAACACAAGCACGAACTTATTCAACTGATCTCTGAACACTCTATTCATAAGATCCACAAAATATGCTGGTGCGTTGGTCAATCCAAACGGCATTACCAGCCACTCATAAAATCCGGATGTTGTCCTAAAAGCAGTCTTCGGCACACTATCCTTAGCCACTCTCAACTGGTGAAATCCCGTTGCCAAATCCATCTGAGAAAACACCTTAGCCTCGTGAAGCTGATCAAACAAGTCATCTATTCTCGGCAATGGATACTTGTTCTTCTTAGTCACCTTATTCAGCTCACGATAATCCACACACAACCTTAACGATCCATCCGCTTTGGTTGCGAACACAACCGGTGCACCCCATTCGGACACACTTCTCCGAATGAATCCTTTCTGCAAAAGGTCATCAACTTGCACCTTCAGCTCTTGCTGTTCCCTAGGCGCCATCCGCCTAAGAGGCATCACAACAGGTCTGGCTCCCTCAACTAGATCGATACAAAACTCGATCTCCCTATACGGCGGTAACCCTTTAACTTCATCAAAGACATCCTCAAATCCATTCACAATAGGCACCGATGACAGTCCATCCCGTGGAACAACCAGCGAATACATGAAGCTCATGAAGACGCCTTCTTCATGCTTACATCGTATCACAACCTTTCGCCCTTCCACATTCCCGACGGTCACTTCCAGCCTCTCACAATCAATCCTTGCCGCATACTTTCTAAGCCAGTCCATACCCAAAATAATTCCGAACCTCGCAAAGTTCAGAACAAAGCAATCACAAGCAAAAGAGCAATCATGACTCGACACAACTAGACCACGGCATATCATACACAAACATGACGAACCCCCAACTGGATTAGTCACAACCAATGGCCTATCAACAATATCCGGTTTCAAACCTAACCGGCCTACAAGATCATCACAAATAAAAGAATGCGACGCTCCAGTATCAAACAACACTCTAACTGGAACACCACAAATGGAAAGAGTACCTTGAACCACCACACTCTTCCCCTTCTCTTCAGCAGTAGGAGCTTTTGAAGACGACGGCACAGCTCCCTAGCATAAGCTTGCACAATCTGCCTGTCCTTCCTCGGCTCTGGACAATTCTTCTTGATATGTCCCAGCTTATCACAGTTATAACACTTCCCCGGCACCTTGGGATTCTTGCAATCTCTGAAGAGATGACCCTTCTGCTGACAGTTGTAGCAGGTCACTTCACCCTTCGGCTTCTTCTGGCCATCCTTACCCTTCTGTTGCTGCTGCTTCCTCTTCTTGTTTCCACCCTGCTGTGGTTTAGACTCTTCCTTGGTCACAGCAACAACAGAACTCTCCCTAGGAAACAAACTCTCATGCCTGAGAGATTTCTCCACAAGCTTCTCAAACGGATCGTCCAAATGATCCATCAACTGTCTCCCAAGATAAGTGTCCAAGCCTGTCACAAACTTCTCATTCTTCTGATAGGGAGAATCAATATACGATCTGGCATATTTGGACAAAGCCTCAAACTCAGAAACATACTCAAGGACCGATCTCCCACCTTGCTTGAGCTCTACAAACTTCTTGAACAAAACAGATTTCTGAGCTGTAGAGATGAACTTAGCTTCAAATCTAGTTTGGAATTGCTCCCAAGTAATCTCCTCCTCCGGAGTATCAATGGTGATAGAATTCCACCAATCCGAAGCTCTCCCTTGAAGTTGCCTTGATGCGAGCTTCCTCTTAGTTGCATCCTCAATTCCCAAGTCACCAAAAATCCTTTGACAAGCATCAATCCATCTCTGCACCTCAATGGTCGATTCCGTTCCCAAGAAAACCTTTCCTCCAAGAGAAGTATAGTCCTTGCAAAGCTTAGCAAAATCCACTGGTCTTGGAGCTTGAACTTGAACTCCCACATCCACTGATGATCCTGAAGCTGGTATTCTCCTCATGATCGAAGTCATCATGGCCTCAAACATAGGAGCATAATCAACAGCTTCCCTAGCAGCACGGCTTTCCCTCGCAGTTTGTCTCTCACTTCGACTCATCCTTAATATCTACAAAAAGGAATGATTTAGAACACCTTAAGAAACAACTGCATAAGGAGTTCAAATCCTTCTAAGCTACTATATTATATATAGTAATCATCCATCAAAATACAATTACGTCTATCATACGTAGTTACGTCAGCGAGCGTTGGCTAAAATCGATTAACCTGGCTCTGATACCAAATGTGACGACCGCCCATGACTCCCGCACCAAATCAAGGAGAAATGTGCGCTGAAGGGCGTGCCAGGCAGCCATGGACGATAGTCAGGGTAAAAATAAAACAGCAAACTCTATCGTACAACTCACAGCGCATGGACAAAATACAATAGAGAAACATAATATAGTGAAGCTCCATAGAACAGGACATCATCATATAAGCATCATAATAGTTTTATACAAACATATGAATCATCCATACATCAAAGCCTCACTACATAACACTCAATCAAATACAGCAGCGGAATATCCAGTACATATAATAAGAAATAATATGCAAAAGCCTCCTGCTCGTCTTCGTTGTCATCAGCGTAAACCTCCATGAACAGCACCCGTCACCTGCTACCTAGTCTGCCCATCCCAACATGGATGAACAGCCCAAGGTAATAAGAGGAGACATAAAACCTTGAGTCAGACAAAGTCTTAGTGAGCGGTAAATCAACTATCAAACATACCAAAGAGTATAAGGGATAAAAAGAATAGGAACCAAACCATCCCACTCCACCTCTTTCTACAGTGATAGCTCCCAGACACACATTAAGGAGAAGCAGGCATAACATAGCAGGCAATTAAAGTAAAGCAATAATCACTCGAGTCAAGGTCGATGTTTTCCAAATACAAACCCCCAAGGGCTAAACCAAGATCAGATAAGCACCCAGAAAACACCGCTCTTGAGACCGAATGATGATACAACCAAACGTCCAAACATCCATGACTCTGGCTATCACTGTTAACCTTGCTTCGAAATCACCGTTAATTGAATGACCGACTCCTTCCTGAGCCATCTATCAAGGGACAATGGTAACCCCGGTTCTAGACATAACTCCGCACGTCATCATGACCCGTGCCTAGGAATTTTTGCAACTACCCAGAGTACTCGACCACCTACCTGTAGTCTTTAGGGTGTCCAGACCACCTACATGTAGTCTTTAGGGCAACCCTTGTACTCTTGCTTTGAGTTTGCTAGAACCTTCAACAACGATGAAATCCAAGCCTTCTAGTCATCCTCCTTGACGACTATTCTCAACCTAGCCCAAACTACCTCTTGAGCCATCCATTATCAATCAACTCGAACTACCCTTCAAGTTATCAACATGCTTGGAGTAATCCTCCTCGATTATACCAAGGTTACATCATATCATGCCTCGCCTCATCTTCATCTTAGCAAAGGCTCATCTTAACATCATGGTTTGCCTCATCGCATCATGGCAAAATTCCATCTCAACATCATCCAATCCATACATACGAGCTTCAACATCCCCTACATATGCCTTAAGCAACTTTCACCATTCAAGAGCCCCTTCCGTAGCTTTTGAATCGTCTTTGACCATACTTGTCCAAATCTATCAACTAGATAACTCATTCACAACAATCAAACAGGGCAAACATTAATCCAAACAAATAAGTAGTCAATCAAGATCTAAATAGGCATTTATAATTAAAATGGCAATTTCGTAAATAAATGAGAAAAGATCTATCATACATGAATCATGGGTTTTTAGCATAGATCTAACGAATATAAATCATGGGTTTTGTCCCTACAACTTGATGAATGAACTTGCAAAAGTAAACATCTTCATAAGTAATGGATCTATACTTAGATCTAAGGAAAAATGCATAAAATTACTATCTACAACCCTCCAACAAACCACCAAACCAATATACTCCTTTGGGTCCGCGTGAGAGATAACCACCACTCACCGAATCACCCAAACACTTCAAAAACTATCAACTTCAGATCTGGACAGCAAGGATTCAAGCTTGATTCGTCGAAATCCCGCTTGAAACGATGAAATCTAGCTTGGTTGGATGAAGATCTTCAACTTTGGCTCTTGGATCTTCGATCTTGGATGGATGTTAGAACTAAATTGAAATGGAGAAAAGGAGATGAAGAAATGTTGTAGTCGAGCTCTCAAAATGGCAGCACTTCGTCGCTTCAAAATCCGGTGCCAAAAAGTGAGCCAAACCCCTCTATTTATAGGCTGAAATCCCCATGAGTCGTCCGCCCCTATGAGTCGTCCACGACTCACGACTCAAGCCACTACGACTCACAACTCAACGCAGCTCAAGGCAAATACGACACAACACACACACACGGCACAGCATGCACACGACTCAACAACCCCTACGACTCATCACCTAGCCTAAGTTCCAACGACTTACGACTCAAGACCCTGCCGACTCAGCTACCCACGACCTAAGCCTTAACCCCTTAAGCCGCTAACCCATGAGTCGGCATCCCTTATGAGTCGGCCAACTACTAAATCGGCGATCTCCTTGGCTCGGCCATGCCTTAAGTCGTCACTCTATGAGTCGGTCAACACCTATGGGTCGGTCTTCTATGAGTCGGCCATCTTCTTAACCCACTAACTCGGCAACTCACTAACTCGGCCAAACCTATAGGTCGCTACCTCTATGAGTCGGTCAGATTCTCAACTCGGTCCACTAGTTAACTCGTTAACGACTCAACACTTAACACACGAGTTAACTTCCTATACGACTCAGGCTAGAGACAACATAAACAACACTAACGACCTGTAAATTCTACGATTTATCGACACGTAAAATACGGGTCGTTACACGTATTATCATGCGTGCACGTGCACACTTGGTCGGAGTCTCTCCGACCATCGCCACTAGTTCCAGCAGGTCGACGATGACCTCATCGTTCAACTTGACCACCCAGATCGAAGTTATCACCCATGAAATCAAAATCTCATTATCAGGCTTCAACCTGAAACCTATCACCGTCAACAGAACCCACTACCACCATCGATTCGGGTCACTGGAATCCATGCAACTTTGACAAGAGCTGCTCCGACGTTCCATGCTCCAATCTGTCTTGGTCCGATCACCTGGATTGTCTTGACGTCGACGAAATTGACCCACCTTCCTCGTCGAACAAAACTATGTGGAAAACCCTAGATTGATGTCGCCCGTTCCTCTCAACCAATAAAAAAATCTTGCACATTTTTCCCTGACTCCCCTACTTGCAATCTATCTCTGACATAGAATTTAATCCATGAATCATCGATGATCACCAGATTTTGATGAAAATAACAATTCCGTTCAACCCTTATTTTCTTACAATTTAATAAATAAAAAATCTTGAAATGATACGCTAAAATCACCATTTTCAAACTCGATCCTGGTTATGTAATCAAATTATAAAATTAAGACATTTGATTTTTCCTGTTTTATCAAAGCTTCACTGTATACTTTGATTTTCCAGAAAATTTACCATTTTATTTTACTTAAATATATTTTCAAAACTTAGATCTTGTTAAACTAAATGCTTCTTGTTCTAAACATTAACAGGAATATAGGATTTGGAGAAAAGACATTACATTTATACTTTGTTTTAAATCCCTGTAGACCAGAGCGGAGCACACCGACATGCATACATATCATATACATAGATGCAGGAATTCATATGCATGCAAGAAAAATTTTAGATCACATATTCGCAGATCATCATATGCAAACCAAAATAGGTTTTAGGAGTTTGGTCACCTGGAATTTGATGTTTGAAGGCAGAGAAGAACAGAGAAATTTTATTTTCTTCTTTTATTTGTTTTTACTTTAGCTTGTTGATGATTGCTCCTGAGCTTTGCTTGATCTTTCCCTGATTACAGGCTTGATGTTGAATCGATTCCAATTTTATAACTTATCCCCAGGTTTTATTTTGATCTGCTTCTCATTGTTAAATTAGCTTGCTTATTAATTGATCTAAAACTGGAATTGCTTGATTAAGTTTGAGATGCTCTGATTCTCGTTGAGTTGCTTCCAGGTTAAACTTTGCTTAGATTCCCAGGTTTTTTATCTTGAAACAAGTTTTGTGATTTTCTTTTAAATTTATTTTGATTTTGTTTTGCTCGTTTTCATTCTTTTTCTTTGATCTCTGTTTTGATTTCTTTTGTTTTCGATCTCATTTTTAGGAAAAGAAGATGGTTGAGAGGTGGAGAAAAAGTTTGAACTGGGTAGATAACCAGGTTTCTTCCTTTTTACATATTTTCCTATAATTCTAGATTAAAAGAAAATTTTATTTGCTACCACTTGTATTATTAATCAACACTTGTTCATACATGTTTTAAGTTATTTACACTTGTGAATGTATGCATCTCGTCATTTAACAAATGTCACTTATGAAGATTTTATGTTTATATCCTTGCTCTAATTTATTTTATAAATCATGTTTTAAACACCTTATGCTATTATAACTTATTACATATGAATTTTATTTATATATCTTTTATTTATGTTTTAAAATGTTTTTAAACCCTTGTTTGAATTATTTATATTTTATATCTTAACATATGTAAATGTTTTACATTTTAAATTCATGAACATACAAACTATATTTATTCATTTTAAGAGAAAGTATATTTTAAATCTCTTTATCAAATCTTATCTAAATTTTAAACTTAAATTTTAATACTTATTTTAATAACTATAAATAATTGCTAGTGTTAAAATGTTCAATTTAACTTAAATTATCTTTTAGAAAATTATTATACTAATTTCAAGATATAACTTCCAAATCAAAATTTTATTTATAATCCAATTCTATTTAAAATATTTAATTTAGAGTTTCAAAATTTTAAAATTTTAAAATAAATAAGGATATATCTTATTAAATTTGAAAAATTCAAATAAATCCACAATTTAATCCTAAATTTATATAAACTATCAATTTAAATTTGACTCAATAATCGGGATCGTTACACTCAACACATAAAATACTTTCGCAAGATCATTTAACTTATGAATGTAAACATATGTATAACATCTTCGAATGGAATATAAATAAAATATGATTGGAAATCAATACTTATTTTGACGTAAATATTATATACTTTGTTCAATATATATATAATACTATTACAAAATAAATATATACATGCAGACATGAAAACTGAGCCAAAGAAAATATGTGTGCAAAGTATATGTGTATATATATATATATATATATAAATCAAAATATCCATATATATTATCATTTTTTAAACAATATTTAATATCAAAATGAAATTTATAATATCACATAAGTCGACAGATTATACATATAACCAAAACAATCTGTCATACATATTTTAAAATATCACTTTGTATTATATCTGAAACCAATCAGACATATATATTCACTAAATAGTACCGACATAATCAATATACCTACAAACACCTACATATTGTATATGAAGAAGTTTATATAAAACGTATATAAGTTATAATATATATATAGAAAAGCAACAATATATTTGTTAACCAAATCATATTTAACCGAATACTCACAAACAATATACATAAAATAAATATTACCTACATAAAAGAACAAAGTGGAAGCTCGAGGGGAAGGCACGATCGAGTGAGGCTTCAGCCTTGAGTGACTTGGTGGCTTTGACACTCATGAAACTTGATGGTGGGCGAGATGGGATAAGGCGGGATGGTTGGTGCTGGTTGTGGTGTCGTGTACAGGCAAGGTGGTTGCAAAGGGGTAGGCCAAGCATGTATCGGAGGATGGGATGTGGAAGCTTGGGCTACGCATGGCTCTCGAAAGAGGAGAAATGGAATGGAGGCAAGGCTATTGGGTGGTTGCGTGTGGCTACAAGGTTGGAGGTAGAGAAGTGCGGGCTCACGGTGGATCGGTTTTAAGGGGATGGTTGATTTAGGCTTGCGTGAAGGAGTGATTCGGCAACAAACATATAGAGCAGGAGAAAGAAAAAAAATAAGCATCATGATAATGAATTATTTCTCAAATGAACAGGAAGATGAAGAGAGAAATAGGAAAAGCAGTGCGTATCACGGTATAAAGTGAGATAGGACAACAAAAGGTCAGAGCATTGGAATTTTGAAATTAATAAAAGCATATGGCTATTAGGATTTCTACGGTGGAAAATGGAAAGACATCAAAAAACAAAAAGGTTCAAACTCGTAACCGATAAACTATCCTTTTCACAAATTCCATGTGTACCGGACTTCAAAACATAGAATTGAATATACCATATAAACCAACACAACGAGACGATCAAAACAGTATACAGTTATCAGTGGTACGATTATCCAATCAAAAGTCGATAATCGGTACCGAAAATGTTGCTAATTTAGCGGAAATAAGATAAACGGAGCAATAGCAGTCCAAATTTAGAGAAACGAAATATGAAGTCTTACTCAGAAGATGGTTTACAAATTTATTATATAAAAATATTTAGGTTTGGAAAATATTTTATTATCATCTAATATTAACTGGTTTGAATTGAAATAAAATTACACAATAAAATAAACTTTCATATTATCCGAAGAAAATTTACCATTTGTTATGTTTAAGTAGACATATTCCAAATATTAAATTTTCAATTCAAAATTTTATTATTTAAAATTTCATAAAAATTCAATTAATTAAATAAATAAAACCACTAAAATGTATGGGTCTTTACAAAGCCCAAGATTAAAAAAACATTGCTTTCAAAGCCAAATAAGAAGATTTGGATTCAGATGAAGATGACATTGCATTGATTGCAAAGAATTTCAAAAAATTCAGAAAGAATAAAAAGTTTGGAAACAACAGGAGAAAAAATTCCAGTAAACCGACAATTTTGAATCTCAAGTGTGATGAATGTCATAAGAAGGTCACATGAAGAAAGACCGTCCCAATAGAAAGAAAGAAGATTCAAGAATAAGAAGGACAAGTACAAAAAGAAGCAAGCGTTTTCTATTACATGGGATGATTCAGAATCGTCTTCATCATCACATAGTAACACATACAATGATTCTGAACAAGCCAACGTCTGCTTTATGGCCTCAACTAACGATGTAAATGATTTAACTTTTGATGATTTATTTGTTATAAATTCAGAATTGTTAGATAAACCCAAAGAAGTTAAAATTAAGTATAAAGATGCACTAGAAAAACTAAACAAAACTGAAATAGAAGTTGATATGCTAAGAGATGAAAAGAAAATCCTAAAAGAAGAATTTATTAATACACAAGAATCTTTGTCTAATGTTTCTTCTCAACTCCCTATGCTATCAAATGAAGTAGAAGTAAAAAAAGATAATAATATGACATTAGCTTTATAAAATCATGATTTAAAATCAAATGTCAAAATTCTTGAATTGAAAAATACAAGTCCCAAAACTGAGTTAGATAATATCACTCATAATGTAACTAATTTTAATAAAGGAAGAGAAAACCTTTCTAAAATTATTAGTAATTCTCAAACTACCACTGATAAAAATGGACTATGATATAAAAATTCTTCGAAAACTATTTGAAAGAAGAATAGTATATCATGTAAAAATTTCAATTTTCATAATAATTGTGTAAAAGCAAAACCAAAGCAAAAGGTTGTTACTCAAAGAAAGAAATTGGTAAAACAAATACTATAAAAATTTGGGTACCGAAAACTAATAATAATTTAATCAGAAACAAGTAAATAAAATCTTTTATAACTTCAGTTCATAAAAATAAAGATTTTACTTATAAAGGGAAATATAAACCTTCTTGGGTTTGGCTTCCCAAGACCTAACTATTAGGACCCTAATAAAAGATGGGTGCCAACGTCATTCATATATTTTTTCCAGGTACTGACTAAGAAAAGAAGAAAGTGGATACTAGACAGTGGTTGCTCAAAACATATGACAAGAAATAAAGATATGCTGACCAACATTATCCACTCGGATGGAGGATCTGTCACGTTTGGAGATAATTCCAAAATGCTATATCATCTGCAAAGGCAATGTTAGTAATGATGGTGCATGTAACTTACCTATTAATAAAAATGTTTTATTAGTTAAAAGTTTAAAACATGACTTACTAAGTATAAATCAGCTACGTGACAAAGATTTTAATATAGCTTTTTCAGAGAATAAATGCAACATTTTTGATCAAAATAATAATCTTATATTTGAAGGAACTAGAGAAAGAAATATTTATATATTAAATATAAAAGTCAATCATAATACAAATATGTGTCTAGTTGCCGAAGATAATGATCCTTGGTTATGGCACAAAAGATTTTTCACATGAATTTTAAAGCTATAAACAAATTATGTAAGAATAATTTAGTTTAAGGTTTACCAAAAATGAATTTTAAAGTAAAAAATATTTGCGATGCTTGTCAATTAGAAAAATTAACAAAATCTTCTTTTAAATTAAAGAAAATGATTTCTTCATTACAACCACTTGAGTTGTTACATTTGGATCTTTTTGGACAAACTCAACTTCAATCTATAAACTATTACCCGGTCGATTGACCATGTAACAAGAGGCTAGGCCTAGATACACCGGTCGGCACAGGCCTCGTTTGGCACACCTCCCCTCGTTCGACATAGAGCCTCGTTCGGCATGATGCCTCGTTCGGCATGGAAGGGTCGCTCGATATCAATGCCTCGCTCAAAATGGAAGGTTCGTTCGGCATGAAGCCTCGTTCAGCATGAAGCCTCGTTCAGCATGAAGCCTCGCTCGGCATAAGTGAGTCGTTTGGCATCTTCCCTCCTTCGGCACAAAGCCTCGTTCGACGAAGCCTTGTTTGGCGTGGAGCCTTGCTCGGCACGAGGCATCGCCCAGCATAAGTGAGTCGTTCGGCATGATGCCTCGTTCGGCATGGAAGGGTCGATCGACATCAATGCCTCGCTCGGCATGGAAGGGTCGTTCGGCATGAAGCCTCGTTCGTGAAGCCTCGCTCGGCACGAAGCCTCGCTCGGCATGAGGCCTCGCTAGGCATAAGTGAGTCGTTTGTCATGATGCCTCGTTCGGCATGATGCCTTGTCGGCATGAAAGGGTCTCCCGGCATCAATGCCTCGCTCGGCATGGAAGGGTCGTTCGGCATGAATCCTCATTCGACATGAATCCTCGCTCGGCATAAGTGAGTCGTTCGGCATCTTCCCTCGTTCGGCACGAAGCCTCGTTCGGCATGGAGCCTTGCTCGGCACGAGGCCTCGCTCGGCATAAGTGAGTCGTTCAGCATCTCCCCTCGACCGGCATAAAGTCTCATTCGGTACAGGTCTCGTTCGGCCTACACTCTTCACTCAGCGCAATGCCCCGTTCGACTTACAAGTGCCGTTCGGCATGCCTTCCTTGCTCGGCATACGAATGCCGTTCGGCCTAGATGTATGGTCCGACAATTTCCATTCAACATCTATGGCTCAGCGCGCGGAAGTTGCTTACCATGGGCCGAGGTGCCTTATTCCTAGGCCCATGAGAGAAGTCCAACCCGTCTTCGTCTATAAATAAAAGGGCAGGGGCACAGTGAAATGAACCTTTTTTCGAGAACACTGGGGAGACTCTGCTGCATTCAAGACTTATCCTATTTTACTTAGCACTTGTATTCAAGTCATTATAGCACGAATTGCATCTGTATTCAATCATTTGTGAAAGCAATAAAGATCAAAACTCAAAGTGGACGCAGGCAGTTACGCTGAACCACTATAAATCCGGTGTTCTTATTTTTACATTTAATTTAGCATACAATTCTCTGTTTTAATTTACTTTCTTCATTTATCTCTCCACAAAATCTTTCTCAAGGGTGTTAGTGACCAATTCTGGTGATAACATTTTGGTGCTTTCACTGAGAACCGAATTCTCATGCCACTAGGATCTGCTTTGTAGCTATGAATAAATCCCTCGAAGGAGATCCAAGTCATTCACAAAACGTCCGTTGAATCTACTCAGAGTTTCTATCAACAACTCTACTATGGAAAGACCACGTACCATATCAGCCTCTCATAACGCGGACATCAACGAGACTGCTAGCGTACAACAAATAGGACCTAGCAATGAGCAAGTTAATCCTAGCACAGGGACTGCCGGAGCTCATTGCCAGATGGAAGTTGTTACTAGGACGAAGTTCAACGATCTGATGAGAGAACTCATGGAAAGCAGGAGACAACTTGCTAAGCAGATTCAAGATAACGCTAACCTCATGACTCGGCTTACTCAACAACAGCATTAGAATGCTGGAGGTAGCCTCGTTCCTTATTCTTCATCTGATAGTTCGACCTCATCCGACGAACCTCACAGGCGTAGACACCGCAAGACTGAAATTACATAAACAGGTGCTGCTGATCGATCAATTAGGGATCACTTACATCTTGGAGACCAAACCCAATGTAACATCCGCCTTTTCGTACGCTTTAAATCACACACATGCCAATTCAAACCATACGGAAGGGCGGATTGTTATGGGGTAAATAAGAAAAAGTAGAGAAAGAAAAAACTAAAATAGAATCTTGCAGCGGAACGATAAAATATAATAATCAAATATACAGTTCAGGAAGCTGTTTTATAAACATTTGATTATATTTACACAATACAGATCATAGTTGCACATACCAGTGAATGTTAATCAATGCAGCGGAATACAGTATGTAGTGGAACAATATAATATATATACTAATAATAATAATGAAATCTTCGTCTTCGTCCTCCAGAAATAAAGTCTTCGATTCCTGAAATGCTCGGACAGACCCGAGCGAATTGAAAAGACAAAACACTCGAGTCAGAACTAAAATATCTTATGTGAGTTAAATCAACAGAGATAAATATGAGTGCAGTAACTTAAGAGATGCTCGGGATTCACATCTCCTAAGGATCCGTTAAACTATTTACTATGTAGTAATATTTTGCTATTATAATAGTGTCTATTAGTAAAATAAACTTACTTTTAAATAGCGTTAAGGCTTTACATTTTCCTCCTTAACACATAATAATGCCAATAGTCTATACAGTACCGTAATACCTCCTGATCGGGAGGCCACCAGAGGATACTACATAGGTACGACACAAATAGAACTCGTACAAGGTGCGATAGGGTAGGTGACACGGCACAACTAGGCAATGCCAGGATAGATATACCAATTACGCATTCGGGCCGGTGGTAACGCGTAGCAGCTACTACCGTCCACCTCGAACAACACCCCCAAAAATCAAAAATCAAAAGTGGCCACTGAATCAAATCCAAATGTCAGAGTATAATATCGAAGGAGTGCGTCTGATCAGAGGAATGACCTCATTGGCCCGAGAATCGCTCCTGTTTTAGCCACCTTATGCCAACTCACGGGAGTCGGGTCCACGTATTTACCTCAAAGGAAACGTCGCCACCATCCAACTTCATTCTGGAATCTCCACCGCGTACACGGTTGTTAAAGTGGTTTGCGGAGTTGGCAGAGAGTATGACAACTTTCGATCCCGGTCTCTTCAACAACCAAACGTTATTATAACACCACGGTCTCTTCAAAATAGTTTATACTTTAAAACCAGAATATAATTTCCATTTCAAAACCATATAAATACGATATCATTTTTATTTTAAGACCCAAATCAATCTGATACAATTTTATTTCAAATATATCCTTTTTCAAGAAATCATAGCACTTTCAAATCTATATACCTTGAAATCTATAGTTTTGAAACATAACTTAATATACTTCAATGGTTTACATATTAAATTACTTTATATAATAAAAAAACTTCTTTAATTTTTCAATTAAATCTCAAATACCGATTTGAACCTCTCAATAAACCATTTCAATTCATATATTTCAAAGCTTTAAATATTCCACCATTTCAAAACAAATTCTTTGATAATTCCATATATATCAATTTCAATTACTATTATTTAGGTTTGAAATGTTTACTTAATAAATCAAATATCATTTAAGCAACGCCTTTAAACTTCAAATAACAGGATATACTTTCTATTTAAATTAACTTGATAATATTCATTTAAAGTGATTGATATTCATTTGAATCCTCTAAACCAAAGTCAAATTATACAAATCATACCTTTTAATATCTCAGATTTATTTAAATTTCAAATCAATTTTTATTCGAGGATAATTCTTAAAACACTTTAATTCAGATCAATTCATATTTCTCTCCCAGCCTTCATTATTTAAGTCATTTTACTCTACACATAAAATATAAATAAATACTTCACTGTATCATATCTTAATAAAATCAACTTTTATTATTAAACTTCTTTTATACTTAAAACCAATTTTATACATAGCTTAAAACCAAGAAATTAATTATATATATAAATATAACATTTATGATTATCCGAATCAATATCTCATAAATCATATTTTTCTTTACAAAACCATAGAAATCCTTTCAAAATATATTTTTTATACATACCACGGTGCCTGTATATAATTTTCTATCCTATGGTCAAGTGATATGGATATTTATCATTTCAATCCGTAATTTAAAATAAAAATTACGGTTTTATATCATTTCAAACCGCAATCCCGAATGAAATGAAAATGCATAATAACTTGCAGTTTATAACAATATAAAATACAACATCCATTCATCCAATATCAACCATCAACCATTTATCAAAATCATCATCCAATTCAAACAATAGCATCAATATAGAACGGATAATAAACAACAGGTATTAAAAAGCCATTTATATTCAATAATAAATTAAATAACTGTTCAACTGGCAGTTTATATGCAATGAATAATTAATTAACAATTCAACTGGCAGTTTAAATGCAATGAATGAGTTAAATAGCAATTTAATTTAAATGAAATTAACCGAGATGATGATTAAAAATATGCCAAACAACCATAATTAAATTTTAAATCACATCTTATATCAATTTAACAAACATAAGAAATTTTAGAAGTTGTGAGTGGGTTAAAACACTCACCTTTTGAATTTAAATCCAATTTAAACCCAAAAATTGGACAGTCTCAGAATCCATCCAAACCAGCGCCAAAATGTCCGGAATTTTATTACGATCCTAACAAAAAAATCACGCGTGAAACGGAGTTCGTATGTAAAAGTTATTCGATTTAAATCATTTGAAACAAAATTTATTAAAACAAAACAAAACAAACAAAACTTACCTAACAAAATATGCCACGTCATCAATCTCCCCCAATTACACGCATAGGAAAAATCAATAACGCACGCACATGAGCAGAACGCGTTCAAAACCCTAGCCTGGACACCCCTCTCGCATGCCATCAAATGAAACACGATGCCACCCTCGCCTTTCACGCCGACGTCGGCCAACGTGCCCTTGCCCCACGCGACTGAGTCGCGAGTTCCGATAACACCCAAAACTTTACAGCCGCCGCCACCATTCCAGCTCCAAATCGAAATTTACAGGCGATCAAACCATTAAAACTCTAAACGAACCCCGCCGATGGACTGCGCGCGATCCTCTCTATTATGCTGTATCAACGAATCGAAGATCCGTTGCAGTTGATTACAACGAAATGAAAGGCCGAGATTTGTTCTTCAATTTGTGGAAAAACAGTGGTTCAAATCGAAAAATGAATTTCAGAATTGAGATGCGCTCTTCAAGAGCTTCGAATCTATATAAAATTTGCTATGGTTTGAGGTGATTGAATTTTTGGCTTTGGATTTGATTTGGATTTGTAATTGAGAAATTAGGGTTTTGCAGCCATTGGAAAGAGGAGCTAACAGACGTACAGAAATGAGGAATAGAGGTACGTTAGGGTTTATAGCAGGATATATATAGAGAAAGTTGAAATAGAATAGATGGATCGGGTTTATAAACGCGCTGAACGATGAATGGCCCGAAAAGCCCGTTTTGACTCCGGAACGAAATTGGGTCAACACATATATCAAAATAGATGTTTTAAAATATTTTAAACGCAATGGAAAAGGTTTCAAGTCCAACTTCCATCGTATGAAGAAGTTATGCTAAAATCAATATTTTTCAAATTGATTTCAATTTTATTGATTTCAAGGCGTTTCACATTCGTACAATCAAATGACAAGTCCGATCGCTACAAAACTTGAAACCCTACAATAATTCACCGTTACGGATCCGATGAAACTGGTTTCATCGAAATCCGAGTCAGTGGCCAAAATGGCTATTTTTACATTAATTAAATAATTTAATATTAAATTTATTTAAATCAAGCTTCGGTTAAATTTTAAATAAATCACAATTTCTCTCAATTCAAATTGCTTGGACATTTTCCATAAATTAGAGAAAATTCTTGACATCAGTTCAAAGTTAATCAATTTACCAATTTAGTGTTAGCTTCAATTTCCACAGATTCAGTAATTATAATTTAATTTCAAATAATCCATATTCTTAACCCATCTAGTTATGCAACTGATTTCATTTCACGATAAAATTATCATGGTTTATACCATAGTGCATTAATATCCTTATTTTATCTTAATTTCAAATAATGTAGTAATTAATTTCATTCACAATAAATTCAATTAATTATAATTTATTTCAATAAATAAACTTGATTTAACTCCAAATCCTTTTTATCTAATCAATAATTATTCAATAAACAAAGGTAACCTTTGTTAAGTTCAATTTTTCATCTTTCTTTTATATCGATCACTACACTATGCATAAATTTACAATTCCAATTATTCCATAATTACATTTACACCTGCCGTTATTATATTAATAATCGCTAAAGTAACGTTTATTATCAACTATAAATATTATAATTACTTATCCGACATTGATTTTATAAATTTACAATTTATTACGTATTCTTCATCAGTTAACATAATTTTGAATTCATTTCCCAATTTACTAATTTCAATCAATCCTAACTTTGCAATCTATTTCAATTAATAGGGTGTGCACTAATTTAGTTATTTCATTAATTCTTATTAATATAACATTAAGGTTCCTTTACTCTAATTGATTTCCAATCAACGTACTACTTAATTTCCCCCAATTGAAAACTTACTTCCAAATTTTAGTTAACAAAGTAAATAAATAACATATATAGATTGTTACCTATTTCCCTTTTACTTGCATTTATAAGTTTATCACTCAACAACACAGGTTAAAATTCCATATATACACAAATTTTAATTAATTGTCATTATCACTGTATTATTTCATTAATTAATAAATACTTACATTAACACTATTTCACTTATTTTGGTCGTTATTCCAAGCATAGGTCGCAAGTTTTCATTTCTTTATATTATCCTATGGAGACAATATACATTTCAATACTTTATTACATTTATTGAGATTTATTTTCCAAATTTACTAGATACCACAAATTATGACCTTACAGTTATTTCAATTAATTAGGGTTGCGCTAAATTAATTTATTTGTTAGCTTACATTACATAATTTCATAAATTTACAATTAGTAACAAATAAATCAATATATTATTTCACACATTAATACACTGATTGCATTTGTTAATACTATATTTCATTCAATTATAATTCATTTTCACAATAAATTTATTTACTTGGCTTCATACCTTTATTGCATCAGTTACTACCTTATAAATAAATCTATGTTCCTATTTAATTTACCTTCACACTTGTTTTACTCAAATTCCCGTTATTGTAAACCTTTATTTGTTCATTAAAATTTAATTTAAAATTCCAATTCAATCAACAATTTCAATATGCAACTTATAATAATTGTTTACAAGTATGAATGGAATTAACTTTAAATTTCAAATATTATCTAAATTTACATTAACATAATAATTAATTAACTTTAATGAATGTTATTCCTCGATTTATTAAATGCAATCAAATTTGACCTTACATATTTCAATATTCCTATCTTAATCTTAATTCCAATTCACTATAGTATCAAATTTAATTTCCTGCAATAAACTCGTTTATACCAATAAATTAGTTTACAATAAATAGGATTGATTCAATTCAACCTTTTTAATTAAGTCTATATTAATTAATATAATATTTCATAGGTTAATTCTTAACAATTACTTCATTATAAATTATAAAATTTTATTTCTTTATAAATTTGATTCCAAAATCTTTTTAATATGACAAATTTAATTAGCGAAATTTACGGGTCGTTACACCCAAGCTGGAACACGTGTGGAAACAGGACGCCCGGCTAACCAAGACCCTAATGAAGCTGGTCCCCAAGATACACGTTTAGCAGATCGCCAACAGAGGAGACACCAACCCGAGCGGTCCCGAAGAACAGAGTCCAACCTTCCATCCTCCATACAAACCCCGGACTTATCGGTTATGGTCAGACAGTTGATGAGAGAAAATCAAGGCTTGACCAATGAAGAATGGGATATCCAGAAGTCGTACTCCTGTCACAGATACTATTCTACAGGCCGAGTACCCCAGGAAGTTTAGCATGCCAACTATCCATGCCTACAAAGGAAAGACCGATCCCAGACAGCATGTAATGAGGTATAAATGGATGATGGATTCGGCTAGAGCAAATGACACGACCAAGTGTAGATGCTTCCCAATTACTTTATTCGGAATCGCCACCATGTGGTTCACTTGACTTCCCCTACGGTCTATACTAGCTTTGACGAATTGGCGACGAAATTTGTAGAATAGTTCAGGATACACGCCACTCGTCCTTAGGACGTGATGTCCATATCTAGTGTAATCCAGGCTCCGGGGGAGTCATTGAAAGAGTACTTACAGAGATTTCACGTTGCGGCTACTGAAGTGCGCAATCCTAACGACCATGCAATTCTGACGGCGGTAATGCGAGGAATGGATCCAGACTCAGAGTTTGGAGATTGGTTGGCAGGAAAGCCTCCAACTACACCGGAGCGCTTTTATTCAAAGGCGCATCAATTCATAATAAGAGAGGAAGCTAGATGGATGAGGAAAGATAAGGCACCAGGGCCTATTCAGGAAACTGTGAAAAGTAACATCGCTGTAAAACAGTCCAGTGACAATTCAGGGAAGGTTCAAGTCAATGTCCAGAACAAGCCCGAGCAATCTAAAGTCTAGAGGAGGAAATCCCAGAAAGAAAAGGAAAATAGGAAAATGAAAGTCAAGAATTCCCACTTACAACGAATACACTCCTTTGAATGCATCTCTGGAGAATATTTACTTATCAACTTGTGATACTTTCCAATAGAGAAAGCGGCGTCCAAAGGAGTCAACAGTGGAGCAAAAATGGACTGGGAAGTACTGCCGCTTCCATGAGACTTACGGGCATAATACAGAGGAGTGTAGACACCTTCATGATGCCATAGAAAAGTTGATTAGACGGAAAAAAATTGTAGGAGTTCATCAAGAACCTGTAGGAAGGTAGGCAAGGAACATCGGACCTCGGACGCGAGCCAGCCCCACGCTATCCAGAGGAACCTTCCCGAACCATAGGAAGACTGGTCATAAACACTATAGTCGGTGGACCTCATCCTGCAGACAAGAACTAGCAGAAAATGGAGCGGTATGTAACTCCTTAAGGAACGTAGATTATGAGTGTTATTCAAATGTGGAGGATAGGTCCCCTGCTAAGCAGCAATGCATGATGACAGACGATAGTGTTTAGGAGCCGAGATGCTAACAAGGTGGAGGCTCCTGCCGTTGACCCGATGGTCATATTTGTGATGATCGGACCAGCATATGTGAAGAGAATTTAATTGATTGTGGAAGTTCCGTTAACATCATCTTCAAAAAGGCATATGACCAAATGAAGATGGAGACAAAGGATTTGAAACCTTCTAAAGCCCGAATCCATGGCTTTAATGGTGCAACGACTGATGCAGTAGGATATGTTGAATTGCCATTTGAACTGGGACAAGGTGAGCGCAGAAGGGTGTGAATCCTACCTTTCATAGTGTTGGATGTTGATTCTCCATATAATGTGTTTCTAAGTCAGCGGGCCCTGGCGGAGTTCGGGGCAGCTTTGGCCCCATGGTGTTTGACTTTGAAATTCCCAACAGACAAAGGAGTTAGTGTGGTGCATGGCGATCAGGTGACCGGTCGCGCATGTTATGTGGCTGAGATGAGAGAGGCCCAGTGGAGAGAGAAAGGAAAGGTTGCAGACAGCTCCATCCACATCTGGAATACTGACGATTGACAAGTAGTGCCCGAGCCCTGGCTCGGGCAACATTCTTGGACCTACAGAGACATAGATCCGAGGGATGATGATGGGGAACCCAGGGAAGCAAAACAGCATCGGTTGAACTAACAATTAACATTCCAGTCAGCTAAGATGATCCATCACGAGTACTCAAGATTGGATCACAACTCAACCCTCAGTGGCTGAGGATCTCACTAATTTCCTTCAAGAGAATATGGATTTTTCACTTGGACACATTCTGATATGTGCGGGATTTCTCCCGCTATTGCGAGTCATATGTTTAACATAGACCCGAAGTGTGTTTCTGTAAAACAGAAAAGGAGAGGCATGGACTCGAAGAGGTCTGTGGCTCTTAGAGAGGAGGTGGACAAACTCAAAGCCAATGGGTTCATCCGCGACGCCCTCTACCCTGAATGGGTGTCTAACCCTGTGCTAGTAAGGAAGGCAAATGGGAAGTGGAGAACTTACGTAGAATACTTTAATTTAAACTAAGCATGCCTGAAGGATAGTTTCACTTTACCCAGAATCGACCAGGTGGTCGACTCAACAGCCGGACACGAGTTACTATCATTTATGGGTGCGTACTCGGGATATAATCAGATCCCAATGCACATTCCAGACTAATAACACACCAGTTTTATCACAGAAGTTGGGCTATATTGCTATGTAGTGATGCCTTTCGAATTCAAAAACGCGGGAGCGACTTATCAGCGTCTGGTGAATCGAATGTTTAAAGACCAGATTGGTAGAACAATGGAAGTCTATGTGGATGACGTGCTTGTGAAGTCACGGCAGTCAAACGACCACATACGAGACCTGGCGGAGATGTTTGATATACTTAGACATTATGGAATGAAAATCAATCCTTTGAAGTGTTACTTTGGCGCTGCGTCAAGGAAGTTTTTTGGTTTCATTGTAAATGCGTGGGGAATCGAAGCTAACCCAGAGAGAAGATTCAAGCTATTCGAGACATACAAGTGCCTAGAACTATAAAGCAGATACAAAGCTTGAATGGAAAGGTGGCCACGCTGAGTCGATTCATATCCAGAGCCACAAATAAGTGTATTCCTTTCTTCAATGTAAAAAAGGAAGGAAAGAGAATTTTCGAGTGGACATCTGACTGTGAGGAAGCGTTCCGAGCTCTGATAAGGCATTTAGAAAGTCCAACAGCGCTATCGAAACCGGTATACCATGAGATGTTGTACGTGTACTTGGCTGTATCCTAACATGTTATCAGTACGGCTTTGGTTCGCGAGGAGGACCGAGTTTAAAAGCCAGTGTACTATGTTAATAAACATTTAATGGGGGCTAAAAGAAATTATCCTAAGGTTGAGAAACTAGCCTGTTGCTTGGTTATTGTATCACGCAAGCTCCGGCCATACTTTTAGGCACACTCAACTAGTGTTTATACCGACCAACCCTTGCGACAGGTACTCCATTGACCGAAAATCTCTATAAGGATGTTAAATTGGAATATCGAGTTGAGTCAATTCGATATTACCTACCTGCCACGAAGGGCCATACAAGGGCAAGCGCTAGCATACTTCATTGCTGAATTCACCGTATCAGACGAACCAAACGGTCACAATGTCAAACCTCCCGTTCGATGGAAGATGTACACCGACGGGGCATCTAATGACCGTGGCTTGGGAGATGGCATAGTTCTTGTGACTCCCAAAACCGATCAATTTGTTACGCTTTGAAGCTCGAATTCCCAGCAACAAATAACGAGGCCGAGTATGAAGCATTGATTACTGTTTGAAACTCATCAGAGAACTGGGGGTAAAATCGATAAAAATCTTTTGTGACTCGCAATTGGTGGTATACCAGGTGCGAGGGGGCCATTAAGTAAAGGAATAGAGATTTGCCCTGTACCTTGCATAAGTTCAAGAGCTGCTAGCAAATCAAGAATATTATGATATTTCGCATGTCCATCGTGAACAAAACAGAGAAGCCAATTCATTGGCAAAATTTGCAGGTACTGGTGATGCACAGCAGATGGGATTAGTTCCCGTCGAAACCTTACATGCTTTGAGTATAAATATGATGGAGATAGATTTCGTGTTAGAAACTGAAATCAAGAAGGAATCATGGATGACCCCATTCAAGCAGTACTTTCTACACGAGATCTTGCCTGAAAGAAAGGGCGAAAGATGACAAGTTATTCGTAAGGTTTCACGGTATATAATGCAGGACGGAATTATGTATCAAAGGGGATTCTCGGCCCCCTTACTACGATGCATTGCCCATAATGATATAAAATGAGTCCTGAAGTTCATGAAGGAGAATGTGGTGACCATACTGGGGGGTAGATGTTGGCAATGAAGATCCTCCGCTATGGATATTATTAGCTAACTGTAAATCGAGATGTTGCAGACTACATAAGAAGATGTGACAAATGCCAGAAGTATGCAAAAATACTGAGAGCTCCGTCGACGGAACTCACACAAATGGTTAGTCCTTTGCCGTTCACAATGTGGGGATCGATATAATCGGTTCTCTACCCATATCAAAAGGTGGTGCGAAATACACGATAGTCGCAGTCGATTACTTTACTAAGTGGGCAGAAGTAGAGCCCTTAGCCAAGATCACCACCAAGAAGGTCATTAATTTCGTTGTACTAAACATTATATGTCATTTTGGCCTTCCACGGACTATCATTACAGACAACGAAACTCAACTCGAAAGCAAAGAGTTCAAATAATTTTGTCAAAAGTATGGCATTGAAAAAAGGTTTGCAGCAGTTGCTCATCCAAAAGCCAATGGACAAGTGGAAGCCATGAACAAAATAATCAAGTCCATATTGAAAAAGCATTTGGAAAAGGCTAGAGGCATGTAGGTGGATGAACTTCCAATAGCACTTTGGGCCCATAGAACCACCCACACGTCCGCGATTGGCCTCACTCCATTCGTATTGGCATATGGCACGGAAGTTGTTATACCCATAGAACTTGAAGTTCAGTCACATCAGGTAACTCATTACGACCCCAAGACTAATCGAGATCTTTTTCCGGAATCACTGGACTTCATTGATGAAAAAAGTGATGAAGCTGATTTAAGAGTGGCCGCATATAGAAACCAAGTCGCTCAAGTCCGGCCAAGAGTCTTTGATGTGGGCGACCTCATTTTAAAATGAGTTTTTCCGGTCCCTTCGCATCTGAATCCCACATGGGAAGGTCCATACGTCATTGAACGGAGGCTTGGAGAAGGAACTTTCAAGCTAGCAACCGTTGATAGCGCGACACTCCCCCAAGCATGGAATAGCGAGCATCTGCGGTATTATTATACTTGGTCTCTTCATTTTCTATCTTTGTTACGATTATTTTCGGTATGTTTTTATTTGGTTAATTCTTAGTTTTCAGCATGTAACAAGACAATTTAGCTTGTTTTCATTAATAAAGGCTTGAAGCAATCTTTTCCATGAATTATTGATGTTTTCGTGTACAATAATTCTATGGCAAAAAACTAGAGTTATATTATTCTGTCTTATGTACGAATGTGCATAAACGACTCAAAATCTCCAAGTCCCCTGAGTGCGGACTGGAGTACTCTGAGTCCCTAGAGAGCGGACTAGAGTATAAACGACTTGAAATCTCCAAGTCCCCAGAGTGTGGACTGGAGTACTCTGAGTCTCCTGAGTGCGGACTAGAGTATAAACGATTTAAAATCTCCAAGTCTGTGGAGTGCGGACTAGAGTACTTTGAGTCCCTTGAGTGCGGACTATAGTATAAACGACTTAAAATATCCAAGTCCCCAGAGTGCGGACTGCAGTACTCTGAGTCCCATGAGTGTGGACTAGAGTATAAATGACTTAAAATCTCCAAGTCCCCAGAGTGTGGACTGGAGTATCTGAGTCCCCTGAGTGCGGACTAGAGTATAAACGACTTAAAATCTCCAAGTCCCCAGAGTGCGGACTGGAGTACTCTGAGTCCCCTAAGTGTAGACTAGAGTATAAACGACTTAAAATCTCCAAGTCCCCAAAGTGCGGACTGGAGTACTCTTAGTCCCCCGAGTGCGGACTCGAGTATAAACGACTTATCTCCAAGTCCTCAGAGTGCGGACTAGATTATAAACGACATAAAATTTCCAAGTCCACTGAGTGCGGACTAGAGTACATCAAGTCCCCTGAGTGCGGACCAAAAATATTCTAAGTACCTACAGCATAAAACAGAGTACTTACGATTTCCAAAAAATCTCCAAGTAATACGAAAATGAATTAGGTATTTACATAACTCGCAAGAGCTTGGGTTTCGACCACGGTTATACAGTAAGCTGAACAACAAAAGTCATTTGAAAGATAAAGAAGCTAAACTTTATTTATCAATCCAAAATGAGGTCCTACTACAACTCCTCCAAAACTCGGAGTCAAAAGTCTATCTACATTGACTATGAAAATAAATAAAAAATAATTACATAATCTAAGCCAACTCCCATTTAACGAGTTTAAGAGCCGCTTCCTTGGTTTCTTTGGTTTCTTTTTCTCCTTCATTTTCTCAGACGACTCCTCCCCCATGCATTTTCGCTTGGACGCTTTGCTTGATGAGGAAGTAACATTCGATGAGGAACGAGGGATTTCTAGTGGCCTAGACCCACCAGGAAGGATGACCTTCAAAGGCATGTTCAAAGGATCATCTAGATCCATAACACGGGGCTCGACTTTGATTTCAGCTTTCTTTTTCTTCTCCTCCGCGAGTTGCTCCTTCATGCCCATTTTTGAAGCGTCTTCAAAGGCGCATGTAATCTCAATTTCATAACTTTCTTCGACGGGAGACGAAGTCTCGGACTTGTCCTCGTCAAGCGCCTCAATCACTTAAGCATCAGGGTCGGGAGTCTCTCCCGCTTGAATTTCCTCGCTCTCCTTCTTCTCCTTGGTGTCATCGCTCCTCGGAGTGGGGTCGGGGTCAGAGAGGCCTACGCAAAACCACAAGAGACAAACGTTAGCATAATGAACTCACGCCAAAAACAACGGCTCTTTGAACTTTAAGAAGAAGAGTTATTTACTAGTTTCTTGCTGGCTCTCAACCGTCCGCGGAGTCTCACCCTCTGAAATGGGAGATATTACATGAATGTCAAGGCTAGGGGCTTCCGGGTCATAACTGACGTGATGTTTGAACGGATCAAGTACCGACTGACCGGGCGATTGAGTAAGGGGAGGAGTTGGAGACTCGGTTCCAGACGGACCAGCGATCTCATCTTTTCCTTTTGATAAGGAGGAACCTTTGTTGTAGAGGGCCTTCACTGAAGACAAATCTGAAGGCCCGTTCCCCCTGAGAAATTCTTTTACCAAAGCCTCCTCGTCAACCTCCTCGGTGCCCAGCTCGACCTTTCTGATCTTTATCAAAGTTTCCCATGCCTCGGCTAGAGATTCGAGGTAGCCCTTGCCAAGAAAAGTTAGGTCCCGATTCATGAGGACACGGGCATTGTATTCTGCTATAAGCGGGTCGAACAAGCACTTGATCTCCTCCCTACCAGCCTCTATATCCGCCTCAAGACGAGAGTCAATCTCTGCGGATGCTATACTTTTTCCCTCTTCGTCGGCGTCATCCTTCAGCATCCCGACCTTAGTGAGCTCGTCGTCGAGCTTTGCCTTCAGGAATCGCGTAGCAACAATCTCATCGCAATATCATTGCGACTCTTCCTGTGTAGCAGTTTTTTCCTCTCTCTCTCTTTGCGAAATAGATCTTCCAACTCTTTGACTCGAAGTGCGAATGCATCCCTCTCCTTCTGAATGGAATCTTTCTCTAAAGCTAAGGCCCCGCAGCGTTGGACCGCTTCGTCAATTTCTTTCTTATGTGACGACTCCAGACGATTAATGCCTCCATTGTGTCTTCAGCGCTTTTTTAGGCAGCTTCGAGCTGAGACTTGTATGTAGAAAGCTCTTCGTCCTGAGATTTAATAATGTCTTTATCATGAATAGCCTTGAGCTTCAGGCGATCAATCTCGTGTTGACGTTCAATAGAGACTTCCGAGACTTTTTCAGCTAAGTGGAGAAACGCGTCATGCTGAACGTAGACGTCGTTAGTATAAGCAATAGCGCTTTGTTTGACATGTCCCGGAATGTGATGAATCGCCGAGAGAAATTTCAAGCCATAAAAACATATTTTTGGAAACATGGCTTTAAGCTCAGCGAGTCGTTCTACTACCGATGGATCAGATACAGGAGCAGGAGGAGTCTGCCTGGAGACTACAAATGTTTTGTGCGGATCCCCGGATTGCCTGGTACTGGATGAACCGGAGTGTTGATCTCGATGGGCCTCAGGCTGGGACCCTTTATGCGTGGACTTCACCTTGCTTTGCTCCGGTTGAGAAGGAGGATCGCAAGTGTAGGAGGACTGGCTATAGTTTTCTTCGATAGGATGATTCTCGGTGGCGGTAGTCTCGATCGCCGGTGTCATCTCTGTCTCGGCATTTGCCGAAACCAGAATCTCGGCCAGAATGATAGAAAATGGATGACATGCGAAGATGATTGAGTCCGTGAGTATGTCCCATGTCACCTGCGAAAAAGTTAGATAACGAAAAGTTAGCAAAAGAGAAGAGCGATGGCTAAAATTGAAGTGCAAGGTGAAGTGCGCGTGTCCGTGTGTGTCCTAGTGTTTCCCCCCAACGGACCAGTTTCTTTTATCTCTACTTATAGGAATTTTTTCCTCCCTGAATATGGGCTTGAGTGCCTACATCGCCTCTTGTTGGCGAATGAAATTTAAGGGCTTTCGGATCATTGAAGCCATATTTAAGCAAATCATCGAGAATAGTATGGTCCGACAGGCCTTTCAATGAACTCCCTAAGCATTGAGGAGAAGGCTCTCTCTCCACCAGGGTGATTGTGACTTTAGAGGTTCCGCCCGTTGTCTTCTTCCTCAGTTTGTAAGTCAATTTTTTCTTTCCCTTCACAGGGGGAGGCGTTACTTCAGTATCGTGCATCTCGACTACCGGCTCCTGAGCGGGGCTAACATTCTCGGCATGTACTTCGGGCGTTTTAGCTTCTTTAATCTCCCCCTCCTCAGATGTGTCATGGGCATCACATGCTAAAGGCCCAGCATGTTTTTTCCTTTGCCTAAGGCAGACCCGGTTATAGTGATGCCTTGAGGAAGGCTTATTCGATGGCCTACCGCCAGCAGCCCAAATTCGAGAGCGATTCGTTCGAAATAAGAGATCTAATGTCCCGGTCTTCTGCGGGATAGCTCGAATAGCCTTAATAGCTTCAGAATACCCGGAGCCTTTGTGACGTGGGCCGATACCTATAAAAGTAGATAAAGAGTTAGAAAAGGTACAATTTTTGCCAAATGAACGTATTAATCTAGAAAAGAAACTTACTCCCTTCCACCTATCTCCTTGCGCAGCCGGGGGCAGAGCACGTAGAACCACTCCCGCTTATACTGGGAAAATTGGCTCCATGCCCCAGTCAGAATTTGACACTTATTGTATGGCTCAAGAAATGCAAAAGATGGGATGTCCGATCGCCTCTTGAAATGACAAATATAGAGGATATCATCAGGAGCCGGGAGCTTGAAAAGGATGCTCATGAAGAGGATGCACGTGCCGTATACAAACGCATGACTGTTAGGATGCAACTGTGATGGAGCGATCTTGATGTACTGTAATAGGTCGCGGAGGAAGGAGTTGAATGGTGGCATGCTACAACCCAGCACATAAATTTGTTGCACCCCATATATTCCACTAGGGGCAAGTGAGGATGATCTTGTCCCGATGGAGCTAACACATCGTCGAAAAAAATCCGGTGTATTGAGCATATGCGATGAAGAGTGCCTTCGTTAATTCTCGAAGCTTGAGAATCGATCGGATCGTCTAAAAAGATCGCTGCATCCAAGGCATCAGGAGCCAAGTCGACGGAGGTGGTTGTGGGGCTCGGAATATCTTGAACAGCAACTGTCGAAGGATTTGAGGTTCCAACCATTTCCTGTTGAGAAGATTGCCCAGGTCTGTCCGAGATCGTGGCAGAACTGGATTTCTTAGACATCCCTAATGAGTTTTGGATCTGATGAAACACATGTTTAAGCTATACTTGAAAAACAATCGACATTAGACTTAACAACAAAATACTTCCCCTGTGTGGTATGTGAACTAGTGCAACCGTTCAAGTATAAGTGTCAAAGAGTTACAAGTCGTCAAGTTGATGAAATAAAGTTAAGCTTTGGACTTTCATCTTCGAAGACCGTCATCGTTGACCGTCTCCAAGAGCTTGTCGTCTGATGGTTTCTGTTTTGAGCTCAACATTGACACTGTATGTGGAAGGTTATTATTTGCTTTATTCAAATTAAATTCATGTTTATGGATGTCAAGACATGGGAGTCATCAGTCTGGATTGTCTGTTATGCTTAATTGCTTAAGTCCTTGTCCTTGTTCACTGTTACATGTTCGGGCATAAAAAGTAAGTTAAGTCAACAATGCATTATGTTCGAGTTGAGATGGTTCTGACTGTTATAGCCTACTATCAAACTTGATGTCGAACGGCGCTGCAGAGATTCGACTAGTATTGTTGTAATCCACTCTCCTACACTCCCTTTTCCTCGTTCGGCATTCGAAAAGTCATGCCGAGCCACATCGGTCGGCATCATAAACCAACTCCAACTTCATTCCTACACTCCCTCTCTACCGCTCGGTACATATGAGTCATTCGGCAAGTCATACCGAGCCGCACCGCTCGACACTTTGCCCTCAACTCCTACCACTCTCCTACACTCCCCATTACCTCATTCGGCATAAGAGAGTCATGCCGAGTCATGGACATACCGAGCCACATCGCTTGGCATGGTATCCCCAACTTCAACCTCACTCCCTCTCCAACGTTCGGCATGCGAAAGTCATGCCGAGCCACAGCCATACGTCTTCCTCCAACGCACTTCTTCGAGCAAGCTAAGTACCTTCCCAAGTGGCCAATCGACAACCACTTCAACTCGCGTGCCAATCTCGACCAACAGTCCCTACTCTTGTATATTCCTATTGGGCCGACGCCCTCTTCCTTCCTTCTCTCCATCTAGTCCTAAGGCTCGATTAAACCCCAGGTCCATCTCCCTAATCTATACGACATCCACCATTTTTGAGTTAAACGAAAGTTGCAAATTCGAATCTTGTTCGAAGCCCCTAATTGAAGAAGGTCGAACAAGTAAGAGATTCATACCTAAGAGAAGGGGCTGAATTCTAATGAAGTACTTGATTTAGAAGTGGAATCCACTCAAGCTTGCTATTAAGGGTAGTCAAGAGGTAACATATGGGATTCAGTGATTTAAAGAAAGGTTGAGATGTTAGCAATTAGGGGAAGGTGAGTTCGTAAGGGTGTTAGAGCGGAGGTAAAAGGTAAAAGGGAGGAAGAGGACAAGCATTGACTTCTATAGTAGGAAGGAGGGAAGGTGGATAGACAGTGACCGGAAGAACCGATCAAGGCATCTCGGTCATTCCGCATCAGTCTCGTTCGGCCTCAATATGTCGTTCGGCATTCAATAAAAAGGTCGCTTGGCATACGAATGTCGTTCGGCATCACATCCAAGAAGACGAAACAAGGCTTAAAGAAAAACGTGGAGTATTTATGGATCAAAGCGCATCATGTTTGTCCACATAATACACTTTGGGGGGCAAGTGTTATCCAGTTGATTGATCATGTAACAAGAGGCTCGGCCTAGATACACCGGTCGACACAGGCCTCGTTCGGCACACCTCCCTTCGTTCGGCATGATGCCTCGTTCGGCATGGAAGGGTCACTCGGCATCAATGCCTCGCTCGGCATGGAAGGGTCGTTCGGCATGAAGTCTCGTTCGGCATGGAGCCTTACTCGACATAACTGAGTCGTTCGGCATCTTCCCTCGTTCAGCACGAAGCCTCGTTTAGCATGAAGTCTCCCTCAACACGAAGCCTCGTTCGGCATGAAGCCTCGCTAGGCACGAGGCGTCGCTCGGTATAAGTGAGTCGTTCGGCATGATACCTCATTCGACATAGAAGGGTCGCTCGGCATCAATGCCTCGCTCGGCATGGAAGGGTCATTCGGCATGAAGCCTCGTTCGGCAGGAAGTCTCGCTCGGCACAAAGCCTCGTTCGGCATGGAGCCTCGCTCGGCATGAGGCCTCGCTTGGCATAAGTAAGTCGTTCAGCATGATGCCTCGTTCGATATGGAAGGGTCGCTCGGCATGGAAGGGTCGTTCGGCTTGAAGCCTCGTTTGGCATGAAGCCTCGCTCGACATAAGTTAGTCGTTTGGCATCTTCCCTCGTTCAGCACGAAGCCTCGTTCGGCATGGAGCCTCGCTCGGCACAAGGCCTCGCTCGGCATAAGTGAGTCGTTTGGCATCTCCTCTCGACCGGCATAAAGTCTCATTCGGCACAGGTCTCGTTCGGCTTACACTTTTCACTCAGCACAATGCCTCGTTCGGCGTACAAGTTCCATTCGGCACACCTTCCTCGCTCGACATACGAATGCCATTTAGCCTGGATGTGTGGTTCGGCAATTGCCTTTCGGCATCTATAGCTCGGCGTGCAGAAGTTACTTACCACTGGCCATGGTGCCTTATTCCTAGACCCATGAGGGAAGTCCAACCCATCTTCGTCTATAAATAGAAGGGCAGGGGCACAGTGAAATGGACCTTTTTTCAAGACCGCTAGGGAGACTTTGCTACATTCAAGACTTGTCCTATTTTTACTTAGCACTTGTATTCAAGTCATTATAGTATGGATCGCATCTGTATTTAATCATTTGTGAAAGCAATAAAGATCAAAACACAAAGTGGACATAGGCAGTTACGTTGAACCGCTATAAATCCGGTGTTCTTATTTTTGCATCTAATTTAGCATACAATTCTCTGTTTTAATTTACTTTCTTCATTTAACTCTTATAAAATCTTTCTCAAGGGTGTTAGTGATCAATTCTGGTGCTAACATAAACAATAATAGATATGTTTTGTAATAGTAAATGATTTTTCAAGTAATACCTGGACCATATTTTTGAAAAATAAAAGCGATAATTATTAAAAATTTAAAATATTTACTAAAAGAATTCAAAGCATCAAGAATTTAAAAATTAAAAATACCTAGAGCGATCAGGGTGGTGAATTCAAAAATGGATCTTTTGAAAATACTCTAATAAGAAAGGAATTGTTCATAATTTTTCATTTTCTAGAACTCCAAACAAAATGGAGCTGTAAAAAGGAAAAATAGAACACTTCAAGAATATGCTAGATGTAATGACCCACTTTTCTGTACGGTCTAAGCCGATAATAAACCGCACATGTCAACTCAGATTGAACAAAAAGGCAGATTGTTAGGGGTGAAGAAAGAAGAAAGGAGAAAACAAAAATAATAACAAAGAATCTCACAATCATAGCGGAATAAAATATAATATATAATAATGGATTTTTATAAAAAAGAATCCATAGCTATTAATATACACACAGTCATTAGAGTAAAACAATAAACAATCAATCTGAACAGTTATAACAACTTTTCCTTACAAATACTAAATATACAACATGACTCACACAGCAGAATATAAACAAGTAAGTGGGATATGTTTCAGATCCTCTGGCTCATCTCCTGAGCTCCATATCATCCTATCCTGAATCTGTAATACTCGGTCTGACCTGAGCGTTAAAATAAAATAACACCGAAGTTAACCTGGAAAATCAGCGTGAGAAAAAACACTCAATTTGGATTATTACCGTTATCAAAAATCCTTTGAAAACAAAGGTATCTCGTAAGACCACGTCACACATAAACACGAAGGGTTTTTACCTTATGATAACCAAAACATTTTATATCAAAATCATCTAATATTATAATAATATCTATAGAAAATAAACTTTAAAATAGCTGAAATGCTTACATCTCGCATTTCAACATAGTTGGGCACATCTAAAACCGTACAGGCTCGTAGTGGATATTGAATTTCATACAATGACTTGGCTGTTAGGATATCGCCCGCCACAACACCCTCTAGAAAAATATACCGAGATCGTACCTAACGACCCCTGTCAACACAGGACTGGCCTACCCCCAACCTGGATAGTACCGAATATGTTTTCACACCGGGTGTTCCCACCCTAATCGAGCACTCTATTTTTCATGCACAACCATATCCGCAATTTATAATATATTCGAGGGTATCTAGAAAAGTGGTAACATACAGTACTTGGGTACGACCCACTTAGCCTTGCTGCATCTCCCATGTTTTAGTCATTCCTGGTTGATGAGTCTTGAGGCTACGTGTACCTTTAGAATAGCATTCATACTAGGAATGCTAACGCTGCCTTCCAGGCGACAATGCAATGATAACATTCATCCATACAAGTTGTCCTGAGTCGGGACAAACCGAATTTTCTTCAAGATCTCCATCTCCATTATCCTCGAGATATCACAATTTGTAATGCACAAATTGGATCGAAGTGGTTTTCGGATAATTAAATCTGATCTCGATCTCTTCGAAACGATCAACGAATTTGGCTATATTTGATAGTCGATTATTTAACTATCAAATTACACGCGTAAGCAGTCACTAGGCCATATTATAAATCTTTTAAACATTCATTTCAAAATATCTTTTCAAAGATATATATTCAAATTTCTTCCAATATTTCAATATTTGGAAACAATATCAAATACTTAAATCCATAACAGGATATTCCCAATGATATCTTATTTCAACACTTAGAAATATTTCAAAATTCAATTCATAATTCATTACTTAGAAAAATATTTCCATATAAATCATTTCATTGCTAAAATATCTCCAAATCCTTTAATTCCAACACTTAGGAAAATATTATAAGTTTATTTCCCAAAATCATTTCTAATATCCATACTTAGGAAATATTCCATACCTATCTCACAAATCTCCGAAATTTTATTAATTCCCTTTACAATTCCCAAAATTTGTAGATTATACTTATTTATAATCCAACTAACAATTTATAACTCCTTTAATGAATTCACATTCATTTTTGAAGTTCCTGAGTCTAACTATTTTGGAAATTCCCTAAATTTCCAGAAATCCCATTATGACACTTCACTTACAAAATCACATCCATTTAATAAATCTGGAGTACAATAGAGTATTTATAATTAAATTCAAATTGCTTACTTTTAAACTATATACATAATAATAAAAATTTCAAAGATATGGTTAAATAATTATTTAAAATATCAAAGCACTTATAAATAAACGTTAATAACTAATTCCAATTTATTTATAAAATTTCCAATCGATTTACAAAACTTGTTTATAAAACTTAGAATTCATTCCAACAAATTCAAATATTTAAATAACTAACTTTCTGAAATATTTCAATCTAATTTATAGTTTTAAAACTACATAGTTTAATTAATAAAATCTCTTTTTAAAACAAAACTTAACTTCTTGATAAAAAATTGTTTTTAAAATTCAACATAAAATTCTTATATTTATAAATCTTTCTCGATTCATTCAAATCGATTTCCATTTCCAATTTCACAAATATTCCCAAATTCCAAAATAGAATCAATTAACTTCCCTTAAACCAATTCCCATATCTCGATATAGAATCAGCTAACTTCCAAAACCAATTAGTTGAAATAACTTCCCAAAACCAATTTGTTGAAACCTTGTTATTACTTTTACCAGGTTTCCAAATTCATCCATAGATTCCAAATAGTATTATACATTCAATCATTTTAAGTTATAATCCAAAATCAAATTTTAGTCATTAAAAATTTCCTCAAAATTTCTAACTCCTTAAATTTTCGAAAAATTTCGCCAGCGTCTCCTTTGCACGGCTTGATCAGAACAACTACAAATCGCCACTACGGGCCCAACCCAATCAAAAGAAAATCAAAAGCCAAGTGGATCAAATACAAAACCATCAAATTCAAACAACAATTTAAGCATGTACCTTTTTGTCAGACAACCCAATTTTTAATTATGAGATCAAAGGCATCAAATTAACTCTTGCTTTTATATACCTGCATCTTATTTACCAATGATATCCAATTATATAATTCAAAATCATATTATTCGATATTTTCAATTTCCAATATTTACTTCATCAAAGCCCGTACGATGTACGTATATCATCCGTACATAATATCAAATTCGATTGCTCGTTCGATCACACAATTTCACTTCCGAACTAGTATCGTTCACACGACCACTAATTCGTTACAAATCTCAATCAAATTTATTCCAAAAATTATTTTATTTAACTTAACTTAAGTAAAATTCCAAAACCTGGTTTTCCCAATGTTTATACTCAACAATTTAAAATATTGTTTTAACTTATTAATTCTCAAATTTTATAGGTTATCAAACTTATTTTCTCATATTTTCATAAAACGCTCAAATGAAAATTCTTAGAGTTTAAACTCCTTATTCTTAAGTATTTCAAATTATCTTTGAAATCATATACACACACACACAAAATCACTTAGTATATCAAATCATTCTTTTGAAATTTTGAAAACAAAACAAATTTTACCAAACAAAACTCCGGTGGTAGCAATTCCTCTCTTGAAAACTCAAAGATGAATGTTGATGATGATGCTATAGTCATCACCGAAATTATTTTTCTGCGACCGAAGTGAGTTCGGTGCTTTTATTTCCTTTAAAACCTTTTAAAAATATTTCAAAAATATTTTTCGATTAATATTTCTATTATTTTTCCAAAAACTTTTGAAAATAAATTTCAAAACCAACAGGATTTAAGTTTCCAAATTTCCAACCGTCAAACTCTTATAAGTTACAAACCATATTTATAACATACTTAATAAATTTCATTTCATTTCAATTTATAAATTACATTTACAAATCATATTTACATAAATTCATTTTGTTATATGAAATTATTTCTTAACTTTTGATCTTATTTTCATTATAATATCAACTTTTATTCGATCACAACAACAAACAACAAATGATAATAGTTTAACATTTCATTTTTTGACAACCAAGCACACCATATATAACCATAATAATTTCTGAAAACTTATTCTTTTGTATATAAAATATAATCAGGGTAAAATTATTTCATTTACTCAATTTCAAAACAATACCATGTCGAATTTCTCTTTCAAGTGTTTAGAGATCCAAATCAATAACCTTAATTACTCTTATTGACCAAAATCCATAAGCAGCTCAATAGACCAACTAACATAATATAAAACATTTTATATTCACTAACAAATACGCTCTCATATATATACACTCAAACTCAATCTAGGGTGCTATTGACCCTATCTCCAATGAGTTACCCCACTAAAGCCTAGGTTCTCGCTTAATCTTCAGCTCTGATACCACGTTGTAACAACCCACTTTTTTGTACAGTCTAAGCCGACAATAAACCACACATGTCAATTGAGATTGAACAAAAAGGAAGATTGTTAGGGGTGAAGAGAAGAAAGAAGAAAACAGAAACAATAACACGGAATCTCACAATCGCAGCGGAACAAAATATATATATAATAATAGATTTTTATACAAAAGAATCTATAGCTGTTAATATACACACAGTCATCAGAGTACAATAATACCAATCAATCTGGATAGTTATGATAACTTGTCCTCACAAATACTAAATATACAACATGATACATAGCGGAATATAATCAAGTACGTGGACATGTCTGAGATTCTTCAACTCGTCTCCTAAGCTTCATAGCATCCTATCCCAAATCTATAATACTCGGTCTGACCTGAGCATTACAATAAAATAACATCCGAGTCGGTCTGGAAAACCAGCGTGAGAAAACACACTCAATTTGAATTATTACTGTTATAAAAAATCCTTTGAAAACAAAAGTATCTCGTAAGACCACATCACACATAAACACGATGGGTTTTTACCTTACGATAACCAAAATATTTTATATCAAAATCATCTGATATTTTAATAATGTCTATCGAAAGTAAACAATAAAATAGTTGAAATGCTTGCATCTCACGTTTCAGCATAGCTGGGCTCATCTAAAACCATACAGGCTCGTAGTGGATATTGGATTCCATACAATGACTGGGCTACAGAGGTACCGCCCTCCATAGTACACCTTTAGAAAAAATGCTGAAATCATACCTAATGATCCCTTCCAACACAGGACCGGCCTACCCCTAACCTGGATAGCACTGAATATGTTACCCGGGTATTCCCGCCCTAATCAAGCGCTCTCTTTTTCATGCACAACTATATCCACAATTTATAATATATCTAAGGGTATCTAGAAAAGTGATAACATACCCTACTTGGGTGCGACCCACTTAGCCCTACTGCATCTTCCATGTTTTAGTCATTCCCGGTTGATGAGGCTTGAGGCTACGTTTTCCTTTAGAATAGCATTCATACTAGGAATGCTAACAATGCCTTACAAGCGACAATGCAATGATAGCATTCATCCATACAAGTTGTCATCGGTCTGGAAAAACCGAATCTCCTTTAAGATCTCCATTATCCTCGAGATATCATAATTCGTAAGACACAAATGGAATCGAAGTGGTTTTTGGGGAATTATTTTTGATCCCGGTCTGTTCGAAACGATCAACGAATTTGGCCAGATTTGATAATCGGTTGTTTAACTATTAAATTACACGCATGAGCAGTCACTAGGCCATATTATAATCTTTCAAACATTCATTTCAAAATATCTTTTCAAAGACATATATTCAAATTTCTTCCGATATTTCAATATTTGGAAACAATTTCAAATACTTAAATCCATAACAGGATATTCCCGATCATATCTTATTTCAACACTTTGAAATATTTCCAAATTCAATTCATAATTCATTACTTAGAAAACTATTTCCTATAAATCATTTCGTCGCTAAAATATCTCTAAACCTTTAATTCCAACACTTAGGAAAATATTATACGTTTATTTCCCAAAATCATTTCTAATATCCTTACTTAGGAAATATTCAATACTTATCTCATAAATCTCCGGAATTTTATTAATTTCCTTTACAATTTCCAAAAATTATAGATTATACTTATTTATAATCCAACTAACAATATATAACTCTTTCAATGAATTCGGATTCAATTTCGAAGTTCTTGAATCTAACTATTTTGGAAATTTCCTAAATTTCCAAAAATCCCATTATAACACTTCACTTATACAATCACATCTATTTAATAAATCTGGATTACAATCTCGAGAGTATTTATAAATAAATTCCAATTACTTATTTTTAAACTATATACATAATAATAATAAATTTCAAAGATAAGGTTAAATAATTATTTAAACTATCAAAGCACTTCTAAATAAACGTCAATAGTTGATTCCAATTTATTTATAAAATTTCCAATCGATTTACAAAACTTGTTTATAAAACATAGAATTCATTCTGACAAATTCAAATATTTAAATAACTAACTTTCTAAAATATTTCAACCTTATTTATAGTTTAAAACTACATAGTTTAATAAATGAAATCTCTTTTTAAAACAAACTTAACTTCTCGATAAAAATTTATTTTTAAAATTCAACATAACCATTCTTATGTTTATAAATCTCTCTTGATTCATTCCAAATCGATTTCCATTTCCAATTTCACACCTATTCCCAAATTCCAAAATAGAATCCATTAACTTCCCTTAAACCGATTCCCATATCTCGATATAAATTGACACTATGAATTATATTCCTAATTTATCAACTGATAATCATTCCACTTTATTTATATACATCGTTTGTAAATTTCATAATCTCATTCCCCGTTTATATTGGTTTATATTACAAAAATCTATTTATAAATCGATTTCTAATTAAAATTCCATTTATAGATCTACTTCTTAAATAACCCAAACTATATTCCAAAACCAAACAAATCTCGATTTCGATTTCATTGTATATTTTTAAGAATCTTATTTAAAAATCCATCGTTTTAAAAATCCTCAATTCAAAATTCTCTATTTGAAACCATTTTATGAAATAGCTAAATAAATATCTAATATCAAATTTATTTATTTTATCCATTCAATTCCCTTTTTAAATAACCTTGAATTTCAATATAAATATTTTTATTTCCAAAATCGCCTTTGAATTTACTTTCTAAATTCAAAAATATTATTTACAGTATTTATAATACCAAAATTCAGGCCGGTGCTGCTGTAGCATCCAATAAATCAAATCATATCATAATTTACAACAGATTATTCTAAACACGTCATATATCACTATATATGAAATAAAAATCAACAATTTAAGGAATCCAGTTGGATCCCTCTAACCTGTTTCCCTTCAACCACATTTGTTATATAATGACAAAATACCAATCCCGCTTCGAGGCAGGATATCGCGGTAATATAGGGTCATCCGCTATTGTGCGGGGTGCATAGTGTCTCATCCACTCCAACTAGCAGGAGTATATCCAACTACAAATATATATACTACTATACATAATATTACATCCCATTGATAATAATTTATAAATTCATCCAGTTAGCCAATAAAAAATTTATAACACTTTAAAATAAAACTAGTTATCCAAACGAGTGAGCTTTACTCACATTTATTTTCTTTTGTTGCTTCCGTGTTCTGGTTCCGACTAAACTCGAATGACATTCGAATTTAGCTAGAAATTCTAGAAGTTCTAGATCGCTTTAATCTAGTTTCATTGCATACATCCCGTAAATACGAATGCAATGCATCTTGTTTCGTTTAATTTGGACCTCGTATGACAACGTTACACGATTTGTAAAATCAAATGAATTTAAATATAATTTCTTAATTAAATTACAATATTTTAAAATAAAATTTACCTTACACATCCAGCCCGGCCCATCATGCGAACCACCTGCTAACTGCTTCTTCCCCAAAACAAAAATACCTCTCCCTGTACATGTCGTGCATTGTCGTGCATACATCCGGCAACCTCCCTTCTCTGCTCCATAAACCCACCACCTGAATTCACCGATCAACTCACCATTGCAATCTCTACCTTCCAAACTCAACGCTGCCTCGTCTGGTCCTTCCAATCAAAACACAACCTCCAGGTGAGCTACACTGTAGCAACTGGTCGCGACCTCCAAACTTGCATTACCCCATCCTAAATTGCTCGTACGCGAGATCCCCACCACAAACACAACACCGGCCTCTAAACGAGCCACCGACATTAAATCAAATCAAAACTCATAACCTAGCTCACTATACAGAAATCGAGTAGCCTCAAATCAGGTTCGAACACAATGAGACTGATGTAGGATCGAAGAGCATGAGTATAACACGAGTCTACAGAGTCTCATTTTATGATTTTTAGATTTACATTTTAATTGATTTTGGAATTTTAAGGAACGGCCATGCCTATTTGCTTTCGCTGATAATTGAATAAGAGGGGAAAAAATGGTAAGGCAAAATTATTGCAATTTGATTTTATAACCAGATTGAAAAATGAACGAATGAATAAAAATGATGTTGATCTTTGAACTTGCATTTAAATAAAAGGAGAGGGAAAGATAGGATGCGTAGGGTGGTGAACACAAGGGTAGGGTGGTGGCTGAGATGAAAGAAAGTGGCTGCCTAGTCAAATCGATGCAAAATAAATTATTTAAATTCAAAAATATCTAGACATTAGTTTTGAACCCCGATCGAGGCGTGCCACCTGCATTCCGAAAGTTATACCCATATTCCAAACTCAAAGAAACTTGTTTTGGAACCTAATACGATCGTATGGAGAAGATAGCCCTTTGAGCCCAATTATTACATTAAATTTTTGATATAAGTTTCAACACATTTCTATCCCGTATGACCAAATGGTAACTCTAAATGCTACGAAATTTGAAATCCGATAATAATAAACTATTATAGATCTAATGGAACTAGTTTCGTCGAATTCCGAGACTGTGCCCCGGAAGGTTATTTTGTATGTCAATTAAAACGATTAAATTTCAAAATTAGTTAAATTACTTTTTAAATCCAATTTAAAAGCTTTATTACCTTTACTCTTATTAGTATAGTAAATCATTATATTTGAAATTCAAGCTATTAAATCTATAAAATTAACCTTTAAATATTTAAAATTAATTAAACATTTCAATTTCACATCACAATAGTTCCAGATTGTTACACTAGAATTTTATTAAATGGAAGTACTCTATCAAAATATTTTTAAGCGGAATCTATAGCAATTGCTTGTTATGTTTTAAATAAAGTTTCCATCAGACCGTTAATTAAACATACATCATATGAGCTTTTTAATGGAAGAATCTAATATATCACATTTTAAAGATTTTGGTTCAAAATGTTTTATATTAATTACAAAAGATAAGCTTGGTAAATTTGATCCAAAATCTGATGAAGGAATATAAATTGTTATCCGGAATGAAGCAAAGCTTACAGAATTTATAATAAAAGAACTAAAGTAATCGAAGAAACAATTCATGTGTCATTCGATGAAAATTTCAATGTTAACCATAAAATAGAAGATGAAGAAATTATTTTTAAATCAAATGACTCGGATGATGATATAGAAATTAATACGAACAATAATTTACAAAATAATAATGATATAAGATCTCCATCAAGACTTCTAAGAAAACGCCCTACTGAAAATATCATTGGAGAAATAAATACCAATGTAAGAACCTGAAATCAACTAAATCAACTAAATCAAATGGGTCACATAGCTTTTCTTTCAAATATCAAACCTAAAAATGCTAAAGAAGCTTCAACCGATTATTACTGGATTATAGCTATGCAAGAAGAATTAAATCAATTTGAATGTAATAACATTTGGAACTTGGTTCCTAGACCAAATGATCAAGATGTTATTGGTACAAAATGGGTTTTCAAAAATAAAGCAGATGAGCAAAAAAGTATTATTAGACATAAAGCTAAACTAGTTACTCAAGGTTATAATCAAGAAGAAGGAATAACCTATGATGAAACATTTGCACCTCTAGCTCGTTTAGAAGCTATACAAATTTTATTAGCATATGCATGTTTTAATAATTTTAAAATATATCAAATGGATGTAAAAAGTGCTTTCTTAAATGGTTTTATAAAAGAAAATGTATATGTAGAACAACCTTCTTTATTCACACATGAAAAATATCCAGATCATGTTTACAAATTTAAAAAGGCTTTATATGGTTTAAAACAGGCACCTCGTACATGGTACGACCGTCTTATAAAAGTTATTTAATTAATTCTAGTTTAAAAATTGGTGAGGTAGATCAAACTTTGTTTATAAAAAAAGATAAAAATGATATTTTAATAATTCAAATCTATGTAGATGACATTATTTTTGGTTCCACAAACGAAAAATTATGTCAAGAATTTTCAGAAATTACGACAAGAGAATTTGAAATGTCTCACATGGGAGAACTATCATATTTTCTTGGTTTACAAATTAAATAATTTAAAAATGGAATTTTTATTAATCAATAAAAATATTGTAATAATCTCATAAAATGATTTGGTATGGAAAACACTTCTGCCAAACCAACTCCTATGAATACTACATTACATATCGTTGGAGATGTAAATGGCAAAAGTATTGACCAAAAACTATATCGTGGTATGATTAGTTCATTACTATATTTAACTGTTAGTAGACCAAACATAATGATGAGTGTATGCTTTTGTGCACGATTTCAAGCAAATCCCAAAGAATTACATTTGCGGGTAGTGAAGCGAATATTGTGATATTTAAGCAATACTAAAGTCTACAGTCTCTTTTATCCAAAAGAATGTCCTTTTGAATTAGTATCATATAGTGATGCTAATTTTGGAGGATGTCGAACGGATTGAAAAAGTACCAGTGGTACTTGTCACTTTATTGGACAATCTTTAGTGTCTTGGTTTAGTAAGAAACAAAATTGCGTTTCACTTTTGATGTGCGAAGCAGAATACATCTCTGTTGCATTGGCATGTGCTAAAGTAATCTACATGCAGCAAACACTATAAGATTTTGGAATAAATCTTTCTAATTCAACAATTTACTGTGATAATACAAGCACAATAAATTTATCAAAAAATCCAATAAATCATTCTAGAACTAAACACATAGATATCAGACATCATTTTCTTATAGATAATGTAGAAAAAGGCAATATTTCATTAGAATTTGTATCTTTAGAGAATCAGATAGCTGATATATTTACAAAACCTTTAAATGGAAATATGTTTATATAATTACGTCGAGAATCAAGTATTATATCTTTGCATGATTTATAATTAAAATTAAATTTTTATAAAAAAAATTAGGAAAACTAAATTTTTGTCAAAAATGAAGCTACTGCCACTCAAACTCAGGTCGTCAGTAAGGTAGTCGTATGTATTTCCATTATGCTATATTGTTTCTTGTTGTATTATTTATTTCCTACCTCAAATCACCTATACGGTTATTATTTCTTATCTTTATCTACCTCAATTTTTTCTTGGCCATAAATGATCGATCATTTTCCTTCTTAGGTTTCTTTCACCCGAGAATCGAGCATACTCCTGTATATAAAAGGCACCTACTTCAATTTTTTTCTACATCATTCCTTCCACTAATCTTCCTAATTCAATACTTTTTATAAAAAAATTACGAACACCAAAATGTCTTCACAAGAAGAATCAAATAAGTCTTTGATTGTTTTTAGCACCCCCACGTCTGAATCATCAAAGAATTCCAACAAATCTACTCCTGTTTATATTCCAATTAAAATTACACCATCTGCAACAAATCATACTAGATATACGCCACATTGAAAACAGACTAAATGTAACTTACGTTTTGGTTCTCCATCCACTAAAGATAAATTGATGATATTCATCACTAATAAAGAGAGACTTTGGAACTGCAACGCGAACTGTACTATGAATAGAAAGTGATTGCTAAATGCTTAAGCTTTCTAGAACAAGTCGCTTTGAAATTTTGCGGGTCTTCATCAAAAATAGTGTGTGCATCAACCATTGCCACAACGTTCACGAGTACCACCAAATTCTTGGGAACGAAGCCGTCAATGTCCTCGGGTATCTCCAACCTCCTGGGAGTATAATGATGTACGGTTACCTATTCAACCATTAAAAGAAATAACAAAGGTTGAACCGCACTCTGACGATTCACAATCCTCTAGAAACTAGATTTCATGTATATTGTTTTGATGTAATTTTTGTATCTTTTTTCTATTCATAATCATGTATTTGTTTGTTTTCCTACGAATTATAATTATAAAATTAATAAGTATTTATAATATTTAGTTTTAATAGAGAAATCTTTAAGCACATAGGTCAAAAAGTCATAAAAGAACATTTTTAGTCGACTAATTCGACCCAGGTAGTCGATTGGAACTTCAAAGTAAACTTTTTTAATATCCCAATTTAATCGACTACCGTACTAATTTCAGTCGACAGAAAATCAAAGTTTTCAGGCAAAATATTGCGAAATAAAATTCCCTGCACAAAAATCGACTACCCCAGCATTTTTCAGTCCATTGATTATGATTTTTCTGGTTTTTTAAAATATAAATGCACAATTCCAATCAACCTTTTCAACTACCCTATATATTCATCTTCTTCACTTTAAACCCTACGTCATTTCAGCCAAATAAACCCTAGCCCCTATTTTCTTCAATTCAATTTTTATTACCTTAAATCAATTCAGTCCAATGGCACTAGATCCAAGACAGCTAAAGAATCTTCCATCGGACCATCCGAGAGCCAAATAAGATCATAGGTCTACAGTGAAATAGTGGTTACTTGATTCAATGCCATGAAGAGCTCTAGGATTTTTGACGGCTCCTACGTCAAATTTTTGAATTTCAATGCTTATACCATTTGAGCAACGGTCGAAGCTAGCGGAATGGATGCCAACGCTATCAAAATCCACCCTTTTCTCATCAAGATCTTCTTCGCCAACAAGAACTTGGATCACCAAGATCCAAGAAACAAGGATGACTTCATTTGAACATTGGTTTGCGACGTCCGCATCTACCTCCCTCTTCAACGTCTTGGAAATATTCTCCGTTGTCCCACCGATGGAGCCGACATCAATGACATTGATGTCGACATGGACAATAGAGACGAAGTCTCGCATAGATTTCTCTCCGACGATTTGACGATTCTCAAATCCTTAGCCTTGCGACCAAAGGCTCATATCCTTCACTGTGCTCTCATCCGTTCTATCCAACCTCGTACTAGGAGTTACAAGAAAGTTTATAAAAGGGACTTCCAAGCACTACACGCCATTTACTCCTCCCAATGATTAAATTGGGCCAAAGTCATTGTTGACGAGTTCCTAACCGTCAACCACAAGAGAAGTTACAAGACGATCTTCTATTGCACCTATATTATGCATATTCTCTTGAACTTTGGAGTCACCATACCAGATGTCGACTTACTACTCTTGGTGATCTTAATTCTAAGACTTTAAGTCTTATGAATTTGCCTATACGTCTTCCTCCTCAGGTAATCATAAGTTTCTAATAGTGGGTGGCAAATCGAGACAAGGGATTCCATAACCTCGCAAAACACATGTTGCCTCCTCCTCCACTCAACCTTCCCGTCACATAGAGGAAGAAGAAGAAAATGACGAGATTCAAGATCTTCATGGTGACTTTCCTCCTAGGCAAGGTCTAGTCACTCTCTCATGGAATCAAAGCAAGCTCAATCGAAAATTGGTCACCATCAATAAGAACACCATCAAGACCAAAAAGAAGATCAACTCTATCAAGGGCTTCTTAAATAAAATATGGGAGAAGATCTCTTGCACTAGCTATACTTCAAAAAGTATTGTCAAAAATCCTGCTCCTTTCAGTAGGACTACATCCGAGGAGGAAGAAGAGGAAGAGGAAGAAACCGATAGCGAGGAAGTTTAGTTTTCGTTATTTTATCTTATGATTATGTATTTTCATTAATTCCATTGTTCGTTATGTTGTCACAATGCACATTTGTTGGTGTTCGTTTGATATGTTGTTTTGTTTCAATGCTGTATTAATGTTGTTTGGGTGATACTTGTTAAGTGTTTTATTGTTTAATTTCATTTACTTGTTTTTTTAAATATAAACTATTTATAATTCTCAAGTTTACTTATTTATGTTCATCCATATTACTACTATATACCATGTTATCCAATTATTCCTTTTTGTCGATGACAAAGGGGGAGAAATATAAAATGTGTAGATGTTTAGCAGGTAGATAATTTATTCAAGGGGAGTTATAATTGCTTTTATTTTTATAAATTGTTAGACTTACATAGTTGTCATCATCAAAAAGTGGGAGAATGTTAGAACCTTGTATTTTGATGTTTTGGTCTTGACAATTATATAAGTAAATATTATACAAACTAACCATATTTGCAGGAGAATATACTATTCTACTTGATAACAGATTGAAGACCAAGAGTTCAAAAGAGATGTTTCAAATTTTACAATTGGTTTATCTATAGTCTAGTTTAGTAGTTAACCAATGTTAAAATCTCTCCTAAGTGGTATATGCATACACACATGTTTTTGAAATTATTTTCAAAATCATATACACACAATAAAAATTGTTTATATCAAGTGCATCATTAAAAAGCTTTCAAAGAGAACTAAATATTATAGAAAACACTGTTTCCAGTCGACTGAATGTGCGTGTTCAGTTGACTGAAAACCTATGCACGTGCACAAGTACACTTGAAGGTTCAATCGACTGAACCACCCCATTCAGTCGACTGAACTATGCGTCCTTTCAAAATTACAATTTAAATTCGAATTTTTTGAACATTCAGAAGAATAAAAAAAATTGTTCAGTCAACTGAATATTCATAACAGCAATTTTTCTAAACGGTCACTTCCATTTAACGAACAGAAACATCCCTTGATTCAAGAGTTATTTCCGTATCTTTTGACCACAACTCTTCACGAAGAATTGCATCTTTTAAACTCTACATATAGCCTTGAATTCAGTTATTTCGATAACTTATTTCTTTGATTCTATTCTAATATTCTTGTTATCTAAAACTCTGCCATTTTCTTTCAAAACTTGTTCCAATCACTCGCATATTCAAGCACAAATTTATTTGTGACTAAAATATCTTCCAATCTTCACGAACTACATTATATACCATATAAAAGAAGTTACAGGAATGGTGTACCGTACATACTTATCTGTGCTATCAAAAGAGCACAATCAGTCAAGAAAACTTATTATATTATTGAAGTCATGTTCGGTTTCTTAGGCGATAAAAGGCCTTTTCAGTTGTCTAGGCGGTACCTGTTCGGTTGCTTAGGTGATAGATGTCCTATTTAATTGTCTAGGCGGTAAAAGTCCTGTTCGGTTGCTCAGGTGGCGTAATACCTATTCCTCCAGGTTAAGAGAGGGTTGATAGTTAAATTCTAGAAGGAGTCTGGGACTGGACGTAGAACGAGAGTTCGAACCAGTATAAAAATCCATGGTGTCATTTGCTTTACTATTTACTTTTATATTTATATTCGTCACTAGTACATAACTTAGACTATATTCCACATTATGATCACTTGTAGCACTTTTATGTGTATGATTGAGGCTTTTGCGACTATGTTTGCGCTCAAAAACACATGCCCAACTGAGGATAAATGATGATGGCTAGGGAATTATTTTGATAACCTCCTAGAGATAAGCGAGTTCAGACATGATGATCGGCGCCTAATATGCCTATGTGATGCGCTATGGAGGTACTTAGTCGATGTGGGACGGTGGTCTAGAATATAAAGAAGAGAAAAAAAATCCTAACAAGGAACTTGTAGAACATCTTATATCATACAGAAAAAATATAATATAATAGCATAGATGTAAAGCTAGCGAGATAGTGATATATTCAAATGAACCGTAAATAAGAACATCAAAGTGCATTAGGTTAACGAACTATACAAAAGTTGAAATAAAGAGTTTATACATCCCAAATATCCATAATAAACTCTATAACCATCTCTAATAATATAAGTACTGATATAGCTCCACGGTATTGCACAACGGCATATAAGCGATAGTAAGCTCCAAGTATAGATAGATGAAAGCGTAGCCTCCTGCTTGTACTCCATACAGCTTTATACGCTACCCGGACCTGCTATCCCTAATCTACTCATTTAAGAGTGCCCGAGACAATAAGAAGCAAAGCATAAAATATCGGATTAGACAACAGTTTGGTATGAGCGATATATCATCTCAAAATACTATAAAACCAATATATAGTAAATAGGGTATAGGGTATAGGGTATGAACAACCGTACCTAACATGTCCCTACATCTAAAGAGTTGGCACATAAATGCAATATATGCTACACTACTACCATAAGTGAAAATATGGGTTATAGAGGTATCGCACAGTATACCAAGCACACAATAAATATAACATCCATCACATAGTCTTTCATGTCTCATTCAAGTTTTTTAGATACTTGATAACTCTCTCAGATGCTCATCTCATTACCCACATAGATGGCTAGGGACAAGACACATGCAGCATCTAAAATATGGGCATACACAGACTACCTTAGGTATACACAAACTACCCTATCTCGTTAATGAGCATGATAACCACAGAGTTGTCAATGAATCCCTTAGAACACATACTGATAGTATAACTACTCCATAGATGCTCACTCTTGCCTACATAGATGGTTAAGGACTGAACGCACACAGACATCCAGACACATAGGTACACAGACTACCCCCACGTACACGCAGACTACCGCATCCTACTCATGAGCATCACAAACTCATGTTCTACTCTACAAGCTATCGCGTTGAACTCGTTCTTTTGGTCCATCACTAGATGTTATAGTCACTCACCACATCGAGTCATCGAAGTCGTCATACTTCATTGGTTGTCATCACAAGTCGTCCATCCTTACCCCGGACCAACTCCTCAGATTGCCAAGTAAACCCATGCCTTGCCATGAAGCCAACATACCTAAAGCTTTGCCTCATGCTCTATTCCGCATCCTCCTACAACCAACCCATATTCCCCCGAACCAAGACACATACCCACCCATCGAATCGCCAACCTCGTTCATTCACTGCTTCACTTACTATTGAACAGATCGCCTTGTATGGCACCGAGCCAATATACCACCGAATCGAACTTTTGTTCAGTCACCGCTCCATCTACCCCGTCGAAAAACCAATCATGTTCGGCCACTAAGCCCATTTCTCCGTCGAACTAACCAATCTCGAACCGAATCCCTATAGCACTTTCAACACTACAACATCATACTGATTCTGTCACTACACTTAACGCTTCAACTCTCATGCATCGTCTATGCAACAATATGACTCCACATGTTCTAGAGCTAATCCATCGAAGTCTGATTTCACGGTTCCTAACCCTAAGTCGCTCCCACAAGCATTTCAACCATATAAGCATTTACAAAGCACGATACATGAACATTCAATCATTCAAGCATGCAAACATACAACAATTCATAACAAATCATCTTATGATGTGTATCTAATAACACACATCAATGTAACCACACGTCAAAATAACATAATTAAAACACTTGGAAACATTTTAAACAAGTTTTATATTAGGTTTGACTTTAAAAACTATTCCAAAATGTGATTTTAGCTTTAAAAATGAGTTTAAAACATGTCAAAACCTATAGATACATATATAATAAGGCGAAGGACGATAAATCACTCAACAAATCCCCAAAAATCCAAGTTTTGCACGTAAATCAAGGTAGATCCAAAAATGAACAACGAATGTGTAGTTTTTCTTTTCCAAAAATGTTAATTTGGAGATCTCTAATGAATCTCCTTACTAATCTAACACTAACTATGATTTAGACTTGAATTGGAGGAGAAAAGAAAAGGTTTTGGGTAGAGGATGAGTTAATGGAGGCTTAGATCTAAGGGAGAAGGTGTAAAAGTGATTTGGGGATGATGGTTCGACCATATAAGGTTTTCAAACCCAAAATGAGTTAGTGGGCTTTCCGCAAATGCGCTAATTACCTTCTAAGCTGCTCCAAAAATTACCAAAATTTAAACAATATATCTTCTATCCAGTAAGTCTAAATCGTTTTTATGACTACTCTATGGAAAGAGAAACCATCGTATCTTTCAATGTAGGTGGTCTCGAATGCTAATTCGCCTCATATCAAAAATTTTAGCAAGAACAATTTTCCTACGATAAAATCATTCGAATTTTTTGGAAGTAGGAAATGTCCCTAATAGGCATTTCCCGAAGTTATAGAGTCATACAACCTCATAAAATTTTAAAAATAATATTTTACGATCCTCCAATATGTAAAATAGGGGTTGATGCACTCTTCCACCCTTCAGGAATTTCGTCTTTGAAATCCTAAATATAAGCAAGGTGCATCAAGCATAGGTACACAGCATGCATATCATCCACGTGCAAACATATCGAACACCAAACATGCATATAAAAGCAATAAATGATATCTATGCATACCTAACATGTAGGATACTAAACTATCCTATATGATGTCGGAAGTGAAAGTAAATGTGATAAATAGAAGTCTCACTAAGCAAAGAGCTCTAAGTAAGCAGTCCTCATGCTTGCCTTGTCTCTCAAGTACAATCGCTCTTACACCAGTGAACCTTCACTAGCTCTACTGTATTCCTCCTAAGCTGCTTCTTATCATGTCCGATGATATGAATAGGCCTACGAGGTTTCAATGCTTCTGGTTCAATCTTGATACCACTAAGCCAATCCTTGAACTACTACACCTAAGTTGTGCACAAACTTCCAAAAGTGAGATACGTGGAACACGTTGTGCACGTCCACCATCTTCTTAAGTAAGTTGACTCTATATGCTAAATTCTCGATCCTCCCAAGTATAAGATAAGGACCAATGAATCTCGGTGCCACCTACCCCTTAGTACCAAATCAAACAACATTCTTTAATGGAGAGATCTTGACAAACACCTTGCCAATGACGGAGAACCCTAAATCATGTCTTCTTCTTTAGCGTAACTCTTCTGTTTTTCCTAGGCAACTTTCATTTGTTTCCAAATAATCTCGATCTTCTACAAAGTCTCTCTAACCATATCTGGCCCAGGTATTAGTTTCTTGCCTGCTTCCCACCAACACGAGAAGCATTGCATGGTCGGCTGTATAATGCCTCAAATAGTACCATACTGATGTTGGATTGATAGCTGTTGTTGTATGCGAACTCTACTAATTGTAGATGATCGTCCCACAAGCCATCCAAATTGAGAATTCAAGCTCACAAGGGATCCTTTATAAATCTGATTCACTATCTCGATCTGCCTATTAGTTTGCGGGTGATAAGCTGTACTAAGATGCAACTCCATCCACAACGCCTCTTGTGAGCTCTTCCAAAACTCGCTAGTGGACAAAAGGTCTCGGTCGCTCATAATGCTCTTTGGCACACCAAGGAATCGCAGAACCAGTTAAATACAATTTGACCAATTTGGATGCCGTTATACTTGACTTGATAGGTATGAATCAGGCACTCTTCATCAATCTATCGACTATGACGCAAATACTATTGCATCCTCCTTTAGTCCTCGACAATCCATCGTTGAAGTCCATCGAAACTTGTTCTTGTTTCCACTTAGGAACCTCAAGCGGTTGCAGCAAACCACTCGGCTTTTCTGCTTTGTCTTTACCAACTAATAGTTCATGCACTTCGAGATGAATGTACCAACATCCTTCTTCATCCCTTCCTAATAAATTGTGTACCTCGTATCATGATACACCCTATTACCATCGGGATGCATAGTTAATCTCGAATTATGGCACTCGCGTAGCACCTCATCCCTCAACCTATCGACATCAGTAACAAACAATCTCCCATCCTTACAGAGTCACCATCATGGTCTATTCCATACCATTTCATCTCCTCAGACTCTAACCATTCCTCAATCTTCGCTATCATCTCTGCTAATCTAGGGCCTCGCCTCTGATTAGCACCAATCCACTCAATCGAGGTAAGTCTGATCGTCAAGCTAGCCAATACTTCTGGCTCTAACTCATATTGAGGTCTAAAATCATAACCAACGATGAACTCCAATTGCTTCGACTCTAGAACATCGCTCCCAAGCTATCATGTCATCTACTCAATGCATCAGCGACCGCATTTACCTTACCAGGCATATAGGAAATGCTAAAGTTGTAGGATGCTAGGAACTCTAACCATTGTTGTTGACGAAGGTTGAGGTCCTTCTGGGAGAATAGATACTTTAACGAGTTGTGGTTTGTAAGCAACTCGAACCTCTCCCCAAGCAAATATTTCCTCGATATCTTCAAAGAGAACATTGTCGCCACCAACTCCAAATCGTGAATCGGATACTTCCCCTCGTGTGATTTCAGTTGTTTCCTAGCATAGGCGACAACCTTTTCTTTCTGCATCAACACCGCACGAGGTCTAGTACCATATGTGTCTGTGTATACTAGTCAACCTCTCCTTATGACTCATGAATGTGTTCTCATACCTCGCGTCTAAAGTGAATGACTGGTTTTTCTTCATCAAGTTAGTTAACAGTGCTGCTACCTTAGAGAAGTCCTGGATAAAACGTTTATACTATCTCGCTAGTCCAAGGAAGGTTCTTAAGTCTGTAGCGATCTTGGGTCGTTCCCAGTCACCTTCGTAGGATCTATAGCAATACCCTTCTCAGAGACAACGTGGCCCAAAAATCGCACTTCCCTCCTCCAGAAATGACACTTTGCAAAATTCGCCTTCAATCGATGCTTCCTCAACACCTCATGCCCAATCCTCAAATTCTCCTTGTGTTCTTCCTCCATCCTCGAATAAACTAGGATATCATCCACGAACACAAGTACAAACTTATTTAGCTGATCCCTGAAAACATGATGCATAAGATCAACAAAGTATGTCGGCACATAAGTTAGCCTAAACAGCATAATCAACCACTCATAAGATCCATCTGGCGTATGGGATGCTATAATCGGCACACTCTCCTTCGCCTCTCTCAATTGATGAACCCATCGTAAGGTCCAACAGAGAGAACACCCTAGCACCATGGAGCTGATTGAACAAGTCATCGGTATGCGAGTGGACACTTATTATTCTTCATCACCTTATTCAGCTCATGTAATCTACACACAACCTTAGAGAGCCATCCGCCTTGGTGGCAAATATTACAGGTGCACCCCACTCAGATATGCTTCGATGAATGAACCCTCACCTCAACAGGTCATTCACTTGCACCTCTACTCTTTCTGCTCCCTAAGTGCCATACGCCTCAAAAGCATAACTCTCGGTCAGGCATCCTTCAATAAGTTTATATGAAACTCATTCTCTCGGTGTGGCAGTAATCCAATCACCTCCTCGATTATGTTCGAATACTTTCTCGCTATAGGCATAGATGGCAACTCATTATATGATGTCCCAACCGAATACAGAAAGCTAACCATAACTCCATCCTCTGGCAGGCAGGCAATCACTATCGTCTGCCCCTCCATAGCCCCAATCGTCACCAACAGTCTCTCACAATCCACCACTATCACATACTTCCTCATCCAGCCCATCCCTCCACAAAACCCAAAACAAAGCAATCACAAGAAAATAACCATCTATGACTCGATAAGACTAAGTCTCAACAAACCATGCATAGGCTACTTAATCCTCCAATAGGGTTTGTAACCATCAAAGGTCTGTCAACTATCTCGGGTTTCAGTCCTAATCTATCTACCAAATCACGAGATATAAAGGAATGTGAATCCCCGATATTTAATAAAACACATACAGGTATATCGGAAATAGAAAGCATACCCTATTTAAAAATGCTCTTTCCCTTCTCCTTCGTCAATGGAGCACTCGACGAAGCTGGGACAGTGTTCAAAGCATAAGCAGATACAACCTGCTTATTTCTTAGCAGTTTTGGGCAATCCTTCTTGATACGCCCCGGCTTGTTACAGTTGAAACATCCTTTCTTCTAATTCCTGCAATCTTTGTTAAGATGGCCCCTCTGTCCATAGTCATAGCATGTAGGCTCCCACTTGCCCTTCGTTTGGCCATCCTTCTAAATATACTTCTTCTTCTTGATGTTTTCCCACTTCTTTTGCCTCCCCTGCTAGCTTACGGCTTTGGCTTATCCTTAGGAGCAAAACCAATTTGGGCTTATGGTACAGATTCTCATGTCGAAGATCCTTCTCTACCAGCCACTCAAATGGCTTATCAATATTCCCTATAAGCTTCTCTCCTAGGTAATCATCCAAACCCATGACAAACTTTTTGTTCTTTTTGAGTGGAGTATCAATAAAAAATAGAGCGTACTTCAATAGCATGTCGAACTCGGAAACATACTCCATCACACACATATCTCCCTGTCTCAAGTCAGCAAACTTTTGGAAAAGCAACGACTTCTGAGCGGTTGGTGCAAACTTCTTCTCAAATCTTGCCTTGGACTGCTCCCAAGTAATCTGAACCTTAGGAGTAGTGATCTTGATGGCATTCTACCAACCTATGGCCCTTCCTTAAAGCTGTCTAGAGGCCAGCTTCTTTTTCATCGCATCTTCGAACTCTATATCCTTAAAGATGCATTCGTAGGTCTCTAACCAATCCAACACTTCAATGATTAATTCCATTCCAAAAAACGGTTACCACCCAAAATAGAGAAATCCTTGCTCAATTTAGCGAAGTCCGTGTTCGACGCTTGCACTAGAGCACCACCACCTACAGCCGCAGTAGAAGAAACATAGGCAATTTGAACCAAGTTTCGCACCATCACTGCAATCATGTTCTACAAGTCGGGGCTAGCAGCCCTTGATCCCGCCCCCACCTCAACTCGAGAGATGGAGCTTCTAGTGACGTTCCTTATTAACCGGCTCATTCTTACAAGCTGTAATAAGAATGATCGGTCTCTTTAAAAGGAAAATGGTGTCCATGAATGGAATGCGATTTATATACTATATATACTACTATATAGTTTTGAAAACCAAAATATAATAAGTTCTCCCTCTCATATATCTCTGGATCCATTCTAGGGGCGATAGCTCCATGCGCTATCCAGAACTACTATCCTTAATTTAATCATTTAAGAGAGATAATAAGAAGCAAAGCACAAAACCTCGAGTTAGACAACAGTCCGGTGTGAGTGATGTATCATCCCAAAGTACTATATAACTTTTATATAGTAAACAGGGGATAGGGTATGAATAGCCATATCTGATCGGTCCCTACATTCAAAGAGTTAGAACATAAACGCAATATATGCTACAATATTATCACAAATGGAAAATATAGGGTATAGGGCTATCACACAGCATACCAAGCACACAGTAAACATAGCATTCATCACATAGTCTTGCATCTTTCACTCAAACACTTTAGATACGTGATAACTCTCTCAGATGCTCAACTCATTGCGTACACAGATGATTGGGGACCGGACACACAGAGATGTCAAAAATATGGGTACACACAGACTACCTTGGGTACACACAAACTACCCTGTCCCGTTAATATTCATCACAACCACGGAGTTATCCATTAATCCCTTAGCATACATATCGATAGTAGAACTACTCCATGGATGCTAGCTCTTTCCCACATAGATAGTTGAGGACTGGACACATGCAGACATCCAAACAAATGGGTACACGTAGACTACCTCGGGTACATGCAGACTACCTCGTCTTACTCACAAGCATTACAACCTCATGTTATACTCTACGAGTCATTACCCAAAACTCGTCCTTTCAGCCTATCACTAGATGTTATAGTCACTCGTCACATCGAGTCGTCGAAGTCGTCGTACTTCATTGATTGCCATCCTAAAGTTATTTAGAGCTATCCTAAGTTCATCCATCCTTACCCCAAAACCAACTCCTCGTACTACCAAGCAAACCCATGCCTTACCATGAAGCCAACATCTTAAAAGCTTTGCCTTATGCTCTGTTCGGCATCCTCCTATAACCAACCCACATACCCTCGAATCAAGCCTCATACCCACCCACCGAACCACCAACCTCATTCAATACTCCGCCTACTACCGAACAGACCAAGTTGTCCGATCACCGAGCCAACATTCCACCAAATCGATTTTATTGCTCAATCATGACTCTATCCACCCCATTGAACAACTAATCCTATTTGACCACTAAGCCCATTTCTCCTCTGAAACAACCAATGCCAAACCGAGCATGCTGAATTGAATCTTTGTAGCACTTTCATCACTTCAACATCGAGCTAATTCCATCGCTACGCTTAACGCTTCAACTCTCATGCATCGTCTATTCAACAATATGACTCCAAACTCTCTAAAGCCAATCCATCGAAGTCCGGTTTCACAATTCCTAACTCTAAGTCGTTGCTGTGATGTTTCAACCATATAAGCATTTACAAAAACATGATACATGCACCAAAAAACATTCAAACATTCAAACATACAGTAATTCATTGAAAATCATTTTATAATCTGTGTCTAATATAGTCTAAAATACACCAAGACAACCACACATCAAACCAAAATGATTAAAATACTTAGAAATATTTTTAGTTCGTTTAACTTTAAAAACAATTCCAAATGTGTTTTTGACTTTAAAAATGAGTTTAAAACATGCTAAAACCTATAAATACAGATATAATAAGGTGAGGGATGATACATCACTAACAAAGACTTAAAAATCTAAGTTTTGCACATAAATCAAGATAGATCCAAAAAGAACGGAAAAGGTGTAATTTATCTTTCCCAAACATGTAGATTTGAAGATCTCTAATGAATCTCCTTGCTAATCTAACACTAATTTATGGTTTAAACTTGAGTTGGAGAAGAAAAGAGAAGATTTTGGATAGAGGATGGGTTAATGGAGGCTTAGATCTAAGGGAGAAGGTGTTAAAGTGATTTGGAGATGATGGTTCAAACACATAAGGTTTTTAAATCTAAAATGGATTAGTGGGCTTGCCCTAAATGCACTAATCACCTACCAAGCTATTCCAAAAATTACCAATTTTCAAACAGCCACATATTCTACCTAGAAAATCCAAATCGCTATTATGACCACTCTACGAAAAGGGAAACCATCGTATCTTTTCAATGTAAGTGGTCTCGAATGCTAATTCGTCTCACATCAAAAGTTATAGCTAGAATAATTTCCCAGGAGTAAAGTTGTCCAAAAAATTATAAATACGGAAAATGTCCCTAATAGGCATTTGTCGGAGTTATAGAGTCATACGACCTCATAAGAATTTAAAAATAATATTTTATGATCCTCTGATATGTAAAACACGATAGTTACATCAGACATCGAAAGATAAGCACCTGAATTATCTATCCGCGAAAATGGGGTTGATGAATGATTGAACTATTCATAACTATGACCACACCTACGTACCAACTAGATGCACGTAACCGATGATAAGTGTGAAGAACAAAGAGCGAATTTGATCAATGCTCAGAGATAGGCGAGATCAAAATATGGTGGCCATATATAAGCATTTAAGATGTTGTTTCTCAGAGATGGAAACAATAATAAGTTGAATGCTTCTTTGACCATAGCCTTGTTTATGGTCGAACAAAACTCAACCAAGAATAAATAAGGCTAGCCACAAAGTTGGCAAAATGAGTAATAAGTTTTGTTTAGCAAAAAATGGAAATAGTTCGGCGATGATAAACAGAGGTATGTAATGAATTATAACCAAGCAATCGTAGGAATTTACTTGTATGTACATAGCTATAGTAAGTAATAGCAATATGCATGCACAAGCAAGTATATTACAAATGATCTGGCATCATAGATAATTATATTATATATGCAGGCGGTGGAATATAGACAGATAAAATAGAAGTGAAGATATGTAAATATGACAAAGATTGTACAGAAAAATAGTCTTTTATTTACATTCACTTTTTATATACTAGAATTGCAAAGACCGTTCCTACACAATATCGGCCTATATGAAAGATAAATTAAAATACATCAAAATGTAGTGAAGCTGTGTTTACAGAAACTCAAGTTCGAAGAACACTTTTTATTACCCTTCTTATTATTGCACTTGGTATCATCCTTTACTTGGCTCTTCTTTGATCCTTTCCTATCCTTGGGATTCCCATTTTATAAAGCACTCCCCTTTGAAGATATAGTTTCTCATTTAGTCGTCATCTTGAGGGGGTCTTCGGGATTGTCAATGGTAGGATCGAAGGAGGGCGAAGAACCACCAGTGCAATGGCCTTTCAAAGGCTTAATTTTCCAAGGAGGAAGCTTGGGAACAAGGCTTGGCTTGTCAGCGCGAGTGCCAGGCTTCTCAGTTCGCAGCTCAAGATTTATTTTGATCTTTCCATAATCGATCTCCGGCCTCTCCACCATTGTAATATGGTCATATGGGTCCTTCTTGCTTATGATAATGATATCTTCCTCTTGGGATTGCCTAGTCTCCTATGACCCTACAAATGCCCCTATTTTCTACGAATAAGGACTAAGACCAAAGCTAGAAGGAGTTAGGACGATTGGCTCTATGGTCATAGAGGTTGACTTGGTGGAGATAGCGCTGGGACCTAAGACCTGAGTTGCCGGTGGTGGAGGAGAAAAAGACGAATGCTATGTAAGTTCATAAATAGTGAAGTAAAGGTTAGTGACGACCTCGATCAAGAAATGATGGTTCTCGTATATTGAGAAAACAAGAGAAATGCCTTTGTTGGGTGAATCCCCTATGTTAGGACACATAGTAATTTCACCCTCTTTAATGGATAATTGAATGGGCTGAGTGACCAAAGGAGGAATGTAAGGCTTAACGATAGTTATAGCGGTAGAGACTGGGATTTCAATATGAGTAGCCTTAGAAGTGGCCACCGTAGGAGGTGTAACATCCATTGCTGGCTCTGTAGATTTTGGAATAGATGATTCTACTTGATCTAATACATTAGAATCGATAGGAGCCACAACATCGGTCTTTCCCACAGCATCTCTCTGCTCAGCCACGATGGCCTCTCCTTTCTCAAGAGCTAATACATCTTCCTCATCCAGGAATTTTGCTTCTAGCTCATCTTTAGTTAGGCCTTCGCCAGCCTCAATTGATCGATGGAGAATCTCCTCCTAAGCATCAGGAAGCATAACGAGATAGTTATCCCCTAGTAATTTTAGATTTTTATCCACGATTACATTTGCAAAGAATTGTTGGAGGTTAGCATTCATCTCTTCATTGCCTTTCCTGACATACCCTTTAAGCTCTTTGATTTTGGCTTCGGCTATAGTAAGATCGATCTGAGCCTGAGTCCTGGAGTATGTTTCAGCCTTCAAGTCGGCTATGTGCTAGTCAACTTTGGCCTAGATTATTTTAAGCTCTTTATCTTTGGCCTGAAATGCCTCTTCCTTAGCTTTAACTTGTGTGATGAGCACACCGCTCTCATGATAGGCTTTCTTGAGTTGATCATTTAAGATAGTAAGGGCTTGAGTGTGTGTTGCCGACAATAGTACATTTAACTTTTACCGTTCTGGGCTGATTTAAGAGCCTCATCCCCTTGCTCTATGACCTGCTCCGACTTTGATTTATAGCCTGCCAAAATATTTTCATGAGATCTCCTCTTTGCCTTCAATGATTGAATAATTACTTGATTAATTCGGTTAATGTCAGAGAAAGCCTTGGTTACCTTTTTCCATTCAAAGTATTGTTCAAATATTTCATTCATCCTTTTGACTTTATAATTGGCATCCTTACGGAAGATATCTTTGACATTGTGATCGAACATCACCCATGTTTAGAAATAACCAGGTAAAGAAACCTGCATTCTAATGCCGACGGCGATGGATTTACCTAGAGGGGGTGGTGGTGGAGCATTATAGCCTGAGACTTCTTAGGATTTGCTGGGGGTTGATATAGTTGTGACTGGAGCTAAGATGCCAGAGGTTGATGTGTAAGAATTTGGGGTTGAGTGCAAGGTTGAGACGAGCTAGAAATACACCATAGACAGTCGCGAAAATCATGTGGTTTCTTTCCAAGATCATGGTGCACTTTCTCCTCTATCCAATGTCTCCTCCTATCCTTCCCCTCCTAATATTCTCTCTCCTTTCTCCTTCTTCCCTCTTTATATATCTCCCGATGTGAACTGGGTGCTATAAATGGGGACTTGAAGTGGATGAGCATCATTGGCTAACTCCCGAATGGAGGTAGTCCATATGGTCTCTTTCCATTATATTTGAAAGGAAAGAAGAAGGAATATCAGACCTAGCTAATTAAACCGAGGATGAGAAGGATGTTGGTATTCATGATCCTAGAGGTGTGTGAAGTGCTGTATTGCCCTAAATATCTTACGGATCATGCTCAGAGATTTATCTCCTTCGATTAGGAGATGCCCAAACAGAAAACTATACTCACTGAGACTCTCGTTAAAAAAGCTCTTGATTGGGATAAGATAATCGCCCAAGGAGCCAAAAATATTCTTTGTGGAGCCAGTGGAGGGAGTCGCTTCTATAACTGGTGCCAAATAAGGATCGGGAACTTGCTACGAAGACTTGATTACCGACCACCCCGGGCGATGCAGCACAAGAGCTGTATTACCCTCAAGAGATGTTTCCATATGACTCATTGTCTCCGAGATTGAAATCTTCATACTTGTTTTCATCCACGTCGCCTTCCTCATCCTCTTCTTCTCTTTCCTCACCTTTCTTTTCTCCTCTTTCTCCTTCTTTTCCTTCATCCCTTTCTTATATTTCACCTCCTCTTCCCTCTTCTGCTACATCAACCACATTTTCTTCCACCACTCTCTCCTCTCCTTCGTTGATGTTCATCTTAACGCCCTAATCCTCATCATGCCCTTGGTTATCGTCACCAGAGACATGAGTGAGGGAAGAGGACCCAATAGTAGCCTGAGACTTCTTAGAAGGAAACGTAAAGGGAATGAAATATTAGTCGGGATGAAGGAGGCCACACTAGCAAATAATTTTGTTTGCGAGTAGACAAGTGGTGGTGTGATGCTGGGAGTTAACTCTTTCGAGAATTTCCAAGATGTTGGAATGCACATCGCTGGCATCTTGTTTGGGAAGATTTGTGAAGAGATTGGAAATGAAGCTTGATATTTGGATGAATAGAATCCAAGTACAAAATGAGGTTAATGAAGAAGCCTTACTTATGAGCAACTAGAGCTGGTTGAAGACAAAGAGGAATAAGACGAAAAATATATTCATTCTTGAAGTAAGAACTCTTATTGTGAAGCGCATTGATAACTTTGCATGACACAAAGCTTTAATGTTTAATAAGGTGGGGATTTGAAACTCTTCTTGAAACTCAAAAGATATGTCATTTCATAAAGGTTGGTGGTCATTACAATTGCATTATGAAAATAACATATAAGGAGTTGAGAAGGGCGTATCCATTTTGATGCGCTTGATTGGAGCTAGCTCGATCTCTTGTAGAAAGAATTAAAGGGATCCATTGAAAGGTGGGATGGATCCGCCCAAGCACATGTACTTGTTGTAGACAATGTATCCTTAAGGAGGATTATTCGCCCGTTGATCAACTCTTGGTAATAACATCACTCTTCGGGATTCCATGATGGAGGTAAATCATCTAGAGTTATTCGATAGTCAATATATATGGTGTTTGATACGGAGGGTCATTCATGATCCATGGACAAGGTTGTTCATTTAACGGAGGAGGTTGATCGCAAAGAGGTTCCATTAGGATGATTTCTTTATTAAGCTCAACCGCGTTTAAGTATTTTACTCTAGATAATGTAGATGTCGATGCCTGGGTGGTGGAAGAACCGGCCTTAAGAGGAGATGAAGGTCCAAAACTAAATTTGAAGTAAGGAGATTGCCTTGTCATTTTGAACTGAAAGCTTGATAGCAAACACGGTCATGTATGTTTTACTTGTTTATTTTAATTTAAACCCATGTGACCGACATACATAATCCAATAGATGTTGACGCGTGTTGACCAATCGGATTTTGAACATCCACCGGGGCGATGTGAAGTCTCGTTCTATGCAGAATGCATCATGTGTCCATTGCATGGTGCACGAAACACTTTGTGTAGAAAGCCAACTAGTATTGTTTAACAAACTCCATCGCACAAATGGAATAGTGCGTTAGATCTTACCCATTATCATAGAGTGAATGATAATGGAATCATTATCTAGAGTGACAAGGAGCCTTCTTCGTAGGGATACAAGACCGTGTAGTAGCTTGAGGTATTGGTCTGAGTGATCTATTCAAATGAAAAAGTGTGTTCGATGCGACCATTCTTCAAGAACTATCACAACGATGCTTAGACAATGATTCTTAATTGACCAAACCTTGATAGGACTTGCCTAGATACTTTGAATATGTGAGGGCTCGAGGCTGTAGCAAAACTAAGGTATATCATGGAATTTCTAACTCAAGAATGGTAGAAACACAAAGCCAATGCCGAGTTAGAATGGAGCCAATGAAAAACTTAGGGGTATATGGTGCTGACTTCTGGTAGTACTCGAGTAATTCTCTAGAACAACCTAGGTTTTGTAATGACTAATAAAAGCAAGTAATTAATAGCCGAACACAAGTCAAAGCCATGTCCACTCTCCGATCATAGATGAACTTCAGGCATGCCTAACGCGTGACCCCACTACAGCCACGGTGGTGCCATGCCTTGAGACCCACCTTGCCTTACTCAAGATTTGGAAAATTGAAGGGGTCGGGACTGAATTCTTTGAGATTATAGAGAGTCTGTAGTGATGGTCGTCGAGATGAAGGAAGTGGTGGTAGCATCTTGGTGTCGAGGTCAGGAAGGCGAGGTTAGCAATTAGAAGCTTAAGATCGCCAAAAGGAAAAATGGATTGGTCTTGGGCAAAACTAAACGAAGTGAACTTTTTTTAAGTTCCCCAAATACTTATATGGGTCTAAAATCACTTAGCAATCATATCGGTACCAATCAATAGGGATTGATACTAAGATGAATGGTTAAAAACATAAAATAAAAAAAAGAAAACAAAGGAGAAAGAAGAAAGGAAGAAAAGAGTGCTTATGTGATGATCGCCCTATACCACCGACACCAATAGTATATAATTAGTGTGTTGCTCTCATGCCCGACTGATATAGGATGATCATCGAGATTGAAATAAACCAATATAGTATACAACCCGTCGCATATCTCACAGCACATGGAAAAAAAAAATATCACATATACAACAGAAGAGACAGTAATAACAATGTAAACAACCATCATCGTCAGAATATAATAACCATAGAGTTATATAGCTATAGTAGAGATTATACAATGGAAAACGAACTCAACAACTATCTCAAATAAAATGGAAAGTAGTCGCTGCTAAGGTTCCCCGGTGCTGCATAGCGGAATAAGCGTAGACTTTATATATGTATATAATACGAGATAGCTCCATCCAGCTCATCCTCTGAATAGCTACTGCATTACCTAGACCTGTTATCTAGTCTACTTATTTAAGAGTACGCAAGATAATAAGAAACAAAGCTTAAAACCTTGGTTCAGAAATAGTATCGTGTGAGCAGTAAATGAATCTCAAAATACCATAGAGGTAAATATAGCAAGGAACAAGAGTACACGAACGATATCTGATATGTAATGCAACTAAAGGGTTAACATATAACACTATAATACGCTACTCTACAGTATCATAAAGGTATACCACAAACCAAATAAAGAATATCAGTCTTCCAAGTATTCCTATCTCTAATACCTACTTTCCCTGATACATATGAGTGATAGCTACAAAAGAAAACAACCAAAGCATTCGTAGCATCCATTCCCAAGCCAGGGACTATTTGAAATCTAGGTTCTCTGTGTACTTTCGTATCTCGTAGCCCAAAACTAGCTATGTGTCTCGCAGCCTAAAGCGGGACACTAAACCCAAAGCTACATGTCCCTTAATTGACCCATGGGCGTCCCTACTTACAATACTCCCACTTCGAGTGCAACTTAAAACTCTCCAAGCATTAATGATTCCTTAGCACATATACCCAAGCCCATCGTTTCTCCATTTTGATACCGAGCCCTTCTTTCTCAATCCAGCTTCCATTATTCATGAGGAACACTTCCACATTCCCCGATCATACGGCACTCTCCTATACGAACCCCCATCTTCAAAACCTACTCCTAACAAGAGCCAACATCTGAAGACCGTAGCTTTCATCATGCTATTATATCATCATCCAACCTGATAAGTACGAATGAGTCAACACTTCCATCACGATCTACAGAGCATCCTCCTCATGCCTTGAAAGTTCCACATCCATCCCATGCGATATGATAACTCGATACCACTCAAAGAGATAACTCGGTACCGAGTTATATAATTTGCCAATTATTGGCTATCATCTCTTTCCTTACCTCTAGTACTTTTTCTTAGGTGCCTTAGAACCCGAGTCATCCCACTTTGATATCTTGGTCCCAATCCAATCCAACACTTAGCCAAATTTTCCAACATCTTGCTATAGAGCATCTCATCTAGCAATGCTCTACCTAACCATACAAACCACCGTGTCATAGCCACCTTCAAAATAACTCGGTACAGAGTTATATGCTTAGCCCCATTTGAGTTACACTCGTCATGCCTCTTTCTATCATACTCCAGAGCACATCTATCAAGTTTCATCCAATTTCACCAAATTAGCTTCTAATTTGCTCAATCCTCCGACCTATCTTTCTATGCATGCACAACACCAGCAAACAACATCGAACCATATCATCCAAACATAGAATAACAAGAAATTTGATCCAATCAAACTTGCAATCCATCAAAAAAGATAAATAAGACAATTTATAACATAGATCTATATATGCATGAATACATGAACATAAATCAAGGTGATTTCTAATCAATCTATATCATATGCATGGATTAACATGTCATTAAAGTTAGAAAAGTTTTTATAGCCAAAATTAATTTAAAACATATTAAATCCTATAATTCTACAATATAAATATGTATAACACAGTGAGAAGACATAGACCACTCACCAATTACCAAATTCAATCAATTGGTAAGTAGATCTAATCAGGATAGCGAAGAAAAGCACTCCAACTCAACCAATTTGATGATCCCTAGTTTTTAATCGAGGATTTAAATTCTAATCCGCAATCTAGTTTGATTTGGAGAGCAATTTGGGTGATTTGGATGAAACTAGGATGGATTTAGGGCTAATTAAGGTTTGAGACCCTAGCTCAACTCATATCAAAATTTATAGCCCAAACAAGATTTCAGGAGCAAAGTGATTTGGAAAAAATCATAGGTTTGTAAAATGTCCCTAAAAGTCATATCCCAAAATTATATAATCATACGACCTCATATGAATAAAATAAAAATATTTTACGATACTTGGATACGTAAAATACGCGTCTTTATAGCTTACTTAGCCAAAGCGTGGAGAGATTCTCATAATAATGTAGATCTGGACATTGGTGTGAAGAGTGGTACGTCTACTATTTGAAGTGGTTGAACGAATGCTCTTAGAATATATACAACACTTCAAAGTGATTATCAGATGACCAATGGATTCACATTGACAGTTACATATCGCTTTTATTTATCTAAAGCACACTTCATTTTCAATAGAAGCATACTTTAGGGGGGCAGGTATTATCTAATTTTTGAACTGCGCATCTTCCAAGTGAATATGGACATAGAGATGAAGACAGAGTGATTTAAGAACTTTGGGGTAAGATCAAAATGGTCCAGGGAAGGAACTCTAGGAGTTTGAAGCCCTAAAATGAAGAGCCAAAGGGGTCGATACCGAGTTGTTTGACTTTGACTATTAGTAGCATCTACGCTGTGATCAAGTAATAAAGCTATGTGGTAATCATCTTGGGGTCCATCTCTAGAGGGGTATGTGAACAACTCTAAAGTTATGCAGAAAAAGACAAGTGCTAAACAAGACCAGTCATCTTGGTATCGAGATGAATATATAAACAAAAAATGCTCAAAGATTGACGAATTGAGGATGCAAGCTAGAGTAAAGGAAATGTTGCAAATTTGCACAAGGTAAATCGTCTCGGTACGGACATGATTCATGTCGGTACCGGCATGATTTGACTTTTGGGATGACTTCATCTTCCTCCCTAGCTTTGTGGATTTGATGTTGAATCTGGTATTTCCTGATCTGATAACTCTGTTGGGTAATCCTTCTATAAACAGGTGCACTATAGCTACTAGAAAAAAACTTTTGGACCTTCATATTCTACATCTGCTATTTTATATCCAACCTTTTCATTTCAAAGCTTACGTTTTCCGTTCTAGACCTGAAAACAAATCGCATTGCCCTTGTACTCGAGACAATCAATCTCTAATCACTATCCTTTGCCACTCTCAACTGGTGAAATCCCGTTGCCAAATCCATCTGAGAAAACACCTTAGCTTCGTGAAGCTGATCAAACAAGTCATCTATTCTCGGCAATGGATACATGTTCTTCTTAGTCACTTTATTCAGCTCATGATAATCCACGCACAACCTCAACGATCCATCCGCTTTGGTTGCAAACACAACTGGTGCACCCCATTCGGACACACTACGCCGAATGAATCCTTTCTGTAAAAGGTCATCAACTTGCACCTTCAACTCTTGCTGTTCCCTAGGCGCCATCCGCCTAAGAGGCATCACAACAGGTCTGGCTCCCTCAACTAGATCGATACGAAACTCGATCTCTCTATGCGGCGGTAACCCTTTGACCTCATCAAAGACATCCTCAAATCCATTCACAATAGGCACCGATGACAGTCCATCCCGTGGAACAACTAGCGAATACATGAAGCTCATGAAGACGCCTTCTTCATGCTTACATCGTATCACAACCCTTCGCCCCTCCACATTCTCGACTGTCACCTCCAGCCTCTTACAATCAACCCTTGCCGCATACTTCCTAAGCCAGTCCATACCCAAAATAATTCCGAACCCCGCAAAGTTCAGAACAAAACAATCACAAACAAAAGAGCAATCATGACTCGATACAACCAGACCACGACATATCATACACAAACAAGACGAACCCCCAATTGGATTAGTCACAACCAATGGTCTATCAACAATATCCGGTTCCAAACCCAACCGGCCTACAAGTTCATTACTAACAAAAGAATGCGATGCCCCAATATCGAACAACACTCTAACTGGAACACCACAAATGGAAAGGATACCTTGAACCACCACACTCTTTCCTTTCTCTTCTGCCATAGGAGCTTTTGAAGATGATGGCACAGCCCCCAAAGCATAAGCTTGCACAATCCGCTTGTCCTTCCTCGGTTCCGGACAATTCTTCCTGATATGCCCCAGCTTGTCACAGTTATGGCACTTCACCGGCACCTTTGGATTCTTACAATATTTGGAGAAATGACCCTTCTGCTGACAATTGTAGCAGGTCACTTCACCCTTCGGCTTCTTCTGGCCATCCTTACCCTTCTGCTGTTGTTGCTTTCTCTTCTTATTTCCACCCTGCTGTGGTTTAGATTCCTCCTTAGTCACAGCAACAACAGATCCTTCCTTAGGAAACAGATTCTCGTGCCTGAGAGCTTTCTCCACAAGCTTCTCAAATGGATCGTCCAGATGATCCACCAAATGTCTCCCAAGATAAGTGTCCAAACCTGTCACAAACTTCTCATTCTTCTGATAGGGAGATTCAATATACGACCGAGTATACTTGGACAAAGCTTCAAACTCATAAACATACTCAAGAACTGGTCTTCCACCTTGCTTGAGCTCCACAAACTTCTTGAACAGAATGGATTTCTGAGCTGTAGAAATGAACTTAGCCTCAAATCTAGTTTGGAATTGCACCCAAGTGATCTCTTCCTCCGGAGTATCAATGGTGATAGAATTCCACCAATCAGAAGCTCTTCCTTGAAGCTGTCTTGATGCAAGCTTCCTCTTAGTTGCATCCTCAATTCCCAAGTCACCAAAGATCCTTCTACAAGCATCAATTCACCTCTGAACTTCAATGGTTGACTCTGTTCCCAAGAAAACCTTTCCTCCAAGAGCAGTATAGTCTTTGCACAACTTAGCAAAATCCACTGGTTTTGGGGCTTGAACCTGAACTCCAACATCTACTGATGGCCCTGGAGCTGGTATTCTTCTCATGATCGAAGTCATCATAGCCTCGAATATAGAAGCATAATCAGCAGCCCCTTCAGCAGCACGGCCTTCCCTAGCAGCTTGTCTCTCTCTTCGACTCATTCCTAATATCTATAAGAAAATGATTAATATACCTTGAGAAACAACTGCATAAGGAGTTCAAATCCCTCTAAGCTACTATATTATATATAGTAATCATCCATCAAAATACAATTACGTCTCTCATACGTAGTTACGTCAGCGAGCATTGGCTAAAATCGATTAACCAAAGCTCTGATACCAAATGCGACGACCGCCCATGACTCCTGCACTTAAACAAGGAGATAGTGCGCTGAAAGGCGTCCCGGCAGCCATGGACAATCATCAAGGTAAGGTAAAACAATAAACTCTATCGTGTTACTCACAGCGCAGGGATAAAATACAATAGAGAAATATATATAGTGAAGCTCCATAGAACAGAATCTCATCATATAAACTCATAATAGTTTGGTACAACAATCTGAAAAGTCAATACAGCAAGCCTTGCTACATATCACTCAGAGTAAATACAAACAGCGGAACATCCAGTACATATAGTAAGAAAAACAATATGCAAAAGCCTCCAGCTCGTCTTCGTCATCAACAGCGTTGGTCACTAAGAACAGCACCTGTCACCTGCTACCTGGTCTGCCCATCCCAAAATGGATGAACAGCCCAAGGTAATAAGAGTTGAACATAAAACCTTGAGTCAGACAACAGTCTTAGTGAGCGATAAATTAACTAACAACATACCAAAAGAGCATAAAGGAAAAAGGAATAGGAATCCAACCCTCCCACTCCACCTCTTTCTACAGTGATAGCCCCCAGACCCACTAAGCAGAAATAAACATAGCAAAGCAGACATTTAAAGTAAAACAATTATCACTCGAGTCAAGGTCGATGTTTTCCAAGCACAAACCCCCAAGGCCTAAACCAAGATCAGATAAGCACCCACAAAACATCGCTCTTGAGACCGAGTGACGATACAACCAAAGCATCCAAACATCCATGACTCTGGCTATCACTGTTATCATTGCCTCGATATCACCGTTAATTGAATGACCGGCTCATTCTTTCATCCGTCCGTCAAGGGCTAATGGTAACCCCGGTTCTAGACATAACTCCGCACGTCATCGTGACCCGTGCCTAGGACTATCGAATCTTCCCAGAGTACTAGACCTTCAACTATTGGTCTTGGGACTATCGAATCTACCTAGCGTACTCTTGCTTTGAGCATGCTAGAACCTTCAATAACGATGAAATCTCAGCCTCCTAGTCATCCTCCTTGACGACTATTCTCATACTAGCTCAAGCGCCTCTTGAGCCAACCATTATCAACGAACTCGAACCATATCACCGAGTTATCAACATGCTTGGGATGATCCCATCTGGATTAAACCAAGGCTATCTCACATCATGCTTTGCTTCATCGCATCATAGCAAAGTCCCATCTCAACATCATGCTTTGCCTCATCACATCATAGCAAAGTCCCATCTCAACATCATCATCAAATCTATCCATATGAGCTTTATCATCCCCTTCATATGCCACAAGCAGCTTTCCTTATTCAAGAGCCTTTCCTCTTAGCTTTTGAATCATCTTCGACCAACTTGTCCAAATCAAATCATCAATCAACTAATTTATAACAATCAATCAGATCAATCATTAATCCAAGTAATCAATCATTCAAACAAGATCTAAATAAACAGTTATAACAATAATGGCAATTTCGTAAATAAAGAGTCTAAATCTAACAAGCATGAATTCTAAGTAATATCTTGATGAATGAACTAGCATAGGTTAACATGTAGTAAAGTGGATATCAAAACTTTATGAACGATGGATCTACATGCAGACTTAAGGAAAATGCATGAAATCGCTATCTTTAACACACAAACAAGCCAACGATCCAATATACTCCTTTGGGTCCGTGTGAGAGATAACCACCACTCACCGAATCACCTAAACACCTTAAAAGCAACACACTCCACATCCAGACAGCGAAGGATCTAGCTTGATCCGACAAGATTTCCCCTCAAACGATGAAATCTCTCTTCGATGGATGTAGATCTTCAACTTTGGCTCTTGGATCTTCGATTTAGAAGAATGGATGCACAAGATTAAAGTGGAGAAAAGAAGTGAAGAAGTGTTGTAGTCGAGCCCTCAAAATAGCAGCACTTCGTCACTTCAAAATCCGGTGCCAAAAAGTGAGATAAGGTCGTATATTTATAGGCCAAACCCTTAAGTCGTTCGCCCCCCCCCTTAAGTCGATCACGACTTAACAAGGCCCCACGACTTACGACTCATCAACCCCACGGCCTACCAACTCAAGCCTCTACGCGACCTAACACAAACATGGCTCAACACACACGCGACCTAACATGCAAGCCGCGTTCCTTCCTAAGTTGTCTGAACGACTTAACAACCTACCGACTCACGACTCAACGACTCAAGCCATCATGCGACTTACGACCCAACTACACACACGGCTTAGCGACCCAGCGGCCTAACACCCTTGCCTTATCTCGTCCACAACCTAAGCCGCTAACTACCTTAAGTCGCTTCACCGACCTATCTTCCTTAGGTCGGCCAACACCTTAAGCCGTTAACCCTTAAGTCGGCAACCACTACCACTAACTTCTCTAAGTCGTCTAATCTCTTAAGTCGCTCACCTCCTTAAGCCGTTCACTTTCCTTAGGTCGCTCCATCCCCTAAGTCGCTCCACCGACTTATGCTACGACACGACCTGACCTTGGACGACTCATCTCTGGACGACTTAAGCTCCAAACGACTTAACAACACTAACAACCTAATGACAACAGTTCTAAGATCCTTTAATCCATAAAAATACGGGTCGTTGCATTCTCCCCCCCTAGGAATTTCGCCCCCGAAATTCCAAACAAACAAGAGCAACCAAAACTATTCTGCATGCCTACCATCCATAGCAATCAACAAACCATGCATCCAATTACTAGCCTAGCATGCAGAATTCTAAGACTAGAACAAGTTACAAATTCATGAGATGTCATGACACCTTAGGGCCATACCTCAAAGAGTTTAGGATGAGCTGCCTTCATCCTCTCTTCCTCCTTCCATTTACAGTCGTTAACATCATCACTCCATTGTACCTTGAGCAACCTGACTACCTTCCTCCTAAGCTGTTTCGTGTCAGTTTCCACAACACGAAGCAGCTCATGAGGTCTTCTAACAACTGGATCAACTTCTAAATCTTCACAACTATCAACAGAAACCACTGTATTTGAGTTGAGCACATACTTCCGTAGATACGATACATGAAAAACATTGTGCACACTCGCCATCTTTTCCGGTAACTCTAATTTATACGCGAGCTTTCCAATTCGCTCGATGATCGGGAATGGTCCTACAAATCTCGGAGTCAATTTTCCTTTCTTCCCGAATCGAATAACATTCTTCAGTGGAGAAATCTTCACAAAAACCATATCACCTACGTCGAATTCCAAATCCTTACGACGCTTATCGGCATAACTTTTCTGATGGTCTTGGGCTGCCTTAATTCGTTGCCGAATGATCTCTATGCAATCCGAAGTCTGTTGAATCATTTCTGGCCCAAGTATCAACTTTTCTCCTGTTTCCAACCAACATGTCGGAGAGTTACACGGTCTTCCATACAATGCCTCATATGGTGCCATACCAATACTTGACTGGTAACTATTATTATACGTAAATTCCACCAAATGAAGATGATCTTCCCATGATCCTCCGAAGTCTAAAACACATGCTCTGAGGAGATCTTCCAAAACTCTGTTGACTCTCTTTGTCTGACCATCTGTTTGGGGATGATAAGCTGTACTCAAACACAACTCGGTTCCCAAAACTTCCTGGAAGCTCTTCCAAAATCCACTAGTGAACAATGGGTCTCGATCGCTCACTATGCTTTTCGGAATACCATGGAATCGAACTATCCACTTAACATATAGCTCAGCCAATTTCGATGCAGTCCTGGTTGATCGAACAGGAATAAATCTTGCACTCTTAGTCAAACGATCTACGATGACCCAAATCCCTTCATTTCCTGCTCTGGTTCTAGGTAGCCCATCGATAAAATCCATCGATATTTGCTCCCACTTCCATGTAGGAACTTCTAATGGATGAAGCAATCCACTGGGCTTCTTCTGCTCGGCTTTTACCAACTGGCAGTTCATGCATTTGGAAATAAAATTTCCAACATCCTTCTTCATACCTTCCCAGTAATAGGTTCTTTTCATATCCTGATACATCTTATTTCCACCTGGATGAATTGTTAACTTCGAGTGATGACTCTCCTTCAGAACTTCATTCCTCAATTCATCTATATCGGGAACAACCAATCGTCCTTGTTTCCGAAGCCAACCCTCTTGATCGATTTCGAATCCTTTATCCTTTTCTGGGTCCAATTCAGATTCCAAATCACGGATAATCTTGACAAGCTTATCGTCTCGCTTTTGGCTCTTGCCAATTCTTTCCACCAGAGTAGGTCTTATTGATAAGTTTGCCAACATCTCATGTTCCAATTCACATCTAGACCTGAAGTCAAATCCAGCTAAATACTCGAGACTCTTCCATTCCGAAAACATGGCTCCCAATCCTGCATGTCTTCGACTTAACGCATCTGCCACTGCGTTACCTTTTCCCGGAGTATAGGCTATACCAAAATCATATGATGCTAAAAACTCTAACCATCGTTGCTGCCGGAGATTCAAATCTTTTTGGGAGAAAAGATACTTCAATGACTTATGATCTGTAAACAACTCGAATCGAACTCCCAAAAGATAATGTCTCCACATCTTCAGAGCAAATACAATCGCCGCTAACTCCAAATCATGAGTCGGATAATTCCTTTCATGCGGCTTCAGTTGTCGACTTGCGTACGCAACAACTTTATCCTTCTGCATTAGCACTGCTCCAAGTACAGTACCACATGCATCGGTGTAAACTACCATCTCATCATTTCCACTTGGAATAGTCAAAACAGGAGCACTTGTTAGTCGCTCTTTCAGGATTCCGAAAGCTTGTTCACACTTAGCATCCCATATGAACACTTGGTTCTTTTTCGTCAATCCTGTTAATGGTGTAGCTATCTTGGAAAAGTCCTTGATAAACCGACGATAATATCCTGCTAGTCCAAGAAAACTTCTCACATCAGATGCATTCTTAGGTCTAACCCAATCCTGGATTGCTGCCACTTTGGCGGGATCAACCGCTATTCCACTTCCAGAGATAACATGGCCTAAGAACCTCACTTCGCTCTTCCAGAAGTGACATTTCAAAAACTTAGCCTTCAGCTGATGTTTCCACAGGGTCTCCAAAACAACACACAAATGCGTCTTGTGCTCTTCTTCAGTTCTGGAATAAATCAAAATATCATCCACGAACACAAGTACAAACTTGTTCAACTGATCCCTGAACTCTCTATTCATAAGATCCACAAAATATGCTGGTGCATTGGTCAATCCAAACGGCATTACCAACCACTCAAAAAAACCAGATGGTGTCCTGAAAGCAGTCTTCGGCACACTATCCTTTGCCACTCTCAACTGGTGAAATCCCGTTGCCAAATCTATCTGAGAAAACACCATAGCTTCGTGAAGCTGATCAAACAAGCATCTATTCTCGGAAATGGAAACATGTTCTTCTTAGTCACTTTATTCAGCTCACGATAATCCACACACAACCTCAACGATCCACCCGCTTTGGTTGCAAACACAACTGGTGCACCCCATTCGGACACACTACGCCGAATGAATCCTTTCTGTAAAAGGTCATCAACTTGCACCTTCAACTCTTGTTGTTCCCTAGGCGCCATCCGCCTAAGAGGCATCACAACAGGTCTGGCTCCCTCAACTAGATCGATATGAAACTCGATCTCTCTATGCGGCGGTAACCCTTTGACCTCATCAAAGACATCCTCAAATCCATTCACAATAGGCACCGATGACAGTCCATCCCGTGGAACAACTAGCGAATACATGAAGCTCATGAAGACGCCTTCTTCATGCTTACATCGTATCACAACCCTTCGCCCCTCCACATTCTCGACCATCACCTCCAACCTCTTACAATCAACCCTTGCCGCATACTTCCTAAGCCAGTCCATACCCAAAATAATTCCGAACCCCGCAAAGTTCAGAACAAAACAATCACAAACAAAAGAGCAATCATGACTCGATACAACCAGACCACGGCATATCATACACAAACAAGACGAACCCCCAACTGGATTAGTCACAACCAATGGTCTATCAATAATATCCGGTTCCAAACCCAACCGGCCTACAAGTTCATTACTAACAAAAGAATGTGATGCCCCAGTATCGAACAACACTCTAACTGGAACACTACAAATGGAAAGGATACCTTGAACCACCACACTCTTTCCTTTCTCTTCTGCCATAGGAGCTTTTGAAGATGATGGCACAGCCCCCAAAGCATAAGCTTGCACAATCTGCTTATCCTTCCTTGGTTCCGGACAATTCTTCCTGATATTCCCCAGCTTGTCACAGTTGTGGCACTTCACCAGCACCTTCGGATTCTTACAATCTTTGGAGACATGGCCCTTCTGCTGACAATTGTAGCAGGTCACTTCACCCTTCGGCTTCTTCTGGCCATCCTTACCCTTCTTCTGCTGCTGCTTTCTCTTCTTGTTTCCACCCTGCTGTGGTTTAGATTCCTCCTTAGTCACAGCAACAACAGATCCTTCCTTAGGAAACAGATTCTCATGCCAGAGAGCTTTCTCCACAAACTTCTCAAATGGATCGTCCAGATGATCCACCAACTGTCTCCCAAGATAAGTGTCCAAACCTGTCACAAACTTCTCATTCTTCTGATAGGGAGATTCAATATACGACCGAGCATACTTGGACAAAGCTTCAAACTCATAAACATACTCAAGAACTGGTCTTCCACCTTGCTTGAACTCCACAAGCTTCTTGAACAGAACGGATTTCTGAGCTGTAGAAATGAACTTAGCCTCAAATCTAGCTTGGAATTGCACCCAAGTGATCTCTTCCTCCGGAGTATTAATGGTGATAGAATTCCACCAATCAGAAGCTCTTCCTTGAAGTTGTCTTGATGCAAGCTTCCTCTTAGTTGCATCCTCAATTCCCAAGTCACCAAAGATCCTTCTACAAGCATCAATCCACCTCTGAACTTCAATGGTTGACTCTGTTCCCAAGAAAACCTTTCCTCCAAGAGCAGTATAGTCTTTGCACAACTTAGCAAAATCCACTGGTTTTGGGGCTTGAACCTGAACTCCAACATCTACTGATGGCCCGGGAGCTGGTATTCTTCTCATGATCGAAGTCATCATAGCCTCGATATAGAAGCATAATCAGCAGCCCCCTCAGCAGCACGGCCTTCCCTAGCAGCTTGTCTCTCTCTTCGACTCATTCCTAATATCTATAAGAAAATGATTAATATACCTTGAGAAACAACTGCATAAGGAGTTCAAATCCCTCTAAGCTACTATATTATATATAGTAATCATCCATCAAAATACAATTACGTCTCTCATACGTAGTTACGTCAGCGAGCATGGGCTAAAATCGATTAACCAAAGCTCTGATACCAAATGTGACGACCGCCCATGACTCCTGCACTTAAACAAGGAGATAGTGCGCTGAAAGGCGTGCCCGACAGCCATGGACAATCATCAAGGTAAGGTAAAACAATAAACTCTATCGTGTTACTCACAGCGCAGGGATAAAATACAATAGAGAAATATATATAGTGAAGCTCCATAGAACAGAATCTCATCATATAAACTCATAATAGTTTGGTACAACAATCTGAAAAGTCAATACAGCAAGCCTCACTACATATCACTCAGAGTAGATACAAATAGCGGAACATCCAGTACATATAGTAAGAAAAACAATATGCAAAAGCCTCCAGCTCGTCTTCGTCATCAACAGCGTTGGTCACTAAGAACAGCACCTGTCACCTGCTACCTGGTCTGCCCATCCCAAAATGGATGAACAGCCCAAGGTAATAAGAGTTGAACATAAAACCTTGAGTCAGACAACAGTCTTAGTGAGCGATAAATTAACTAACAACATACCAAAAGAGCATAAAGGAAAAAGGAATACGAATCCAACCCTCCCACTCCACCTCTTTCTACAGTGATAGCCCCAGACCCACTAAGCAGAAATAAACATAGCAAAGCAGACATTTAAAGTAAAACAATTATCACTCGAGTCAAGGTCGATGTTTTCCAAGCACAAACCCCCAAGGCCTAAACCAAGATCAGATAAGCACCCACAAAACATCGCTCTTGAGAGCGAGTGACGATACAACCAAAGCATCCAAACATCCATGACTCTGGCTATCACTGTTATCATTGCCTCGATATCACCGTTAATTGAATGACCGGCTCATTCTTTCATCCGTCCGTCAAGGGCTAATGGTAACCCCGGTTCTAGACATAACTTCGCACGTCATCGTGACCCGTGCCTAGGACTATCGAATATGCCCAGAGTACTAGACCTTCAACTATTGGTCTTGGGACTATCGAATCTGCCCAGCGAACTCTTGCTTTGAGCATGCTTTCAAAAACGATGAAATCTCAGCCTCCTAGTCATCCTCCTTGACGACTATTCTCATACTAGCTCAAGTGCCTCTTCAGCCAACCATTATCAACGAACTCGAACCATATCACCGAGTTATCAACATGCTTGGGATGATCCGTCTAGATTAAACCAAGGCTATCTCACATCATGATTTGCTTCATCACATCATAGCAAAGTCCCATCTCAACATCATGCTTTGCCTCATCACATCATAGCAAAGTCCCATCTCAACATCATCATCAAATCTATCTATATGAGCTTTATCATCCGCTTCATATGTCACAAGCAGCTTTCCTTATTCAAGAGCCTTTCCTCTTAGCTTTTGAATCATCTTCGACCAACTTGTCCAAATCAAATCATCAATCAACTAATTTATAACAATCAATCAGATCAATCATTAATCCAAGTAATCAATCATTCAAACAAGATCTAAATAAACAGTTATAACAATAATGGCAATTTCGTAAATAAAGAGTCCAAATCTAACAAGCATGAATTCTAAGTAATATCTTGATGAATGAACTAGCATAGGTTAACATGTAGTAAAGTGGATATCAAAACTTTATGAACGATGGATCTACATGCAGACTTAAGGAAAATGCATGAAATCACTATCTTTAACACACAAACAAGCCACCGATCCAATATACTCCTTTGGGTCCGTGTGAGAGATAACCACCACTCACCGAATCACCTATACACCTTAAAAGCAACACACTCCAGATTCGGACAGCGAAGGATCTAGCTTGATCCGACAAGATTTCCCCTCAAACGATGAAATCTCTCTTCGATGGATGTAGATCTTCAACTTTGGCTCTTTGATCTTCGATTTAGATGGATGGATGCACAAGATTAAAGTGGAGAAAAGAAGTGTTGTAGTCGAGCCCTCAAAATAGCAGCACTTCGTCGCTTCAAAATCCGGTGCCAAAAAGTGAGATAAGGTCGTATATTTATAGGCCAGACCCTTAAGTCGTTCGCCCCCCTTTAAGTCGGTCACGACTTAACAAGGCCCCACGACTTACGACACATCAACCCCACGGCCTACCGACTCAAGCCTCTACGCGACCTAACACAAACACGGCTCAACACACACGCGACCTAACATGCAAGCCGCGTTCCTTCCTAAGTCGTTTGGACGACTTAACAACCTACCGACTCACGACTCAACGACTCAAGCCATCATGCGACTTACGACCCAACTACACACATGGCTTAGCGACCCAGCGGCCAAACACCCTTGCCTTATCTCATCCACAACCTAAGCCGCTAACTACCTTAAGTTGCTTCACCGAACTATCTTCCTTAGGTCGGCCAACACCTTAAGCCGTTAACCCTTAAGTCGGCAACCACTACCACTAACTTCTCTAAGTCGTCTAATCTCTTAAGTCGCTCACCTCCTTAAGCCGTTCACTTTCCTTAGGTCGCTCCATCCCCTAAGCCGCTCCACCGATTTATGCTACGACACGACCTAACCCTGGACGACTCATCTCTGGACGACTTAAGCTCCAAACGACTTAACAACACTAACAACCTAATGGCAACAATTCTACGATCCTTCGATCCGTAGAAATACGGGTCATTACACTCCATCCAGCTCATCCTTTGAATAGCTACTGCATTACCTAGACCTGTTATCTAGTCTACTTATTTAAGAGTACGCAAGATAATAAGAAACAAAGCATAAAACCTTGGTTCAGAAATAGTATCGTGTGAGCAGTAAATGAATCTCAAAATACCATAGAGGTAAATATAGCAAGGAACAAGAGTACACGAACAATATCTGATACGCAATGCAACTAAGGGGTTAACATATAACACTATAATATGCTACTCTACAGTATCATAAAGGTATACCACAAACCAAATAAAGAATATCAGTTTTCCAAGTATTCCTATCTCTAATACCTACTTTCCCTGATACCTATGAGTGATAGCTACAAAAGAAAACAACCAAAGCATTCGTAGCATCCATTCCCAAGCCAGGGACTATTTGAAATCTAGGTTCTCTGTGTACTTTCGTATCTCGTAGCCCAAAACTGGCTATGTGTCTCGCAGCCTAAAGCGGGACACTAAACCCAAAGCTGCATGTCCCTTAATTGACCCATGGGCGTCCCCACTTACTATACTCCCACTTCGAGTGCAACTTAAAACTCTCCAAGCATTAATGATTCCTTAGCACATATACCCAAGCCCATCGTTTCTCCATTTGGATACCGAGCCTTTCTTTCTCAATCCAGCTTCCATTATTCATGAGGAACACTTCCACATTCCCCGATCATACGACACTCTCCTATACGAACCCCCATCTTCGAAACCTACTCCTAACAAGAGCCAACATCTGAAGACCGTAGCTTTCATCATGCTATTATATCATCATCCAACCTGATAAGTACGAATGAGTCAACACTTCCATCACGATCTACAGAGCATCCTCCTCATGCCTTGAAAGTTCCACATCCATCCCATGCGATATGATAACTCGATACCACTCAAAGAGATAACTCGGTACCGAGTTATATAATTTGCCAATTATTGGCTATCATCTCTTTCCTTACCTCTAGTACTCTTTCTTAGGTGCCTTAGAACCCGAGTCATCCCACTTTGATATCTTGGTCCCAATCCAATCCAACACTTAGCCAAATTTTCCAACATCTTGCTATAGAGCATCTCATCTAGCCATGCTCTACCTAACCATACAAACCACCGTGTCATAGCCACCTTCAAAATAACTCGGTACCGAGTTATATGCTTATCCCCATTTGAGTTACACTCGTCATGCCTCTTTCTATCATACTCCAGAGCACATCTATCAAGTTTCATCCAATTTCACCAAATTAGCTTCTAATTTGCTCAATCCTCCGACCTATCTTTCTATGCATGCACAACACCAGCAAACAACATCGAACCACATCATCCAAACATAGAATAACAAGAAATTTCATCCAATCAAACTTGCAATCCATCAAAATAAGATAAATAAGACAATTTATAACATAGATCTATATATGCATGAATATATGAACATAAATCAAGGTGATTTCTAATCAATCTATATCATATGCATGGATTAACATGTCATTAAAGTTAGAAAAGTTTTTATAGCCAAAATTAATTTAAAACATATTAAATCCTATAATTCTACAATATAAATATGTATAACACAGTGAGAAGACATAGACCACTCACCAATTACCAAATTCAATCAATTGGTAAGTAGATCTAATCAGGATAGCGAAGAAAAGCAATCCAACTCAACCAATTTGATGATCCCTAGTTTTTAATCGAGGATTCAAATTCTAATCCGCAATCTAGTTTGATTTAGAGAGCAATTTGGGTGATTTGGATGAAACTAGGATGGATTTAGGGCTAATTAAGGTTTGAGACCCTAGCTCAACTCATATCAAAATTTATAGCCCAAACAAGATTTCAGGATCAAAGTGATTTGGAAAAAATCATAGGTTTGTAAAATGTCCCTAAAAGTCATATCCCAAAATTATATAATCATACGACCTCGTATGAATAAAATAAAAATATTTTACGATACTTGGATACGTAAAATACGCGTCTTTATAGCTTACTTAGCCAAAGCGTGGAGCGATTCTCATAATAATGTAGATCTGGACATTGGTGTGAAGAGTGGTACGTCTACTATTTGAAGTGGTTGAACGAATGCTCTTAGAATATATACAACACTTCAAAGTGATTATCAGATGACCAATGGATTCACATTGACAGTTACATATCGCTTTTATTTATCTAAAGCACACTTCATTTTCAATAGAAGCATACTTTAGGGGGGCAGGTATTATCTTATTTTTGAACTGCGCATCTTCCAAGTGAATATGGACATAGAGATGAAGACAGAGCGATTTAAGAACTTTGGGGTAAGATCAAAATGGTCCAGGGAAGGAACTCTAGGAGTTTGAAGCCCTAAATTGAAGAGCCAAAGGGGTCGATACCGAGTTGTTTGACTTTGACTATTTGTAGCATCTACGCTATGATCAAGTAATAAAGCTATGTGGTAATCATCTTGGGTTCCATCTCTAGAGGGGTATGTGAACAACTCTAAAGTTATGCAGAAAAAGACAAGTGCTAAACAAGACCAGTCATCTTGGTATCGAGATGAATATATAAACAAAAAATGCTCAAAGCTTGACGAATTGAGGATGCAAGCTAGAGTAAAGGAAATGTTGCAAATTTGCACAAGGTAAATCGTCTCGGTACCGACATGATTCATGTCGGTACCGGCATGAATTGACTTTTGAGAAGACTTCATCTTCCTCCCTAGCTTTGTGGATTTGATGTTGAATCTGGTTTTTCCTGATCTGATAACTCTGTTAGGTAATCCTGCTATAAACAGGTGCACTATAGCTACTAGAAAAAAACTTTTGGACCTTCATATTCTTCATCTGCTATTCTCTATCCAACCTTTTCATTTCAGAGCTTACGTTTTCCGTTCTAGACCTGAAAACAAATCGCATTGCCCTTTTACTTGAGACAATCAATCTCTAATCTATTAAATAATAGTAAAGCAGAAGAATTTAAAGCTCTCTAATTAATTCTAGTTATTTCCTCCTCTCTCCTTAATTCTCTCCGGATATTTTATTTTTTCATCTCACAATTTATTGTTATTATAATTATTACAATGTTTTTATTGGTTCTCTTTTTTACTATTAAAATTTAATACTAATTTTTACAATTATTTACATATTTCTTTCAAGTTTTTTTGTTATTTTTACATGTAAGTCCACATATATTAAATTTAGTTAGATGGTCTTAAATTTAAGCTTTTTAAATAAACAATTAACAAATATTCATTGGTTGATCTAATATATTTTGAAAAATAATAATTCAACATGCGTGCTGCATTCAAATTGCATTCATATTGACAAAAATAGTAAAACTAATTTATTATTCAAATCCATATAGTTTTAATTTTCCACAACTATATACAAATTATACAATATTCTACTAATATTCTCTTCTATCATTTTGCATTTAAATGCCAACATTCAATATTTTTTCAATTATTTACGGATTTCTCCTAAACTTTTTTATATTATTTTACATCCAACTCCATATTTTGAATTTATAATTGATCTTGAATTTAAACTTTTTAACTGAATCCAATTAAAAAATATTTCTTAATTGACTTAACAAATCATAAAAAATGATAATTCATCGTGTATACCGCATTTGTACTAATATAAATGGTAAAATTAATTTTTCACTCAAGTCCGTATAATCTAATATTTTCATAATTATATACAAAATTATCTTTGATATTTTTACATTTTTCTACATTTAAGTTCATAAATTTCTTTCTTTCTAAAATTAGTTATTTAATACAAAGAAATACATGCATAATTTTTTCTTTCCAAAATTAGTTATTTAATACAAAGAAATATATACATAATTTTTTCTTTCTAAAGTTGTTATTTCATTAAAGACAAATGTATACAAAAAAATTCTTTCCAAATTGGTACATCATTACAAACATATATAATGTTTTTTCTTCCTAAAATTGGTACATCAAATGGACTCTTTATTATTATTAAATTATATTTTATAAAAAATAACATTACAATTAATGATAATTGATGAATGTTTGTGTTTTGTATTATTGAAAAAAGAATAAATATTTTCAATTAGTATGTTTTTGTACAAAAATTTACAACTTAATTATTTATATCATAATATGAGTTGATCAATGGACAAAAAATATACCATATTTTGATTAGAAATATTTTTCTATCATATTTTATTATCATTTTTACATAAATGTTAAATATTTTTTGAAAAGTTTTGCTATAAAATAAAAATAGTAAGGCATGAAACAATGTGATTTGTAACGTTATAGATCTTATTTTCACTTAATATTTCTATTAATAGTTAAATAAATATTTTTATAAATATGTGCTGAAGGAACTTTTGATGCATACAAATATATTGAGTCTTTGGTATTACACTTCTATTTTTAGGTAATAGTCGTCATTCTCTCAAATAATGTTGCTATTTAATGTATACATCATTTATCTTTTAGCCAAGTGTATCAAAAGCTAAATGTCAATTTCAGAATATATGTACATGAATATTTATTTATGAAAATTTATAAAAATATTAATTTCAAAATTTATTAAGAATACTTATTTTCATTTATTTGATTAATAAATAATGATATATAACTCATTTTTATCAACAAACATGATAATTTAATTTTTATTCAAACATAAAAATATATGAATCTCATAAAAAAAACATTTATGTAATATAGTAATTTCATTTTATAATTCATTTATCTTAACAAATTCATGAGATGTTGCATAATAAATTATATTCTTCAAAAATAGTTAAAATATTATTTTTCTACAAAATACCGTGTGCAACGCACGGGTAACACACTAGTCACTATAAGAAAATACGATATATGTAGCATTGTGCGAGAGCGTTATGTTAAAGTGCTATAATAAAATAATTAAAGAAATAAAACAACACATAAATCGTGCTTTAAAAATGAAGCAAAAGTAATAACATGTGCTTTTTGTTATATATGAACATGTTCCACTATATTAACCTGACCCATTAAAAACGCAAAATCCAAAAAGCAAAGCGGGAAATAATAAAAACAAAGGGCGCCAAAATAAAAATTCCCTCGTCTTTCTCCATCTTGATCAAACGTATCTCCTCAAATTTTCTAGATACCACAAACTCCATAAATTAGACCATCTCCGATCCACTCCAGTTGTAAATCCACCATCTTTGAATAACTCAACCTAGTCTATGCCACCTCCGATTCACTCCAGAGGAGTCCAAATCCGTGGAGTTGTTCAAAGAGGTAATTTTTTGTAATCTAACCCTTAGTAATTTATCCCTTCAAATCGTTGATTGCTTTCATATATTCGAAGAATGGATATTTTCATGAAGGCATGCCGTTTTTAGGAGGTTTGTTTGGGTTATTACACGTTCTTTGGAGAGTTGTAATTTTTTTACTTTTGCACTTTGCTCAGTTATTTTCCTACTGCTTTAAGGCATTAAAGTTTTTGTGATTGGATACAAATTATTATTTAGGTAAAAGAAGAAGGCAATATGATGATCAATTGAAGTTAAACTCGGTTCATAATATGGGTAATTACATGTTCTTAGGAGAGTCATAATTTATTACTTTTGCACTTTCCATCAAGTTGATTCAATTTTAAACAAGCCTTTCAAAATGCATTACAATATTTCAAGAGTATGCAATGCAGTTCATAATCATTCGGCTATGTGAACCAGAGGAGAAGAGCTGCAAAACCATGTCTTGGTCAAAACTTATTACCAAACACATCCCACAAGATGGCATAAAAGCACGCAATAAAATCATTATGGTGAATTTTTTTTTGTAAGTGATTGATAACAATTTTTTTTTATTTATGTTTCACTATGAATAACATTACAACGAACCAAAGCATACTTTATTACAACATATAACAAAACCAAGAAAGATAATACGATTATACGAACACATGCTCAAGAATATACAGTTAAGACACACAAAAATAGCTTGTTAAAAGTGAATCACGTTGAATCCCTTTTGCTAGATGAAGTTTTTCCTCTAAATCCAACAACTGAGAGTTTCGATGCAGCATTATTCTTCATGCCACTTGATTTTCCTTTAAAAGAAACTCTTTTCACATTATCACCATAAGACACTAAAGGATGTCATTGTGTTGTGTTACAGAACATAAGTTAAACTCTGGGACTTTGGAAATAATATGATGTTATACTAAAGTTCGAAGTTCGTGTTCATTAACTCGTACAGTGCGTTTTTTATGTTATTACCCAACCAAGACAAAACTAACCCAAACCAAAATTCGGGTAGGATCTATGTTTTGAGACTGTTAAAATCAGCTTGTCCAAAACTGAGATGCGTTGGATCAGATCTAATGGATCTAATTGTTAACCCTAAGTTCAAAGCGATAACATTGTAATTGTTGTTGTGTTTTTGTATTTTTATCATGTATCGTTGTATTTTAAATAGTTTGTATCGTATTTTCAGCATGAATCCTATATTTAAGTTTTTCAGTTAGTCAGTTTTTTTTTCGTACTAGTTTTAGTCTAATAACAATTAAATTTAATCAACATTAATTTTAGTTTAACTAAAATAAGTCATAGTTAATAATAAAAAATATTCGTTCTCCTTAACCATTATTTTAGCATTTTCACTTCCTTTCATATTCTACTTTCTTAATTTCACTTTGCTGCAAATGAACCCTAAATGGAAACAGTACAAAATCACATATTGATCACCTTAACAATGTGTGTGGTTTTATCTTGGTATTTACGCTTCAGTACCTCTGCTTTATAGATTTGTGATGCATGATGACAATTTAAGAGCATATACCTCAGCCCATGTATTAACGGTACCTTCTAAGTTAAGTAACATGGGTGTATAAAATAAGCACATAGGTAAATAGGACGGTTGATGGTTCATATTTGAGGCTATAAAGAGACGACACAGAGGTACATGAAACTTTACTACAAGCGATTGAATGATGTGAGAGCAACAACCGCCTCCTCATATCACATATGGCGTACAAAATTATTGCAGTTCTGAAAACTGTGAGTAACCAAAAAGAGGAAACTGCAGTTCTGTATTGCGTCTTAAATGTATGTAAGTATATACGTATGTATGTATGAATGGATTTTATTTTTTTATATTCAAAGATTGTTAAATAAATGTACAAAAGTGCTATAAATTACACATTAACTTGTTGCTATGAACAGTTTGTTCAGTGAAAGATATCGCATAACCTTGTACATTATTGATGAATGAATTTTTTTAATAAAATACAGTGATGTTCAAAAGCATATAATTCTAAGAGGAAAATTTGGGAAGATAAGACAAACACATCGACTTTAACACCTTTGATTTTTTATTATTCATTCTAAAGTATCCTCTTGTAGGTTGAAAGTTCAGCATTCTCTTTTTCACGTAAAGTCAAATCTTATTTACCCCACATATAGACCAGCTAGCTCTACCAGTGATCTTCACTTTATGCTTCCAACAATGTAAAATTTGTCAGTGATTGATAAGCAAATTTTGATTTATGTTTCACTATAAATAACATTACAATGGTCCAAAGCGTAGTTTATTACTGTTGGAATTCCTCTAATACAAATTGAATGAAATATACATATAGTCCCACATCGCCAATTTGTTGAGAGGTATAGAGGTTTATATATGCCTTTCTCATGAGGAGGTTGGGGGCCTGGGGCTCCCAAATGTATGCTTCGTTGTGAGGAGGGAGATCTTGCATCACCACCACACGCGCGCGCGCGCCGCCGCCGCCGTCCGTCCGACCGACCGAACCGGGCCGGGCCGGGCTCGGGTACGGGTACGGGTCTAAAATGACCATTCTTTTTACTAGGCCACTGTTTAACAGTTTTGGGCTTTGTCTGAAACTGGGTTGGGCCTGGAAATTGAAGAGAAGCGGGCGGATGAAAGACAGACGCAGATTTTGTCTGAAGAGGCGCGATTTTTGAAACGGGCGCGGAAATGAACGGGTGCGACCTGACTGAAGCAGACACAGGCGAACGGGTGCGACCCGACTGAAGCGGTGCAGGCAAAACAGTACGAGCGGGCGGGTGCGATACAGATGCGACTGTACGGACGCGACTGCTTGAACGAACGGGTGCAGACACGACCGTTCGGAAGGGATACGGACCAACTATAAATAAGGAGGAAAACTGATCACTTTCCTCACTGAATTTTCTAATCCCTTCTCTTCTATTAACTGCTGTTCTTATACTCAAATCACAGAGTGATATACTCATTACAATTTCGAGCGGAATTCGTCTGTTGTATCTTGGGAGAATTTTTGAAATAAAATTCTTAAGGAAATCGTTACGACGAGCCTCAGACACAATCCGGTTAGAATTTTAGTCTGTTTGTATATTCATATACATTATTCTATTTTTCTACCCTTTATTTTGGTTATACTATTTATTCGAAATAGTATAACGTTGTTGTTGTAATTTATTTACAACATTCATATTGTTATAATAATTAATACAGAATTCCAGTGTAGTGGAAATCTGAATTATAAACTTGTGCGACGAGTTTATATTCTCTGTTTTGGTATACTAACGTATAACATCTTAAGAATTTTACTGTTTTCTTACTAAAACAGAGATGGCAACAGTAGAATTTTCAAAGAATACTACTCACAACAGACCTGAACCGTTCAAGGGAGATGGTGATGATTTCTTGACATGGCAGAATCAAATGTTGTTTTATCTCACCACACTCGGTCTGCAAAAGTACCTCGAGGAGGAGGAACCGATTCCTGCACCAGGCAAGGAAGCAGAGGTGAATATGTGGAAGCATTCCGATTTCTTATGCAGAAACTATATTCTGAATTGTCTCGACAAGGTGCTATACAAAGTATATCAGCCTTTAAAGACATCAAAAGAGCTCTGGAATGCACTTACCGCAAAATACAAGACGCAGAATATCAGTCTTAAGAAATTCATTGTAGACAAATTCATGGACTACAAGATGGTTGACTCCAAACCAGTGACTACTCAACTGCATGAACTGCAAATCATCATTCATGAACTCGAGGCGGAAGGTCATACGGTTGGAGAATCATTTTTGGTTGAAGCCATCACGGGAAAACTGCCGCCGTCATGGAGAGATTACCGCAATTATCTAAAGCATAAAAAGAAGGAAATCTCTTTACAGGATCTCATAGTCCGATTGAAAATTGAGGCAGATAACCGTGGAATTACAAAACAAAGCGAGGAGGCATTTGTGGTTGAAGATTCAAAGACCAAAAACAAAAAGAAGAATTTCCAGAAGAAAAGGAAAGCTCAAGACAACAAACCAAAAGACAACAAACGAACCAAGAAGTTTAATGGCGAATGTTGGGTTTGTGGAAAAGTTGGACATGCCGCTAGAGATTGCAGGCTCAAAAAGGACCGCAACAAAGAGGCAAATTTAGTAGACAACATGGAAGTGGATGAGTCCAACTTCTCAGCAGTTGTATCTGAATGCAATATGGTTCAGAATCCTAATCAATGGTGGGTAGACACAGGCGCTACACGTCATGTCTGCTCTGACAAATCCATGTTCTCTACATACAAGAAATTCGATCATGAAGAAAAGCTCTATATGGGTAATTCAGCAGTATCTATGATCGAAGGCAGTGGAACAGTTATCCTCAAGTTTACTTCGGGAAAAACTGTCAAGTTGAATGACGTGCTCCACGTTCCAGACATACGCAAGAATCTCATCTCTGGTGCAGTATTATCAAAGAAAGGATTCAGAATGGTGTTCGAGTCAGACAAAATGGTTCTGTCCAAAGCTGGAATGTATATCGGAAGGGGTTACTTATGTGATGGCCTATTTAAGGCAAATGTAGCCGTTATCGGCAATAAAACTATGTATTCTGATTGTGCTATTAATAAAATTGAAGTTTCTTACTTGCTTGAGCACGAAATTTTACTATGGCATGATAGATTAGGACACATAAACTTCCGAAAAATGAAGAAATTATCAAACTTGGGATTGATTCCAAATTTCCAAGTAGATAAGAACTACAAATGTGAGACATGTGTAGAAGCAAAAATGGTCAAACAACCATTTAAATCTGTTGACAGAAGCACCGAACCATTAAGTTTGGTACATACGGATTTATGTGATTTTAAATCACTACCTACAAGAGGTGGGAAAAAGTATTTCATTACTTTTATTGACGATTATACGCGATATTGCTATGTATATCTTTTAAATAGTAAAGATGAAGCAATAACAGCGTTTATAAAATACAAGGCTGAGGTAGAAAATCAGTTAAGTAAAAAGATCAAGATATTGAGATCTGATCGAGGTGGAGAGTATGAATCACCATTTGAACAATTCTGTGAAGAAAATGGAATAATTCATCAAACAACGGCTCCATATTCACCACAACAAAATGGTGTAGCCGAGAGGAAGAATAGAACGTTAAAAGACATGATTACTGCCATGCTTTTAACTTCTGGTCTACCGACGAACTTGTGGGGGGAAGCCTTAAATATGTCTAATCACATATTAAACAAAGTTCCTCACAATAAAACGGGAACAATTCCATATGAGATATGGAAAGGACACAAACCAAGCTTTAAATACCTCAAAGTGTGGGGGTGCTTGGCAAAAGTTCCAGTTCCGCCTCCCAAGAGAGTCAAACTTGGACCAAAAACAGTAGATTGTTATTATCTTGGGCCTGCCCAAAATAGTAGTGCCTACAGATTTTTTGTATTCAAGTCTGATATAAATGATATTCATGTAAATACAATCATGGAATCAAGAGATGCCTCGTTCTTTGAAGATGTGTTTCCACATAAAAGAAACGATGGAAATTCTGTCCCAAAAAGGACAAGAGATAACAGAGATGAGACATGTGAAGATGAAACTCATCAGGACAACGAGGAGGTTGAACCAAGAAGAAGCGTAAGGGCTAGAACTTCCAAAACATTTGGTTCGGACTTTTTTACATATGTATTAGAGCACGAACCTCAAACGTACAAGGAAGCAATGTCATCTTCTGAGTCCTCATGTTGGAAAGAAGCAATCCAAAGTGAGATTGATTCAATTCTAAGTAACAAAACTTGGGAAATTGTTGATATTCCACCAGGAATAAAACCAATTGGCTGCAAATGGATTTTCAAGAAGAAAATGAAAGCAGATGGCTCTATCGACAAGTATAAAGCCAGATTAGTAGCCAAAGGATATCGTCAAAAAAAAAGGAGTAGACTTCTTTGATACATATTCGCCAGTAACACGAATAACCTCTATAAGAATGCTAATAGCAATTGCATCCATCTATAATCTAGAGATTCATCAGATGGATGTAAAAACGGCATTCTTAAATGGAAATCTCGATGAGGAGATTTACATGGAGCAACCTGAGGGATTTATTTCCAAAGGAAATGAAAACAAAGTCTGTAGATTAGTCAAATCATTATACGGACTAAAACAAGCTCCAAAGCAATGGCACGCAAAATTTGATAGTGTCATGATAAGAAATGGTTTTCGTATAAATGAATGTGACAAATGTGTTTATTATAAACAACTTGGACAATCATATGTGATGATTTGTCTATATGTGGACGATATGCTAATATTCGGTCCAAATACTCAGGTAATTGAGACCGTAAAGAAAATGTTGATCAACAATTTCGATATGAAAGACTTAGGAGTTGCGGACGTTATTTTGGGAATCAAAATAATAAGAACACCTAATGGAATTGAACTATCTCAGTCACACTATGTAGACAAAGTGATTGAAAAATTCCAAGAGTATGGAATTAAAGGAGTGAGGACACCTTTTAATCCATCAGAAGTACTGCATAAAAACACTGATGAGAGTGTAATGCAACTGGACTACTCTCGTGTAATAGGATGCTTAATGTATCTGATGAATTGCACAAGACCAGATGTAGCTTATGCAGTAAGCCGCTTGAGCAGGTATACAAGCAATCCAGGGAAGGAACACTGGAAAGCACTAATGAGAGTGCTTGGATATTTAAAAAATACCACTAACTATTCCTTACATTATGGAAAATATCCTGCCGTCTTAGAAGGATATAGTGATGCAAACTGGATTGCAGATTCAGAGGAATCAAAATCAACGAGTGGTTATGTTTTTACCCTAGCAGGGGCAGCAGTGTCATGGAAATCTACTAAACAAACATGCATAGCTCGATCCACTATGGAATCAGAGTTCATTGCATTAGATAAAGCAGGCGAAGAAGCAGAATGGCTTCGTCATTTTTTAGAAGATATTCCATTTTGGCCTAAACCTGTACCGGCCATATGCATACACTGTGATAACCAAGCTGCGCTAAGCAGAGCGCACAATTTTGTGTATAATGGAAAATCACGACATATTCGTCGACGCCATAACACAGTTAGGCAGTTACTCTCTAATGGAACAATTTCCATAGATTATGTGAGAACAAATGATAACCTAGCGGATCCATTTACTAAAGGTTTATCAAGAGAGAAAATTGACTGCGCATCGAGGGGAATGGGTTTAAAAGCCTAAACCAACAAGAGTTACCTTATACGGAAACCTATCCTAGCGACTGGAGATCCCACGGACTAGGATCAATAGGCAAACCAGTTATGAGTAACTCAAGAAGTAATGCATTTGTCTGGACTTGGTCCTACTCCATTCCTATGGTGCAAAATATAATGCATGCCTACAGAAGTTTTAAAGGTTAAAACTATGTTTTTTAATGATGACCATATCTTGGAAATAACAAGTGGGGTATATGTAGGATACTCTTAATGGTTGCGATCACCTATGTTAGTGTGAGCTGGGTCGGCTCTATGAGAATATTAAAAGGCTTTTATTCTCTAAAACACTCGCAGAACCTAAAATTGTTCAGGACCAAAATGAACAAAACCAAGAGATTGGATGTGAAGGGAATCAATGCTTCGTAAAACTTATTGTCTGGGTATACAATAAAGGCTGACGGTTCAAGATGAAATAATTCACCGATTAGCCAAGTAGATCCGATAAGTTTTAACTAGGGAAAGTTCAAAGTGAAATATCTACTTATCCACGATAAAGCATTATTCCATATATACTCTGTGATATTTCGCTTTGTGTGGGGGATATGTATATTATCATTCATGTGGGGGATTGTTGGAATTCCTCTAATACAAATTGAATGAAATATACATATAGTCCCACATCGCCAATTTGTTGAGAGGTATAGAGGTTTATATATGCCTTTCTCATGAGGAGGTTGGGGGCCTGGGGCTCCCAAATGTATGCTTCGTTGTGAGGAGGGAGATCTTGCATCACCACCACACGCGCGCGCGCGCCGCCGCCGCCGTCCGTCCGACCGACCGAACCGGGCCGGGCCGGGCTCGGGTACGGGTACGGGTACGGGTCTAAAATGACCATTCTTTTTACTAGGCCACTGTTTAACAGTTTTGGGCTTTGTCTGAAACTGGGTTGGGCCTGGAAATTGAAGAGAAGCGGGCGGATGAAAGACAGACGCAGATTTTGTCTGAAGAGGCGCGATTTTTGAAACGGGCGCGGAAATGAACGGGTGCGACCTGACTGAAGCAGACACAGGCGAACGGGTGCGACCCGACTGAAGCGGTGCAGGCAAAACAGTACGAGCGGGCGGGTGCGATACAGATGCGACTGTACGGACGCGACTGCTTGAACGAACGGGTGCAGACACGACCGTTCGGAAGGGATACGGACCAACTATAAATAAGGAGGAAAACTGATCACTTTCCTCACTGAATTTTCTAATCCCTTCTCTTCTATTAACTGCTGTTCTTATACTCAAATCACAGAGTGATATACTCATTACAATTTCGAGCGGAATTCGTCTGTTGTATCTTGGGAGAATTTTTGAAATAAAATTCTTAAGGAAATCGTTACGACGAGCCTCAGACACAATCCGGTTAGAATTTTAGTCTGTTTGTATATTCATATACATTATTCTATTTTTCTACCCTTTATTTTGGTTATACTATTTATTCGAAATAGTATAACGTTGTTGTTGTAATTTATTTACAACATTCATATTGTTATAATAATTAATACAGAATTCCAGTGTAGTGGAAATCTGAATTATAAACTTGTGCGACGAGTTTATATTCTCTGTTTTGGTATACTAACGTATAACAATTACAACATATAACAAAACCAAGAAAGTTAATACAAACAACATGCTCCTTAATGTACAGTTAAGACACATAAAAAATAGCCTGTTAAAAGTGAATCACGTTGAATCCCTTTCGCTGGATGAAGTTTTTCTTCTAAATCCAACAACTGAGAATTTAGATGCGATATTATTCTACGTGCCACTTGATTTTTCTTTAGAAGAAACTCTTTTCACATTATTACCATAAGAATTTAAAGGCTGCCATTGTGTTGTGTTATAAATTTTAAGTAAGTTAAACTCAGTGACTTTGAAAACAATATGATGTTCAATTGAAGTTGGAAATTCATGTTCACTAACTCGTACATTGAATCAATTACTGAATATTAAAAAATTAAGATCAGACTTGTCATGTACTACTTCCCACTATCACGCCTAATTAAAGTTTTGATAAAATGATTCTTCTTATTGTACAGGAAAAATGACACAAAAATTGTTTCTACAATACATCCTTTGATCAATATTTATAATACAAATTGACATTCTGATGGGCTGCATTATGGCCCAATAGCTTGTAATCGTTAGATGCACATATCTAACTATCTGACTCGTTTAGCACTATGACTTATCTTATATACAAAGTGGCATTGTGATGGGCTGCGTTATGGCCCAATTACGATATTCCTAATTCTTAGCCGATTTTGTCGGTCTTCTAAAATCAGAGCCTCAATCTAGCAAAATTATAAGCTTTTTTATGATTTTGTAAGATCTGTTTGCTCACTGAGGAAATATTGAGCTTCGATTTGAAATTTGTGGGTGGCCTTGAATAAAATTGGGACGATTGCTTCTTACGAGATGTGCCTCTGCAAAATTTTGCAATAGTTTTGTAGAAGATTTTGCATCTCTAATCGATGTTTGATTTGTGATTTCGTGATTGAGATGGACATCTTCAACTTGTAATTTTACAAGGTGTACCTTTGCAAAATTCTTACATTGTGATTATTTTGTTGAGGATTTTGCATATCTAATCGACTTTGCATTTTAGCTTGACATCTTCAACGCATAGTTCCTTCTTTAACCCAAGGAAGCTTTGCTTTGACAAAGGCTTTGTTAAGATACCTACATTCTGGTAAGCTGAAGGCATATGATTTATAGCTAATTTTCGTTTTATAACCTATTCTCTTACAAAGTATAGATCCAATTCTACGTGTTGGGTCTCGAGTGTAAAATTGGATTTGCTGCAAGTAATATGGTACTTAGATTATCATACCATATTATAGCTTTACTATTAGATTCAATTCTTAGTTCACTTAACTGTGACTCAATTCATATTATTCCCGCTATAGCACTTGCAACAGTTCTATACTCTGCTTCAGTACTTAATCTTGATACTGTAAGTTATTTTTTTGAACACCATAAAATTGGAATTTTACCTATTAATACACAAAATCCAGTTGTTGATATTCGATCATCATGGTCAGTGGCCCGGTCTGCATTAGCATAACTATTGTTATTTATTGCTTTGCATGACTCTGGAACTAATCCATGATTTATAGTTCCTTTAAGATATCTGAGAATTCTTTTTACCGCTTTTAATGCTCATTAAGTGGCTTATGCATGAACTGCCTGACTTTGTTCACACTAAATGTAATCTCCGGTTTGGTTATTGTGACATATTGATGTGCTCCAGCTATACTTTTGTATTGCTTGTCATTTGTAATTGGATCACCTCTGTTTCTTGATAAGTGTAAGTTTCTTGTCATTGGAGTAGACAAAGAGTTTGCCCGATCCATCTTAAATTTAGCTAGTATTTCAGAGATGTATTTACTTTGACTTAAATGCATTTCAATAGATGATACTTTGTTTACTTCAATATCAAGGAAGTAGTGTCGATCACCTAGATCTTTGATAGAAAAATTCTTTATTCAGATGTAGTGTGAGCTTATTTATTTCTATTGCACTACTTCCTGTAACGATAAAATCAACAACGTATATTAGAACATAAGTAACAATATCATTAATAAACTTGGTAAAGAGTGAGTTATATGATTTTGCTGAATTATAATCAATTTTAGCCAAAATTGACTTTAATTTGTAAAACCACTCTTGGAGCTTGCTTAAGCCGGTATATTTCCTTGTTTAATTTGCAAACAAGTTTTCACTTACTTTTTGCCTGAACCCTTGAGGTCGATCCGTGTAAACTTCTTCATGCAATGCACCATTAAAAATGCATTATTTATATCTAGTTGCTTGATGGTCCAATTTCTTTGCAAGGCAACAGTTAAAATAATTCTAATAGAAGCGAGTTTCACAACTGATGAGAAGGTATCATTGAAATCAAAGCCATGTTGTTGTGCATATCCTTTAGATACTAATCTTATCTTATATTTAGAGATCGAACCATCAGCATTTTTCTTTAATCTATATGTCCACTTGCATTCTACAATATTTTTGTTACTTGGTTGAGGAACAAGATTCCCTTTCTTTTTTCTCATAAGTGCATCAAATTCTTCTTTCATGGCAGTCAATCATTTTTCATCTTGCATAGCTTGTTGATATGTGCTTGGTTCTTTAGTTTCTAAGTTTGCACTATATATTTTTGGCTTGAATATACACTCTTTCCTTTTGTTATCATATGGTGCCCAATTCTTAAGTAAGGTTATCTTGTTGTGAAGCATAATTTGAGCTTTTTGGTAGTCTTTTTGACTCATGGCCTGATTCTGAATTGGACTCAGTAGTTGTGGGTTGAAATCACCTTGAATTGACATTGATGAGTATTGGCCATTTTGACTTGCATAACATGTTTCACATTGATCCGGTGTAATCTCATCCAATTGAGCAGGTATTGGGGATAAGGAATACTTTAGATTATATAAATTTTGTGTAATCTTAATTTCTGGCTTGCTAAAAGGAAATACTTGTTCATTAAATACCGTATGTCTTCATATATATATATATATATATATATATATATATATAGTGCCATTATTATCTAAGCAGCTGTAGTCCTTTTGATTTGTCGCTTAACCTAGGAAGGTACATGGTGATGATCTGATACTCAACTTGTTAATGTTATAAGATTTTAAGTAAGGAAAACACAAACACCCATAGACTTTTAGACCTTGATAATCAGGCTTAATTTTGTACAATTCTTCTAGTGGACTTTTAAACTTGAGTACTTTTGTGGGTAGCTTGTTTATCAAGTATACTGAGGCTGCAAAAGCATTTGGCCAAAATTTTGGTGGCATTGATGCATGCGCTAATAAAGTGAGACCTATCTCAACAATGTGTTTGTGTTTTCTTTCTACAAGTTTATTCTGTTATGATATATATGGACATGTCATTCTTTGAATTATTCCTTTCTTTTGTAAGTGCTCCTTTAGTGGCATAAATTCTGACCCACCATCAGTTTGAATAATCTTTAGTTCACAGTCCGTTTGCTTTTTTGCATTTACCATAAACTGTAAGACTGCATTGTAAGTTTCAAATTTGTTTTTAAGAAATATATCCACATATCTGCTATAGGCATCAATAAATGAAATGTAGTATTTGTATCCATAATCAGATGTAATTGGGGCCGGTCCCTATAAATATATTGCAACTAATTCAAGTGGTTTGCTATGCCTGTTGTCAGAATTTGGAAATCAAAGTTTATGACTTTTACCCATTTGACAGTAAGTGGAAATATAAGGTATAAGAACATTATCAACAGAAATATTATCATCTAAAACTTGTTTTACTATCTTTACACTTGGATGTCCTAGCTTACAGAGCCAAAACATCAAATTTCTTATTGTTTTCTCTTTGTTTGATTTTAGAAAAATTACACTCCTTATTTCTAGAATTTCGTGAATTAGCAACATTGAATTTGTAAAGTCCCCTGATTTCTCTACCCTATAAAAGAATTTCTCTAGTTAGAATGTCTCTAACTAAACAATACTTTGGATAAAATTCGAAATAAACATCATTGTCTTTTGCAAATTGAGATACATTTATTATTTTTTTTTTCTAATTAGAGGGACTCTTAATAAATTATTGAAGTAGAATTGTCTTTTGCCTTTAATACATGCATATCCAGTATGTGTAATTGCAATGGGCTTACCATTTCCCATATTTAAATAACGTGTACCTTTATATTCCTTGTTGCCAAGATTTAGGTTGCTAAGATTATTAGTCATATGATTGGTTGCTCGTGTATCTGGGTACCAGTTTTCATCTTGAATATCCTCCATTTTTGCTGATTTCGCATTTAAGATATCTGAGTGACTTTTTCCATCCTGTTGTGTGTTGATCATACTGACATTTGGAGTATAGTATGTTGAGTTATTATTGCTTTGCTGTGATGGTATATAACTTGAATCAAATCTGAAGTAGCATTTGTTTGCACCATGTTTAAACTACTCGCAAATTTGACATCTTAGTCTGTTGTTGTTATTATTACTGTTCCACCTTCCTCTTCCTCTGTCTTTGAATTGCATACCTCCTCTTTGGTAGTTATTTGTTTGATTTCTTCCACTGGTATTTCTTTCTTGATTCTTGCTTTTGCTGTTTCTAATAAAATTGGCAAAGAATTTTGAAATTACAGGTTTCATTTGTTCAATTCTTCCTTCATGAGCAAGAATGGTGGAATGAACATATTGGATAGAAGGTGTTATCTCTTTTGTTAATATTACTATCACAATGGACTCATATTCATCATCAAGACCTCCTAATATACACATAACTTGTTCTATATGAACGACCTCGTAGCCAACAAAGGCAGGCTGATCGCAAAGTGTTTTTGTCTTGATCAAGTACTCTCTCATAGATAAGTTTTCCTTCCTACAACTCTGTAGTTCTCTTATATTATATTATTTTAGCCGTAGATTGTGAAATGAATACCTGTTCAATTATTGACCATATCCCATGAGCACTTTTGCATCTAACCAGTTGTGGCAACATATTGCAATAATTAATGATAGTAGCCAAGAGCTAATTAAACTGTCTTGTCTCTGATGAGTTATACGTTCTTGATTGTTCACAAGTCTTCCTTATTGATTTGTGATGTATTTAGGTGGTCTGGCAAGAGTTCCAAGAACATGGTTTTCAAGTCCATATCCTCCGATTGCAGTTTCGATTTGAAATTTCCAAAGAAGATAGTTTGAATTATCTAATTGTATGTTGATCAACTGGCTTTGAGGTTTGACGATGGACTTGATCAAATCCTGAGTGCTGTTCTGAACTACTGCAGAGTTGCTTGGAGTTGAATTTGCTGATGTGTTATTTGAATTATCTTGATTTCATTCTCCTATTATGCAAAAGTGATAATTCCAGGAAGAGAGAGTGATCAATGGGTTTCTGATTGTGGGAGATGATAGCTATGCAGCCAGAAATTCTCTTAATGATGAAATTTCTCTAATAGAGACTTTCTTGGCAAGGCGCAGTGAAAGTGACAGGGCAGAATTTATAGAACAGTTGCATTCCTTAATCTTGAATCAGGTAAAAGGAAAAAGAACTTAAAGCAGTGTATAGATGATGAGAATTCTTGAATTCTCAGGTGATTCTAAACGCAGTCTAATCTACAATTAATGATGGTGCATCTGATGGGAGTGCTGGCAAGGCGTTTCTTTCTGCTAAGAAAAAGTTTGCTCAGATACCAAATTAAAGTTTTGATGAAATGATACTTCATATTACAGAGGAAAAATGATACAAAAATTGTTCTTACATTACATACTTCGATCCGTATTTATAATACAAATTGATATTGTGATGGGCTGCATTATGGTCCAATAGCTTGTAACCATTAGATGCACATATCTAACTATCTGACTCATTTTATTTACATATTTGCAATGCCTTACGAGACTTTTATTATCTCTTATTTACCTTTCACCGTCTTTTGAAAGAGGCACAGACATGATTTTAGCAACGCTTGTAACAAAAAAATTCTTAATGTTACGTGTTACCAATCCCATGTATATACCACGTTATACTATATATCTTTTGCGATGCAGGACTTACCGTTCATTCCACGCACTCTCAAATGTGAGCCATACCTAACACACTATTCTTTACTCATAATTTTCCATTTCCATTCTTTAGTTCGTTTGATTGATTTATTGAGTAAGAAGGTAAAGTACATAAACTTAAATTAGTTCCATGTACGTAAATAAATATTGAAATCGGTATGGCTTTATCAAGTCTATGAATGTTATAAAGAAAAATACTTAAAACAATGTTTTTTAGTAAATGTTCATTGATATTCACAGGCATGTATGGAGGCTATTTTTCTACGATATCAATCAGTGAACAATATCAATAAGTGGACCAAAATTTATATCTATAGGCATAAATATCTGCAGGCGTGCATGAAGAGAATATGTTTTCCTATGAACAGATGCGATAAACTTATACTGAGGAGCCTACCAGGTAAGTCTGCATCCAGTTATCCAACAGCAGAGCACAAATTTTCTACAACATCAATCAATATGAATGTTATCTCTATTGACCAATTCCTTTTCGCATGTTTACCGTAGCAGTAGAGGCAGAAAGTTCAAAAGCCACAACTGTCCATACCAAAGTCCAACAGCAGAGGCAGAAATTCACATGTCTATTGATACTAATGACCTTAAAGTATTGATAATAGGATACACATGATGATGTGTCCAATGCAGTTTCAGAAGTTTGCACAAAATTTTCAAAAAGAGGAATCGGTGCAACAAAATCTCAATAGTTGATTCCTCAAGTATCCATTATGAAAAACCCATACCAGGTTAACAGAGCTTACTTCTCTTTATGTATTGTGTATGCTTCCTTGAACTTATGAAATTTTTACGTATAATTCATGTTGCAACATGTGAACATTGGGACTTTAAGATAGTATCTAAATGTAATAGTTTAATAATATTGTGAAAATTCATGGTAATTAAATAAGCGTTGAATGCATATGCATGGGCCTTTAATATATTTAGAATGATTACTTTAATAAATATTATTCAAAAAATTTATTTTAAAAAATAATATTGACAACTCAACCCATTTCATAAAATCTTGAAAGAAGAATACAAATGGTTTGTAAAATACATTTAGATTAAACAAGCAATTTTTTTTAATACTCATATAAGCAGAACTCTGTTTATTTAGACATTTAACATAATACTTATCCAACTACATAGACTTCAAGTGATAAAAGGAATTTCTAACCTTCTTAATAACCGAATCTTCTTTGCATATCCTGTTATATAATTTGATTCTTGAGAGATGAACACATGAAGTAATTGTATAAGTAACTGAAATGAACTATGCAAGGCTAGGGGTGAGCTAGATGAGTGACAACCAATCTAATCGTTGGTTTGTTGGGTAAGGCTTGTATACTGTTTAAGTAAGTAATCTTTCTTAGATCCCTATTTTAGTGTAAGTAAAGAAAACATGATAATCATTAGCTCCTGTTTATAGATGTATAACAAGTTTAATTAATTGAAGTATACAAACACATGTTATAATAAAAGAAGAAAGTGAAGATGCTAGCAAAGTCAAATATGACCCACCTAATATAATGAGCAAACTTAAATTACACTTCCGAGAATGTCTATTAGGAGTTTTCTTGAAAATTTTAAAATTAGTTTATTGTTAAGCAACTATTGGTTATTGAAATATAAACAAAAACATAACAAATAGTACAATATATTTCAAACGTGAACACATTATGATGTAAGGACTACAAAGTCTGTAATGCAACGTATTTAGTCGAGAACGATATTTTCCAAAGAAAATTGGTCCTTATATCAGATATTTTTTGGGTACAAAGAACATGAGTACAAAAAAAATTCAATGGCCCAATATAATACCTGAGCTTTTTAAGTTTATTTATTCAGCACTTGTAATGTTTTTACCTAAGCAGAGATTCTAGTTAAATAATTATCTTGCCGTGTTATTTAACATTGCTTGAAAAATACTTGGTGCAAATGTAATGATACACATATCCATGTGATATAAGCAATTCCAACGAGTATAATACCTGAGGTCCTAAGCTTTTTTTCTATGTTCTATATGAAAACTAAATCCCTAATTTCCGTATCAGAATCAATTAATAACATGAACAATCATTAAACTGTTGACGTAATGAAGTATTTTATTTTATTGAAGAGAATGAAATAAATAAGCAGTGTATTTCCATTGTAATGTTTCTCATACAAGCCACTTTATTTATATTGTACAAAGTGATGAAATAAACAAACAGAAAAATATAAATGGGCTTGGCCCATTAGATGCAACCGCATGAGATAAACTGACTTTTGTAATTGTTATTCTTTCAATACCCCCCTTAAACTAGTTCGAGGGTTAGGGTTTCCGTATTCTCAATAATGATCGCCACGAACAAAAAATTCTTTATAAATTTCCCTTCAAATCTGGTAAATCTTCACTCCAGTGATGGTTTATCAGATCTAAGAGGCCTAATACAGTCATCAACAACAAAAAGTACGAGATTTGTAGACCGAATTAGTGAGGTTAACAGATCTGGAAAAGTCGAGATTTTATTTTGGTGAGAAGATTTCGGATCTCTCTGTTGCTGGCCAGTGATTTGAAGCTCTACATCTTGAGTCTGAGTTTTCTTCACCGATATTCAATTCATTTCTGAATCTGGTAAAGTTATTCTTCAATAGTAAAGTCATATGCTTTTTGGTAAGCAGTAGGTATGCGATTAACCCTTAATTTTCCCTTTATGACTTGCTCTCAAATGAAGTAAGAGTCCAGTTCCATGTGCTTTGTTTTGGAATGCAATGCTGGGTTTGTTGTAAGTGATATAGTACTGAGGTTAACATACTAAATAGTCGCTATATTATCAGTTTTGATCTGTAATTCCTTTAGCAGTGATTCCACTCACATAATTTCAGCAATTGCAGTGGCCACGCTTCTATATTTTGCTTATGTACTAGATCTATATATCGTTGGCTGTTTCTTAACACACCAAGATATTGGATTTTTTCCTAAAAAGATACAGTACCCAGTTGTTGATTTTATGTCATAACTGTCAGTAGCTCAGTCTACATCTGCGTAACCATTGATGTTAAGTGGCTTGTTTGCATGTAGAATAAGACCCTAATTTATGGTGCCTTTAAGGTATCTCAGTATTCTTTTAACTGCTTTTCAATGATCATCTAGTGGTTTTTACATAAATTGGCTGACTTTATTAACACTGAATGATATGTCTGGCCTTGTTATTGTTGCATATTGTAGTGCTCCAACAATGCTTCTGTATAGTTTTTCATTTTTAGTTGGCTCTCCTTTTCTTTTTGATAAGTGTAGACTGCTAGTCATTGGTGTTGGAAGAGAGTTTGCCTTGTCTATTTTTGCTTCTACCATAATTTTCGAGATGTATTTCCTTTGACATAGATGTAACTTGTTGTCAGATGTCCTTTTAACTTCTATGCAAAGAAAGTAGTTTAACTCTTCCAAATCTTTGATTGAGAACTCTTTGTCTAATTGTTGTGTGGCTTTGCTGGTTTCAGTCCCACTGTTACTTGTAATTATGAAATCATCAACATAAATAAGTATTTAGGTAACAGTTGTATTGGAGAATTTAATAAAGAGGGAGTTGTCAGATTTTGTTGAGATATAGCCAAGACTGGCTAGTGTCAGTTTCAACTTGTCAAACCACACTCTTAATGCTTGATTGAGTCCATAAATTGCTTTGTTTAGCTTGTACACCAGTCTTTCATTCCCTTGTTGTTTGAATCCAAGTGGTTGTTCTACGTATACCTCCTCCTACAATACGTCATTTAAAAAAAAGTATTATTTACATCTAATTGCTTAATGATCCAATTGTTATACAAGGCTATAGTTAATACAATTGTAATGGTGGATGGTTTCACAACTGGTGAAAAAGTATCATTAAAATCAAAGCCACTTTGTTGTGAATACCCTTTTGCCACCAATCTAGCCTTGTATTTTAGAATTGTACCATCAGGATTTTTTTTAGCCTATAAGTCCATTTACACCCTATAATGTTTTTATGTTCATCTAACTAAACAAGGTCCCGGGTTCTATTTCTTGTAAGTGCATTGTAACAACCCGTATATTTTACGATTAAATATTTAAATATTTTATTTTAATATTTTATCGTTAGTCGGATTTTAGTCCGAAAAGTTACTTTTTGCATACGGTCAAATTTGGACTCGGAACCACTTCCATTGAGTTCAAAACACCGTTTGCGATCTTTTTGAGTATAAACTTTGATATGTTTGGAGTTAGTGGAATTTTGTTACTTTTTCACTTTGGGTTTGGTTTAGCCCATTTGTCTAAACTATTAACTCTAACTCAACCCCATTCTCTTCATAACTTCACTTTCTTTTCCTAACACTCAAGCTTCATCAAAAATGGAGGAAGGAATGGAAAATTAAAACTCCAAGCCCAAGTTCATTTGCAAATCCAACATCCAACTCCAAATTCAAAAAGAAGCCATTGACTCTTCCTTGCTTTCAAGCTTCTTCTTCATTAATTTTGTGTAAAGGTGAGATTTTTATCTCACATCTTTGTCTATAACTATCTTTGATTGTTAGGTATGAATTCCTAACACTTATTCATGTGCATTTGCCTTTGTTGAATTGGTGAAAATCCCAATTTTTAGTGTTTTGGGTTCAAATCTTTAAAAATCCAATCTTTGATGTTTAAACACGTTTTTGGTGATGCATCGAGGAACCAATACGACCGGGTAGCCTATGGGCATAATCCTCTAGCGTCCGTGCTCGATCGGTTGCAAATTGGGAGAGTTTTTGCACTTCAAACCCTTAGGTCGCTCGGCCTGCACACATCAAATTCTCGGCCTGCAGTTAGGTCGTTCGTTCCATAGGTCGCACGCTATAGGTCGCTCGGCCTTCCTTACCCTTAGGTCGTTCGGTCTGCACCGTATAAGCCCCTCGCCCTGCAGCTAGCTCGCACGCCCCTTAGATTGCTTGGCCTTAGGTCGTAACCCATAGGTCGCTAGGTCGCTCGGCCCTCTTTACTTCCTTAGGTCGTTCGGCTTGCATTCCCTCGGCCTGCAGCTAGGTCGCTCGTGTTAGGTCGCTTGGCCTTCTCATACACCTTAGGTCGTTAGGTCGCAACCCCCTTAGGTCGCATGGTCTTGTTTACTCCTTAGGCCGCTAGGCGCTCGGCCTACTTTCCTTCTACCCCTTGGGTCGCACCACCTAGGCCGCATGCTACCTCCCTAAGCCGCTGCTACCATAGGTCGCTGACCTCCTTAGGTCGCTCGGCCTGTTTTCTGGTTAGGTCGCGCGTTCGGCCATTCTGCCACTTAGGTCGCGCCATGTCCCTAGGTCGTGCCATGTCCCTAGGTCGCGCCATGCAGTTAGGTCGCGCCGTGTACTTTGGTCACGCCATTCATTAGGTCGCATGCAGTTAGGTCGCACCACCTTTTAGGTCGCCCCTGCTATAAGCCTTGTGCTATTTCTTGAGCCGCTGATTTCTTGTGTTGACTTATGTTAAGTCGTAAGTCGTGGCTGTTAAGTCGCTAGGCTATTTCCATTTTGATGAATTTGGAATCGAATTCTTTGGATTTTATTCACGTCTTCGAATGTGAATTTTTGTGATGGATCGTTTCTTGCAAAACCTCATACTTGTCGCTATTGTTTTCGCTCTTCGTATTTGGCGTCATTATCTTTTGGGAGAAAAATTTATTCTTTATACCGATCATAAATCCTTGAAGTATCTATTTTCTAAAAAGGAACTTAATTTGTGTCAACAACGTTGGCTCGAATTCTTGCAGCTTATGATCTTGATATTCTTTATACTCCCGGAAAGAGAAATCGTGTGGCGGATGCACTTAGTCGTAAGCAACAAGCGGTTGTTTTTATGATGATATCCGAATGGAGTGATCTTGGAATTCTATCCACTTGTGAGATTCGAGATCATGTTTTCGATTTATGTTCATCTCTTGTTTTATGTAGCCTTGAGGCTCATCCTTCTCTTTTAGACCGCATTCTTATAGCTCAAAAGCTAGATCCCGAATTGGCTCTTCTTGACCAAAATCTTAGGGGTAAAATTGATATTGAAGGTTTGATAGACTTTGATATTGACTCTCGTGGCGGTATTCGAAAATATGGTAGACTTATCGTGCCAAATATCAGTAATCTTCATAAAGACATTTTAGAAGATTCTCGTCGCCCTAAATTTACCATTCATCCCGGTAGTAGTAAAATGTACGCGGATATGAAGCGACTTTATTATTGGGAGGGAATGAAATCTGATATTGCTAACTTTGTTAAGTGTTGCATGACTTGCCAACTTGTCATGGCCGAACATCAAAGGCCTGGTGGGTTATTGCAACCTTTAGAAATTCCAATTTGGAAGTGCGACCAAATTTCCATGGATTTTATAGACGACTTTTCCCGTTCTCGTTCGGGTCATGATAGCTTATGGGTGATAGTTGATAGACTTACTAAATCCGCCCATTTTATTCCCGTTCGGTCCAATCGAACCGTTCCTCTCTTGGCCAAACTCTTTATCAAAGAAATTGTAAAATTGCATAGAGTTCCTTCTTCTATTGTTAGTGATCGTGATCCATTGTTTACTAGTGGATTTTGGAAGAGTCTTAAAAAACTTTAGGAACGAAGCTTAATTTTAGCACCGCTTATCATCCCCAATCCGATGGACAGACTGAGCGTGTGAATCAAACTCTTGAAGATCTTCTTCGTGCATGTGTTCTTGATTTTGGTGGAAGTTGAAAAGATCATATTTCTCTTGTTGAGTTTTCCTATAATAATAGCTTCCAATCTAGTATTGGTATGGCACCTTTTGAGGCACTCTATGGAAGGCCATGCCGATCTCCTTCTTGTTGGCTTGAGCCCGGTGAGAAGCTGGTTTTAGGTCTAGATTTTATTCGTGGTTCCACAGAAAAGATTGACCTTATTCGTCATAGGATGAAAGAAGCCCAGAGCAGGCAAAGATCCTATGCCGATAACTGGAGGAGGAAGTTAGAATTTTCTGTGGGAGATCTTGTGTTTATTCGTGTTTCACCTATGAAGGGTGTTGTGCGTTTCAGTCGATCGGGAAAGTTAGCACCTCGATATATTGGTCCATTTCCCATCACTGAACGTGTTTGTTCCGTGGCTTATCGCCTTTTATTATCGGCTCAATTTTCTGCTATTCATGACATGTTTCACGTTTCTCAATTACGGAAGTGCCTTCGGGATTCCGATTCTGTTCTTGAGCCCGGTGTTGTGAAAGAAATTGAAGTTTCACCTAATTTAACTTATCAGCAACATCCTATTTGTATTATTGCTTCGGAGGTCAAGCGCCTTCGAAATAAAGATGTTCCGCTTGTTAAAGTCCAATGGTCCTCAAATCCTAAAGATTGCTCTTGGGAATTTAGAGAGTTCATCGAGCGAACACATCCGGACTTACTTTCTCATACTCCATGAGGTGAATTTCATATATCAAACTTCTTTTGTGTTGATATGCTTTCATGGTTGTTACCTTATATTTTCTTCTTAAATATTGCGAGGACGCAATTTCTTTAAGGAAGGGAGTCTGTAACAACCCGCATATTTTACGATTAAATATTTAAATATTTTATTTAAATATTTTATCGTTAGTTGGATTTTAGTCCGAAAAGTTACATTTTGCATATGGTCAAATTTGGACTTGGAACCACTTCCATTGAGTTCAAAACACCGTTTGCGATCTTTTTGAGTATAAACTATGATATGTTTGGAGTTAGTGGAATTTCGTTACTTTTTCACTTTGGGTTTTGGGTTTGGTTTAGCCCATTTGCCTAAACTATTAACTCTAACTCAAACCCCTTCTCTTCATAACTTCACTTTCTTTTCCTAACACTCAAGCTTCATCAAAAATGGAAGAAGGAATGGGAAATTAAAACTCCAAGCCCAAGTTCATTTGCAAATCCGACATCCAACTCCAAATTCAAAGAGAAGCCATTGACTCTTCCTTGCTTTCAAGCTTCTTCTTCATTAATTTTGTATAAAGGTGAGATTTTTATCTCACATCTTTGTCTATAACTATCTTTGATAGTTAGGTATGAATTCCTAATACTTATTCATATGCATTTGCTTTTGGTTTGGAATGAATTGGTGAAAATCCCAATTTTTAGTGTTTTGGGTTCAAATCTTTAAAAATCCAATCTTTGATGTTTAAACACGTTTTTGGTGATGCATCGAGGAGCCAATACGACTGGGTAGCTATGGGCATAATCCCCCATCGTCCGTGCTCGATCGGTTGCAAATTGGGAGAGTTTTTGCACTTCAAACCCTTAGGTCGCTCGGCCTGCACACATCAAATTCTCGGCCTGCAGTTAGGTCGTTCGTTCCATAGGTCGCACGCTATAGGTCGCTCGGCCTTCCTTACCCTTAGGTCGTTCGGTATGCACCGTATAAGCCCCTTGCTCTGCAGCTAGCTCGCACGCCCCTTAGGTCGCTTGGCCTTAGGACGTAATCCATAGGTCACTAGGTCGCTCGGCCCTATTTACTTCCTTAGGTTGTTCGGCTTGCATTCGCTCGTCCTCCAGCTAGGTCGCTCGTGTTAGGTCGCTTGACCTTCTCATACACCTTAGGTCGTTAGGTCGCAACCCCCTTAGGTCGCACGATCTTGTTTACTCCTTAGGCCGCTAGGTTGCTCGGCCTACTTTCCTTCTACCCTTTGGGTCGCACCTCCTAGGCCGCATGCTACCTCCCTATGCCGCTACTACTATAAGTCGCTGACCTCCTTAGGTCGCTCGGCCTGTTTTCTAGTTAGGTCGCGCGTTCGGCCATTCTGCCACTTAGGTCGCGCGATGTCCCTATGTCGCGCCATGCAGTTAGGTCACGCCGTGTACTTTGGTCGCGCCATTCATTAGGTCGCCTGCAGTTAGGTCGCACCACCCTTTAGGTCGCCCCTGCTATAAGCCCTGTGCTATTTCTTGAGCCGCTGATTTCTTGTGTTGACTTATGTTAAGTCGCAAGTCGTGCCTGTTAAGTCGCTAGGCTATTTCCATTTTGATGAGTTTGGAATCGAATTCTTTGGATTTTATTCACGTCTTCGAATGTGAATTTTTGTGATGGATCATTTCTACGATTGTTTGCACAAAAATGGACAAACACCTCCAAGTCGTATGAATTAGTTGATTTTATGTTGTTTCTAGTGATTTGGGTGATTTACACAAATATATAAAAAGTAGGGACTAAACTGTAAAAGACACACAGATTTATAGTGGTTCGGCCAGAATGTGCCTACGTCCACTTTATATGTTATTCTCCTTTTTCTTTCAGATTACAAGTACAAAGCTTTGTATACAAGTATATGAAAGTTGTTTGAAAGTTCCTTCCATGCTTGAGCTCTCAAACTTGTCTACCATTGTTGTACTCCTGCCCCTCTATTTATAGAGTGAGGTTGGGGGCATGAGTCTTGGATGTATATAGCTGCTGGCGGGCCTGGGCTGGTGCAATCTGGCCTGGTAGTGTCGGTCCGGTATGCCATCCTCATGTTGGTTCGGTAGTGGTAGATGGAGTTGGACCGGTAGCAACATGGATCGGTGGTAACATGGATCGGTGATGGGTGGATGGATCCTGGATCGGTGGTAAATGGTTTTGGGTGTTGGTTCGGCAGGAGGCTGGTTCGGTGGTAGCATGGAGATGGAGTTGGACCGGTGTAGATTGGTTCGGTGGTTTCGGTTCGGTATGGGCCGGTCCGGTGTTGTTTTGGGAGGTAGGGTTGGTTCGGTCAGTTCTCAGGAGGTAGGTGGTTCATGGGCATGGTGTGGAGCCGATCCGGTGAGAGTTGGTTCAGGGGTAGGGAAGGAGCCGGTCGAAACACACCCAACACTTGCCCCCCAAAGTAGGGCATGTGCATGCACATGTCGTGTTTTGCCTTATGCTGGGGTGTTCTCATCCGGTCTCTAGCGCCGAACCAACCGGTCCGGCTATTGGTGTTTGCTTATAAATAGGGGCCTAACGCTTCCGTTTTTTCCCATCAGCCGAACCACTCCCTTGTCTTTGCCGAATCAAATTGTTATCTCTGCCGAATCAAAGTGTTAGCCGAATCAAAATCTTTGCCGAACCAGGTGAGGATCTACTCTTCCAAATGAACTTTATTTTCAATTATCGAATGGGCTCGGGGTCCTCGAAGTACCGAATGACCCTTTGTCCTTGGACTGCCGAATGAGGTCGAGAGATGGGACGCCGAATGAGCTTTAGGTTGGGCCTTACTGAATGAACTCGGGAATTACGAGTGTTGAATGAACCCTTTACCAGATGGACTTTTATACTTGAATTACCAGTGAAACTCTAGATTACATAGTTTATGTGTTTTAACGATATACTTTCTTGTGTTGCAGACAAATGTCTCAAAGAGTGGAAACCCGATCAGAAAAGAAAAAATCTACGGACAGAGGTGAGTCTTTCGCTGTGCCCTCAGTCCAGCCGGGGCCAGCGCGACATGGACCTGCCTCGAGGTCATTAGTGGACGGATATGGCCCTCAGGAGCTCTTGAATTCCCCTCCCGACTGTTTTCCTAGCTCCCTCAAGGAGGAGCAGCTTGATGTTATATCCCGTTCCTTTGGGATCGATAGAGCGCGCATGCTATTGCCGGGGGAAGGAGTGATACCGTATGACCCCCCTGAAGGCTACTTTGCTTACAGCAGATATCATTGCATGTGTGGTGCTATCCCGCCTCTCAACGCCTGGATAGTTAGCTTCATCACATATCTGAAGGTGGCTCCATTCCAGCTTCAGCCTAACTCCTACGCCATTCTGGTGAGTCTTTTCGTCATCTTTCAGAGGAGATACGGGCGTCCTCCTTCCAACCGGGAGATTCGGTATCTATATAATCTGAGGGGCTACAAGAAGGGGTCTCCATATATCAGCTTGGAATCGGCCGTATCCTTCAAGCCCGTCCTAGACTTGTATTCGAAGTACAACATGTTTAAGAAGGAATGGTTTTTCGTCAGGGACGACTCTGTTTCTATCCGTCGCTTCACCTCCGGATGTAAGTCAAGGCATTATTTATAATTTCCGTTCTGGTTGCAATGCTTCCACTTATGTGTTTTTATTTCTTGCTAGCGACAGGTGGTTTTGCGGTCGTGGAAAATGATCGCCTGGTTCAGACGGCAGCGGAAATAGAAGCTATTTCGGGAAGAGATAGGTCGGCTGCTTACTTGATCAGAAACGCTACACTTTTGGGGCTCAACCTGATCCTGCCACATCAGTCCGTGGTCAAGCAGAAGGATACGGCGGAAGAGAGGGATGCTCAAGCTAAAGGAGGGGCCACGACGAAGAGTGGCAAGCGGAAGCCTTTCACAAAACCTCCAGTCATCGGGGGAAAGAAGCTTAAGAAATCTGATGGACCCTCTCCCAGCACAAGCCCAGATGTTCCGGAGGAGGAAAGTGGAGAGGAAGAAAGAGGCGAGGAGGAGAGCGGAGGTGATGGAGAAGGTGACGGTGGTAACGGTGGTGAAGGTCAGGGTGGTAGTGGCGTTGGTGCCCTGACCTCTGGGCAAGCGGGTGAGATTCAAGAGTGGACGGATGATGCTTTCCGCCAAGCCTTTGAGGGGTTGGGGGAAGGGCCGGCCTTGGTGGAGAAATCGAAGGAGTCTGATAAGGCCGGGACGGGCGCCAGTCTATCTTCTGAGAGTATTTCAGCTAAGGAAACTCCGGCGGTTCAAGGTGAATTCTTAACTTCCGCAGATTCCTTTTATGATACGGACTTAGTAATATTTTATGGCCAGCTTCCGTCCTGAAATGAGATTCAAGACTTATTGCAGTATCCCACTCCCACTTAGCATATGTCTCGGATTGTAGTTTCATGCATGCTTGTAATACTTGGTTTTTATTTCAGGAACGGGTAAGGTGGTCAAGACATCAGATATTCGGCACCGCCTTGAACAATACAAGCTATTCAAAGCTTCTGCCAAACCAAAGCCGTCAACTAGCCGTCCCAGAGATGTGGTTAGCTATCGTCCTCTTCTCGGAGTTATTGAGGAAGATATGCAAAAGAGGAAGAGGGGGCGATCTTCGTTTGAATCTTCACCTGGCCCTCAGCCTCCAGTCCAGCCTATCCACGATATTACTGAGGAAGATACTGAGTTTATGCCTTCCCTATATCCGTCCGAAAATCCAACCGTCATCCCGATAGACCACCCTGGTTTGGTTCGCAACCCATTTGCCGGTCACCCGGATCTGGACCCGAGTTTTCAGGACATCTCTTTTGACGAGGCCACGGGTGAGCATCTTCTTCCCTGCAATCCCATGGTACGGGTGTTTGATGAGGCTAAGTCCTTAGACCTCGATTTGCTTACTACTCGGATTGTGACCATGGGGAATGAGGCCAAGGCAAAAATCGATCGGGTGGCTGAAGAGACCAAGAGGCTAATAGAGCATCACGCTCGACTGGCCAAGGCCGGGGAGGAAATCGGAAGTGCTAACATTCGGTTGCGGCTAAAGGTTTCTGATCAGGCCAAACAGCTTGCCGATCAGGCTATCCAGATATCCCAGCATGAAGCGGCCTCCAGACGACTGAAGAAAACCATGGAAGAAGCCAAAAAGGCTGAGTTGCGAAAAATGGAGGCTGTTTGCAAAGAGCGAATTGACATGGCCATCACAACGGTGGACGAGGTTCGGAGAGCGTATCTTGAGCAGGTAGAGGAGTTATCTGGGAGGCTTGAGGCCGCAGAGCTTGCTCAGGCCAAGCTGAAGGAGGAGATGGAAGTGATGCGGAAGTCCCTTCAGGCTGACTGCTCGAGATACCGATTGGAGGGAGATGCTGCTGTCGCACGGCTGTCGGCTTCTGAGGCCCGGATGAAAGAGTTTGAGGAGAACGAGGGGATGATGGACGAGATGCTCCAGGACATGTATTTCCGTACTTGGAGGCAGGGCAACCTGTCCTGGATGGACGATTATCCCCGGATTATGGCTAGGATATATCTCCGGGCTTTGGAGGAAGCTAAGGCCAATGCGGATAAGGAAGGTGGTGCGGCTTTCAGGATGGATGTGGTTACGGCCCAATTCACTAAGGAAGAGAAGGTGGCGGTTAAGGAGGGCATGCGGCTGCTTGCTGCGGATGAGGTAGGCGTGCAACTAGATGATGATGATCAGGGAGCAGACGCTGGTAAGTCTTTCCTTTTAACCTTTTCATGATTTGATTGCTTATCTTTCGTGATTATTGATGGATTCTCTTCTGAATTGTGAAGGCGGGACCTCTGGAGTACATGCGGGGAGATCTGACCCCGCAGTTAAGTAGATCCGGATGGCGGGCAGGACGGAGGCGGAGCCCTGATGTAGTTGACTCTTTTATTTGGTCTGTTTGACATTCCTGTATGTACGCCCTTCGTGTTTTAGTTGTAGCGGGTTGCTTCGAATGTCTTGCGTGACTGTGTATGGAATGTAGCTGAGTGTTCCATCATCCGGATGTGAGTTCATATTTCCACAAGCGAGAGTTCCCCTATTTTATGACCTGTACTTTAGGGATTGTTATATAGGATAGGAGAAAAGTTTTTGAATGAAATGGAAATATGAGAAATAGTAAAATTTCCAATCACGGAAGGCCGTCGATATGCTTAAGTTCGTGGCAAACGGGTTTTGTAGTCACTTTCCCTAGCTGTGGGTCTTGGAGACATTTGTCACCCATCTTACGCCTCCGCGGGGAGTTGACCTTTTTTACCACAGCCGCACTTAAGACATATCGGAGCCGAGATCGCGCACAGTAACTACCCGAGCCATTATGGCCCGTAATCGTGGGTATTATTCGATTTACTGTGGCCGGCTAGCGTGGGTGCCGATCGTCAACCGTGAACTACCCCTGGCTGGCCACACCTTATGTTGGGGCTTAAAGTAGGTTCACAGTTGCCGGCGAGCCGAACGGCGTAATGAGCTGCCATCGGCTATAGTCGGCCTTCTTCATGGCTTATAATCGGCTCATTACAGTTGACTTTGAGGGCAGTCGCGAGCAATGAGTTAACCCGCAGCAGAGGGATGCTGGAGCAAAAGTGTCTCATTGGCGAGTGCATAGATTCGCATAGTACCTGTTGGTTCTTGTCCAGGTGAGGTTGCGCCGTGAAGTGTCCAGAATGGAAATGTCGTTATACATGATTTTGTTCAACAGAAAAGGATAAAGCTTAACAAGCAGTCAAGACATAAAGGAACAAGTTAAAAAGAGACTAGATTTTTAAAGTGGTTCGGCACGAAAATGCCTACGTCCACTGATTCTCTTTGATAATTCACTTCATATGGGCAGTACAAGTTAAGAAAAGTATCGACGGAGGTGTTGGATGTTCCATGCCCTCTGGAACACCTCTCCGTCCACTGTTAACAAAATATAGGCTCCGTTGCGGAGATCTTTATGAATTACCTAGGGTCCGTCCCAGATTGGATCTAGCGCTCCGGGGCACGGGAAGATCCTCTTGAGGACAAGATCTCCTTCTTGTAAGCTGCGGTGCTTGACTTTGGAGTTGTATTGTGCTGCAACTTTTTGCTTGTGAGCTGCTGCTTTGAGTGTTGCATCGTTTCTTCTCTCCTCAATTAGATCCAAAGATATGTGGAGGAGTTCTTCGTTCTCTTCTGGGTTGTAGTGGATCCTACGGTGGGAAGGCACTACAGTTTCAACTGGAAGCATGGCCTCCGATCCGTATGCCAAAGAGAAAGGAGTATGCCCTGTTGATGTTCTGTAAGATGTGCGGTAGGCCCAAAGTGCCGTAGGAAGTTCATCTACCCAAGCGCCTTTTGACTTTTCGAGTTTCTTCTTGATTAGGGTTTTGAGGATTTTGTTGACAGCTTCGACTTGTCCGTTTGCCTAGGGGTAAGCTACATATGAGAAGCTTTTATGAATTCCATGTTCTTGGCACCAGTCGGTGAATTCCTTGCTGTCAAATTGAAGTCCATTGTCCGATATGATTTTGAGTGGAACCCCGTACCTGCATAAAACATTTTTGATCAAGAAGTTAATAACTTTTGCCGAAGATATTTTATTTAGAGGTTCCGTTTCCACCCATTTGGTGAAATAGTCGACTGCCACTATGGCATATTTGGCTCCGCCTCGGCCCATTGGCAGTTCGCCAATCAAGTCAATTCCCCAATTGCAAAGGGCCAAGGGCTAGTCATTTGAGTAATTTCATTTGTTGGTAGTCGACGATCTTAGCAAATTTCTGACATCTTTCACATCTTTTGACGAAGTCTAAGGCGTCTTTGTTTAAAGTGGGCCAGTAATACCCGTATCGGAGTATTTTCTTTGCTAGAGTCTGTCCTCCGGTGTGATCTCCGCAACTTCCTTGATGGATGTTGGACAAGACTTCCCTGGCTTCCCTTCCAGCGATACACCTTAATAAGGGATTAGAGAAGCCGCGCCGATAGAGGATGCCTTCTTGTAATGTGTAGCGGGAAGCTTTCCTTAAGATTTTCTTGGATTCGTTACGTCCGTCGGGCAGTGTGCCACTTTGTAAGTACTTCCGGATGGGGGTCATCCAAGATTCTTCTTCAATTGCAGCTATCATATTCATTGGCTCATAACTCGAGGCTAGTTGCTTTGAGATGGTTATTGTTCGGGAAGCAGTGCCGTCCTTCATGCTAGCTTGCTTTGCCAGTTCGTCGGCCTCCTGATTCTCTTCTCGAGGAATGTGCTTGATTAAATAGTGATTCAATTGATTGAGTAGCATCTTGGTCTTCTTTAGATATGTTGTGAGTCGTTCTCCTCGAGTCTGGAATTCTCCCAGTATTTGATTTACAATGAGTTGAGAATCACTATGGAGACATAAAGAACCGACTCCAATCTCCAGGGCAAGTTCTAATCCGGCTATCACTGCTTCGTATTCTGCGTCATTATTGGTGGCAGCGAATTCCAACCTTAGGGCGTAGCGCAGCTTCCTTCCCCTGGGGGTGATCATCACAATACCTGCCCTCCAGCCTTGTTCATTTGATGCTCCGTCTACGAAGAGATTCCACTTGATATCTTCTGCTATTTCAGATTGCTCCTTACCTTCGTTAGTAGTGAATTCGGCAATGAAATCAGCTATGGCTTGCCCCTTGATAGCGGTGCGAGGATGGTAGGTGATATCATATTGACTCAGTTCAATGCACCACTTAAGTAGTCGCCCAGAAGTGTCGGGGGGATGGAGTACCTGCCTTAGCGGTTGATCGGTTAAAACTCTGATGGAATGAGATTGGAAATAGTGTCACAGTTTCCGTGACGTGATTAGCAAACAGTATGCTAGCTTTTCAAGTTTAGGGTATCTGGCTTCTGCCCCTGTAAATCTCTTGCTTACAAAGTATACGGGCCGCTGCGCGCGGTTGTCTTCTCTCACCAAAGCGGCGCTTAAAGCATGGGACGATACCGCAAGGTATAGGTACAGTTCTTCGCCTTCATTCGGAGTTGAGAGTACTGGTGGTCTTTGGAGGTGTTCGATTAAGTTAAGGAAGGACGTCGAGCATTCTTCAGTCCATTTGAAATTTCCTTTGTCTTTCTTTAGAGCTTCAAAGAAAGGGATGCATTTGTCGGTTGCTTTAGAGATGAACCTGCTTAGGGCGGCCACTTTTCCGTTTAGGCTTTTCATCTCTCTTCGAGTGGATGGTATCTTGATATCTTGCAAAGCTCGAACTTGTTCGGGGTTTGCTTCAATCCCCCCGGCATGGACGATGAATCCCAAGAACTTTCCCGACGATACTCTGAAGGAGCACTTTAGAGGGTTCGGCTTCATTCCATATTGGCGAAGTACTTGAAACATCTCATCTAGGTGGTTTATATGATCATTGGCTTTCCTCGATTTTACCAGCATGTCATCCACATAAACTTCCATAGTTCATCCTATTAGTTCCGCAAACATCTTGTTGACAAGGCGCTGATAAGTAGCTCCGACATTTTTAAGTCCAAAAGGCATTACTTTGTAGCAGTACAATCCCCGGTCAGTGATGAAACTAGTGTGGTCTTGATTGGGGGCGTGTATAGGGATCTGGTTATATCCTGAGTATGCGTCCATAAAGGATAAGAGTTCGTGTCCGGCTGTGCTGTCCACGAGTTGGTCGATTCGGGGGAGTGGGAAGCAGTCCTTCGGGCAAGCGTCATTTAAGTTGGAGAAATCGATGCATGTTCGCCACTTCCCATTAGCTTTATTTACCAGTACCGGGTCGGCGATCCATTCTGGGTAGATGGCTTCTCGTATGAAGTCATTGGCAAGTAAGTTCTTTACTTCTTCCTCGAGGGCTGCTGATCGTTCTGCCCCCATGCTCCTCTTTTTCTGCTTCACTGGCACCTTGGTGGGATCGATGTTCAGTATGTGGCATGCTACGTCTGGAGAGATTCCTGTCATGTCGGCGTGCGTCCATGCAAATACATCTATGTTGCGGTGAAGAAAATTGACGAGTTGATCTTTCAACTCCGCTCTTAACTGAGACCCGACTCTCAGCAGTCTACTTGGGTCGTGTTTGTCTACAGATACAAATTCCATAGCCTCTGCAGGCTCGGCGGTGGCCTCCTCCTCTTTGTCCCTGGGGTCTAGTTCATTGAAAGGATCACTGGTATATCGAAGAGGAGGGGCTTTCTTTAGTTGCTATGCTTCCAAGCTTTTCATGCAGATAGTAGTCTCTGCGTTTTTTCCTTTATCTTTTCTGCGGTTATTGCGAAGTTCAGTTACATAGCAGTCTCGAGCAGCGTCTTGATCTTCCTTTATTTCTCCTATTCCGTTATCTGTTGGAAATTTCATCTTCAGGCACCATGGGGCTACGACAATTTGGAAGTCAAACAAGGCTGGTCTTCCCAAAAAGGCGTTGTAGGCCGAGTGGTTCTCTATTAGTACAAACGTTTGTTTTCGCACAACGGAGCGGGGATGACTTCCTATTTCAACAAAATGGTCCAGTTGCCCGAGGGGCATCTTCGCATCTCCAGTGAAACCATGTAGTGGTTTGTTGCAGGGAGACACATCCTTCATTGACAACTTCATTTTGTCGAAAGCATGCTTGAATAGGATATTTACTGAGCTTCCCGTGTCTATTAAAATTCGAAAAACTTTGGCTGGACCGAACCAAGCAGAGATGACCATAGGATCCATGTGTGGGTAATGTCTTCCCTCTAGGTCACGCCTACTAAATGTGATGTCGTCATTCTCTTTCCGTTTCGGGTGGCGTTCTTCCATGACAGAATTAACGTAGCCTTCATCGTTCCTAAGTGACTTACCGTATCTTTCCATCTCTGCCCAGCTTCTGTCGGTGATGTGCGGTCCTCCTGATATGGTATGGACCACTATCTTCTCTCGACTAGAGCCGCTGGTGTTGCGATTTCCTCCGCCCACTTCTGAGAGGGGTAGCCCTGGGTTTTCATTGGCGGGAGATGGAGTCCTGTTCTGGCTTTCTACATAGCGCTCCAGTCTCCTCCTAATGTGTTCTTCAATCAAGTCCCGGAGATAGTGGCATTCATTGGTGTCATGTCCATGAGATTCGTGGAAGCGGCAGAACTTTCCAGACTTGAGTGCGTTATCTGACTCCTTCTTGTGCGGGGGGCGCTTGTATCTAACTTCGTCCCGAGTGGCTAGGAAGATGTTTTCGATCGTTTCATTCAAAGGAGTGTAGGAGTCAAATCTTGGTCCTGGTCGATATAAGCGCTTTTTTCCTTTCTTGCCCCCAGCATTGTCTCTAGAGTCACTTCTCCGAACATCCTTTGCTGCAGCGGGGACCCTGTCCGGGGCTGTCTTAGCCTGTTGCCCTGACTGCCTCTCAGTGGCAGCGTCTTCAAGGCTCATATACTTTCCTGCTTCATGGAAGAAATCAGATAAAGTAGCTAGTTTTTCCTTGGTTAGTCTTCTAGCAAATTTAGTATCCGGGTGCACACCACTGCTGAGAGCCATTAGGATAAGTTTTTCATCGGCATCTTGAACTGCAGCCGCTGCGGCATTGAATCGGGTTAAATATTGCTGCACTGTCTCTCCAGGCTTTTGTTTGATATTAGTTAAGGAATAAGCGTCCTTGGGTTGTTCCACATGAATGCGGAACTGGCTGATGAACTTTTCTTTCAACATTTCCCATGAGCTGACGGACCCTTGGGGTAGGTGGCAGAACCAGGAGGTAGCTAGATCTGCCAAGAAAAGTAGGAAGCATTTACACAATACTCCCTCCGTTGCTCCGCTCATGAGCATATCCTGGGTGTATCTCTGTGAGTGTACGATGGGGTCAGAGGTTCCCTTGTAAGGCTCCATTGTTGGCATTTTCCATTTCCGGGGGGTGATAGCAGTCTCGATACTGCGGGTGAAGGGGCTGGTTACCCTAGCACCTATCCCCCGATCCCTTTCCTCCCGTTGGACGCACTCTCTGAACAATCGCGCCATCCTTTCATCAGAACTTGGAGCGGATAGAAATGAGTTTGGTTCTTCCCTGCGGGACTGATTCCGTCCAGACGACTTGTATGGATGGTATCGTCTGTCACTCCTAACATTCTCCAATGGCTGCCTCTGGTCTTCTGGGGGCATGCTGGGGTCAGCCACAGTTGGCCCTTGCCTTAATCTTCCCCTGCTGGGTTCTGTTCTCAGCACTTCCTCGGGTCCAACTTCGGGCTGGACTCCTGCTCGGCCCTGTCTACTGGTGTTTCCATGGTTAGGTAGCATGACAGGCTCAGCTACATCGGCCCCCTGCCTGGTACCTCCCCTGTTGGGTTCGGTTCCAAGTGTTTCCTTGGGTCGGAATTCGGGCTGAGTCCGGGCTCGGCTCCTACCATTGTTGTTTCCATTGTTAACCTCTTCGAAGAAGAAAGACCTTTGTTATCTCCCAGATCCTCCAGACCGGGACTCACCCCATGATTCAGTGTTGCGGTTGGATTCTTCAACATTCCTTAAGCGTGACATGAGTTGGTCCACCAAGGCTTCTTGTTGAGATGTGAAGCGGTTAGTTACTTCAGCCACAATCCTGTCTAGATCCATCCTTGTAATTGGTTGTTCCGTAGCAGGGGCTGTCGGATTTGCCTGATTTTCGTTTGCTGTTGGAACCGGACGATTGTCTTGATTTCTGACTACTGGATCTGGGATACTGCCAGTTGCAATGTTCTTTCCTTTGTTAGCATCTTTCTTCCGTCCGGGAGGCATGTTTTCCAAGCAATGATCGATGTCGATAGGAAAAGGGTTGAGTGGGAGAAGCTGAAGCTTCGAGCTCCATTCTCCGTGAAAGCACCAAAAATGTTTGCATAAAAATTGGACAAACACCTCCAAGTCGTATGAATTAGTTGATTTTATGTTGTTTCTAGTGATTTGGGTGATTTACACAAATATATAAAAAGCAGGGACTAAACTGTAAAAGACACACAGATTTATAGTGGTTCGGCCAGAATGTGCCTACGTCCACTTTATATGTTATTCTCCTTTTTCTTTCAGATTACAAGTACAAAGCTTTGTATACAAGTATATGAAAGTTGTTTGAAAGTTCCTTCCGTGCTTGAGCTCTCAAACTTGTCTGCCATTGTTGTACCCCTGCCCCTCTATTTATAGAGTGAGGTTGGGGGCAGGGGTCTTGGATGTATATAGCTGCTGGCGGGCCTGGGCTGGTGCAATCTGGCCTGGTAGTGTCGGTCCGGTATGCCATCCTCATGTTGGTTCGGTAGTGGTAGATGGAGTTGGACCGGTAGCAACATGGATCGGTGGTAACATGGATCGGTGATGGGTGGATGGATCCTGGATCGGTGGTAAATGGTCTTGGGTGTTGGTTCGGCAGGAGGCTGGTTCAGTGGTAGCATGGAGATGGAGTTGGACCGGTGGAGGTTGGTTCGGTGGTTTCGGTTCGGTATGGGCCGGTCCGGTGTTGTTTTGGGAGGTAGGGTTGGTTCGGTCAGTTCTCAGGAGGTAGGTGGTTCGTGGGCATGGTGTGGAGCCGGTCCGATGAGAGTTGGTTCGGGGTTAGGGAAGGAGCCGATCGAAACACACCCAACAACGATCATTCTTGTGATTTGTCATTTTAAAAATATACAAACCTTTATCTCACTCGTACGAGAAATCTAATTAAACGACTTAGTAAAACAAGTGGTATGAAACGCTTGCGTTTACTTCGTCGGTTAATTCTTGGACTTGTTCGATTGAATTTCTTGTGACAATTTTCGAGTGAAGATTTACAATTTGTTTGTAAATATTTAAGTTAAGATAGTGGTTATGGGACATGAAGCTAAGCTCATATATTTACTAGCTTACTGTAATTGACACTTATTGATGATCGTTGATGATCATTGTTGTGATTTAGACTAGCAAATGTGCGATGTCTCTTTGTCTACGAGGGAGACTAATCCCCGTTTCTGTGGAGCTTCGGCTCAATTTGGTGGGGTAGCGACCCATGGTCTTCGGGCCGTTTTGTGGAGCTTCGGCTCAAAATTAATGGTTAGCAACCATGGAATAGCATTCCATTTTGTGATACACGTGTTGGTGAGTTTTCATGCTCCCGTTTTGTGATAGGCCTCCCCCTTTTTGTGATTTCTGGATTTCCATTGATGATTTCTAAAATTTTGTGTTTCACCAATTTTCGTGATTTACATTGATAAGTTTTATCAATATTTGTGCATTGGTGAATTTGTGTGTCATTAACTTTTGTGATTGACATTGATATTATTGTCAATATTTATAGTTTGGTGATTTGATAAATAAGGAGTATGACATTCCTTTTGATCTTTGAGAAGATTCTCGTGATATTGATTGATCCCTAGTTGATTTTTCAATTGCATACTTATCACAGTATGGCTTTATGGTTATTATATATTTATGTCATATCTCTTATTCTATATCTTTTTATCTGATATTTATAGCTAGACTGATCTGTTTATTATTTTTCTTATTAAATAATACTTGGGTCAGACCGAGATGTTACAGGTGCTTCTGCTTGACTTCACCTCTGGGATTATCACCATGACTTTTGGCTAACTACTTAGATTAGTAGTTTTTGTTGTATACATTTGAGATATAGACTCATTGATGTATCCATATTCTTTTTTATAGCACTTGTAGCTATTCTTTTGTGATATTGTGGATCTTGTTTGACCACTACTCTGATGTACACTTTCATGTGTTATATTCATATCTTTTTCCGCCTTTGTGATATGGATATCTGTGGCTGATTTGTGTTAGGTTTACTTCTATGTTTGTTTCCGAAGAATATATACATATAGCCACTGTGTAGTAGCTTTGAGTTTGTGTCGGTATGTCGGATTTTCTCTTATATTTTATCTGGCATATCGGTGCTCGCACAATGCAATTACACGGATGGTCGCTCCTCAACAGCCTTATTCTCCGCACTAGTTGACGGCATTACCCCGTAGTGTCCTTGGCTAGCGTGGGTATAGAGGTGGGGCGTCACATGCATTATATTCTTCCTTCATGGCAGTCTTCCACTTTCATTTTGTATTGCCTGATATTAAGTACTCGGTTCCTCAGTAGTCAATTCTGCATTGTATATTTTTGGTTTGAATATACCACATTTTGATCTTGTTATCATATGATGATCACTATTTTCAGGAGCAGTCCATTGAGTTCTATCCTCCATTGTGTTTTCCTACCGAGTATTGGATGATTGAAATCATTCAATACTTTGTAATGATCTGCATGACTAATGCTGCCTTGTTGTGGAGACAGATATGGACCTTCAAATCCTTCATTTTGCTCATGGCTTGAGGAACTTCTTATTATTTGATGCTGTTGATCAGCATTGTTCTTATTCAGAGACATCTGCCTTTCAACTGGTATGATTACTTCAGGTATTGGTGGTATGGAATGCTTTGGGTTATACAGCTTTTAGTACTATTGTTTTCAGATTTGCTAAAGGGAAATTCTCACTCACTAAAAGTCACATGTCTTGATATATATACTTTACCCTTACTGTCAAGACATTTATAGCCCTTTTTGATTAGCTGTATATCCCAAAAAAGTACAGGGAGCTGACCTGAAATCTAACTTGTGTGTCTTGTAGGGTCTTAAATAGGGGAAGCACATGCATCCAAATACCTTTAGACCTTGATAATCTGGCTTGATCTTTGTCAGTATTTCAATTAGACTTAACCTTAGTTGGCAGTCTATTGATAAGATACACAGCTGTTGAGAAAGCATCAAGCCAGAATTTCAGGGGTACAGATGCCTGTGCAAGAAGAGTTAGGCCTGTCTCTACAATATGCTTGTGCTTCTTCTTAATGTGACCATTCTGATCAGAGGTATGTGCACAAGTTGTCCTGTGATTTATTCCTTTCTTTTGAAAAAAATCTTTGAGTGGTAGGAATTCCTTACCACCATCACTCTGAATGATTTTTACTTGGCAATTTGTTTGTTTTTCAGCACTTGCTATGAACTGTATTACTACATTGCAAGTCTAATATTTTGATTTTGAAAAATAAATCTATACATATCTAAAGAAATCGTCTATAAATGAAATGTAATACTTATAACCATAGTTCAGTACATATTGGAGCTGGCCCCATTAGATCTGTAGCAATAAGTTCTAATGGCTTATCATATTCAGTTTTTGAATCTAGAAATGCAAGTTTGTGACTCTTGCCCATTGGGCAATAGGTGCAGGTGTAAAATGAAGGGATGTTTTCAACATGAATTTTATTATCATTACTCAAACTTGTCTTACAATTTTCATAGTGGGTATCCTAGTTTAGCATGCCAAACATCATAGTTGTTACAACTTTCAACGGATTTTGTTTCTGGCATGTTACACCAATTTTTCGTACTTTCGGATTTTCTTGATTTTGCAACATCAAATTTGTATAATCCCTTACATTCTCTACCCATAAAAGAATTTCATCTGTTAATGCATCTTTTACTAAGCAATACTTTGAGTGAAATTCAAAAAAAACATTGTTATCTTTTGAAATTTATAAGACACTCATCAATTTTTTTTCTGATAACTGGAACTCTCAAAAGATTGTTAAGATAAAGTTGCCTTGCACTTATAATACTTGCATTTCCAGTGTGTTAAATGTGAGTTAATTTGCCATGACCCATATATAACAAATGTTTACCTTTGTATTCCTTGTTTCCAAGATTCAAATTGTTAAGATTGATTTTAACATGATTAGTTGCTCCAGAATCTAGGTACCATCAGTCATCTTGATGGAATCATCTTCAAAGATTTCAGTTAGGGCAGGCATATGCCAAACATGAATACCCCCGGAAGCCACGGGAATAACACCTGGCACAGAAACCCAATCTTGAGTGAAAAAAATACCGCGACTTCGGTCTTCTTCCCTTGCTAAGTGACTGGTGGTATTTTCTGATTGATCCTTGCATTCTTGTTGAGTATTCACCATGTCTGCCCTAGGATTATGCATTCTTGGGTTGCTAGTGTTTTGTTGAGATGGTGTGTAGTTAGCATTAAATCTAAAATAGCATCTATTTGCTGTATGACCATATTTTTCACAAATCTGACATCTTAGTCTGTTATTGTTGTTAGTATTGCTCCATCTGCCGCTTTTCCTCTTGATCTATAACTTTGTCCACCTCTTTGACTACCGCTAGACTGATTTTTATTATTATTATTTCTTTCTTGGTTTCTTCCTCTGTTGCTAGCCATATAGTTTGCAGAATATTCAAGATTTATTGGTCTTTTTTGATCTAACATCCCTTCATGTGCAAGAACTAACTAAACTGTCTTCCCTTTCATTTTTGACATATTCTTGATTGTCAACTAACTTTTATTGTGCTTCCATAGTGAATCGTGGTGGAGTATTGAGTGTTCTAGGAACATATTCCTGAAGGCCATAAGTCCTTATTGTAGTCTCTACCTGGAATTTCCAGAGTTGATATTTAGTTTCATCAAGTGAGGTATTATGATCTGTATTTGTGGTTTAATAATGGTTTTGATGAGTTCTTGAGTGGCATTGGATTGATTTTGGGTGGATTTAGATGAAGAAGTGGGTAAGAAAACATTGTCATCAGTTTCTTCAGCCATAATTGAAGAAATCACAACAAGAAATGATGATAGGGATAAGGGTTACAAGAAAAAGAAGATATAACCAGAAACTGACTGAGTGATGATCAAAGTTGACACTAGGTTTCTTGGCACGACACTTCAGGTTAGACAAACTAAATCATTATGTCTCTAATAGCACTGATGCAGCCAGAAAAATGATATATGATGAGATCTTTCTGATGTTGCCTTTACTTGGTAAGGCATAGTGTTAGATGATGAGTTTTCTTTAAAAACTGTACACAGTTGTTAAACTCTGTAATAGAATCTCAAATGATGAGAATACTCTGATGAGAAAGATGTTCTCTGATTAGGAAATGGTGAAGCACTGCTGTTAAGCATCTCTGTGCTCTAATACCATGTTGAAGGAAGGAAGTATTTATTTTTATTGAAGAGAAAGAAAAAAAAATAAGCAATGTATTTTCATTGTAATGTTTCTAATACAAGCCACTGTATTTATATTGTAAAAGTGGTGAAATAAATGAACAACAAAATATAAATGGGCTTGGGTCACTAGATGCAACCGCATGAGATAAACTAGTAACTAGTTTGCCTGGCTTCTGTAATTGTTATTCTTTCAATGCAAACAAATTCATCCAATATATAAAACTTTCCATTTCAATCCTTTATATAACAGGCCCTTACATAACAGGTTTCCTTAATTCTTGCAACCTCAAATGATGACTCTTAAGTAAATTTAGCATCAAGATTGATTCGCTCATATTTCTCAGCTATAATGAAATCTTAAGGAAGGGATACTCAGTCAGTCGTTTCACTTTTTAAGAAAGTTAGCAATTTCGAAGGCTAAAGTGCAGGCTAATTTGGTATAACTATTGTTGGCTAGCTAAAGTGCAGGCTGACAATTTCAAAGGCTAAAGTACTAAGTGCGGGCATAGGCTCGCAATTTCAAAGGCTAAAGTGCACGTATACGTTCGCAATTTCAAGTAATGCATAGGTAACAAAAATTACCAATATTGATAGCAAAAGTTTAGGCCTATTTTCCAAAGATGATCAATTGCCTACATACAAGTAGGACAGTTGATTCATAAATTCAAAATTTATATTCGAACAATTTTATTTAACTACAATGAAACATGCGTACTAGAAGTTAGTCCCGTTACAAGATTCACATATGCCAAACTATTGTAGAGCCAACAACATCTTCAATAAATTCAAACTCGGTAATAAGCCTCTACAAACGTGCGGTTGGAGCTTTTGCAACAACAATCCACACTCTAGCCACGCCCTCTCCCAATGGAACGAAATGGATCATTATTTTTGGATCTGTTATAGCCACCCATTCTTTAATAACTATATTTCCCATTCCAAAAACATCAATCAACTTATATTTATTCGATGTAGATTTGCAGCCCATCAAGTAGGATAAATAATTGTTTTCAACGGTAATTTTTATGACCTATTTGAAACATATTACCTTACGAACAAACTGGAAACAATTATTTGAATTATAAATAATATATTACCATAGGAGTTAATATATGATTTGTTACAGGACTCAAAGATGCTTATGTGTTTACTTTCTCAATGACTACTTTTGATTCTATTCATGCTACTTCTCTACCAGCCGCTTCTCCGACATATCTCATACTAACTGTTGGCTTCCATAAAAATTCCTTCATTTTTTTGGGATTATCTATCGAAACTAGCATAGCGGATGGTACAAGAGGAATACCATTAACAAGTAGTTTTGGATCAACATGGCATATTCCTCTTTCCGCAACTAATTTTTTACTCCACATCCATTCAAATAGCTTACATTTTTTATCTTCACTTCCACTCTATAAAAAACATATATATTACTCATATTGTAATATCCAAAGATCTACTAATTACAATGAGGTAATATTTACTCATGTTTTTTGCTGTACAAAAATGCATAAGTTGATTTATATTTTACATACCATTCTTATTCAATATTTAATTTTGTGGAATTTAATTATAATCTAAATACAAATATAAACAAGTAAACTAGATGCATAAAATTTATAATGATAGAGGCAATTCTCAGCCAGCACATTTATAATGACAGAGGTAATAATTTTATGGCATATTCTGTTATACCACCAATCAAATTGTTGAGCATATTTGAGAAGAAGTAGGAAGAGATGAGCAATTCATCGAACAACTTAAGGGAAACCGTGGGATATGCCAATTCAATAAATACCTTGGTTCAACTCGACACCGCAACCAGAGGCGAAGATCTAATGGCAAAGCTAATCAATATAAATCCTCATTGGAACCAACTAGACAATCTGAGTCTAGCCATTGACCAACTACACCCAGATCCGGCTAAATCACGTGTGCATGAGCGCACGTGCACAAGCTGCGCATGAAGAACATAAACTAATTTCTTAGGTCGCATTTAATGGAGTTTTTTTGAATTAGTCAAGGCTTGTTTAAGCTATGTAATGATCAGGGAATGTTAATAGAGTCATGTATAAATAGTAGAAGAGATCAAATTGTAAGGGGTGTGTTGAAAAGATAATAAGAAATTTCATTTGAATTTTTCTTAAAATCTATTATTATCAGCACTTATATCTTCTTCTTGCTATCTGTAACATCCCGCCTTTTTTGTACTTTTTAAGCAGACATACGTGCCAACTCAAACCATACAAAAGAGCAGATTGTTATTGGGGTGAATAAGAAAAGTAGAGAAAGAAAAAAAGAGAATCTTGTTACGGAATGATAAAATATAATAATCAAATAACAGTTCATGAAGCTGTTTACAAAAACATTTGGTTATACTAACACAATGCATAATCAGTGTTACACATACCAGAGAATAATAAATAATAATGCAGCGGAACAATATGACGCAGTGGAACAAATATAGTAAATAATTGATATAGTAAATAATAGTAGCCCAAATCTTCGTCTCCGTCCATCAGAAATAAGGTTTTCAAATCCTAAAATGCTCAGGCCGACCCGAGCGAATTGAAAAGACAAAACACTCGGGTCAGAACTAAAAGATCTTTGTAAGTCAAATCAACGGTAAATATGTATGTGACGGTGTCATAGATGTTTACGGGACTTGACATCTCCTATCCAGTGTCTAACGTGAGTGTAGAGATTCATATCTCCTAAGGATCTGTTAAACTATCTACTATGTAGTACAATATGCTATTATAATATGTCTATAGTAACGTAAAGGTATTAAAATAGCGTTAAGGCTTTACATCTTCCACCTTAACACATTTTATATATTTCCATAGTCTATACAGTAAATTAATCCCACCCGCACTGGATGTCGTTAGAGGGCACTCCATAATTATGGTCCAAAATAAACTCGTAAAAGGCGCGCTAGGTTAGGTGACATGGAACAACTAGGCAACGCCAAGGTAGATATACCAATTACACTTTCGGACTGGCAGTAATGCATAGCAGCTACTACCACCCACCTCGAAACACACTTGTAAAAAATTGAAGGGTGGCCACTAAATAAATCAAAAGACAGAATATAGTATTGATGGAGTGTGCTCGATCGGAGGAATGACCTCATTTGGCCCATCGATTGCTCTTGTTTTAGCCACCTTAAGCCAACTCATGGGAGTCGGGTCTACGTATATACCTCATATAGGATCGTCGCAACCATCCTACTTTATTCTGGAATCTCCACCGCATACACAGTTGTCAAAGTGGTTTTCGGTATTGGCAGCCGCATACACAGTTGTCAAAGTGGTTTTCGGTATTGGCAGAGAGTGTGACAACATCCGATCCCGGTCTCTTTGACAACCAATCGTTTATTACACACCGGATGACTCTTTTACATTTTCAAAATCATTTCATAATTGATATCAAAATATCATATTCAATTCAAACCATATCACTTTCGAAATTATTACTTACTTTCGAAACCATATTTGCCTTTGAAATCATAGTTCGATAATTATATAAGTCAAATTCACAATTTATATCAAAATATGTGTTCCCAAAAACTATTCCATTTTCAAATCATATTTCTTCTAAAATTCATATTTCCAAAACAGGTTAAGTCCTTGCTTCAAAAAGATTATAACGTCATTTAACCTTATTCTCTTTTAAACCAATAAATTGAATTCAAACACTTCCACTTTACTTGGTCTGAAAATTTAGAAATGGTTTAAACAATTATAAATAGTTAAAATAGTCCAAAATAGTTTAATTATAGGTAATGTACTTTTAAATTAAAATAGATTACATAACTTTAGAATCGATTAATTATACTTAAAATAAGTTAAAACGGTTTAATTAGTTTAAAAATAAATCAAATTGGTTTTTTTAAAAATAGATCAAAATAATTTATATAGTTAATATTAGTTAAATAGTTTAGTAAACTTGAAAATCTTAAACATTAGAAAATTTAAAATGATACATTTTAAAACAATTTACTTACAAATATGAGTTTGAAATTAATACCAAATTAAATTATTCATTTCATTTCAACATATTTGGACCATTTCAATTCCCAAATCGACAAATTAAATTTCAATAAACTATCAAATTTCATATCGTTATATCCATGCTCAAAATATCAATACAGATTACTCCAATCTCAAAATATTTCAAAGTTATTTTCAAACAAATTCAATAACTCAATTTCGATAGAATTTCATTTATACATAAAGTTTAACTTTAAACTTCCGATTTAATTTCTTAAAGAAATTCCCTTTTTAAACTAATTCGTATTTCAACACAAAACTTGATTTTCCAATAATACTTCGGTTTATATAAAACAAATTTTATTTCAAAACATAAATTGATTAAATTCAAAAATTTAAAGATTTTTAAATAATTTAAGTTAACTAATCCGGTGTTCGTACAAAATTTTTCTACTCTAGGGCCAAGTGATATGGATACTTATCATTTAAATCCGTAATTTGAATTTTTACGATAATATATCATTTCAAACCGCAATCCCGAATTTAATGGAAATCCATAACGAACTTGCAATTTATAACGATATAAAATACAACATCCATTCATCCAATATCAACAATCAACATCCATCATAATCATCATCCAAATCAATCAATAAATATCAATATAGAACTGATAATCGATGACAGTAATTGGCAAATTATATTCAATAATAAATTAAATATTGATGTAAATTCAAATAAATTCAAATTAACTAAGATGATGATTAGAATATACCAAACAACTATAAATAAATTTCTAATCATATCGTAAATTTAATTTAACAAACATAAGAAATTTTAGAAGTTGTGATGGTTAAAACACTCACCTTTGAATCTAAACTGAATTTACATTCAATTTAGACCCAAAATTCAAACAGTCTCCGAATTCGTCTAAACCAGCATCAAGATGTCCGGAATTTCAATACGATCTATAGGAACCAACAACGTGTGAAACAGACCTCGTACGTAAAAGTTATTGATGTTAGAACGAGTTGAAAATTAAAATTAAAATTTAAGTTAATAAGGGCACAACTGTAATAATTCCTCATCTCAACCCTATCGTACACGTCACCTCGTTTCTAGGCCGAAACCCTACAGGAAGACTCGATCAAACTGGCGAACCCAATTACAGCCGCCGCCAAAACATCCAACGCCGTCGCTTCTTGACACGTCGTGCCACCTTGAGCGCAGCGCCGCAGCTCTCCCCTACAATGCCTACCCACATGAAGCACCTACGGTTGCGTGCATAGCACTCCATTTGAGGTGAACCCTATACGATTTTTTCACCTTGATCCAGCTGTTGAATCACCGAACAAACCTTACCGATGAACAGCGTGCAACGATATCCGCAACCCCATACACTCCAATTGATGATCAGTTGAATTCGATCGTGACGCGATGTATGGCCAATATTTGTTCTCAAATTTGTAGACAAAAAGAGCTTCAAATTGGAAAACGAATTACAGATCTGAGATGTGCTCGTTGAGAGCTTCAAATCGATATGTAATTCGATATAGTTTATGGAGTTTGATTTTCAATTAGATTTTTGATTTGGATTGAGAAGTTTGTTTGGTTTGTCTACCATTGGAATGAGGAGCTGAGAAGGAGATGTACGTACAGAAAAATAAGAACAAGGAGTGTCCAGGGTTTATAACGAGGTGTTTATAGACAAGGCTGGAAATAGAAAGAACGGACCAGATTGATTGGACGATACACAACCCGAAAAGCCCGCTTCGACCCCAGAACAAAAATTGGTCAATCCATATACAAAATAGATGTTTTCAAACATTTTAAACTCAATGGAATAGGTTTCAAGTCCGAATTCCATCGTATATAGAAGTTATGTTAAAATCAGCTTATTTCAAATTGATTTCAATTGGTTTTCAATTAAATTGATTTCTAGACGTTTCGAGCCCGTACGATCAAATGACAAGTCCGATCGTTACGAAACTTGAAATCCTACAATAATTCACCGTTACAGATCCGATGAAATGAGTTTCGTCGAAATCCGCATCAATGGCCAAAATGACTATATTCCTATCAATTAAATATATTAATATTAATTAATTAATCACGCTTTTATTCAATATTTATAAACTAACCAATTCATCCTTTTTAATCACTTGGACTTTTACTATGACTTAATACAAGTTTATGTGACAGTTCAATGTTGGTTGTAACACTAATTACAGCGTTCAATTTCCCTGTAATCAAATCCAATTTATTAAAATTAAATTTCAATTAACTGCTTTAAATTGATTTTCAACCTTTATAGCGAATCCATTATTACTCAATTAACCTAGTTAATTGTTGTTTGTCTTCCATTACAATAGTATGCTCCAATTTCCATCTTTAATTGTATTAACTACTATATTTCCACTTATATTGAAATTTTGTCAAGATTACATATTAATTAAATTTTAAAGTCCCAATTAATTATTTCAGCTTTATTCTTTTATTAACATAATTATTACCTTATGAATAAATTTACATTCCCACTCATTTTATTACATTCCCATTTTGCAATTATTGTCTAAATCTCATTAATGTAATATTAAATTTCATTTAATTTTAATTTATTTTCCATTTCTATTAAATATACCAAATAAACAGGTAACTTACAACAATCGTTAAAATAACTTTTAATCACACTTATGAATTAATTATTCACAAACAAATGTTATAATTTTATATATCCCAACTTTTATTCAATGGTCATTTATTTCATACTATATCATTTATCAATTTAATGTTTGCATTTTTTCTTATATCAATTTATAACCAGTATAACAATTTACATTATTTCGGCTAGCAATTTCATTCAAATTGTTAATTATTAGCTTTAATTACCACTTGTTACTTCATTTCAATATTCATTTCATTATTAAATTACAGATTTTTATTTCTTTCAAATTTAATAACCAAAATCTTATTAAATTAACAATTAAAATAATCAAAAATTTAAGGTCATTACACTATCTTTTCTTCCATTGACTTCTGTAACATTGAAACTGCATTGCTTCTTCTCCATCACGCCTCACTTCGCTTGCCTTGGTAACCTAATGCTTTCTCTTTGCCAACTTTGTCAATCATTCATATTTTTCTATTTCCTGAAAACCAGAACCCATCCCATAACTCCTTATCCTCCTTGAAGTCATGCCATGACGACCAGAAATAAAAGCAGCAAATTGGGCCTAACACATTGGTATCAGAGCTAGACTCTTCAAATTTTCAACCAGAGATCTACGATGATGAAAACATGGAGAAAACTAGGGATACTGACATAGAAGGTGAATATAAAGGATCAAGATAGGAGCAGATAAATCTCAAAACTATTATTGCTATCATGGACCTTTAGAAATCCAATCAAACCTTGCAAGAAACAACACAAAATCTCCAAGATGCCACCTAAATCTTGCAGGAACACACCTAAGAACTCAACACCAAGATGGATAACATGAGTGATGTTCTCAATTGTGTAGCCAAAGAGTTAAAAGAACTCAAGAATCAAAGAGTTTACATGAACATAAGTGAGGAAACAAGCAGTCCATCTCAATCAAAGGCAGGGCCTTACATTCCACCTACTCAAATGAACCACCACAGAAATGATCAAGAACCCCTAATGGTCGAATAGCATCACTCAACAACAAATTTTCATTACAAAAAAAACCCAAACCCACCTGATGAACCATCAAGAAACCAAACTGGAGTACAACATACTCCAAGATTATTGCAAAACACCATTATCAAACTTGAGTTTCATATCTATGACAGAGATTATGGGGTTGCTGAGTGGCTTAGTCAAGTAGAGCAGCTTTTCACTTATCATCATACACCTGAAAACAAATGGGTTTTGACCTGTTGTTTCTACCTCAAAGGAGAAGCCCATCAATTGTTCAACTGGCTTACAGTAAAGGTTAGAACCTATGAACAATGGGAGATGTTCAAAGAAGAATTATTGGTTAGATTTTCACCTAAGGAATTCCAAAGACCATATGGAGCAATATGCAACCTTAAGCAAACATCTACTATCCGATCCTATCTCACTAAATTTTAGAAAATGCAGGGCTTATGTGATGCATTACCAGACTGGTTTTTGTTGGAAAAATTTATTGATGGGTTAAAAGAGGAGATAAGGTCTGATGTGATTGCACTTAATCCTGTGGACTTCAAAGAGGCAGTTAGTTTTGCTAAGGTATTTGAGTGCAAAAGATTTTGTAAAAAGAAAATAAGGGTTCAACAAAATCAAAAACACCATTGCTCAAAATAATATAGGTAGAGCATTGAGTAAAGTAAGGGGTTCTAAGGAATCATTTACAAAGAGTCAGAGATTAACTCCTCAAAAATTATTGACAGAAGAAGAAAAAAATCTTTATTTTGGATGTAATGAGAAATGGCACCCATGATATGTATGTAAGAATAAATAGGTTTATACTATGGAAGGGATTATGACTTTCCGTGATATAGAATCAGATCAAGAAACAAATGAGAACATAATACCAGAAAAGACAAATTGGCAAGATAATCCTTCAACAAAAACAAAGAACAAAGAGGAAGCCTATGCTATTACAATCAATTCCATGTGCAGTATTCCTATACTATATACTATCAAGGTGCATGGTTACCTTAATGGAAATCCTATTGCTGTCCTTATTGACTCAGGTTCCACCCATTCTTTCATCAACTCAGACATGGCTAGAATAATGGAATTGCCAGTGCATGAAACACAAGAGTATACTGCACAAGTAGCCAATGGTGAGAAGATCAAAGGAAAATGAGTATGTAAGGGAACCATTTTTAAATGCCAAGGATGTGAAATGCCAATTGATCCGCTGTTAATACATTTTGAAGGATGTTAAATAGTTGTCAGAGTATAATAGATGAAGGAAATTGGTGAAGTCTCATTTAACTTTGCTAAATTGCAACTAAAGTTCCAATTCCAAGACAAGATGTATGTTTGGCAAAGGATCAAAGACAATAACAAAATGGATGATGGTAAGAGCATTGTTAAGGAATGATCAAAGGGACAAATATCATCATCATTATTGTGTTCAAAGGAAATTCAAGTTGGTCCAACCAACTGCAATTTAGAAATTCCCTCAGAAATACAACATATTCTGTCAAAGTACACCACCGCTACAAATCCTGCTACCTCTCTACCTCCTACACGCAAATGTGACCATAAGATTACCCTTATCCCTAATGCCAAACCTGTCTGTTTTATACCATACAGACATTCATATCATATTAAAAATAAACTGGAAAGGCTTATAAAGGAGATGCTAGAGGCTGGGACAATACAACCAAGCACTAGTGAGTATTCATCATCAATGGTCATGGTCATAAAAAAGGATGGTACGTGAAGAATGTGTGTGGACTATAGAGTACTCAACAACCAGTCCTTCAAAGATAAGTTTCTTATACCTCTTGTTGATGATTTATTAGATGAACTATATGGTTCTCACTGTACTTTCACTAAATTAGATTTAAAATCTGGGTAACATCAAGTGAGAATGCTTTAAAATGACATACATAAAACTACTTTTAAAACCCATCAGGGTCATTGAGTTACTTGTTATGCCATTTGGCCTTTCTAATGCGCCATCAACTTTCCATGCATTAATGAATGATGTGTTTAAATCAAATTTAAGGAATTTTTTATTAGTATTCTTTGATGACATACTAATCTATAGCCAGACCTGGTCAGAGCATATGCAACATCTTCTATTAACTTTACAAGTTCTTGAAAACAATCAGTTAGTAATTAAACTAACTGTAACAGCCTGATATTTTGAACCATTTGCATCCGCACATGTCGGACTTGAATTGCTCAAAATATCAGGTATTTTATATTTAGCAAAACTCAGCATATACCGTAAATAATTCAATCATAGAATCACAGACTCGGAGTAATATAATAATAATGCAGTGGAATAGATAAATAGTAGTTCATGAAGCTACTATATAAACATCAGAGTTAGTAATAAAATACAGCAGGATATCTCAAATACCATGAACTCTCGAATACAAAAAGATGGTATCTCTGAACAAATCAATGGAAAAGCTGAAAGCTGAGTCGATAGTTGGATCTCCAAGTGAAGCTCCAAACTCCAAAGGTGAGACTTAAATATTGTATCACTCGGTCTGACCCGAGCGTAAAGCAAGACACAAACACTTGAGTTAGGATTAACATTCTTATATCAATAAATCTAACTCAAGTGAAATATCAGCTGAAATATAAGTAATTAAAGGGATGTTTGGGATAACCATCCTCTAAGAATCCGTGGAACTATCTACTATGTAGAAATATACGTTATTTACAACCAAACGTCATTATAACACCGTAGTCATTTCAAAATAATTTATACTTCAAACCAAAATATCATTTCCATTTCAAATATATCTGTTTTCAAATTATAGCACTTTCAAAGTTACAACACTTTCGAAATCCAAAACACTTTGAAATCATAGCATTTTGAAAATCATAACACTTTGAAATCATAACTTCCACCACTTAGACAGTTTAGATATCAATAATAGTATATAAAATAAAACAGTTTGTATTAAAATAATTAGTATATTAAAATAGTTTATTTTAAAAATGTTTTATATTAAAATAGTGTGTGTATATATATTAAATAATTTATAAAGTTCAATATTAATAATTTCCTCAAATTTTACAAATCGATTCAAATCAGCTCGAATTCCAGATTCAAATTTAATTCAATCTCAGTTTATCAATTTCAATTCAATTCAAGTTCTAAATAAACAAATTCAGATTATATCGATTTCAAATACAGATTTAAACCACAAAATAAACCATTTAAAATTCAATATATCTCAAAGCTTTAAATATTCAACATTTTCAAAACTAAATTTACGGTTTCATATAGATCTTGATTTAACTTCATTATTATTTAGTCTTGAACTATTCACTTAATAAATTCAATATCATTTAAATAACCTTAAATTACATTCTGCTAAATATTTCGTTCATTTTTTTAAACGTGAAATATTCATTAAATAACTTAAATCAAAAATCAAGTTATAAGATCATATCTTTAAATTTCAAATACGATGAGTTTTAAATTGATTCAATTAAATAAAATTCTTAATTAAATACAGTTTCAAATAAGTTCAAATTTATCTTCCCAATCTTATTTATAAAAATCATTATAAATCTATCGTGAAATAAAATTCGAAACTAACGTGTAACCTTAAAATATCCACAATTTAAAAATTTAAATTTTAAACCCTTACTAAATAACATATATATATATATGTATATATGTATATATATATATATATATAATATTTTGAAATCAATATTTGTTAAAACCAAGATATTCATTTCAAAACCTTGGAAATCATTTTTAAGATACATACATACATACATACATAATATTAATATATATATATATATATATATATATATATATATATATGTAGACCAACGGTGTCTGTATGTAATTTTCTATCCTATGGTCAAGTGATACAGATATTTATCATTCCAATCCTCAATTTAAAATATATACGGATATATATCATTTCAACCCGCAATTCCAAATTCAATTCAATGAAAATCGCTTGGGTTTATTATTTCAACCTATAATGATTTTTTCCTATTCTATAGATCGTTCGGGTATGTATCATCTCAACCCATAGAGAATTCTACACTAACAGGAAACTTGCAAAGTGAGAATATATATGATAAAGTATAACATATAACAACATGTTAGGGATGCGGATTAAGGATGTTAAGGCAGAAATAACACTAGAGGGGGGGGGGTGAATAGTGTTTTAAAGAATATATGAACTATATGACTAAATTAAAACTTTCAACACAAATATAAACAGAATTCTAACACAGAATGATCATAGAACATATAACAAATACAAATAGTAAAGTAAAGCAAGTAAAAGGAAAGAACACACCGGATTTTATACTGGTTCGGAATCCTCCTACATCCAGTCCTGCACCAAGGCAATATCCTTGTACAGATTTTTATAAGCCAATATCCAAATTACAACCCTCAATTTCTAAGGCCTTGAGGAACCCTCCTATCTCCGAGTCTGGGGTAAACTCTTTTGATTTACGGGACACAAGATCACCCTAATACTTCTTAATAACAATCCTTTTGAATGGATAGACTCTATGGGCTTTTTGAATACAAATTAATCCTATAACTCTGAATAGCACTTTGATCTTTAGTAGAATGATAGAGAATCAAATAGAGAGAGTATCTAAATGATTTCCTATTGAGAATTTGGCAGAATGATGGCACGATCTTGAAAATATGAAGTTTTATGGATATGGAATGGTGGAGAAGAAAGAGTGAAGAAAATAAGAAAGTAGTTGTTAAAAAAATTCGTCTTGAAAGCCTTTATATAGATGCACAACAGTCATAACCATTGACGAAAGGTTTTCGAACGAATGGACACTTCTTTTGAAAATTGAATTTTGAATCCAACTGTCACCATGTCGACATGGGGTATCCCCTTATGTCGATATCCCTCAGTTCAAAATTATAGAAATGTTGTTTTGTAAAGACAATTGAATTTAAAACAAGTTGAAACTTGTCTGAAGCAAAGTAAAGTTTTTAAAAAATATTTTGAGATAGAGAATGAATATAAAACATTATTTTAAATATATATATATATATATAATTGATATAGATCGTCAATTATATAAGTAATATTTAAAATCAGAATAAGTTTTGATGTTTTAAAAATAGAAGTTTTTAAAATCAGAATAGAGGAATATTTCAAGCCTAAAACAAAGTTTGAAAATATTTTTGAAAACATGATTTTGAAAGCTAAAACATTTTGAAAACATATTTAAAAACATTTTGAAAAATCTATTCAAACTGAAATTGCAAGAACCTTCCTACAGAGTTCCTCTATACGACTCGAGAACTTGTACAAAGTAGTTTAAATGATTTTGATTTTCGTGGTTTTGTAAGCCACTTGTCGTAGGTTTGTAAGCTAATTGTCGTGGGTTTGTAAGCCACTGGTTTCGATAGAAATTGGGTTCCATCCCAAAAGAAAATTAGAAGAAAGATGAGAGTGCTATTATGAAGTTTTAACAAAATACTAGACACTTATCTTGAGATCTTGAAATCTTGATTCTCTAGAGTCTTGAATCTTGAATCTCTAATCTTCATCTTGACGCTTGAGTCTTTATACTGATCAGTCTTCGATGATACCTGCATATACTTCCTATATACATACATACATACATACATACATACATATATATCTATCTATATTGGAAATGTTAGTATATATTTTATAAAGTAAAGTATAATAACTATATAAGGTTGTTGTCATCAAAACATCAACAACTCAGTTCCTAACAATCTCCCACTTTTTGATGACGACAACCTTTATTTATAAAATATTCTTACCATACCATAACTCTCCCTTACTCCGAGACTTCTTCTTAAAACTACAACTCCCCTTTATTCCATGACTCCCCCTTACACCAAGCACATATATTTTTATAACTTTCTCCCCCTTTGACGTCAGCAAAAAGAAATAAAAGATTTACCTGTTCTAAGATAATCAATTATATATAGAATAAAAGTGTAAAGTGAACGTGTAAGTGATCAAGTGCGTGAGCATATATATAAGTGTATCTTGACAATCAAATCAATATCATACATAGCAAACCAATCATGAAATTATATACAAACCAAATCCAAATCAAACTTAAGTAAACAATTCAATCAAATCCTAATCAAATCAAACAAACAAACAAACATACATAATGATCAGACATTCCTTGGGACTTCCACCCATCCATCTTCTCCAAAGATAGGATCAGTTTTGATAACATCCCAATTATCTTTGTCGAGGGTGACCGGCGGATTTGCTTCGGGTTCGTCTTTGCTAAGGCTTGAGATCATCCAACAAAGTGCGTCGAAGTGTCTCTCTTGCTCTTTGATCATCTGCATTTGGTTTAATTCTAAGTGCCTTTGATTTCTAAGTATAAAAGAGAGAATATTCTTGAAAGAAGTAAGAGTTTCTTCAAGATTTTCACTTAAATTCTTTATTGGAGAAGCCATAATTTAAGAAATAAGTTGAAGTATGAGAGGAGATGAATAAAAATGGAGGTAGAGAAGTTTTTCTGGAAGAAATAGGTATTTATAGGAGTTATTGGCCGTTCAAAATGAATTGTCACTTGGTAGTTACAAGAATTTGGAGTTAGAAACTGTAACTACTTTCTGACTGTTATATGTCGACATGGGGGGATGGGGCATGTCGACATGGTCTAGACAGAATGACCAAGTTGAGTTATTTTTTATTTCTAAGTTTATTTTTATACTAGTGGACCTATATAAACTTAAAATAAATAACTATCAGAGATATATAAAGCTAGAAAACAGAGAATAAGATAGCATTACTTATATTAGTCAACATTACATAATATTAACCAAAAAAATAGAAAATACAAAGATAGAATACGATAGCTAGAGAGATAATGGGTAGGATTAGTTTGATGAAGATGATGATGAGGACAAGCCAAGTTTCCTGCCTATCTTCCCAAAGAACTTGTCGATCTTGGTAGAGATTTTATCCATTTTCTTGCTAATAGATCTCTTAAGAACCTTTTGGTTTTGAGCAAGTATCTTTTGGTTCTTGAGTATGGTTTTGTTGGACGGATTGGCGGGTGTATGTGGATACTCTATACTTTCCAACGAGGTTTCTTCATCTTCAATTTCCATTCCTTCCCCTTCTTCTCCCTCTTCTTCCATCTCTTCATGAGCAAGTCTCTCTTCTTTTTCGGTAAGTGTTTCATACGGTTGAAACATAAGTGGGATTTTCATAAGGGAAATGTTCCCATGATTGAACACTTTCCTACTTACAAACTCTTCCTTTTTAACATCCACACCAAAATAATTGATAATCCGAGTAAGATAAATTCCATGATAAAGAGTGTTTTCTCCCATAGTAAAATTTTTCGGTCTTAACTCATCCAAAATAGTTTGTGCCCAATTAATATCATATTTTTCAAATATAGCAAAAAGAGCTTTACACACTTTTGAGGTGGGATTATTGTAGTTTCCCAACCTAGGAATAACGGTGTGTTGAATAAGAAGGTTGACAATTCTTGCTTTTGGGCGGAAAAAGCGATTCTCAAAATCCATGTGGTCATCGCTTTCAAAAATGTGATGAAAAGTCTCTCGATCGGTTTCATTGATTTGAAATTGCGAGAGATTCACACAGGTAGATTTGCAACCCAAAATAGTACCCAAAATATCGGAATCCAAAACAATAAGTGTTCCTTTAACACTATTCCAAATTTGATCTTCATTTCCATTATAAAATTCATGGTTTAGGTTTGCATAAAACATTTTGACAAGATTTGGATAACAAACGAAATCATTTTGCTTGTTATCAAACAAGCTAAGAATGGAGTTTTCCTTCAAAAAGTTGATCGATTTCATAAGAAGGAAAATCATCAAAAATAGCAAATTTTCCCGTATTGACTTTACCATAGTTTACATAATTTATGTAAGCTTTGATAGCCTCCGGGTCATTAAAAAGATCATTTTTGATGGATTTGGTCAGCCTCATAGTTGATGTGGTACTTGAGGAAGCCATTGATGAGTGTTTGAGAGGAGTAGAAGATAATGAAGAAAGTTTGAGTTATGAGAATAAAGTGAAAAGAGATGATAAGAGAAGTATATTAAATAGATTCTCTAAAGTCATGTTCTCTGGTCAAGAGGTATCTTTTCAGAATTTTGAAGTAAGTGAAAAGGTGGAGGGAAATTCAAAAGTTTGAATTCAAATTTTGAAATCAAATTTCTGAGAGACATGTCGACATGGGGTATTCTGGCATGTCGACATGTGCCTGTTGAATTTGAAAAGGGGTGTCTTTTTCTAAAATCTAAGAAATTCCTAAAATCTTAAGAAAACTAATCTATATTCTATATCTATATATAATTCCAGTAATAATATTAAATATAATAATATTAAAATATTTTAATATTTAAAATATTATTAAATAATATTATTTTGAATTTAAAAATTCAAATTTCAAAGGGTGATTTTGAATTTAAAAATTCAAGGAATTGCAAACAAAATCAAAACAAATAAGCATCCAATAAAATTAAAATAAATGTGTACCTATTTTTAGATCCAAACTCCGATCGTCTTCCGATTCGAGAATAGCAGTGAAGCACAGATTTGAATTATCAGTTTTCTTCTCATCATCACTGGATGAATCTGAATCATCAAGAGTTGCTGCATATGCCTTCTTTCTTTTCCTTAGTTGCTCGTTATTTGCTTGAAATGTCTATTTGTCTGGATATGGACAATCTATCTTGTAGTGCCCTGTTTTGTTGCAGTTGTAGCATCTATCACCATTGTTGTTGTTGTTGTAATTGTTGTTGTTCTCCGAAGTATTTCTGGAATTCCTTTGATCATTTCTTTTAAAGTTATTCATCTTTCTATACTTCAGAAACTTTCTGAAATTTCTGGTCATGAAAGCAATTTCTTCATCACTATCTTGTTCTGAATCTCCAGTTGTTGCTTTGAATGTGATCGATTTCTTTTCCGTTGCCTTAGATTCTTTCCTCCCTTGTAGTTGATCTTCATAAGACATTAGATTACCGATTAACTCTTCGATCTTCATTTGACTAACATCATTTGCCTCTTCAATAGTAAGTGTCTTTTGATCCTATTTTGGAGTGAGTGAATTGAGTATCTTTTTGACTTGATCTTCTTCTGAGAAACCCTTTCCTAAAGCAATCAATGAATGTACAATATCTTGAAATCGGCAATACATGTCGGAAATGGACTCATTTTCATGCATTTTAAACAATTGAAACTGGTTAGTTAATATGGAAATTTTAGTCTGTTTAACTTTTCTTGTTCCTTCATGAGTTACTTGCAAAGTTTTCCATATTTCAAATGCAGACTTACAAACAGAGACTCTATTAAACTTATTCCTATCTAGTGAACAAAATAGTATATTCATAGCCTTAGAATTGTTTCGTGCAATCGTCTTTTGCTCAGTAGTCCACTGGGCAAAATTAGTAGTTGGTTCAACATATTCAATTTGTGTCATATTCCAAGTATCTAAACTTATGGATTGTAAATAAATTTTCATCCTACATGCCCAATATGCATAATTACTGCCATTAAAAAGTAGTGGTCTGACAGTAGACTGACCTTCTACAAATGAACTAGTGTTAGTGCTTGTGTTGACAGAAGTAGTGGTGACAGGAGTGACATTATTAGTGTGTTGTGCCATTAAAACTTTTCAAAATTTCAGATTATGAAAATAATGAAAACCAATGCTATGATACCAATTGTTAGGGATGCAGATTAAGGATCTTAAGGCAGAAATAACACTAGAGGGGGGGTGAATAGTGTTTTAAAGAATATATGAACTATATGACTAAATTAAAACTTTCAACACAAATCTAAACAGAATTCTAACACAGAATGATCATAAAAGATATAACAAATGCAAATAGTAAAGTAAAGCAAGTAAAAGGAAAGAACACACCGGATTTTATACTGGTTCGGAATCCTCCTACATCCAGTCCTGCACCAAGGCAATATCCTTGTACAGATTTTTATAAGCCAATATCCAAATTACAACCCTCAATTTCTAAGGCCTTGACGAACCCTCCTATCTCCGAGTCTGGGGTAAACTCTCTTGATTTACGGAACACAAGATCACCCTAATACTTCTTAATAACAATCCTTTTGAATGGATAGATTCTATGGACTTTTTGAATACAAATTAATCCTATAACTCTGAATAGTACTTTGATCTTTAGTAGAATGATGGAGAATCAAATAGAGAGAGTATCTAAATGATTTCCTATTGAGAATTTTGCAGATTGATGGCACGATCTTGAAAATATGAAGTTTTATGGATATGGAATGGTGGAGAAGAAAGAGTGAAGAAAATAAGAAAGTAGTTGTTAAAAAAATTCGTTTAAAAGCCTTTATATAGATGCACAACAGTCATAACCATTGGCGAAAGGTTTTCGAGCGAATGGACACTTCTTTTGAAAATTGAATTTTGAATCCAACTATCACCATGTCGACATGGGGTATCCCCTTTTGTCGACATCCCTCAGTTCAAAATTATAGAAATGTTGTTTTGTAAAGACAATTGAATTTAAAACAAGCTGAAACTTCTCTGAAGCAAAGTAAAGTGTTTAAACAATATTTTGAGATAGAGAATGAATATAAAACATTATTTTAAATATATATATATATAATTGATATAGACCGTCAATTATATAAGTAATATTTAAAATCAGAATAAGTTTTGATGTTTTAAAAATAGAAGTTTTTAAAATCAGAATAGAGGAATATTTCAAGGCTAAAACAAAGTTAGAAAATATTTTTGAAAACATGATTTTGAAAGCTAAAACATTTTGTAAACAGATTTAAAAACATTTTGAAAAATCTATTCAAACTGAAATTGCAAGAACCTTCCTACAGAGCTCCTCCATAGGACTCGAGAACTTGTACAAAGTAGTTTAAATGATTTTGATTTTCGTGGGTTTGTAAGCCACTTGTCGTAGGTTTGTAAGCTACTTGTCGTGGGTTTGTAAGCCACTGGTTTCGATAGAAATTGGGTTCCATCCCAAAAGAAAATTAGAAGAAAGATGAGAGTGCTATTATGAAGTTTTAACAAAATACTAGACACTTATATTGAGATCTTGAAATCTTGATTCTCTAGAGTCTTGAATCTTGAATCTCTAATCTTCATCTTGATGCTTGAGTCTTTATACTGATCAGTCTTCGATGATACCTGCATATACTTCCTATATACATACATACATACATATATATATCTATCTATATTGGAAATGTTAGTATATATTTTATAAAGTAAAGTATAATAACTATATAAGGTTGTTGTCATCAAAACATCAACAACTCAGTTCCTAACACAACAGGCATATATCATCAGTAACGAACTGAATAAAATATAAACAACAAGATATGGTGTCATATTTCACAGTTGGACAATTACATATAATGACATAAATATAGCAATGTAAATCTAACAACAGCATATTTCAATTGTCGTTTCGATTGAAATCAAATTTAGTAAATATAAGAACGTTAACCGTGAGTGATTGCTCACCTTTTGAGGCTAGAGATAGTCGACAAAGAAATGAGTTACAAATCCAGGTACGAATTTGATGAGCGGAGCTGATAGCTCAGAATTGACGAAATCAAATCAAACTGGATTGACAAATATCAAAGGTATAAGTGAACTCATATATATAAATAAATAAATAAATAAATATGCTTTTTTAAAAATCATTGTTTATACTTAAAATCAATATTGTTTTACATATACACATATCGTAAACTTTAAAACAATACTACTATAACATATAGGCAATGCAGACCTATTTATAACATATTTACTTGTATACATGTTGTTTATTTCTTAAAACCAATTCTCAATTTAAAGTACATATATATATCCTTTCTTAGAAAACAAGATAATTTACTTTATATATACAACTTACTTTGTGCAGACTTAAATATATACTAACAAACACTATAATTATAATATTACGACTAGATGTACTTACCTATGTTATAGGTATACAAACGCTAAATTTGTAAAATTACCACTTAGTATACTCACGCATGCAATATTGTATATATATAAACTAACTTATGCCAAATTTAATTAATATATAGACTAACTCATATATAACTGATAACATATTTATGTCTATATACAAAAAACGAACAAACTTATGTCCATACTATAAACTATATACATAAGTAATATATGCATGACTGGTATCTGTAAATCATACTGTAACAATCTTGGGAAACTATGTCTATACACCAATATATATCATACTGTAGAGTAGATTTGAACATAAATACATACTTCCTTTATAACCCTCCACGACAACAACTTTTAAATATATTTAAACTTATAAAGATTATATACTTCCTATGTAAGATTATAAAACAAACAAATTACACACACACACACCATAACCCAAATCTTATTATATAACACATACAACAGTAACGACAACTCCATAGTAGTATATAATACTCTTTAAACATGAAATATATCAATATCTATATACATATATAGAAATCTGAATATACATATATTTGAAAACCAAAAACAAAATAGTCATTTACGTGTTGTTTTTCCGAAGTCTTAAAGTTATGTACAAGCTGCTGTAAAACTTAATACATATGCAAACAATACCTATTCATACTAATATATATATATATATATATATATATATATATATATATATATATATATATATATATATATATATATATATATAGACACACACACGTTGAAACATACATATAGTATATATATAGAGCAAACACAGACTAGCATAAATACCTTGTAATAGCAACATGGGCTGCAAAAAAGGTGGAGGGAGATCGAGTAGTGAGTGATGGTAGCATCGACTTGGTGGAGGTCGACTTGGCGCTGAGATGGTGGGCTACTGTGGGAGAAGATGTAAGTGGACGGTGATCCGCCTGATGTGTTTTTGCAGGGGAGAGTTTGGCTATTCTTTTGATAATGAGGAATGAAGTGGTCGGCCTGGAATGTTGGTTGAGGGAAGCAGCCGAACTCAAGGAAGAAAGCAGAAAAGAAAAGAAAAAAGAAAAAAGGAAAAGAGGGGAGAAGATGGAGAGCATGATTTCGGCAGGTAACATGGAGGGGTAGTGGAGTGGAATAGGCTACCATATATACTATATATATTATAATAAATTTGAAAAGCAAATGCCAGATAAGAAATGAAAAGGCAATGTAACTCACACAGATATAAATATAAATGTTTGCAATGTGAAGGGTCAAAAGTAGTTTCATAATTTAATAAAGCAATAGATTGTTTTGCACGGCTCGACATTTGAAAAGGCACAGGGAAGAAGATCACACAAATGCGGTACCGATACGCTTACCGTTGCGTATGTTACACTGCGTATCGGACTTCAAAACACAGAATTGAATATACCGTAGAGGTCGGCATGACGAGCCGGTCAAAATGGTATACAGATATTACCGATTGGATCAACCTATCAAAAGTCGATATTCGGTGTCGAAAATGTTTCTAATTTGCCGGAAATAAGATAGACAGAGTAATAACAGTTCAAATTTGAAAAAAATGAAAGATGAATCGCACTCAGAAGATGATTTAAAAATTTATTGCATAAAAATATTCTGGTTTGGAAAATAATTTATCATCATCAGTTTTAACTGATTTAAATTGAAATAGAACTACACAAGAAATAACTTCAATATTATCAGATGAAAATTTACCGTTTGCTATGTTTAATTAGACGTATTTCAAATATAAATTTTTTACTTCAAAATTCAATTATTAAAAATTTCACAAAATTCCTAGTTAAATGTATTATAAAAACCATTAAAATTTTCAGATCGTTACACCAACAAAGTGCTCATTTGCTAAAGAACAAGTCACATATTTGAAGCATATTATCTCTAATAAAGGAATAACAGTTGATCCAGAAAAAAATTAAAGAAGTCGAGGATTGGCCACAACCAAAAAATATTAAAGGACTAGGAGGGTTTTTTAGGCCTTACGAGGTATTTAAAAGGTTTCGTCAGGCATTATGGAACCATAACAAAGCCACTGACTGATCTATTAAAGAAAGATGCATTTAGATGGAATGAATAGGCCATAGAAGCATTCAATAAGCTAAAGCACAGTCTCGTAAACCCACCAGTCCTATGCTTGCTAGAATTTTAATAGGAATTCATTATTGAATGTGATGCAAGTGGAGTTAGGATAGGGGCTGTCTTGACGTAAACAGGAAGACCCATATCATATCTCAGTCAACCTTTAATGGAAAAAATTTGCTGTTGTCTACATATGAAAAGGAATTGCTGGCATTATTTCTTGCTACGAAAAAATGGTCACAATATCTTATTGGAAAAAGGTTCATAATAAAGACTGACCATCAAAGTTTAAAGCATCTATTGTCACAAAGGCTCACTATAGGAATTCAGCGTAAATGGTTGGCCAAACTCAATGGATTTAACTACAAGGTAGAATATTGGAAGGGTAAAGAAAATATTGTAGTAGATGCCATGTTATGGTTACTTGAAGAGTTAAGCATTGAACAAACACACTTCCAATCTATATCCACAGTGGAGAGCAACTGAATGCAAGAGCTTAGTAGAAATATGGAACAATCTGAATACTTTAGAAAAATGAAGCAGAATTAGCAGATGGCAAACTCAGTTTATCTAAATACAAGCTACATGATGAGATGCTATATTGTAAAGAAAGAATATTACTAGATCATAATTGCAAGCAACTGATCCACACATTATTACATGAATATCATTCTACTCCATTAAGGTAGCATGCATGTATCAGGGAAACCAAGCACAGGCTCAAACAAGTTTTTTATTGGAAGGGATTAAAATCAGATGTTGAACAATATGTAAAAAAATGTGACTCCTGCCAAAGGAACAAACATAAGAATGTGCTATTACCTGGACTGCTGCAATTAACCATTCCAGAAACAATTTGGAGTGACATATCCATGGATTTCATTTTAGGCCTACCAAAAAGCCATAAATATACAGCTGTATTTGTAGTTGTTGGTAGATTATCCAACTACTCACACTTCTTTCCATTTCAACATCCTTACACTACAAAAGAAATAGCCAAAACATTTTCCGATGGAGTGTTTAAGCTATCATGGAATGCCATGCAACATAGTAAGTTATAGAGACTCAATATTTACTAGTACATTTTTTGCAAGAATTATTCAAGTTGCAGGGATGCACATTGAAAATGAATTCATCCTACCATCCTCAATCAGATGGTCAAACCGAGACCATTAACAATATATTAGAAAGGTACCTTAGATGTTTCATATGCCAAAAACCACATGATTGCTCTAAATGGCTTATATTGCTGAATACTGGTACAATACCGACTGGTAGAGCTCTATTATTACTATACCTTACATGATAGTTCATGGTATCAACCACCCACTTTTCTATCTTATGTACCTAACACAGCAAGACTACCATCGATGGAACACGAGCTTTACTCTAGGGACATTGTATTACATATACTTAAGGATAGTTTACAATTAACACAGGAAAGAATGAAGAAATTCATGGATGCAAGAAGAACATAAAGAACTTTTTAACAAGGGGACTGGGTCTACCTTAAACTGTAGCCTTATAGGCATATTTCAGCCAGCAACTTGAAGACAACAAAGCTATCACCAAAGTTCTATAGACCCTATAAGATAGTGCAGAAAGTAGGAGAAGTGGCCTATAAAGTAGGACTTCCACCTGATGCCAGAATCCACCATGTTTTTGACGTATCATAATTAAAAAGAAGAATTGGCCGTGGTGTGATTATACAGAAAGATGCTCCTTCATTCACAGAAGAGGTAGTTGATGAACAATAATAATTTTGAACAGAAGAATTTTCCCAAGGCGCTATAAGGCAGTGACGCAAGTGTTGCTAAAATGGAAGCGAAGGACTATTGATGAATCGATGTGGGAGGATTACTAGGAATTGGCGAAAAGATTTCCTACCTTTGACCTTGAAACAAGGTCAAATTTTGAAGGGGAAGGAGTGTTATTCCCCTGATCAAATTGTCAAGCACATTTGAGAAGAAGAAGGAAGAGAGGAGCAATTCATCGAACAACTTAAAGGCAACCGTGTAATATGCTAATTCAACAAACACCTGGGTTCAACTCGACACCACATATAGAGGCGAATATCCAATGGAAAATATGACCAATATATGTTATCCCACTTTTTGGCAAAGCCGTGATACCAAAAGATCGGTAAAAAACAAAAGACAGTTCGTCTCAGAGATTGGTTGTATTCACTTCGCTATGGATATCGACGAATTTTGTCCGAGCCCGGATCAGGCTACAATTGGTAGGACATGAAGGGCAATGCCATGAGAGCCAGTGCTCCAAATTTCAGGTTAATTGGAGGTCGTATGAACGAGATATGATCGATGCAAGTTAGCCAAAGTATGTCGTTCGAACCCATCAAAAAGTCGAGGAGATGCTCATTTCGAATCCACAGGATTCGTATCCATCACTGTCTGTCAAGTTCGAATCCATCAGGCTTCATGTACTTCGAATCGATCACATTCGAATCCATCAGCAGGATATTGATCACTTTGAATCGATCGGTTCAAATCCATCAGATGGGAATCCCCTCAGCACGTTCGTATCCATGCTAGAGCACTGTTTCGTATCCATCGAGTCCAGAGCACTTCGAATCCATCACCACTAGTATACCCTACTTCGAATCGATCGGTTTCGTTCCCAAGCACTACTTCATATCGATCGTCCACGCATCCATCAAGAGTGCCATATCATTACTTCGTATCCATAAATTCTGCCCTGTTCGAATACACTTGGCTCGTCTCGATCCCCTTCGTATCGATCCATGATTCGAATCCATTGATGCAAACTGGGTCGTAGCGCACGATACGAACGAGGCGAAATTCATGGATGCGAAGCGGTCAACTCGGAGAAAAAATAGGATCGATGCGAGGTGTGCGCGCCACGTCACCAAAGAGCCACGTGACAAGGTCGATTCGAAGGTATCGGTTTGAAGTGATGGATTCGAACCAAGCAGCCAACCGAAACATATCAACTCGAATCGATCATATCTCTCAAACCACAAGGCCAAATGCAACGAAATTTTCACAGAAGCTTCCATACAAGGTAAAGTTTGTTCCTACCAAGTTTCAGCTCGATTGGATCATTTTTTGATGGATTCGAAATCACTTCGTATTGATCTCAGATCGAGCCGAAACTTGGTGGGATCGGTCGCGTGGGCCCACTCACGTGCCAGAAAAAGTCTCCCTAAGTTTGAGCGAGATCTGGGCCTCCTACGCCTATAAATAGCACCCTGAAGCCTTCAGAAAAGGGGATTTTTCCGCCATTCAACGTCCAGACTCTGCCGGATTCAATCCTACTCTTCAATACCGTTGTTGTAATCAAGTATAAGAGCTATAACTTGCTGTAGTTCGCTGTAATCGATTGAAATCATCAAGTGAATCAATAAAGACATAAGCTTCAGAGTGGACGTAGGCAAGATCGCCGAACCACTATAAATCATGTATTTGTGATTGTTATTTGTGAATTATTGTGACTGTTATTGCATAGATCTGAGTTCTATATTGATTATTGCTGATTTGTGTTCGTAAACGGGTGCTTCCACGATATTAGGTGTTTGTGACCAATTTCGGCGCAAACACTTTGGTGCTTTCACTGAGAAAAGCTAATTCAGGATAATCTAAGAACCATGACGAGACAAACAAGTAAGAAACAAAGGCCAGAGAGAAGTGAACACCAAGGAAGTCAAGAGGCTTCTTCAGGAGCGAATCAACCGTCGATCTTCATCACTAGGGACGAGATGGAGACAATGATGAAGAAACAAGAGGAGTTGATCCAGAGTTTATTTCAACAGATAGGACAGCTTGGAGCACAGAATAGAGAAGCGGATGGAGTTCAGAACGGAGTAGAACCATCCGGCGCAGCACTTGAACTAGGGGGCACGCACATGAAGAATGTTGATCCAGTCTCAGAAAGAGAGAGAGGAGCATCTGCGCAACCTGGGAGCAGTAGAGGAGTGGACGCTCAGTCAAGGGGGCAGATCCCTGAGTTCCCTCGTGAACTCGGGGGGCAGGTTCAAAGTGGTGAACGAAGATTGCATCTCGAAGACAGTGACAGATTGGCGGAGATGGTTAGAAAAGCTATGAGAGGCGGTTTGGTAAACAAAGATCTGGAGGACGTTAATAGGAGTCCTTTTACTCCAGCAATCAGACGAGCTAGGAACCCACCGGATTTCAAGTTACCATCGTTGGACATGTATAACGGAAGAAAGGACCCCACGGTTCATCTGACGAAGTATATGAGGCATATGGAAGTGCTGGGGGCATCAGAGGAGGTTATGGCCCGGTGCTTTCCATTGTACTTGGCGGATATTGCAGCGTTATGGTTTAGACAACTAGAGAGTGGATCTATCAGAACATGGAATGATTTAACTGAAAGATTTATGAGGCAATTCAGGGTTCACATTACAAGACCCAAGAATGTGATGACTTTGGTAACCCTAAAGCAGAAAACTGGAGAAACTTTAAGGAATTATCTAACGCGATTCAATGCAGCAGCAGCTTCGGTGGATCGAGCAGATCCATCTAGGGTTGTGATGGCAGCTGTGTCCGGAGTAGCTGATGGCACAGAGTTCAAAAATTCATTAACTAAAGATCCACCTGTAGATCTAGGGGAATTCTACGACGAGGCCGAAAAGTTTTTACGATTAGAGGATGCGAATGCAGAAAGAGAAGAAGGAGAGGGAATAGAAGTTTATGTGCTTAAAGACAAAAAGCCTCTCAAAAAGGACTCAGGCAAGGGTAAAGGAAAACGAAAGGCTGAGGATAGTGGTAACGAGTTAAAGCGACTGTGGAAAGAGGCATGATTCACCACTTACACTGAGCTGAATGAGAGTCTGGAACGGATTTATCAGGATACCAAGGAGCAGGTTCCGTATCGTAGACCGATGCGAAGGGATCCAACCTCTGATGAAAGAAAATCAGATAAGTTTTGTGTATTTCATGAATTGAACGGTCATAACAATAATGATTGTAGGCATCTGAAGGACGAGGTGGAAGGACATATCAGGAATGGTATGCTTCTTCGATATTGAGGAGGCGAACTCCAGTGGTGGAACCAGAGCGACCACCGTCTACATCAGCTAGAGGCGACCCTGAATCAAGGCACCGTTTGATTATCAATTGATTAAAATAACGATGAACAAGTCGTAAGCTTCCCACTAACACAATTAAATCATTTACACATGTATGAGATCGCGAATGATCCCCAGGCATGCTCTGAATGATCCTTGACCGTTTCGTAGTGGGAACTTACACTTTGACATCCTAGCTTTGCTTTTGTTTCATTTTGATTTGGACATTTAGACTTGGTTTGTTTGGACATTTCTATTTTAAAGCTCATCTGTTGAATAGATATGTGGTTCTGATAATTCTGAAATGGCTAAGCTACTTACACATGTACGGGGTCGCGAACAGTCCTTAGGCATGTTCTGAGATGGCGATATGCCCTGACAAATGATCCAGGGACCCACTCGAACGTGAGCCTGGTATGAACAATACCAAGCCCCCCCGGGCACACTTATTCGCCTCCAATAGGCACACAAACGATCCAGGAACTCACCCGAACGTGACCCTGGCATCGATAACACCAAGCCCTCCTGGGCACACTTTTTCGCCTCGAACGGCACCCGACTAAGAACGGTCACAAACTCGCCTCGAACGGCACCCGACCGTGAACGGTCACAATTCGCCTCGAACGGCACCCGACCTCGAACGGTCACAACTCGCCTTGAACTGCATAACTCGCCCGCCCCGAACGGCACAACTCACCTCACCTCAAATGGCTCGATCGCGAACGGTCGTCATTTGAGGTCCGCCACTTGACCGTGCACGGTCGCACTTCACCTCAAGTGGCTCGATCCCGAACGATCGTCATTTGAAGTTAGGCGCTTGACCATGAATGGTCGCACTTCATCTCAAGTATCTCGATCCCGAACGGTCGTTATTTGAGGTCACATAAAACTGTAACTTCCTTTACAGGACATCAACAGGATATGAACACCCAGCTCATGGCATTACAAAACACACCTTCCTACCGCAAGGCATGTTTTGGGGGGCAAATGTTATCCAGCTTTTTGGCAAAGCCGTGATACCAAAAGATCGTTCAAAAACAAAAGACAGTTCATCTCAGAGATTGGTTGTACTTCACTTCGCTATGGATATCGATGAATTTTGTCCGAGCCCGGACAGGCTACAATTGGCAGGACATGACGGGCAAAGCCATGAGAGCCAGTGCTCTAAATTTCAGGTTAATCGGAGGTCGTATGAACTAGATATGATCAATGCAAGTTAGCCAAAGTATGTCGTTCAAACCCATCGAAAAGTCGAGGAGATGCTCATTTTGAATCCATAGGATTCGTATCCATCACTGTCTGTCAAGTTCGAATCCATCAGGCTTCATGTACTTCGAATCGATCACATTCGAATCCATTAGCAGGATATTGATCACTTCGAATCGATCGGTTCGAATCCATTAGATGGGCATCCCCTCAGCATGTGCGTATCCATGCTAGAGCACTGTTTCGTATCCATCGAGTCCAGAGCACTTCGAATCCATCACCACCAGTATACCCTACTTCGAATCGATCGGTTTCGTTCCCAAGCACTACTTTGTATCGATCGTCCTCGCATCCATCAAGAGTGCCAGATCATTACTTCGTATCCATAAATTCTGCCCTGTTCGAATCCACTTGGCTCGTCTCGATCCCTTTCGTATCGATCCATGATTCGAATCCATTGATGCAAACTGGGTCGCGGCGCACGATACGAACGAGGCGAAATTCATGGATGCGAAGCGGTCAACTCGGAGAAAATATAGGATCGACGCGAGGAGTGCGCGCCACGTCACCAAAGAACCACGTGACAAGGTCGATTCGAAGGTATCGGTTCGAAGTGATGGATTCGAACCAAGCAGCCAACCGAAACATATCAACTCGAATCGATCGTATCTCTCAAACCACAAGGCCAAATGCAACGAAATTTTCAAAGAAGCTTCCATACAAGGTAAAGTTTGTTCCTACCAAGTTTCAGCTCGATTGGATCATTTTTTGATGGATTCGAAATCACTTCGTATCGATCTCAGATCGAGCCGAAACTTGGTGGGGTCGCTCGCGTGGGCCCACTCACGTGCCAGAAAAAGTCTCGCTAAGTTTGAGCGAGATCTGGGCCTCCTACGCCTATAAATAGCACCCTGAAGCCTTCAGAAAAGGGGATTTTTCCGCCATTCAACGTCCAGACTCTGCCGGATTCAATCATACTCTTCAATACCGCTGTTGTAATCAAGTATAAGAGCTATAACTTGCTTTAATTCGCTGTAATCGATTGAAATCATCAAGTGAGTCAATAAAGACATAAGCTTCAGAGTGGACGTAGGCAAGATCGCTGAACCACTATAAATCCTGTGTTTGTGATTGTTATTTGTGAATTATTGTGATTGTTATTGCATAGATCTGAGTTCTATATTGATTATTGCTGATTTGTGTTCGTAAATGAGTGCTTTCACGATATTGGGTGTTTGTGACCAATTTCAACGCAAACAATATATATCCTCATTGGAACCAGCTTGACGATCTAAGTACAGCCATCGAGCCAACTGCACCCAGATCCGGCTATTTCATGTGTGCACGTGCACAGGCTATGCATGAAGAACAAAAACCAATTTCTTAAGTCACTTTTAGTCGGGTTTTTTTGAATTAGTCAAGGTCTGTTTAAGTTATGTAATGATCAGGGAATGTTAATAAGGTCGTGTATAAATAGTAGAAGAGATCAGATTGTAAGGAGTGTGTCTAAAAGGTAATAAGAAATTTCATTTTAATTTTTCTTAAAGTCTATTATTATCAACACTTATATCTTCTTCTTGCTATCTTTTCTTTCATTAACTTCTACAACCTTGTAACTGCATTGCTTCTTCTCCATCAATCCTTCCATGCCTCTATTTCTCGAAAACCAGAACCCATCCCATAACACCTTATCCTCCCTAAAGTCATGTCCATGAAGACCAGCAATAGAAAGCAACAAACTGGGCCTAACATATTCGTTCTTATTCACTAGTTATTTTATAACGATCAAAGTAATATTTAACTAGACTTATAAAATGCATAAGTCTCAGTAAGCACATTGACTCTACCTGAAAACTACATTTGTGAAAAAAAATAAAAATCATATTATCGGATAAAAAAAAAATGCAAGATTTAAACGACTTTGTTCAGCCAACTACTTTTTACCAAAAAGCATGACAATTTGCTAATTTACATTTGACAAAAAAAAAAACCAAAAACAAAAAATATTTACAGTGGAAAATGCAAGCTGGTTTGAATGGAGAATTTTTAAATCCAACTAGCTTAAATATGTTCTCGAATTTTAGCATATTTACATTTGACCAAATGTGGTGAGCTTTAAGGTTGTCATATATTTTCAGCACATGTTCTTTTTGTCTTAATTTTTCTAGGTCTAGTCTTTTGCATATTCGAAAGTAAAATAAAAAGGAAAAACAAATTAGTGCCTCGAATAGTATTAGATTCTTTCTTTGATACTTGGAAATTTTTATTCATTTCAACCTATGCAAGCTAGTAAGTTGTGCATTGAGTTATATGCTTTTGGCATCCTCTTCCTAACCACATTTGTTAAGAGTTAAAATACATCACTCACGTCTACAACCTATGTAAGAAAAAATTACTTGTAACAACACTATACCGACAGTTTAATTGCACTTCACTAAAGCATCATCCACTGCCAGTAAGAAATATAAGAAAGGAGATAAAGCGAACTGCTTTATTATTATCAGAAAGATGATATACATTTACAATGCAATACAGTGGCGTATATATTTGTGTTTCTCAGCCTAAATTGACTTATTCAATCGTGTACAACTCGTTCCAGCTGTACTTAGTGTATGTAACGACCCTAATTTTCGATAATTAAAAATAGTTAATTTAACAAGGTTTTTGTGATTTAATGTTGAAAGAAATAAAAAATTGTGGTTTATTAATGAAAATATAACTAGAATAAAATGTAATAGTATAAATTTAAGGTAATCGATAACTGCTTTAAATGTAATTCCAACTAATTGAAATGAATAAAGAGCTATAATTTATTTTAAATTGTAAATTAATTGTAATAATGTGTGTATAAATTGATAACAGGAAATTTTCCTCAAGGACAAGTTTTAGGGCTTTTTTTTGCTGTAGGACAGCCCGCTATTATTTTTTTCCAAAGGACAAATTATCGTTTTTTCATTCCAGCCCACATTTTTTTTCTTTCCAGCCCACTTTCGCGCGCTTCATCTTCTTTCTTTCGATCAAATTTTTCAGCCGCGATCAGATTTTTCAGTCACGATCAAATATCTCTCTCGCAATAAAATTATCGATCTATTTCATTCGGTTATTAGAATTTCGTCCTTCTGCTAATGGTAGTTCGTCGATCATTTTCTCCTTCCGTGCGTGTCGTTGATATCGTTCTTTTCATATTTGTATCTTGATCGATAATTTCTTCAAATTGTATTAATTAGGTATGCTTATATTTCTGTATTTTTTGTCGTTTTTCTATTCGATTTAAAATGGTCGTGATTTGTAATTGTGATCATTTTTACAATTGATATGCAGTTTGTTGTTCTCATTTTTTGTTTGTTCGTCCATGGCAACTTGTGGAAGTAGCAGCAGGTTTTTTTTTTCTTTTTTCTTTATGCAGTGTTGTATTTTAATTTGCTTTTCTTTTTATTTATCTTGCATTTTCGTGCATTAATATTGGGATGATTGGAAAAGTATTAGTGCTTGGGTTGTATATAAATTTGTGATACAGTGGAGAAGTATCATATTTTAGTTTCAGTTTTTGGGTATCATTTTTATTTTTTCTTAGTATCATTTTTTTTATTATCAGTAACTAGGTATCAATTTTGTATACGGTAGGTATCAGTTTTGTGAAATTGAATAATTACTGTTCTATATTGAACATATTTTTACTAATGTTTATTTTATTATTATTTTTTGCAGTGGGGATAACAATCTTCTTTGTTTGTTTGTGTTGAATAATAACACTTTTAACACTCGATTGTCTATCGATTGCTCTTTGTATGATTTGAAGAATGAGATTTGTCGATTTTGGTCTTAATTAACTCCTTCTTCTATTCAGATTTCTTATGTGCTTGAGGACAAAGTTATTATGGTTGACACTGATTCTGATATTCAGAGCATATTTTTTTTAGTTATACAAGAAAAATTCTTTCTTTGGTTTTACTGTTACGGTTAAGGGTTCTGATTTGGAATATGTTGATGGTGCTTCTATTTCAAGTTCATCTTATATTCGTGCTTCTTCATCTTCTACTGTATCTGTATGTTCAAATGTTGTTGTTGACGGTAAAAGTTATTTAAAAGATATGTTGAGGAGAGGGTCGAAATTATGCATTTCTGATTTTGCTGGTTTTTGTTTTGGAGGAGCTGAGCATTTTAGAGAATTTTTGATGGCGTATCAAATTCAAAAAGGATATGAATTAATATTTTTGAAGAATTGTGCTACTAGAGTTACTGTAATTTGCTCTTCATATGAGGATGGTTGTCTTTTCAAAGTCCATGCCTCTTGTGATTCTGGAGATTTGAAGAAGTTTTTTATTAGAAATATGGTTGCTGATCATTCTTGTGGAGCTAGTGTTAGAAATGTGAATAATCCACATATATCTAGTTCGTTTGTTAAATCATTGAATATTGATGAGATCCGTGATTGTCCTAGTAGAAAGCCTAATGATATTATAGTTGATTTTAAAAGAGAATACAATGTTCAGTTGTCTTACTGTTATGCTTATCATGGGAAACAACATGCATTAATGGAGTTGCATCGTAATGATACTTTGTCTTATAATGATTTGAGTTGGTATTTGGAAGCAGTGAAGAAGTCTAATCCAGAAAGTTATGTTGAAATGGATGTTGATCCTTGTAGTAATGAATTTGAGAGGGTGGTTATTGCTTTTGGTGCTTGTTTACTTGGATTCAAGCATTGTCGTCCTATCATATTCTTAGATGCCACTCACTTGAAGGGACGTCCTGGTGTGTTGATGGGTGCTACTGCAAAAAATGGTGATCAAGGTATGTCTTCGTTTTCAATTTTGATTTATTTGTATTGAGATCATAATAGTTGGCATTAACATTAATATTAATTTGCTATCATAATTTGTATTATGTTGGTATCAGTTTTAAGATATATAGTTTGCAGTTAACAAGTTTGTAGTATCGGAATTTGCATTGTATTGAATTGTAAGTTTGTATTTGATATCATAATTTTATACTGGTTAGTATGAGATTAGTATCAGCTTGTATATAATGTTAGTATCAGTTTCAAGTATGTTAATATATGGTATCAAATACAGTTGTGTAGTATTGGAATTTTCTTTGTATCATAATATATGTTAATGTTCGTTACTTTGTTGTGCTAGAATGAAGATTAATATGCATAATGTCCCGTCTATCAATATTTTAATAATGGTTGTATCAGGTTTTCGGTATCATTTTTTTTTACTGTTAGTATCAGTTTCATGAATTATTTTAGATTTATGGTCATTATTAGTTTTACTTTTTTTACGAATTATTTTTTCATTTGCAGGTTTCTTCCCTTTATCTATGAGTGTTGTTTCTATAGAAAATGTGGATAACTGGACATGGTTTTTAAACCATTTAAAGCAAATGCTTCAAGAAAATCGTACATTGGTTTTTATGCCAGATCGTCACCAAGGGTTGCTTTCAGGTGTTCATGATGTTTTTCCTGCAGCTTATCACAGTTATTGCTATTTGCATATGGAACAAAATCTTCTTTCAGCTGTTAAAGCCAAAAATGCAAATGTGTCTATTGTTGATCTTTTCAAAATGTGTTCTAGAGCTTCTAATCTTTATGACTTTGAAGGCGCACATTCTAAGTTCTGTCAAATTGGTGGTGTTGCTGGTGTAAATTTTTTAAAATACAAGCCATTTGATAAGTGGGTGGATTTATTTTTTCCAGGGAAACGTTATGGTGAATATAGTTCTAATGTTGCAGAAATTTTTAATAATTGGATTTTAGATAAACAAGCATTGCCTATTACTTTGTGTTTAGATGGTATTCGTGTTAAGGTTATGAAACAAATGGCTAAAAGAAGAGAAGATTGTCGTTTGTGGAAAAAAACTCTTTGTCCTTCTATGGAATTGCGTTTAGGTGAATTGATTGAAGAAGGATTTGGATGGGATGCATATAAGTCTTCTGTTTTTTGTTTTGAAGTGAAATCTCCAAACTCTCATTGTGTTGATTTGAAGGAACGTGTTTGTAGTTGTAACCAATGGAAAATTACTGGATTCCTTGTGCTCATGCTATAAAGTGTATGAACAAGTCTAAGTTGTCTGTATATGATTTTGTTGAGTATTATTTCACTGTTGATGCTTATCGCTGTTCTTATGCCAATGCTATAAATCCTATTCCAAATTATGATAGGCCTATTGTTGATGGTAGTATTCAAGATGTTATCAAGCCACCAAAGGAGAAACGTGGCGCTGGTAGACCGTCAATTAAGCGCAAAGGAGGATTTTCATAATATCAGAACAAGCAAAATAGATGTGGCGAGTGCAAGCAATTTGGTCATAATAAACGGAATTGTCAAGCTTTGAAGAGGATATGATTTGATTTTACATTTTGAATTTGTACAGATTAATAAGTGGATGTGTGACTTGTTTTGGTGCTTTACTGTCGTTGAACCTTGTTATTAATTTGTATTCGGTGTAGCATACTATTAAATTGATTTTAATTTCAGCTTTTTAGTATAAGTGATAGTATCGGTTTTATTATTAGTTATATGTTTTTACAGTATCAGTTCTGGTGTTTAATTATTTGTTTGTTTATTCCAAACATTTGTTTTGATATTTGTTTGCATACTGTTAGTATCAGTTATCTTGTATCATTTTAAACATTCTGTTGGTATAAAATATGGTATCATTTTTCATTGTGTGACATCAGTTTTGTTCAATTTTGTATATTTCACTTATTTATAATTATGTTGATAGCATGGTATATGGGATCTGATATTCATTGTGTAATTGATTTAACAAAATGATTGAATTGATACATGCTTTCTATTAGTTGGAGATAATATTTGTTTGATTGGATATAAAGGACTTTAGTATCAGTTTTGGTTAGTTTTTAATATTAGTTTTCTGTATTATTATATGTGTTACAATTGACAGTAGTACTAATAAATAATCATAATGATATGTTGCATTAGCAAAAACTGATACTGGCTCTAATTGTTGTTTCATAAAGTATGTTGAGTGTCAGTTTTAGTAAAACTGATAGTATTAGTTATTAAAACTGATACCCAGTTACTGTTTTGTATTGATATATGGTATAAAATCTTATAACATTATTATACAACTGGTAGCTGCATCATAAAACTGATAATATTATGTAGGATCAATAGTTGCATGTTTGAACATTCAATATATAATTTTGGTATAATATAAAAAAACAGGTAAAGAAAAGAACATCAATTACAACAAATCATTCCAGGAGATTATCATTGTCTTTACAAGTAAGATCAGCATTGTTTTAAGAACAGAACATCATTACTTCAAAAGTTCCAGATTGCAATAGAGCATCATTACTTCATAAGTATCAAATTTAATTGTGACACAATACAATGATATACTTTAGCACACAAAATTCTCAATTTCTGCAGCTTCTTCTTTGCTTGACAGGTTATCTTTCTTCTTCCAAACTAGACATGAGCTTTGCTAAGCGCCAGCAGTGCTCTTTGTCAGTCAATATCTCATGTGCAATTCTTGCTCTAGATTTCAGCATTTGTTCATGGGCTATTTTTAGTGGTAATTGACTTTTGTTCAAAGATACGATGAATATCATCACGTATATTCCACAATCAAGCCTGTTTAAAAGAATATTTGCAGTATCAGTTTTGTGTATCTAGGTATTAGTTTAAAAGAAAATTTACAGTGTCAGTTTAACTGTCAGTAGGTATCATTTTGAACAACATAAACAACTTACGTGTCTGATCCTTGTTGTGCACATGGTATTTGATGCATTTCATTTGCCTTCACTTCCTTATCCTGTATATTTTTCTTTTTCCATATTTCTTTCAGCATTTCTTCAATTTTATTTCTCTATTGAAAACAAAACAATACAAAGTTAGTTAATGTTCGATTTGTTTAATTAAATTATTTTGCTTCATAACAAAAATATATCATACCAATATCATTGCCTGCTTTAGACTGGGGTTGTTTCTTTCATTAGAATTTCTTCTAGGATGTCTAGAATCTAGATGACTCCATTGCATTGTTGGGTATGCCAAAGTTACTAGTGTCCAATGGTATTCATAATGCAATGGGAAATATATAGCATCTGTGTATTCATCATCCACAATTTGTTCAAGGAAAGGCAGCACTAAAGATTTTATAATTCCATGTATATTGAAAATTATAGATTGCTGTTAAATAAAAAAAATTAGTTAGAATTCAATATATATGTACCATTTATGATATTCTTGAATATTAAAGTTTTATTTACCGTCATTATTGTTGTGAATGCATAGTTATGCTCTTTCAGCCCACATTTAGATAAATACCAGTCAATTATCTATTTTAACAACAAGAAAATGTAAGTTTTGTTATTGGTGAAACAATATTCAATAATAATTAGTACCTTTTATTTTATTAATGGTAATATATATTACCGATTACAAGAAAAATAAGCATGTAATATGATCAAACAACTTATGGGTATCATTTTTGCACTGACTTAGTATTATTTTTGAACATGCTATTAAATCAATTGCTAATAGAAAAAAAAAATGAATTGATATCAACTACTACAATAAATTAGTTTTGTACTATTTTGGTATTTATTTTGTCATACATGATAGTTAATACACCATTCAACTAATAGACTACCACTTTGTAATATATAGTACTTAGGTATCATTTTTGGTTATAAGTAGGTATCAGTTTTGGTATAAATAGCACTGGAAATAGCTACTAGACATTATTTTTTGTAATTATTTTTATTGGTAGCAGTATTATAAAGCAAAAAAAGTGTGTACCGATCCATGTGTGGCATTCTCTTCAATAAGTTGTCGTAGTACTTTTTTTATTATTGTACATCCTCCTCTAATTGTGTCTTTATCTGTCCATGCTATATCTCTGTTTTAAGAAAATAAGGCATATATTAATTATATAATATTATTTTAACCAGCAAAATTTGTATATATGTTTGTAAACTTACTCATTTGATGATGTCATAGCAAAGAAAGTTTTGATTGTATTTTGTTGTTCTATATTCAAGTATGCCAAAGTTTTGCTGCAGTTTCCTAGTCCCAAATTTGATAGTGTTGGCTCTATTACTTGAATTGGCATTGGGATTGACTCTTTTCCACTTCCTTTTTCATCATTTTTATTTTCTTCCAGTTTTTCTTCATTTTCATTTTCTTCAGCGTTTTCATTTTTTGCTGTTTTTTTCATTCTCTGACCATATTCAAAGCTGGGGCTTTTTTTTTTCTTTCCTTTCTCTTGTTTTTATTCTTTTCACATAAGAAGATTGCTTATGAACAGTTTGTTTCCTTTTCCGACCAGGAGGTTTTTCTGCTTTGTTTTCTTTGTCCTTTTTTGTTATTTCCTCTTGCAATTGTTGTGTGATATTGAGATTGAAAGATGGAGGTGTTAAGTCTAGTACTACATCGGTGTATTCTGCAACTTTGCTCTCTTTAGTGGTATCTTCTTCCAATTTTTGAGCCTCTTTTATTTCTTTTTGTGCTGTTTTATCTTCATTTGTTTGCAACACTGTTTCATTTGTTTTTTTCAATATGTCTTCACTTTTTTCTTTTTTGTCCATATCTTTATCTTCATTTGGTTGGAGCACATTTTCATCCACTTGAGTTTCTTTTCCAGTCTTCATGCAAGTACTTTATTTTTCACTTGTTTGGTGCACTTGTTTTGTATTATTGTCAGCACTTGTTTGGTGCACTTGTTCAACATCAGACTCAGCATTTCTGTCTTCATTCTCACCTTCATTGTTTTCAGTTGTGGATTTTTTCCCCTGTTTTCTATTTCTGTTTCTTCATGCGCGTGTTCATTTAGAATGTTGTCATGTTCAACTTCCATGTGCTTATTTTCTAGTTCAACTTCTGAAATTTTCTTTTCATTTTCTTCCAGTCTTGATTTGAGTTCTTTCAGTTGTTCTTTTAATTTCAAATTTTCTTTTTCAACCTCTATCCTCAACTTCTTTTCTTTCTCTAATTGCTTCTTTGTTTTCTTAGCTTCTTCTTCCATATCTTTAATGTGCATTTGCAAAACATTAAGGCTTACTAAATCTTCAAAACATTGTCTACTCTGTTCAGCATCTTCGTTTTTTCTTTTTTTCCGTTGGTTCTCTTTTCTTTTGTTGCTTGATTCTTCTTTTCTTGATGCTATTTGGAGTAGCTCGTGCTCATGCGGAAGAATAGTGCTTATTTCTTTTACCTGTGTAATTGAAATAGTAATTTTGTTTTTAAATTTAAATGCAAATGTTCTATTTTACTATTTTGTAACTTATAAGTTACAACTGACATTAATAAGTGATTAAGTGATCAGTTTAATAGAAGAAAATAGAACAGTAATGAAATTTATACTATATACACTTACTAATTGATTGTGTGCAGTGTTAAAAATGATAACAAGTATTATTTTATATTATGGCTGATACTGTGCAAAATGAAAAGATGTACTATGCCGAGGACAAGATGTACTATGCCAAGGACACATTGATACTATGGAAACAAAAATTTAAATGTACATATTGAAACTGATACTAATCAGAAGCTAAACTGATACTGCAAAGAGGCATATTTGATATGTGCATACACAAAATAATTATTGTATTTGTTCAAACTGATACTATAGACGGAGAAAACATAAAATGTAAACTGATACTCACTAGTGTAAGTAAGAATTAATTTTAACTTACACTGCCAATGTTTGTATCATTCAAAAATTATTTCACAACAATGTCTTTTAGTTTTCTTACATCCCACCGTGCAAATCTCGATAAATCTTCAGCAAGTTGCCTTCTAGGTTAGATGAGGTTCATTTTCTCACAGATGCAATACTATAAACATTTAAAGATATAATTAGATAACAATGTTGAATATAACATTTTTTTTAAACTAATAATATTTTGCATAACACATCTTACCAGTGGAAGCATGGAACATCCAGACATGTTTCTTGGCTTGGAGATAAACTTTTTGATAAATTTGCTAAAATTTTTCTCTATTTTTTCCGGCCATGAGACAGTTTGCATTGTTTCACTATCAATCAAATATGGTAGAATTCCCCATCTTAGTTTTTGTTGGTTGTTGGGAAAGAAAAATGTCAATAGTATTTGTATTATTATCAATAAAGGCAGATCTTCTTCATTTTCTTTTTTCCTTTTTGATATTTCTAGTTTTATTCTTCTTTCCACAACATTTCTTGTTATGTATGTACATGTGCCAAAGTTTCTAGTTGCAAACTCTTTGCAGTTTGGTGGAATGGTTTTCGTCGTCATTTTTTTTGTTGGTTCTATGTTTATTCCTTTTAATGGCAGCCCAAATAGCAAGCTTATATCTTTGGCAGTGACCTTCATTTTGTCTTCTCCCAAGATGAAGGTATCAGTTTCCATACAGTAGCAGCTGTACAAAGCATCCAAGTTTTGTTGATGCTTTCTGCATTCTTTCATTGTTATTTTTTCTTCATAGATGACTTTAAAGAAGTTGTAAAAGGGTGTCTTCTTTAAGATGTCTAATTGCTTTTTGGTCAGTCCATTTTTTTCTTTTATCAGTTTTAATATCTTGAAGATAGCTTGTAAGCCACATCTATAAGCAGTTTCTGGCTTATCATTTTTAGATTTTGCTATCTGTTTCTTTGTTTGTTTTGATGTTGTATGCACGGTTTTGTTAGATGGATTGACAAAATCATCATCATCCTATTTCATGAAAATATGGCATTAATTTGTTAGTGAAAAAAAACAGCAAAGAAACAAAATAATATATAACAGTATATAGTGGTATCAGTTTTTCTTCAACATGAGATAAAATATGGTATTTTTATCTAACTAAAATTCGGTATCATTTTTGCTAAATGTAGGTATCAATTTTTAACAAATTATGGCAGAAATACTTCTAAAACTACACATACTAATTTCTAAGGAAACATATTGTATGTATAATGTTTATGTTACATTTGTGTTATATTTGTTATAAGTTACATTGAAATATAGGTATCAGTTTGTTATACAGTGGGTATCATTTTGTGAAATATATATATCGTTTTACTGAAAAATTATAACATTGATATAAGAACAAAAACATTATATACACTAGGTACCATTTTATAAGAATTTAGTATCAGTTTTCCTAGAAAAAAGATGGTGAAATAATTTGTTAGCTAAAAAAAATCAGCTACACACCATTAGACAATAGATATCACTATTGTAGGTTTTTGGTATAAGTTATGTGTGTGCTGAATTTAATTTTTATAAATACAAATTATCACGTTAATTCTAACAGATGTTTGATATCAAATTTTCAATATATTAGTATCAGTTCTATAACAAATGGCAATTGTTTTCTAAGCTTTTTAACCAACTATTACTATCGATATATTAGTATCAGTTTTTCAGCAAATCTATTTTTTAACCAACTAAACTTTGTTTTCTACCAAACAAACTATATGTATCACTTTTTGAACATGAAATTTTTAAAAACTGATATGGCTTGTAGTTTTACCGTGTTTGCTTGATCATCTTCATATTGCCCAACTGTTATTTGTTTTCCCTTATTTGTTTGTGTTTTTTCCTGTTAAACATATTAACACTATTAAAATACATTTAACGATTTAATACTATCAGTTTAATAATTTAATGGTATTACTTGCCTATTGAAGTTGCTGCTGAATTATTTTGTCATTTTTCTTCTTCGATCTTAATTCTCTTTTTGGCATTTGTTGAACAGTTGATTTGTCACCAGGTTTTTTTTCTGCATTGTTTCTTTAGTTTTCTGTAAAAAATAGTTAAATAGTATCATAATAAAACTACATTGGTTTTGTTAAGCTTCATTTCATAATATCATTTACCCTTTCTTATGTTCTTGTTTCTTCCTGTTTCCTTTTTGTTCTTTTTTCCCTTTTTTGTTGTATATCTTCTTCCATTTTTATTTTTAATAATCTTTCCTGCTGCGTCTCTACTGCAGGTACGATATTTGCTTCTTGAAGATTTTCCGATACAGCTGCTATGGTATCAAAATCACATTCTAAGTTTTCAATATCGGCTTGATTATCCGATTGATGAGGTTGTACGGTATCAAGTTTTTGTCGAACATTAGATTGAGGGGATACGACATTAGATTCGTGCTTAAACTCTGCGATCGATTTATTTTCTGACGTCTGTGATTGCGATGAAGGTACCAATTTTGTTGTTGTTTCGTCTGCCATTTTTTCTTAATTTTACTTTACTGTTCTGAAGACGAGTGCATTTGAAATCGGCCAGGAAGACATAAGATGGAAATGGAGAAATTTTTAACATGCGAATGGGCTTTGTGCCTGTCCTTTTGAAGAAATTTGTTTGTGCGTGTCCTTGTGAATAAAACATTTAAATCATTTGTCCTTTTAAAAAAATTTCCCAATTGATAATTGGATTAAAAGGGCAATTGATAATTTAAATGTTGTATTAACTAATGGAATGGTAAGAAATAAATTGGAATTGAATAAAATTTATGTTGTGTAAATAACTATAGCATTTGTGTGTAGATGACAAACATACAAATGTGACTAAATATAGAAATGGTGACAAATATTATTTATTATCAATTTATTTAACTAATGTATAGAAATGTTAATTATATTCACGAGGAAATAATTGATGTAATAAAAGGCGTGAAGCAAGGATAAATTGATTTATTGGGATTTTAAATTATAATAAAATTGGTAACTCAATATAATTGAAAATTTTCAATTAATAAATAAAAGTTGATAATTGTAGAATGTTAGTGTGATATGATGTAAACAAATGTTAACTATGTCTATAGAGTAATCACTGATTGAATTAAAAAAAAGACTGAAATTAAATTAAATCAATTTATTAAATTTTATTATAAGTAATTGGATTTAATTACAGTTGAAATTGAACACTCAAGTTAGTGAAATATTTAACACAGAAATGACACATAAATTTGTATAAAGTAATTGTAAATATCTAAGTGATAAAAAAATGAAATGATGAAAATTGTTAGTTATTAAATTTGGAATAAAAAAGTGATTTAATCAATTTAATAATAATTTATTTAATTAATGCGCAAATAGCAATTTTGATCACTGTCTTGGATTTTGACGAAACCAGTTTCATCGGATCCGTAATGATGAATCATTGTAGGGTTTCAAGTTTCATAGCGATTGGACTTGTCGTTTGATGGTACAGACTCAAAATGCGTAGAAATCAATTTAATTAAATTCAATTGAAATCAATTTATAATAAGCCAATTTTAAGCCAACTTCTTCATACGATAGAGTTAGGACTTGAAACCTATTCCATTGAGTTTAAAAATAATGAAAACATCTATTTTGATGTACAGGATGACCCTTTTTTGTTTCGAAAACGAAGCGGGCTTTTCGGGTCGTTATTGTCGATTCGAACCAATTCGGTATGTTATTCTTTCTTATCGAGTTTTGCTAATATAAATAGACTTTGTTTCTCAAACCCTAGTTGTCTTTTAGTCTATTCTGTACGTACATCAACTTCTGTCTGTTCCTTCTTCAATGGCAGAAGCAAAATCAAATTGCAAACCCTCAATCAAATTCCAAAACCAATTTCAAAATTCAAACTCCTCCAAATCCTATCATATTATATACCGATTCAAAGCTCTCGACAAGCGCAAGCTAGATCTGCAGTTTTTTTCGATTTGGGTCTCTATGTATTCAGAATTCGAGGGACAAATTTCGGCCATTCAAATAGGAGGTTGATCATCGTCGACCAATCGTCGAATCGAGGGTACCGGGTTATGGAGATTCACGTATGGAGCTCATCCATGGAGTTTAGTCACTGATTAGATGGTTGGATCAGCCTAGACAATTTGACTAGGGTTTCAAAGATAAGGCGGCGGTTGGTGTTTTTTATCTCCGATCGTGATGGGTTGGTGATCGATGGCTATTGCCTGGCCATAGGGGTGTTCGGCGCGTCGTTCGGTGAGGTTGGTGCCCCTGGTGGCATTCGTCTTGGTGGTGCAATAAGGTAGCAGCGTGGTCGAGGGTTGTTATGGCGTGCGTTCTGTGCGTGTGTGAACGAAGGTGACTTGTCAAAGTTTTATTTATTTTATTGATTTTGTAATATAAATTGAATATCTTCTAATGTCAATAGCTTCCATATAAGAGGTCCAATTCACATGCGATTAGTTTCGATGGGATCGTATCGGAATTCCAAACATTTTAACGATGGTTTGGATGAATTCTGAGACTGCTAAATTTTGAGTCCTATTTTGGATTTCAATTCGATTTGAAATCAAAGGTGGGTGTTTTGACCCACTCACAACTACTAGATTATCTTATGTTAGTTAAATTTAATTTATGTTGTGATTAGAAATTAATTAATTAACGTTTGATATGTATAAACTATCATTCTAGTTAAATTTGACTTTTATTGCATTTAATCACCATTTAATTTAATATTGAATTTAATTGTCAATTTAATACCTATTAATGATAATCAATTATCTATTGATGTTTATTATTTGTTTGGATGATGACTGTGATAGATGTTTGATTGTTGATGTTGGATGACTGGATGTTGTATTTTATATTGTTATAACATAGCAAGTCCCTTGTGGGTAGAAAATTATATATGGACACCGAATTGGTTAAATAAAATATCCATAATACTTGACTATATGATAGAAAATTATATATGGACACCGAATTGGTTAAATTGAATGATTCTTAATTCTTTAAATTTTAAATTTAGTTAACTGGCATTTTTAAATAGAAATTGATTTATACAAACTGAATTTTTGATAATCCAAGCATCAATGCTGAAATTAGAATTGATTTGACGAATTCTTTAAAGGATTTAAATTGGAATTTCAAAGTTGAAGTGTCAAATATAAATGAATTTATCAGAATTGAGTTATTCAAATGTTTGGATATAACTTTGAAATCTATTTAAACTAATTTAAATTGTTTTAACTAAATTAACTATTTTAATTGATTTAAACTATTTTAATTCATTTTAATCCACTATAACCTATTTAATCCAATTTAATCTATTTTACCTATTTTAAACTAAATAAATTTATTTAATCTATTTTAAATCTGTTTAATATAATTTAAATCTATTTTAAATTTATTTAATCTGTTTTAAATCTATTTAATATAATTTAAATCTATTTTAAATTTATTTAATCTATTTAAAATCTATTTAAGGTAATTTAAATCTATCTAATCTATTTTAAATCTATTTAAATCATTTAAAAATCTAATTAAGTAAAATTTAAATATATTTAAACCATTTTACTATCTTAAAACTATTTTAAATTATTTTCAAACTATTTATGATTATTTAAACTATTTTCTAAAATTTCAAACTGTGTACGGTGAAGTTTTTAAATCCTTGACGATGATACAACCTAAGTTGCAATTTGGAATTGATACCTTTTTTGTGAAATGACATATTTGAGTAAATATGATGATTTTGGAACTAGGATTTAATTGACGTATCTTATCAATAAATTCAAAAGTGAATATGATTTGAAAGTGAATATGATTTTAAAAGTGAACATAGTTTTGAAAGTGAATATGTTCGAAAGAGATATGATTGGAAATCGAATATGATATTTTGATATCAATTGTGAATTGACCTTTTGAAATGTAAAAGAACCATCCAGTGTGAAATAAACGTTTGGCTGTCAAAGAGATCGGGATCGAATATTGTCATACTCTCTACCAATACCGAAAACCACTTTAACAACTGTGTACGTGGTGAAGATTTCAGAAATGAAGTAGGATGGTTTGGATTACGATTCTATATGAGATATTTACGTGACCTTGACTCCCATGAGTCAGCTTAGATGTGACTAAAATATGAGCTATATCGGATCAAGTGAGATCATTCCTTTTATCGAGAACATTTCTTCGATACTATATTCTGACTTTGTGATTGATTTAGTGGTCACCATTGATTTTGATTATGAGAGTGTGTTTCAAGGTGGGCGGTAGTAGCTGCTATGCATTACCACCAGTCTAGGAGTGCAATTGGTATATCTACCATGGCATTGCCTCAAGTGCTGTATTCACATGCCTTATCGTGCCTTATAGGAGTTTGTTTTGCGTCATACCTATGGAGTGCTCCCTGATAGCCATCTACGGGTGGAGTTTACAATATTTATATAGACTACGACATCATATAAAATGTGTTAAGGGGGATATGTATAACGCCTTAGAGCTATTTTAATACTTTACTTTACTGTAGATATATTATAATAATGTATTATACTACATAGTAGATAGTTTAACGGATCCTTAGGAGATGGTAATCCCGAACATCTTAAGTTTTTGCACTCATATTGACACTGGATAGGAGATGTCAAATCCCGTAAACATCACTAACGTCATTGCACTCATATTTATTTACTATTGATTTAACTTATGTAAGATCTTTTAGTTCATACTCGAGCGTTTTTTCTTTTCAATTCACTTTGATCAGTCTGAGCTTTTCAGTTTATCGAAGACGGCTTTCTGGAGGATGAAGATGAAGATTTTGTACTATTATCTTTTATTATAATTATTACATTACATCATGTTGTTCCGCTGCATTTATTTTTTATTATTTATTCTTGTGTATGTAACTCTAGTATGTATTATAAAAGAATAATCAATGTTAATTGCAAACAGCTTCATGAACTGTTTATTTGACTGTTATATTTTGTCACTCCGCTGCGAGATTCTGTATTTGTTTTCTTTCTTTTCCTGCTTTTTCTTATTTACCCCATAACAGTCTGCCCTTTTGAATGACTTTAGTTTGACGTGTTTGGTTTATCGTCGATTTAAAATGTCCAAAAAGATAGGTCATTACAGTTGGTATCAGATCTTAGGTTTAGCGATAATCTTAGTTTTGTGGGGTCTGACTCATTAGAGAATAGGGTAGTAATACCCTAGAATGATTCACTGAGTGTATATATGAGAGAGCGTATCTGTTAGTGTTATAAAAGGTTTTTATATTATGTTAATTTGTTCTGTTTAGTATTTATGAGTTATGGTCGGTACATGGAACGCTATGACACTGATAGGGATTTCAAAACACTTAATAGGGCAGTCTGACATAATATTTGTTTTGAAATATAGGTAAATGAAATAATTTTACCTATTATATATTTTGTATATATAAAATAATAAATTTTATAAATGATATAGTTGGATGTAATATGTTGTTTAATAGGTAGAGAAATTTTGTAAGTATTGATTGTAAAGGAAGATTTACAAGTAAAGTAAATATAAATTGCAAATTCATAACTTAAGTTCCGGGATTTTAGAATATAAAATTAGTATTATTTGAAAGTATTTTCGGTTAAATATTTTCAATATGATTTGAAAGAAATGTTTTAAAGGGAACTTTTAAAGGAAATAAGTTCTGTACTCCCCTCTTAGTCGTTGGAAAATAATTTTGGCGATGAGTGCTTGCATCATCGACGTTCATTTTTGGGTTTCAAAGTGGGAGGACTGCTGTAGTAGTTACTGCACATCCGTTTTGATAAACGAATCTTAATTTTAATTTCTGAAATTTGATTATATATATATGTATATGTATATGTATATATAAAAGTTATAGATATATATATTATTTTAAAAGGATTCAAATGAAACCCGGTTGGTTAGTTCTTAACTTTCTGTAAATTAGAAATTGAAATTATTGTAATGAATGAAGTCTTGTCTATATTGATGATTGAAAACTTTTAAAATGAAAATGAGAAATTGAAAATTTGAAATCTATAAATAAAAAGGAAATGAAAATAAGAAATGGTGACTATTGAACATTTTGTTAACTAAATATGTAAGGGAAACTTGGGTAATATTCAATTGCATTTTGAAAGAAACACACACACACACACATACATACATACATATATATATATACATACATATATATATATATATATATATATATATATATATAACTCATCAAATTATTAAAAGTTGAAATGTTAATAGGAACATGTAATAGAATATTATACATGTAAAACTTAAAAAAATGAAAGTGCTCAATGGAATTACTTCTATAAGTAAGAATTTTAATGTTATAAATTGTTATAAACTTAGGTTAATAGTTTGAAATGTTGCTAACCAAAGGTAATTGAAAAGTGAATAATGTAAAAAATGATTATAAAGTTAAGTTAACATTTTAAGCTATTTATAATCAGATTGAATAGTAAAGGTAATACTGTAAATGAATAATTATAAACTTAAGTTAATGTTGATGCCATTTATAATTAAGTGAGTAATATGTTGATTGAATGATCATAGCTCTGGAAATGTTGACATGGTTAGAAATGGATTTAACACTCAATAATACTATATATGGAAGAAATGAATGTGAAAAGAAAATAATTTGTTAATGACGAATTAAATTATAAAGATACTTACGTGATAATGGATAATCTAGATAATTGGGTGGAAATAGCTTATGTAAGCAATGAATGTAAGTAAAGAAAAGAGGAAAATAGCATTGTATGCATAAATGAGAAATGAAATTTTGTAAGTAATAAATATAATTTAATAGGAAATTAATTTTGTAAGTGACAAATGTAAAGGAATAAAACAAGCATTGTATGAACAAATATAAACAGTGAATAATGTGGAAAAGAAAGAGTAATAAGAATAAAACATAAGTATTATTTGAAATTATTGTTTGTTTGACTTATGGATTGGTTGGGAAAGGATACTTCTATTGTATAGGGTATATAAATGATCAATTGTGTAACAACCCTAGATTTTTTCATATATTTTAATACTTGACTTTATTTTATTTTGAAATTATTTTTAAACTTATTTTATTTCAAACATTTCATTTTTAAATATAAGTGTTGATTATTATGTGAATTATAATTTCAAACCGGTATAAATTGGATATTTTACTGAAAGATGAATTTCTGTTCAAACTGGTCAAACGTTGACTTTTAAATTTCAGATTTAAATATTTAAATTCTTAAATTTTATCTTTTATTATGAAAATAGATTTAATAACTTGAGTACTTCTTTTCGTTTCGTTGAAAACGGATTTAAATTGTGAAAGCTATGTGTATTTCAATTTTGAGTATAATTTGTTTTATTTTGCAATTTTGTCTATTTTAAATTATATAAATCATATTTTATTTGTTATATTTTATTCAAATATTTGTTAATATGTTATTTTATGTATATTTTCTCTTTTAATATTTTTAAAGTGATAATAAAAATTTTCCAAAATTTACTGTATTTATTTCCTATTTTTAAAGGCTGTTTTCTATTTTTCTGCTATTTTCTTCATTTAAATTATATTTAATTAAAATTTATATATTTATTTTGTGAATGCATTTTTATTTTATGTTATTATCTTTGTTATAAATATTTTTACAAGTCCATATAAATTTTCCAAAGTTCATTCTGTTTATTTTCCATTTTTCTAGACTAGTTTGCAATTTTGTGTTATTTTCTTATTTTAACCTTATATAATTAATAAATATTTATATATATATTTTATATTTTGTTATATTTTCAAATTTGTGACTAAAATTATTATTATTTTCAGTAATATAAACTTATATAAATAAATTAAAGGTAATTTGAAAAGGTTTAAACTCTTAAAATTCCAGGGTCCTTTTGTCCTCCGACCTTTCACTTTCTCAACCTCCATTCTTTATTATTTTGGCCGTACCTTTCCTACTTTCTTTCAGCTACATTCTTAATCATTTTTCACGAGAAAAACATTTCTCAAAACCACAAAAATTTGTGCGGCCATTTGCTTGAAGAGATTTGGTAAAAACCTTCTTTTTCTTCTTTGTTTTTTTCTACTTTCTATTGAATTTTACATATGTTCTCTACATTCATGCCTCCACTCCTCCTCAACCAAGCTTTGGCCGACCATCACCACCCCTTCCTCTGACCATCACCCATCCTACTACCCCTCCTCTTCAGGCCGAGCCATCCCAACGCATAGATCACCACAAAATCCATTAAAAACCATCACTATGTACACTAGATGAGCCACCTTTGCCAACACCTCCTTCTTCAACCTCTACTACCTCCACCACCGCCACCTCTAGCCTGACGTCCACCCTCTGCCACATCACTCACCACCTCCTGGAGCCACTGGCCATGAGCCATGACCTCTAGCCGAACCAAAATATAGCCAAGATGTGATGTTATTTGCCTTATGTTGTAGCCTTGTACACCAAGACCTATTCACCTTCAAAACAAATGTTGGCCGACCACTTGCACACCCAAACCAGACCTATAGAACCCCTAGGCCGAACTAAACACCTGCATAACTGAAGTACATGAGGTAGAGAGCAAGTGCAATGCAAATGGATATTGCTTTGGGCGTTGATTCTTATGTTATTTGATGATATATTGTGTTGAATACTTATGTATGTATGTATTGTTGTGTGTACATGTTATCAAGCCATATAGATTTGGCTCTCCACTCTCTCAAGTCTTGTTCATATTATCGTGCCTTCATTGTGTCAGTGTGTGTGCTTTGGTAGCGATCTCCAGCTTTGAACAGGTGAGTTATTCTCACCAGACAATATGTACATATATAACTAGTAAATTGACCCCTTTCGAATCTGTAAAATGCATTATCATGTTACACCTGCTATGTTATGATTTTATCATGTTTACCCATTCTTAAACACTTGTTATATCATATGTTACTGTATATTATGCTGTTCTATTATTTTTATCAGTTTAACACACTGCAAGTTCCCTTTAGATTAGAATCACTATGGGTTGAAATGATACATACCCGAACGGACTTTAGAATATGAGAAAATCGTTATGGGCTGAAATGATAGGCCTGAATGATTTTCAATTATTTTCATTTACTTGGGATTGCAGGTTTGAAATGATCAAACCCGAATTTTCTTTGTAGATTACGGGTTGAAATGATATATTACCCGTATCACTTTACCTAGGCTAGAAAATGAAATACAGACCCGTTGTTAAAATATGTTTTTCAAAAATTTTTAGAATATTTTAGAAATGTAAATATCATAATATTTTGATTTAAATTTGATTAAAAATGATTTTTGTAAAGCATTATTGACTTTTTGAAATGTATAAGTGAAATAAATTAATGGTAAAGTTAGAAAATCTGAAATGTAAGTTATTTTGGAAATTATAATTTGGTGATAAATGGAATTTAAATTAAATATGAAAATATGATAAATTTATGATGTTTTGAATTAAATGAATTTAAAATGATTTTATAATATATTAATGATTTTTGGATTAAGTTAAAATGTGAAATGAATGAATATTTAAGTTGAAATTTTGAAATATAACTAAAATTGGAAATTTGTAAATTTGGCTTAAAAGTGAATTTTAAGTTAAGTAAATAAAAATGAAATTAAGTTATATTTGAAATTTAAACTTAAGTGTTAAGTTAAATTTAATTTAATGAATTTAAAATTTAATGTTGGAATTTAATAAGTGAATTACTATTAAATTTTGATTTCGAATGGAGATTTAACTTTATAAAATCACGAATATAAGGGTATTTGAATGATTGTTTTAAAAGTGAAATTATATGATTTCATAAGTTAAGAATGATTTAAATAAAAATATAATTATTTGTGAAATTATACTGAATATTTGAAGTTAATTTACTGCATTTTTAAAAATACTATTAATTCTAATGTAAAGGATAATACAGCATTTGTAAATGCTGTAGTTGATAATAATGAACCAAATGGCTCAATTTAATTAAAAGCTATTATAGCATTTTTGTAAATGTTATAATGGTTGAATTTAGCTAAGTTTATTTGAAACTAATGTAATCCTATTACAGCATTTTAAATGCTGTCTTTTGTTAAATTGAGCTGTTTTGAATGTGACTTTCCGTAGCATTTTCTAAATGCTGCGAAAGTTGAATTTTCATTGTTTTAATAAATTTAAGTGAATGAATGAACTTTGAAAGATTAAAATTTTGGAAATTTAATAATTTAATTATTAAATATAATATCTTCATTTTAATGATTAAAAAAGAAGTAATTTGTTTCGAAATATAAACTATTTTGAAATGTGTTTTGAAATGGTATTTAAATTAAATAAAAAGGAATGTGGTTTGGAAGATATGATATTTTGATATTTTGAAATGGATTTTGAATGATATTGAATTTTTAAATGATATTTGATTTCGAAGTATAAAATACTTTTTTTGAAATTTTAACCACGGGATGTATTTAATTTATGATTTAACTGATTCTTAAAGGATGGGCGATCCCAAGCATCCTTTAAGTTATGGTGCATTTCTACTACAGTTCACTTGAGTTGATTTACATTATATAAGTATATATTGTCCTGACTCGAGTGTTTTGTGTTTTACTTTACGCTCGGGTCAGCCTGAGTATTCACAGCTTTGGATTCTCTTTCTAGAGCTGGTCTTTGCTGGAGTTTCTGCTTATCTACATTTATACCTACTTTCTTTTTCAACTATTCTAGTTTATCTCATGTATTAGTGAACTTCTATGTATTTGGGATTTCTATTATGTTGTTTTCAAACTGTATTATGTATTTAGTTTGAGACTCTGCCGTAGTAGCTTCATGAACTACCATGTATTTCATATTCTACTGCGTTCTGTTTGTTCTATGTCTGTGATTCTGTGATTTGTATTTCATTTGCTTCAAATTTATTTACAATGCGGTATTTTGAGCAATTCAAGTCCGACATGTGCGACTGCGAATGGCTGAAAATACCGGATTGTTACATTTGGTATCAGAGCTTTGGTTTTAGGCAAACCATAGCCTGTGGAGCAAAAACTCATTAGAAATAGGGTAGAAATACCCTAGAAAGAGTGAAATCAATCTTAGAATCCTTCCTTGTGAGAGAACGTATTTTCGAAGCATAAAATAATTTCAAATGAATTTTGAAGGATTTTCAAAGATTATTTTGGTATAAAAATTTTCTTATTTTGAAACCAAGATTTTCAAAAACTTCATCCCTTTAGTATCCATCTTGTTAGGAATCTCTTGGTTAGGATTCTTATTCATTAGGATTCATTGAACTTTAGAACGCTCCCACTTGTTCTGAAATCCAGTCTTGTCTTCCCTATTCTATCTATTTTGATTTTGGAGCATTTCATAACTCCACTTTGGAATGACCTCTATAAAGATCGGTGATTCCGTAAATCTTTGATTGATTTGTAAAGGGGTGAAAATCCTTTATAATTGGCATTGATTCACCGGAGATTCATGTATTCTCGGTTTTCGATGCTATCTATCTCCTGCTCTACCCGGATTCTATCTTTGGCGATCGAATGTCGATTTGCCTTAGATTTCCGAATTGATTATATTCCTGAAGTCACGGTTGACCGGTTAAGGCCGCCCGCGATTTATATAGGCTTATCATCTTCTATTTGGTAATAAAATTATCTTATCTTCGTTTGAGCTTATCGTCGAACCAGAGTTCTATTTGATCAGAGTTCCTCTAAATTCGAATCTCCGTATAGCTTGAAATCTAACCTTGAATCATTCTTTGGAAATTTGTGTTTGATTGTATTTTGAATTTGTGCATACATCGAAATTATTATTTTGATAAGGATGACCCTATTTTGTATATAAAAGTGAAATATTTTCAATAAGATTTTTACCTTTGGAAAATGAAAATTTGAAGCTTTGAAAGGATTTGAAATTTTGGAAATTTATAAGAAATTGTGATTTATATAAAAATGATTTATAAATGAAGAGTTTTGAATTTGAATTTCGAGGAATCGAACTCCGGTGTTTTGAAATGGGTTTTTAAGATTTTGGAAAATATATAATAATAATATGATTTAATTATATTTTTCCAGATAAGAAATGTTTCAAATGTATTCGAATGAATTCCAATGATTTCGAAGAGTTTTCAAAGAAGTTTCAAGAAATAAAAGTCCAGAACCCACTTATGTCGCTGAAAAATAATTTCGGTGATGAATACATGCATCGTCGACATTGATTTTTGAGTTTCTATGTGGGGGAGTGGCCACTCTAGTAGCTTTGCTATGCGAGTAATTTTATGAAACCAAATTTCGATTTTCGATTTTGAAGTATGGTTTAATATTCGAAAGATATGTGTGTGTACATATATATATATAATTGAAATGATTTAAAATAAGCCGGTGTTCAGTCCTCGAGATTTAGATTTTATTTGGTATAACCTTACCTATTGGAATTGATTTACTAATTTGTTGGTGATTTCCAACTCTTGGATTGAAAATATGATTTCTTTGACTATTTTGAAGGTTTGAGCACTTCCAAATCAAGGTTAACTTTTCAAAGCTACGAAATTTTGAATGGTATAAGGTATTTGATAAAGTATAAGTTTAGTTTGGTATGATTAATGTATAAAGTAATATGATTTATATAAGTTTGAAACTGTTGTGGAGTGAAATAAATAAGACTATTTTGGATTATACTGGTATGAAATATAGTTTAAAAAAGATATTTGAAGTAAAATGTTGAGTTTTTGTTAAGTTTATAAGTTAAGGAAAATAGTGAATTTTGACTTAACAAATGAAAGTGAGTTTTAAATTGAATATTTGATTTAAAATTTTGTTGTGATAAATCGTATGTTAAAAATTATTTAAATGTGAAATTTTGAAGTCTAGAAATATGATTTATAAGTTTAAACGTTGCTAAAATTGAAGTTGTATTGTTTTTGAAAAGTTATAATAAAATCTGGAATTTTATTAATAGCATTTCTAAAATGCTATAGTTTTATGACAACATTTTAAAATGCTGTTGTTTTTGAATTTAACTTTGTTTGAAGTAACTAAATATCTGTTATGGCATTTCATAAATGCTGTTATTCTTGAACTAAACTATTTTGGAAACTATAAGTTACGATAGCACTTTTAAATGTTGTCGTTGTTATAATTTGTCAATGTTTCGTAATGTTATAGATTTTAACACTGTTTGAGCTATGTTTCAAAGTGTTAAATGATTTAATTTTTGTAATTGATTATTTGTGAAATTTAAGGAGTTTTTAATATAATTTAATATTTAAATTTGAATTTTAAGGAATTTAAATTGAATTTAAATTTAAATAAGGTTTACTTGGTTATGTGTTAAATGGAATGAAATGTAATGAGATAAATGAATATATGAATGGAATGTTGAAATGTATTTTGTAATGACATTTGAAATAATAAATAAATGACATATTTGATTTTTTTTAAATGATATTTAAATTTGAATATTTGAAATTGAATTCAAATAATGATTTGATAATGAGGCTTTGAATGATATAATCTTTATTTGATAAAGAATGTGAATTTGGAATGATAATTGGTTTTGATAAATGAATATTTGAAGTTTATATTAGTATGAAAGGATATTTAGTTACTGGAAATTCTGGTTTATTTAAATGATATTGGATTTATGAAATGAATATATCAAAACTATGTAATAATGAAGTAAAATTTGAGATATACGAAATTATAAAATTTAGTTTTGGAATATGGTACATTTAAGCTCTGAAATATATTAAAGATTGAATAGTTTATTTTATGGATCAAATCTTTATTTGAAATTTGATAATATTTGAAATGGTTTTGTTGGAAAACTAAATTGAATTGAAACTGATGGTTTGAATTGAATTAAAGCTGGAACTTGTAGACTTGGGTTTAAATTGAATAAATTTGTGAAATGTAAAGAATTAAAGGAATGTTTTATGATTTCAAATGTATGATTTATAAAAGTTATGGTTTTCAAAGTGTAATGATTTCAAGTATTTTGGTTTTGAAAGATTTATAACTTTGAAAGTATTATGATTTTTGAAAGTGAATATATGTTTGAAATGGAAATGAATTTGTTTGACCTAAATTTTTGTTGATTTGGAAATTTGGATTATTTTCTAAATCTACTGTTTTAAGAAACTTTGAAACTGAGTATATGTAATTTGGAAGAAATGATTTAGCGAAATCATATATGATTTTGAAACTGAAATGTTATTGAAACAAATTAAAATTGAGAGTCTTGTTTTACTAAATACTTGATTTGGGAGTTATCGAACTTATATAAAATGGATTTGTATAAGTATGAAGTTGATTTGAAAATGTTGAATTGAAAAGGTACTCAATTTGTAAATTAAAATCTTATATAATCAAAGTCTATATAAGTGTGATTTGATATACTATGGATTTTGGAAAGTATTCGATTTGAAAATGAAATCTTATATATAATGGAATTTATATAAGTGCGGTATTTGAAGCTATGATTTTGAAGGGCTCCTATATATGGTATATTATATTTTGATCTAAGAGGTATGGGAAGTACCCTCCGGAAGAAGTATAGTGATACGCTTCGACCCAGATGGACTTGGGGAATCCAGGAATGGATTCGACCGATAAACCCTAATGGACTTGGGTGAATTCAGAAATAGATTCGAACTGATATGGTTGTCCGGACTTAAACTCATGAGTTCCTCGATTTTTTCCAGGGTAGATGGTTCTTTAGTTTATGCAATGGAGGCGCTTTTGATCCTAGGATCTGTTGTTTATGGATCTTCCAGGAATGAAGTGCATCCATTGCGTAAATCATTGAATCAGCAGCGTACCACTGCAGCAGGGGTCGATGGTCCCTTGTTTACGAACTGGCTATGATTTTTTTTTGGAATCTGGAAGGTAGAAGGATCTTTTGGAAAGTGTTGTGTCCATTACATAAATACTGGATCAGCAGCGGGCCACTGCTATCGTATTATCATCATTTGACAATGGATTTTGAGCGGAACTTCTCATACCTATTTTTTTTAGTATTTCCACTGGGTGTTGAAACAGGTCTGCTAAGTACTTGGAGAATTCTAGCTTTGCGCCTGATCAACGCATAGCCAGAGTCTGCAGGAATGAAAGTAAACTTGTTAAGACATCGAGTTATAAAAGTATTTTGGGTAAAGTATTATATAAAGGATATTCTAATCATGATTTAAAATGTCTTAAATATTGTTTACTTCGAACTATCAAATTTGAATCAAATAACTAATTATCATATTAAATGTTTAACATGTTAAATATATAAAAAAACAACAAATTTTAAAATAATGGTTCATCCATGTCTTTTAACCTGCTTTCCCTCCTAGCTACTTTTTCCCTACCTTCTTCAGGATGTCTTCCAACCCATTGTTCTTTGTTGTTGTTTCTCCGCTCCCTTCCTTTTCGAGGACGAAAAGATTTGAGTGGGGGAGAGTGTAGCAACCCTAGATTATTTTCATATATTTTAATATTTGACTTTATTTTATTTTGAAATTATTTTTAAACTTATTTTATTCAAACATTTCATTTTTAAATATAAGTGTCGATTATTATGTGAATTATAACTTCAAACCGGTATAAATTGGATATTTTACTGAAAGATGAATTTCTGTTCAAACTGGTCAAACCTTAATTTTTAAATTTCAGATTTAAATATTTAAATTCTTAAATTTTATATTTTATTATTAAAATAGATATAATAAATTGAATACTGCTTTTCGTTTCGTTGAAAACGGATTTAAATTGTGAAAGCTATGTGTATTTCAATTTTGAGTATAATTTGTTTTATTTTGCAATTTTGTCTATTTTAAATTATATAAATCATATTTTATTTGTTATATTTTATTAAAATATTTGTTAATATGTTATTTTATGTATATTTTCTCTTTTAATATTTTTAAAGTGATAATAAATTTTTTTCCAAAATTTACTGTATTTATTTCCTATTTTTAAAGGCTGTTTTCTATTTTTCTGCTATTTTCTTCATTTAAATTATATTTAATTAAAATTTATATATTGATTTTGTGAATGCATTTTTATTTTATGTTATTATCTTTGTAATAAATATTTTTACAAGTCCATATAAATTTTCCAAAGTTCATTATGTTTATTTTCCATTTTTCTAGACCGGTTTGCAATTTTGTGCTATTTTCTTATTTTAACCTTATATAATTAACAAATATTTATATATATTTTATATTTTGTTATATTTTCTAATTTTTGACTGAAATTATTATTATTTTTAGTAATATAAACTTATATAAATAAATTAAAGATAATTTGAAAAGGTTTAAACTCTTGAAATTCCAGGGTCCTTTTGTCTTCCGACCTTTCACTTTCTCAACCTCCATTCTTTATGATTTTGGCCGTACCTTTCCTACTTTATTTCAGCTGCATTCTTCATCATTTTTAACGAGAAAAACATTTCTCAAAACCACAAAAATTTGTGCGGCCATTTTCTTGAAGAGATTAGGTAAAAACCTTCTTTTTCTTATTTGTTTTTTTTCTACTTTCTATTGAATTTTGCATATGTTCTCTACATTCATGCCTCCACTCCTCCTCAACCAGGCTTTGGCCGACAATCACCACCCCTTCCTCTGACCATCACCCATCCTACTACCCCTCCCCTTCAGGCCGAGCCATCCCAAGGCATAGATCACCACAAAATCCATCAAAAACCATCACTATGTATACTAGATGAGCCACCTTTGCAAACACCTCCTTCTTCAACCTCCAGCCGCCACTACCTCCACCATAACCACCTCTGGCCAGACCTCCACCATATTCCACGTCACTCACCACCTCCTGGAGCCACTGGCCGTGAGCCATGACCTCTGGCCGAACCAAAATATAGCCAAGATGTAATGTTATTTGCCTTATGTTGTAGCCTTGTACACCTAGACCTATTCACCTTCAAAACAAATGTTGGCCGACCATTTGCGCACCCAAACCAGATCTATAGCACCCCTAGGCCGAGCTAAACACCTGCATACCTGAAGTACATGAGGTAGAGAGCAAGTGCGATGCAAATGGATATTGCTTTGGGTGTTGATTCTTATGTTATTTGATGATATATTGTGTTGAATACTTATGTATGTATGTATGTATTGTTGTGTGTATATGTTATCAAGCCATATAGCTTTGGCTCTCCACTCTCTCAAGTCTTGTCCGTTTTATCGTACCTTCATTGTGTCAGTGTGTGCGCTTTGGTAGCGATCTCCAGCTTTGAACAGGTGAGTTATTCTCACCAGACAATATGTACATATATAACTAGTAAATTGACCCCTTTTGAATCTGTAAAATGCATTATCATGTTACACCTGCTATGTTATGATTTTATCATGTTTACCCATTCTTAAACACCTGTTATATCATATGTTACTGTATATTATGTTGTTCTATTATTTTTATCAGTTTATCACACTACAAGTTCCCTTTAGATTAGAATCACTATGGGTTGAAATGATACATACCCGAACATACTTTAGAATATGAGAAAATCGTTATGGGCTGAAATGATAGGCCTGAATAATTTTCAATTATTTTCATTTACTTGGGATTGCGGGTTTGAAATGATCAAACCCGAATTTTCTTTGTAAATTATGGGTTGAAATGATATATTACCCGTATCACTTTACCTAGGCTAGAAAATGAAATACAGACCCGTTGTTAAAATATGTTTTTCTAAAAATTTTAAAATATTTTAGAAATGTAAATATTATAATATTTTGATTTAAATTTGATTAAAAATGATTTTTGTAAAGCATTATTGACTTTCTGAAATTTATAAGTGAAATAAATTAATGGTAAAGTTAGAAAATCTAAAATGTCAGTTATTTTGGAAATTATAATTTGGTGATAAATGGAATTTAAATTAAATATGAAAATATGATAAATTTATGATATGTTGAATTAAATGGATTTAAAATGATTTTATAATATATTAGTGATTTTTCAATTAAGTTAAAATTGAAATGAATGAATATTTAAGTTGAAATTTTGAAATATAACTACAATTGGAAATTTGGCTTAAAAGTGAATTTTAAGTTAAGTAAATAAAAATGAAATTAAGTTATATTTGAAAAATTAAACTTAAGTGTTAAGTTAAATTTAATTAGTGAATTTAAAATTTAATGTTGGAATTTAATAAGTGAATTACTATTAAATTTTGATTTTGAATGGAGATTTAACTCTATAAAATCATGAATATAAGGGTATTTGAATGATTGTTTTAAAAGTGAAATTATATGATTTCATAAGTTAAAAATGATTTAAATAAAAATATAATTGTTTGTGAAATTATACTGAATATTTGAAGTTAATTTACTTCATTTCTAAAAATGCTATTAATTCTAACGTAAAGGATAATACAGCATTTGTAAATGCTATAGTTGATAATAATGAACCAAATGGCTCAATTTAATTATAGGCTATTATAGCATTTTTATAAATGTTATAATGGTTGAATTTAACTAAGTTTATTTGAAACTAATGTAACCCTATTACAGCATTTTAAATGCTATCTTTTGTTAAATTGAATTGTTTTAAATGTGACTTTCCATAGCATTTTCTAAATGCTGCGAAAGTTGAATTTTCATTGTTTTAATAAATTTAAGTGAATGAATGAACTTTGAAAGATTAAAATTTTGGAAATTTAATAATTTAATTATTAAATATAAAATCTTCATTTTAATGATTAAAAATGAAGTAATTTGTTTCGAAATATAAACTATTTTGAAATGTGTTTTGAAATGGTATTTAAATTACATAAAAAGGAATGTGGTTTGGAAGATATGATATTTTGATATTTTGAAATGGATTTTGAATGATATTGAATTTTTAAATGATATTTTATTTCGAAGTATAAAATACTTTTCTTGAAATTTTAACCACGGGATGTATTTAATTTATGGTTTAACTGATCCTTAAAGGATGTGCGATCCCAAGCATCCTTTAAATTATGGTGCATTTCTACTATAGTTCACTTGAGTTGATTTACATTATATAAGTATATATTGTCCTGACTCGAGTGTTTTGTGTTTTACTTTACGCTCGGGTCAGCCTGAGTATTCAAAGCTTTGGATTCTCTTTCTGGAGATGGTCTTTGCTGGAGTTTCTACTTATTTACATTTATACCTACTTTCTATTTCAGCTATTCTAGTTTATCTCATGTATTAGTGAACTTCTATGTATTTGAGATTTCTATTATGTTGTTTTCAAACTGTATTATGTATTTGGTTTGAGACTCTGTCGTAGTAACTTCATGAACTACTATGTATTTTATATTCTACTGCGAGGTATTCTGTTTGTTCTATGTCTGTAATTCTGTGATTTGTATTTCATTTGCTCCAAATTTATTTACAATGCGGTATTTTGAGCAATTCAAGTCCGACATGTGCGACTGCGAATGGCTGAAAATACCAGGTTGTTACAAATTGAGTTTTATCTAAGACTGCTGAGTGTATGGTATACTTAGTAGCCTATTTATCATTTTATATGATTAAAAGTTTCTCAACCCGAACAAACAATTTGTTTCGGTTGCTATGGATGGGTAATTGTTATCTTTGTTGAAAATGATGTTTGTGCTGTTTGTTTTTGAATGATTATTTTTATACTGTGATTGTTTTGTTGCCATTAGTTGAAACGACGTAAATATTCTCTTTTATATCATTATTAATTTTTTTGGATTATATGAGTGAAATACAGGTTATAGAAGCGATTGCTACTGCTTTTGGTTTCATAAAATAAGCATTGTTTGCCCGACAAATAGGTACGTTTTTGGATTATGGTTTTCTAGCGATATTATATTATTTTCCCGTGGTTTGGGATATATTATTTTGAAATATTGATATATATATATATATATGTGTGTGTGTGTGTTTATTATTGATATTATTATTTCTCCCAGACCTCTCCGTACAAAGGATACTCTACCCTAATTTTCGTGAATTTTGGACTTAGATAATTTTGTGAAAGTAAAAATGTTTTCAAAATTTTATTTACCCGAATATGAAAGATAATTTAGTATTCATAAATTGATATATTTTATTTAAATTATTTAATTATGTAAATTAATTGTTTATAAATTTAATATTTTAAAAAGATATATTGATTACTTAATTCCTCCTTTCCTTTTTTTTTCTTTTTCGAGGACGAAAAGTTTTGAGTGGGGGAGAGTTTAACAACCCGTAATTTTCGATAATTAAAAATAGTTAATTTAGTAAGGTTTGTTTGATTTAATTTTGGAAGGAATAAAAATTTGTGGTTTACTGATGAAAATATTACTAGAATAAAATCTAATAGTATTAATTTAAGGTAATTAATAACTGCTTTAAATGTAATTTTAACTAATTAAAATGATTAAAGAGTTATAATTTATACGTGTGTGTAGATTGATAATTAGATTAAAAGGGTAATTGAAAATTTAAATGCTGTATTAATTAGTGATAACAAGTAATAAATTGGAATTGAATAAAATTTGTGTTGTGTAAATAACTATAACATTTGTGTGTTGATGATAAACATACAAATGTGATTAAATATAGAAATAGTGACAATTGTTATTTGTTACTAATTTATTTTATCAATCATAATTAAATGAAATTAAATGTTACGTAAAATGAGTTAAGACGATAATTGTAAAGTAACGATAGCGATTTTTCGTTGCCGAAAAACCGAAATGTTAGGGTTTTAAAAAGAAGAAAGAGGTGGAAGAAGAGATAAGAAAGATAGAAAATAGAGAGGAAAGAAAAAAGAAAATAGAACGGAACAGAAAGAAAACAACAGAACAATATCAGAATCTCACAATTCGCAGCGGAACAACATATAATAAATAAATGAATAATCTTTAAACAAAGGACTATATCAGTTATTACATTTTATACATTTCATTACATCATATCATCAGAGTGTACAACAACAACAATATCAAACAGCGGAAAAGAAATACTATATACTAGTAATACGCCATGCCATCCAGCTTGCCTCCAACAATTCCAGAATGTCCAGAATATCCTGATAAACCTAACTCTTGACTGCCCGTGTGGAAATTGGTGGGCACCCAGAGTTTAGAAAGGAAAACAATAAACTCCGAGTCAGTCATGTGACTGGTGTGAGAACTCAAAACAGTTTATTTAACTTTAAAATCAAAATAGAGGAATATTTTAAAGTCAATTCGCAATGCTTTTTAAAAATGAGACTACCATAAGGCCTCCCGCACACACACACAATGCAAACGCAGAATCGGAGGAGATTTCTCCTTATGATAGTCAAAGATGCTTGATACGCATTTAAAAAGAACATTTGATATTATTACTAGTGCATAGTGTAGGAAAAATTCATTTCGAAAGTAGAATATAAATCTTAGCCTACATACGACCATTATCGTATGCCTACTATAGCTACCATCCAAACAGTGGTGACCACCATAAGTGAATGGCAGGTTCTACAACTAATACCGTACAAGGTTTCGTATTGGGAATTGGATTTCCAACGAATGATCAGGCCAAGGAACTTCCCATTGCCACATGAGAATGCCTCTGGGAGGACATCCCCGAGAACCAAACCGGATCTCTACCAACACAAGGCTGGGTTACCCCTAACTGAGTAACAACTGACCGAATATGCCATCCCCCGGTCCTTTGGGACCTTTCACCAAGTGCTCGTAATCAATTCACACAATCATAAAGTGTTTTCAACACGAGTAAGTATCTGGGCTCCATACCATGATACCACCCTTTTCCAGAAGGAAATGCACATACCCTAAAGGGCGCTACCCCTCATAACCTTGCCGCATCTTTCCTGTTTTGACCATTCCGGGGTGTGAGGCTCGACGAAGTCACGTCCACAAAAACATACTTTATTCAAAAGCCATGCTTTGGGTCAACAAATGATCATAGAAATGATCACCAGGATAGACGATCAAATAAATGATTCTATCACAAATAATCAACACAATGATCATTTCACAGCAACACTCAGCATGTCACATTACCAAATTGGGAATATATCACTGGTAACCATCAACTACATAACCTCTGAGCTCGTACGTCTCAGAGAAGGGTGTTAAGCTAAAAGAATAAATTCTCCGCCACCAACAGAAATATATTTGAAAGAAATCTGCTTTATATCTCAATTTGTAATGTCAGACATACAATCCATACAAGTCTGTTCCGGGCTCGAACAGAACCGAAGGCACTTACAAAGAAGTCCTTGCAATCCGGATATTCACAATCCTGATCGGATTTCCCATCACATATGGAGAACTCAATACCGTAGCTACTCGGTGCAGAGTCAATCGACAAGTCATCCTATCGCTCTCGCAAATACCGGGTCTTCAACACCGATCTTCAATGCTATCCATTACGTCGTATCACTATTCGGAATGGGTAATCTGAATAACGAGCGCAATAATTTAAAACAAGTGTAGCATTCAAATTCAACAAATCACAACAAATACCTTTCAAAGGTAAATATTGATAGTCGGTTATTGAACTATCAATGGATATGCACACATCACCAGATTCCAAATAATTTTCCAAATTATTTATTTCCCAAAAATATCTTTACAAGATATATAATTTTCACACTTCAAAAATAAATCAATATTTATTTTTAAACAAATTTCCCCATTCTTTTATAAATTCCATAGTGAATTTTCATTCCAAAATATCCATGCATATACGATTTCAATTATTCATTTCAATTTATCTTCAAAAAGATAAATTCTCTAATATTCACTTTATATTGGAAAACATTTCCATACTTACTTATTAAGTAATTCTCAATCCATTTATTTTCAACACTTGGAAAATATTCAATGTACTTCAATCGAAATTAAGTATATATTTCATTCTTTAAGGAAATCATTCTCTTAACCATATTTATTTGGGCCAAAACGAATGTTGCGTAAAACATCGTTACGACAACCCAAAATCACTAGTATAGGGATTCGAAATTAAAACAGATATATAAATCCCAATACTATACAAAACATTTCCTTTCGGAACTCATTTACTATAACAACAGTGTTATAGTCCACCATTTCCTTTTTTTTTTTCTCGAAAACGTCTATTTCAACAATGAATGTTGAAATCTATGGTTTCGAATCTCAACACCTTTTAAAACATCGTTAGATCATTTTAATTCTATTTAAAACATCACATTCAAAACAATTTCTTTAACATATTATTCACTATTTAAAAACGTGAATATACCACGTTAACCAATTTCATCATTTCTATTCATTTTATTTTAAAGGATTATTCACTGTATAAAACGTGAATATAACTCCATTAATAAGTTATAACAATTTTACTTATCAAAATAAGTCGTTTGCGGATTTATAAAACAACGTTTATAAATTCCTTTATTAACCTATTCAATTCATAACTCAATTATAAACCAAAAGTTCATATCATAAGTGAAATACTTATAATTTATTTGTTTGCAAAATCGTTCCTTTGAACTTCATAATTATAAATCTTATAACTTATAAGATTCAATTATTTATCCAAAACTTATTCTTTTAATAACTTTTACAAATTTTATAAACCTACTGCTTATAAAATTCCATTTATAACTTCACCGTTTATAATTCTATAAATTTCATTCATTTATGAAATTCATTCACAATTCATTCTAACACTTATAAAAACTTGTTTTATAATATAAATATTTTAATTTACAAATTATCAATTTATAAATCTTTTATATAAATCAATTTACACTATTATTCTTTTAAAACATCTTTAATCCCCTTTATAATTCCATCATTCTGATTGATAAAATAAATAAATTTCATAAATCCTATTTTTAATCTTTTCACAATAAATTCTAAAATCCCAATTTAACTATTTTATAAAATCATTAACCCCATATTTTCAAAAATCAACTTTTAACTATATTTCTCAAAAATCATAATTTTTATAACATTAAAATTTATAACGTTTATTTATTTAAAATGAATCAATTCCAAAAATATTTTATAAACGTATACTTTCAAAAATCACTTTGAAATCCTTTTAAAATTCCAAAATTTGGTCCAATGATGCTACATACCAAATAGCCAATCACGACAACAACGATATCATATATCGATATGATAATCCATCAAATATCAAAATATCTGAATTCAAATAAAAAATGTTGAGGAATCCAGTTGGATCCCTCCAACCTGTTTTTCTGCATCCACAAACATTAGCACAATACCAATTCCGCTCCAGTACGGAATTATCGCGGTATATGGGATTTAAAATATTATCCGCTTAATAGACGGCGCAATAGGGTCTCATCGGCTAAAAAAAATTGTGGGAAATCAACAACTGCAATATATACATATGCCAATATATATATATTGCTATTATATATAATACCAATTTCACTGTTTATGAAATATTCGCGGTATATGTTTTTAATAAATAACATCCGCTTACTAACGGCGCATAATGTCTATTTTAACAATCAATAAATAACAATCATCATTCAAACATGCATTCAAATATTTTAAATCTAACTATTTAAAATAAAATCGAAACTGATTCGATTGAGTGAGAAGTTCTCACCTTGATTTCAATTTCGTTTTAGCGATTTATTTCGAATAAAATTAAACGGACGTTTAATTTTGCCCGAAATTCTCACTAACTCCAAATGACTCCAATCCAATTCCATAGCGTAGTGCTCGTCCATACGATTCCAACGCTTCTTGTTTCGCGCGTTTTCGACCTCGTATGAAAAAGTTATAGCAGTTTAAAGTTTAAACGAATTTGAATACACATTAAATTACAATTTTATTTAAATTTCTAACCCTAGTCAATCTGAACCGTGCATTTTCGATCTCAACGAAACAGGGCCGTGCCCTACTTTCTTCCCCAAACACGCATTTGTCCAGGTCGTTCGAACCCAATACAAGCGCCACTAACCCTAACCAACGCAACCACCATACTTCACTTCGACGATGATCAAAGACCACCACTAGAACGCCCATCGCCAGAGCCACTATCGGCCATAATTATGTAGAGCTCGGTCAACCATAGGCATAGAAAAATGTGCGTGAACATCTCGGCTTCATACGCGATTTCCCATCGATCCATGACTCCAATTTCGATCACAACCGTTGAAGTTGTAGATCCTAGTGTGCTTGACATTTTCTTAGTTGAAAGTTTTCGAAATCATTGAGTGGATTGGGAGATTTAGAGGGAAGAAGTTGGAAAGAGTTCGGCCATAGATAAAGGAGGCGGCGGCTGCGCATTAGGTTTAGTTTTTTTTTTTTTATTTTTTTTAGAGAGAGAGAGGGGGGGCTATTTATAGAAGAACGAACGACACTATTCATTCTGGAAATTCTGAACTCCGATTCACGCGCCGTAACCAGCGTTTCTAGGGTTTACCCCGCGTTTCGGACATAATGGAACAGGTTTCGGAAGCTAATTCGGTCATCTGTGCGAGTTATGGCAATAAACGTTCAATTTAAATTAAACCGATTTAAACGATTTTCTATGCGTTTTAACTTGTACCGGACAAACGGTAAATCCGATTGACATGAAATTTTAAACCATACAATAATATCACATTACGGATCCGATGAAACTAGTTTCGTCGAAATCCGACACTGTTTGAAAAATGGCTATTTTAACTCGCCAAATTAATATTAAAACAATTTTGATGCGTTTCGAGCTGCCACGATCAAACGATAACTCCAATTGCTACGAAAATTGAAATCCGATAATAACAAACTATTACGGATCCAATGGAACTGGTCTCGTCCAATTCTGAGACTGTTCGAAAATTGGCTAATTTCACTAGTCGATTAAATATTAAAATATTCAATTTTCACAAATAAACTTTTAATTCGATTTTAAAAGTTCTAAAATATCGTTCTAACTCCAATATGATAAAATAAAATTTTACAAATCATTTTCAATCATATTTAACTCAATTAACAATTATTTCCATAATTTAACATATTAAATTATTGATTTAATTATTCAATTAAATCCAATTATTCGAAATAAAATTCATTCACTTATAAATTTCACTTATTAATATTTAAAATTAATTAAATATTCAAATTTTAATTAATAAAAATTCTGGGTCGTTACATGTAAAAGTTGAATGCAATAAAATGTATAGAAATGTTAATTATATTCACAAGGAAACAATTGATGCAATAAAAGGAGTGAAACAAGGATAAAGTGATTTATTGGGATTTTAAATTATAATAAAATTGATAGAAACTCAATATAAATGGAAATTTGCAATTAATAAATGAAAGATGATAGTTGTAGAATGTTAATGTAATAAGATATAAACAAATGTTAACTATGTCTATAGAATAATCATTGATTGAATAAAAAAAGGCCGAAATCAAATTAAATCAATTTATTGAAATTTAATTATAATTAATTAGATTTAATTACAGTTGAAATTGAACACTTAAGTTAGTGAAATATTTAACACAGAAACGACATGTAAATTTGTATTAAGTAATTATTAATATCTAAGTGATAAAAAAAATGAAATGATGAAATTTTTTAGTGATTAAATTTGGAATTAAAAAGTGATTTAATCAATTTAATAATAATTTATTTAATGTGAAAATAGCCATTTTGGCCACTGTCTCGAATTTCGACGAAATAGGTTCATCGGATCTGTAACGATGAATTATTATAGGGTTTCAAGTTTCATAGCGATCAGACTTGTCGTTTGATCGTACGGACTCGAAACGCGTAGAAATCAATTTAATTAAATTCAACTGAAATTAATTTGTAATAAGCTATTTTAAGCTAACTTTTTCATATGATGGAATTAGGACTTGAAACCTATTCCATTGAGTTTAAAATTGTTGAAAACATCTATTTGGATATATGGGATGACCCACTTTCGTTTCGGAAACGAAACGGGCTTTCCGAGTCGTTATTATAAATTCGAAATAACTTGGTATTTATTCTTTCTTATCGGATTTTGTTAATATAAATAGACTTTATTTCTCAAATCCTAGCAGTCTAACAGTCTATTCTGTACGTACATCAACTTCTGTCTGTTCCTTCTTCAATGACAGAAGCAAAATCAAATTGCAAACCCTCAGTCAAATTCCAAAACTAATTTCAAAATTCAAACTCCTCTAAATCCTATCATATTATATACCGATTCGAAGCTCTAGACAAGCGCAAGCTAGATCTGTACTATTTTGAGACTGTTAAATTTTTAGCCCTATTTTGGATTTCAATTCGATTTCAAATCAAAGGTGGGTATTTTGACCCACTCGCAACTACTAGCTTTTCTTATGTTAGTTAAATTTAATTTATGATGTGATTAGAAATTAATTGATCAACGTTTGGTATGTTTAAATTGTCATTCTAGTTAAATTTGACTTTTATTGCATTTAATCATCGTTTAATCAATATTGAATTTAATTGTTGTGACGACCCAGGGCTTTGCATATTTGAAATTGGAATGTTTAATTGATTTTAAATATTTGAAGTTGGTTTAACTTGAATTTTAAATATCACTATTTATTTGGATAATTAAATAATTGGATTTAACAATTGGGAATTGGGTAAAATATTTAATCTTGAGTTTTAAGCTTGTTAGAAATATTTTAAGGGCTGTTAAAACTTATATTGATAATACCGAAGGTTTAAAATTGGATTTAAAAGTGTTTTGTTCAATTTTAAAATATGTTGTTCAAATCGATATTTAAAAATAACCTTTCGAGGGACAGTTTCGGAATTCGACGAAACCAGTTCCATTGGATCCGTAATAGTGTATTATTATAATATTTCATATTTCGTAGCATTTGGGGTTATCTTCTGGCCGTACGATATGTAAACGCACTGAAATCTATATCGAAAATTCAATAATAACTGGGTTTCAAAAATCTATCTTCTCCATACGATCGAGTTAGGACTTGAAACCTTTTCCATTGTACTCCGAATAGGGGTATAACCTTATAAACGCTTGGCGGCACGCCTCGATTGGATGTATAAATTTTAAGCTTCGTATTGAAGATGATTTAAATTTGAATTTAAATTTAAATATAAATAATATTATTGCATTAAAATATTGTGGCAAGCCTTTGTAGACACGTATGGGAATATATTACGCGTGTCCTTCCTGGTTTACACTCGTTGTTTTTAAAAAAAAAACTCGAGCCAGTAAAAAAAATTGTAGCTGTTTGAAAATCCCCTCTGTTTAAAAAAATGTCGAGCATAATAAAATCGGCAGTTCATCTTCAATCCATGAAAGCAAAACCTAAAGTGAGAATTTAAAATTTCAAATTCAGTTTTTCCTCCCTCAAATCGAAGCCGAGTTCGATTCAAAGCAGGAGGCAATCGAGAAGGAGGGTATCTCGGTGCTCGCACGCGAGTGCCTCGCGATGGCAACTCAAGCGATCGAAAGGCGGCAGATTGAGAGGGTCGCATGTTGTTCGTGAATTGGGGATGGAGGCTCGAGATTTAGGGTTTGGGCGTGATTTCTAGACATGACAGGGAAGAGCACATTCACACTGGTGACCGCGAGAGGAGAAGCCACCTATGGTCACAAGGCTGGAGTGGAGATGTCATCGCGAAGATGCTGCTGGCAATTTTCTCTGGTCGAGCGTTCGAGGGTGAGGTATATTTGCTGTTTTTGTTCAATTTAAAATTTATATGTACATAAAAATATAAATATTTTTACAGTCAAGGTAATACTGTTTTAATGAAATAAATGTATCCATATGCACGCTTATTTCAATTTAATATACAAGAGTAAAACAGAAATATATATGTAGGTAAAGACTGTAAAGTTTATATAAATTGGATTTTTTTGAAACCTGTATAGATTATTTTACACACATATATATATATAGTCCTAATGAATAAATATGCAAACATATATTTTGATTTACTAAGTTATGTTAAAAATAATTTATTAAGGTGATAAATTTATTCAATTAACTTATTTAATTATTTTGGTTACTAAAAGGATTTTTAAAAGGGAAATTATTTAGTAAAAATAAAGTGTTAGCTAATTAAATTTGTTAAATGGTAATAAATTGTGTGGTTAATTCAAATGTTAATAAATTGTGAATTGTTTATACAAGATCGAAATCGTAAAGAAAACAAGCTGGTTTGGGATGGATTGTAAATAAAGTCAAAGGTGAGTTAATCTCACACATTATGGATTTCCATTTAAATTTAAATAGTTAAATTAAATTATTGGTTGAATAATTGAATTGACTGGATATGATATTATATATGATAGTATATACATATATATTGGAGTGATTGATTCCTGCATTATATAGCGGATGAGATCCTCTGCTCCCCGCATAATAGCGGTTGTCCATGTATACCGCGATATCCCCCTCGAAGTGTGATTGGTATTATTATGTTGTGCTAACACCTATGGATGCAGGGAAATAGGTTGGAGGGATCCAACTGGATTCCTCGAAAGTTTTGAATTTATTTCATAAGTCTGTGATATGATTTATTTGATAATCTGTGATAGATTATATTAGAGTTGGGAATATTGAATGTTATGGTTTTATTGAATATATTTTGGGTATACTGAGATATCAAAAATATAAAGATTGAATTTTTAAAGGAAAATAAAAGAGGGAATTTTAAGAAAAATAATTATAGAGAATTTGGATAAATTAAAGAATGAATTGGAAAAAAATAAAAGTTGATTTTTAAATTCTAATAAATAAATTCATAGCATGGGAAAAAGATTTTGAATAAATGGGAATAAATGAATTTTTAAACTTAAGTGATATTATTTAAAGGAATAAAGGATTTATTTTTAAATTCAAGGTTTAAAATAGTTAGGATAAATAAAGAAGAATTTTGGGAAAAAGTATGAAATTGGTATTTTCAGTTTAAATAAGATTTTCAATCATAATAAATGTATTTATTTTAAAATGGAGTAAATTTTGGAAATCGATTTGGAAATTTATTTAGTGTTGAAATTGTACTTTAAAAGGAGAATGAGACTATGGAATTTATAAACTTGGTTTATAAGTGAAATAAGACATCAGTGGATATTTGAAAGTATAAATCCATAATAGGAATTTATAAAGGAATGGAAAATTTGTTTTAAAAATAAATAGTGGTTTATCTTTAAAGGTATGGGAAAAGAAATTTATGGGTTGAGACGTAAATTAAATTGGGATTAATCGAGAAGAAATTACTAATTGATTAAACGGATTATTTTGGAATGGAAAGTTAATTTTCCAGAAAAGCCAAGTATGTTCTCAAACCACATTTTCAAGTATAAGTTAGAGGTTTTAAAAGAATGTTTTTGAAAAGAAACTATTATTTAGTGGTTTTAAAATTTTTAAAAGTAAATATTTACTAAGTTAATTATATAGTAAATTATTTTAAAAGTTTATTGGTATTATGATTTAAAAGATAATTATTAATATTTATATCTAATAAAGTAGATTTATTTTAAAAAGTAGTTTAACTAAAGTTTTTATTTGGGAATTAGTATAGAATTCCATAACTTTTATTTTTTGAACAAGTCTTTTAAGTAGTTTTATTCTTAAGTGTTTTAAAAGTATATATATCTTTGGATAAGTGATCTAAATTATTTAAAAATCTAAATTATTTAAGACTTGGTGATCTTCAATGGAAATAAAATTGAGTGGAAATTTATTCTGCGAGAAAAAGTGATTTGGAAATTATTTTCAAAGGGTTGAAGCATAGAAAAATATCTTGCGAAGATATTTTGAAATAAATAATTTGGAAATTATTAAGGCCTGATGATTGTTTGTGAATGTTGTTTGATAGTTAAATAACCGATTATCAATATTTGCCAATGCATTGATCGTTTCGAAGAGACTGAGATTGGGATTAATTTTCCAAAAACCACTTCGATCCGGTTTGAACGTTTTCGTGAGGAAGACAAGAGTTTGGAGTCGAAGATGGAGCGGTGAAGTGCAAGGGCTAATCGCTACTAATTCTGAGGGTGATTCCAAAGTGGATGTAGTAGGAGTAGTGCCTTCATTTCCATTCGGAGCTGAAACGGACTTGTATGGATGAACGCTTTCAGAACATCGTCAGGAGGACGATGAGCATTCTAAGTGAATGTGTGCTAAAAAGGTAACGTATAGCCTCAAGCTTCATCAACCGGGAATGGCTAAAACATGGAAGTGCAGCAAGGCTAAGTGGCTAGCAACTAATCAGGGTAAGGTCATCCCTGTCTAAATGTCCCTTTTATTCGGCTGTGTGGGCGGTTGCTGATCCTAACCGTGGGGTGATCTTATTCGGACTATCCAGTAAGGGGTAGCTCTGGTCTTGTGTAGTAGGGTGGATCCTCGGTAAGGTGATCTAGACCATGTACTGTGACGGGCGGTATCCCAGTAGTCCTACCATTGATGGAAACCTAGTCTCCAATAAGTGCCTTCGGACTTGTTTGTATACCCATTATGCTGGAATTTAATGAATGTAACAATTTCGGCTATTTGAATAAGTATTTGTATATAAACACTACTATAATATCATAGGATTTGATAAAAATGTTTTGGTTATCGTAAGGTAAAAACCCGACATGTTTATTTGTGGCATGGTCTTACGAGATACCTTAGATTTCAAAAGGATTTTGAAAACTTTAATTATCCAGTTGAGTGTGTTTTCTTACGCTGGTTTTCCAGACTGACTCTGGTATTGTTTTATTATGATGCTCGGTTCAGACCAAGTATTATAGGATACGGGATAGGATGCTATGGAGCTCAAGAGACGAGCAGGATGGTGAGACGTATCACACGTACTTGATATATTCTGATGTGCAATATAAGCTGTATAGTTTCCTTTTGGGTGAGGACAAGTTATTACAATTGTCAGTATTTGACTGTTTTGTGTGTACTTTGATGATGTAATGTATTATTCAGTTACATATTCTTTTGTATAAAAATCTGTTGCTATCTATTATACATTATTCTACTGCGTTTGTAAGATTCTGATGTTGTTTTTTATTTCTTATTCTACCTCCTTCTTATTTAACCCTAATGATTCGGTTTTTCGACATTCGATTGTTCGGCATACAGTGGATGTAATGATGTCGATTTTCAGGCATCGAAAAATTCGGTCGTTACAATTGTCAATTTAATACGTATTATGATAATCAGTTATTTATTGATGTTTATTGATTGTTGGATGATGACTGTGAGGGATGACTGATTGTTGATATTGGATGACTGGATGTTTTATTTTTATATTGTTATAACACTGCAAGTCCCCTATGGGTTGAAATGATATATACCCGAATGATCTTTAGATTAGGAAAAAATCATTATCGGTTGAAATAATAGACTCGAGTGATTTTATGGATTTTTTTTAATTCAGGATTGCGGTTTGAAATGATATATAACCGTAAAAAATTTAAATTATAGATTGAAATGACAAATATCCGTATTACTTGACCATAGGAATAAAATTATATATGTACCCCGAATTGGTTATATTAAATGATTCTTAATTCTTTAAAATTTGAATTCAATCATCTGGCATTTTTAAATTGAAACTGAAAAACTGAATTTATAATCTGAGCGTTAATGCTGAAATTGGAATTGATTTAATGAATTGTTCAAATGATTTAAACTGCAATTTCAATATTGAAGTGTCAGATATAGATGAATTTATTGAAATTGAGTTATTCAAATGTTTGGATATAACTTTGAAATCTATGTTAAACTAATTTAAACTATTTTAATTAAATTAACTATTTTAATCAATTTAGACTATTTTAATTTATTTTAATCTACTATAACCTATTTAATCCAATTTAATCTATTTTACCTATTTTAAACTAATTAAATTTATTTAATATATTTTAAATCTTTTTAATATAATTTAAATCTATTTAATATATTTTAAATTTATTTAATCTATTTTAAATTTATTTAAAATAATTTAAATCGATCTAGTCTATTTTAAATCTATTTAAATCATTTAAAAAACTAATTAAGTAAAATTTAAATCTATTTAAACTATTTTACTATTTTAAAAACTATTTTAATCTATTTTAAATTATTTTCAAACTATTAAATCTATTTATGACTATTTAAACTATTTACTAAAATTTCAGACTTGTAAAGGTGAAGCATTTATATTTAAATCCTTGATGATGATACAACCTAAGTTGGAATTTGGAATTGATAACTTTTTGTGAAATGATATATTTGAGTAAATATGATGATTTTGGAACTAGGATTTAATTAACCTATCTTATCAACAAATTAAAAGTGAATATGATTTGAAAGGGAATATGATTTTGAAAGTGAATATAGTTTTAAAAGTGAATATGATTTCGAAAGAGATATGATTTGAAATTGAATATCATATTTTGATATCAATTGTGAATTGAATTTTTGAAATGTAAAAGAACCGTCCGGTGTGAAATAAAGTTTGCTTGTTAAAGAGACTGGGATCAGATATTGTCGTACCCTCTGCCATTATCGAAAATCACTTTAACAACTGTGTACGTGGTGGAGATTGCAGAAATTAAGTAATATGGTTTGGCGAACGATTCTGTATAAGTTATTTTCGTGACCCTGACTCCTGTGATTCAGCTTAGATGTAACTATACCAGGATCTAAACCGGGCCAAGTGAGGCCATTCCTCCTATCGGGCACGTTTCTTCAATACTATATTCTGACTTTGTGATTGATTTGGTGGCCACCCGTGATTTTGATTATGGGAGTGTGTTCCGAGGTAGGCGGTAAGAGAGTCTTAGCAGCTACTACCGCCCACCTCTATATGCTTTGTTCTCGTACTAAACGCCGTATTTTCAGCCAGATGTATTGCACTTTGACTATCACAATTTACTACTATACTCGCATGAACAAACCTATATCACACAACAACCGCTTCAAGTAAAGTGCCTCTTTAGCTGCTTCAACAGTAGCTATCAAATCCGCCTCTGTAGTAGACAAGGAAACTATAGTCTACGACGTTGCTCTCCAATTGATAGCTATCTTTCCAAGTGTAAAGATGTAACCCGAGGTTGAATTTCTTCGATCTCTGTCTCTGGCATAATCAGAATCACAATATTCGACCAAGCTAAAATCTTTTTTCTTGCCTTCAAAAACAAGCCCATAATCTATTGTTCCTCTAAGATACCTCAAAATGTACTTTACTGCTTTCCATTGCATTTTCCCTATATTAGCAATGTAGCGACTAACCAAACCAACTGCCTATGTAATATCCGGTCTTATGTAGACCATTGCATACAACAAGCTTCCAACTGCACTAGCATAAGGTACCTTCTCCATATAAGCTTTGTCTTTGTCTGAGATTGGAGAGCTCTATTCTGAAAGCCGAACGTGCAAAGGCATGGGAGTACTTGGAAGCTTTTAGCTTTAATTTTAACCTATCAATTTCAGCTTTGTCCTTGGAAGCAATTAGCATAACGTCCGCATATAAGAGTAAACGTATCCAATGACCATTATCCATATGCTTAAAATAAATGCAAGCGTCTTTAACGCTTCTATCAAAACCAATAGTAAGCATAAAGGAATTAAACCTCTTATACTGTAACGACCCGTAAATTTCGATAATTTAATTTGTTTATTTAATAGGATTTCTAATTTAAAGTTAGGAAGAAATATAAATCTTATTTATTTAGAGGAAAGAGAATGTTGAAATTAGATATATCAAGGGAAATTAAAGTTTAAAAGTTGAATTGTATATTTTATTTTTTTTTAATAGTGGAAATTGTTGTAATTGGATATAAGGTTAGAAATAAGTAAATAAAGGCAAGTATTGAATTCATCAATGAAAATAAATTTTTATTTAGTACAATCCCTTTTTATTAACTATTGTAAGGTGTTAATTAATTGAAAAGGGAAATTTGACAATAGATTCAATTTGTATGTTGGATAATAAATTGCAATAATTAAAGTTAGTAATTAATGGGTTAAAGGGAATACCAATTTACTCATAAAGTGAATATAAGTGAATGTAACAAAATAAATAGAAAACGATAATTATTCAATAAGTGATGGTTGATGTAAAAGGAATAACTAATTGGATTTAGAATCTTAATTTGTATGTGTGCATATATTTAATAGAATATGAGAAAAACAAATGCAAGGATTTGATTAATATATATGTCATTTATTCAGGGTATTGAATAAGATCGGGAATCCAATTGTAATTAATGGTAATAATGTTGGTATTAGCTAATAAATTTAATTTCAATGCAATACCCATAAATGAATGGAATGAAATGAATGTATGTAAATGTATACTAGGCTATTTATCAAATAAAAGGAAAGAAAAGTAAATATCGAATTTGATTGTTGAATAAATATGCGTTGAATAGTAATTGAATGTAATAATGGTAATTGTATAAAATCAAAATAAGGTAATGAATTGCAAATTTTAGGTTTATATTAAAGTGTGGATGGAAATTTGATGGGTTATATTAATTGAATGGAATTCAAATTTGATGGGAAAGGTAAATGGATATTTAGTAATAAATTTAAAACGGATTTAATTTGTGAATTTATGTAATTAATATATAATAAATAATGATTGAATAAAAAGCCTATACCTGTAAATATCTAAAATATGTGAGTGGAATTAACAAACTTATAAATGTGGGAATGAGAGTTTTACAACGATGGTTATGAGTTATATATTTAGTTCGTTTAATTAAACCAGAAACCATTGCAATAAATATAATTTTAATGTCATGCAATTGAGATAAACAATTGGAAAATGTTAAAGTATATGGATATATATATTAAAATAAATGGTACCCAGGATGGTAATATGATAAATAGTGAATTTAAGAATGGGAATCAAGAATTATTTGTTTATATGGAAATTTAAAGTCTAATAATTGAATTTAATTGCAATTAAATGAGAATGAATATAGTTAAATAATTCGTTATTTGAAATAATGATAATGTGAGAAATTTGTGTGATAATTTGGAATACAATATTTAAATCCATCTGTCGATAGGAATGAATGGAATACTAATTAATTTATTTAACTAAACGAAATTTTAGGATATTATTTATAATTTGGGAATTTAACGAAATTAAGGATTTATATTGAAATTTATAAATTTACCTTCTTTAAATTGACATTTTAAACTTGTTGGAATTTTGTAAATGATTAAGAATTTTTAAAAGTGATAAAATGGGTCAATTTTAGAATCTAAATATAAAATTGGATTTTATTTATTTATTTTGAGTTTATTTAATTAATATAAAAATAACCATTTTTGTCACGGACTCTGATTTCGACGAAACTAGTTTCATCAGATCCGTAACAGTGAATTATTATAAGGTTTCAAGTTTCGTAGCGATCGGACTGGTCATTTGATCGTACGAACGCGAAACGCCTTGAAATCGATTTAATTGAAATCAATTTGAAATCAATTTGAAATTATTGATTTCAGCATAACTTCCGCATACGATCGAATTTGGACGTGAAACTTCTTTCATCGCGTTCAAAATATTTTAAAATACCTATTTTGATATACGAGTTTACCCGATTTCGTTTCGGGGTCAGAACGGGCTTTTTGGGCCACATTAGCGTTAGCACGTTTGATTATCCAATCCATCTATTCAAATTCTGACCTACCTACATAAATTCAGTTGTAAACCCTAGCCCATCTATTCTTTTTTTTTTGTGCGTTCATTTCATCGGTTCCTTCTCTTCTTCCAACGGCTAGAAACCTTAGATCCATGTTCAATTTTAAAGATCAAATCCAAAGTCTAGAATTTAAAGTCCTAGAAAAATTTCAAAAAAAATATATGCTGATTCTTTCGATGAGCGTAATTCAAAGGTGCTATCTGTTTTTCGATTGGAGTCCCTGTATGTCCAGATCGGGGCAAAATAGTTTCGGCCGTTCGTATTTGGAAGCGAGATTTAACGGTGGATCTGCAGAGTTGGCTCGATCGGGGGTTACTGCATCGTAGAGGGCGTCGAGGCATGAAGGTCGGTACGGTTACTTGAGCCTGGAGTCGTTCGTTTGCACCGTGCTTGGCTGTAAAGTGGAGCGGCGGCGAGCCACCTCTGGCGACGAGGGGGGTCGCGAGCCTCCTGGAGGGGCGGCTTGAGATGGAGATTGCAGCGGTGGTCCTTGATGTGGGTGAGGGTGGACGTTGGAGCGTCGAAATTCGTTCAAAGGGAGAACACAGTGGCGGTTAGAAGTTCTTACGTGATATTTCCGTTAGGGTTTCAGAAGCCTCAGGGCACGTGGCGAGTATCACCTGTAGGAGGAGAGGACGTGGCCCAAAAACGTGAGTATGTTCCTTGTTTTTTTTTGTTTTTTTTAATAAAATTTCCACTCGTTCAAATTATCATAAATTCCACCTACGAACTCCGTTTCACGCACATTTCTTTTGTTAGGATCGAAATTAAATTCCGGAAAGTTTGACACTGATTTGGACAGATTTGGAGATCGTCGAATTTTTGGGTTTAAATCGGATTTAAATTCGATTTAAATCCAAAAGGTGAGTTTTTTAAACCACTCACAACTTCTAAAATTTCTTATGTTTGTTAAATTGATTTAAGATTCGAGTAGAAATTTGTTTATGACTTTTTGGCATGTTTTATTCGTCATCTCAGTTAAATCGCATTTATTTAATTTAACTGTTAATTAATTTTATTTATTGCATATAATTTGACACTTAGAATTTATTTATTTGCATATTAACTGCCTGTCATGATTATATTTATTTTTATTCATATTAACTGCTAGTTAAATTTACATTTATTTTTGCATATAAACTGCTAGTTTAACAATAGTTAAATTTATTTTTGAATATAAACTGTTAGTTAATACATGTTATTTATTACCTATATAATTTATATGCTATATATTTTGATGTTTGTTTAAATTAATGATGATTGAATTAAAATGGTTGATGATTAATATTGGGTGAATGGATGATGTGTACTATCTTATAAAATCTTCAAGTTATCATGCATATTCATTTCATTCGGGATTGCGGTTTGAAATGATATACAACTGCATTTTTATTTTAAATTGCGGATTGAAATGATAAACATCCGTATCACTTGACCATAGGGTAGAAAATTTTATACAGGCACCGCGGTATATATATATATATATATATATAAATATTTTGAAATGATTTTCTATGGTTTTGTAAAGTTATATATATATATGGTTTATGGGATATTGATTTGGTTATTGATAACGGTTATTATATATATAGTAATTTCCGGTTTTAAGCTTTGTATAAATTCGATTTGAAGTTTAAAATTAATTTTGATTTTTAGATCAAATACGATTAAGCATTTATTTAAAATTTAATTTCTGGTGTTCCATTGACTTAAATGAGAATAAGGTTGGAAGATGAATATTAAGTTAAATTGGAATTAAATGATAAGTTAGAATTTTTAAAGGATACGATTTTATAACTTTATTTTTTTGTGTAGAGTGATCTAAATGAATATCAGGTTGATTTAAATGAATATATATAATTAATTGAAAGATTTTCCACCTATGCGAAGTTAAAGGTTTTTCTTAAATTATATTGAATTCATTAAGTAAATATTTCAAGTCTAAATAATAAGTAATTGAATTTAATATATATGGGATTGTCAAATGAGGTTGTTTTGAAATGGTGAAATATTTAAAGCTTTGAAACATAAGAATTGAAATGGTATTTGGAAGTTTAAATCGATATTTGAAAACTGATTTGTGAAATCTAAAGAAGCTATTGTGTTTTATAAAGTAATTTAATATTTAACCATTAAGGGATGGAAATTTGTTTCGAAGTTATGATTTTCAAGGTAGTATGATTTGAAAATATTATATTCAAGAGTTTTGATTTCTAAACATTTTACTTTGAAAACCCTATGATATTGGAAAAGAATATATATTGGAAAATAAAATGACATTATATGATTTTGGGTCTAAATGATATCGTATTGATTTGGGGTTTAAAAAAAAAATATAAATGATATCGTATTTGTATGGGTTTAAAATGGATATTTTATTCTGGTTTTAAAGTTTAAATTATTTTAAATGACCGCGTTGTTATAATAACGTTTGGTTGTTAAAGAGATCGGGATCGGAAGTTGTCATACTCTCTGTCAACTCCGAAAACCACTTTAACAATCGTGTACGCGGTGGAGATTTCAGAATGAAGTAGGTTGGCGGCGGCGTTTCCTGTAAGGTAAATACGTGGACCCGACTCCCGTGAGTTGGCATAAGGTGGCTAAAACAGGAGCGATCGACGGGCCAATGAGGTCATTCCTATGATCGAACGCACTCCTTCGATATTATACTATGACTTTTGGATTGATTCGGTGGCCACTTTACTTTTGATTTTGGGGGTGCTGTTCGAGGTGGGCGGCAGCTGCGCGCTGCGCGTTTCCATCAGCCCGGAAGCGTAATTGGTATATCTACCCTGGCATTGCCTAGTTGTGCCGTGTCACCTACCCTAGCGCGCCTTCTACGAGTTTCTATTTGTGTCGTACCTATGGAGTATCCTCTGGTAGCTTCCCGATCAGGAGGTATTACGGTACTGTATAGACTATTGGCATTATTTGTGTTAAGGGCTATATGGGTAACCCCTTAACGCTATTAAGAAGTAAGTTTATGTTACAATTAGACACTATTATAATAGCGCAATATACTACATAGTAAATAGTTTAACGGATCCTTAGGAGATGTAAATTCCTAGCATCTCTTGAGTTACCGTACTCATATTTATTTCTGTTAATTTAACTCACATAAGATCTTTTAGTTCTGACTCGAGTGTTTTGTCTTTTCAAATTCGCTCGGGTCAGTCCGAGCGTTTTAGGATTTGAAGATTTATTCTGGAGGACGAAGACGAAGATTGTAGTATTACTATCTACTATGTTATTCCACTACACTATTTAATTTCGCTGCATTGGTATTTATTGGTATGTGAACTCTGATATTTATTGTATAAAATGAATCAAATGTTTTGTAAAAAGATTTTATGAACTGTATATTTATTATTATATTTTATCCTTCCGCTGTGAGATTCTGTTTTATTTTATTTCTTCCCTGTTTTTCTTATTTACCCCATAACAATCCGCCCTTCCATATGGTTTGAATTGGCACGTGTGTCGATTTAAAGCGTGCGAAAAGGCGGGACGTTATATCTGGTATCAGAGCTTTGGTTTAGCAATAAACCTTCGCTTTGTGGGGTTTGACTCTTTACTAATAGGGTAATAATACCCTATGGGAGTCGCTGAGTGTATATATATGAGAGAGCGTATTTGTTAGTGTTATAAAAAGGTTTTAATATTGTGTTAATCTGTTCCGTTTTGTATTTATAAATTCAAGTTGGTGCATGGGACGCTGTGACATCAATAGGGATTTCTAAACACTTAATAGGACAGACCGACATAATATTTGATTTTAATATAAGTGAATGAAATAACTTTGCTTATTCTATTTTCTATATATAAAAATATTTTATAATGACATATATTTAGTTGCTATAGATTGGGTGTTAGGTAATGAAAATATAAATAACAGTTGAAACTAAGTTGAAAGTAAAATAAATGAAATCTGGAAATTTAGGGCTTAAGTTCCGGGGTTTTGAAATTTCTTTCGAATAAATTTTGGAATATAAAAATATTGTGTATAAGTATTTTCTGATATAAATATTTTAATATAATTTGAAAGAATTGTTTTAAAGAAGATTTTCGGAGAAAATAAGTTTTGTACTTTCCTCTTTGTCGCTGGAAAATAATTTCGATGATGGCGGCCACATCATCAACTTCCATTTTCGAGTTTCGAAGGGAAAGGCCACTGTAGTAGTTTTACTGCAGATTCATTTTTGAAAAAAATAATATATAAATTTGAATTGTTTTAAATATAATTAGAGATATATAAGTTGTAAGAATATATTCATCTATTATTTAAAATTAATTGAAATTTAACCCGGTACTAAATTCTTAGATTTCCATTAATTAATTGTTTCAATTATTGTAGTGAATTGAAACGTAGGTAATTAATAAATTAAAACCTATAAAGGAAATAAGAGATTTAATGATAGGTTATAAATGGTATTAAATGGAATTTGAAATTTTAACCTACGAAATAAATAATATTATTATTGAACTTTAAATTAATCATAGGTAATGAGAAAACTTGTATAACTTCCAAGTACATCTTTAAAAACATATATAACTTACCAAGAATAAAAAGTTGAAATGTTTAATAAGAAATGTAATGGAAATTATACGAGTAAAAGTAGGTAATGAAGTATTCAATGAATTTGGTATATTAAATGAGAATCTAATGTCACAAACTTAAAGTTATAATTCAGATTTTTCCAAGTAAATATGATTAAAGGTAAGTATGACAAATAGATGATTATAAACTTAAGTAATTAAAGTGTAAATAAATGAGGTCATGCAATAATAAATGAATGAATAGTTATAACGAAATGAAAAGGGAACTGAAATGACCTGAGTTAATGGGATTGAATAATTGTAAGTAATAAGAAAAATTAAACGAAGAAAACACTTAATGAGTAAATGTAAAGGATAATTCACTACATAAGTAAAAAGAAAATCAAACGACAAAGGTATGTAATGAAATTAATAAAAAGTTAAGTTGATTGTTGTTTGGATTGTTGTCGTTTGGTTATGGGTGTTTGGGTAAAATACTTTAAAATTGGATTTGGGGTGAATGAATAATCTATTTAGTTTTATCTAAGACTATTGAGTAAATGATGCACTGGATGGTTTATTCTTCATTCCGTACAATATAAAGGTTTTGAACCCGAACGACTATTTGTTTGTTTGGTTGAATGGTTGCTTTGAATTTGTTGTGTATGTTGTTGTTAAAATTGATGGTTGTTGTATTGATTTGTTGTTAGCGATTGAAACCACTTAGATATTTCACTTTGTATAAATGGTTAACCCTTCAGATTTTATAAGTGAAATGCAGCTTTTGAAAGCAATTGCTACTGCTTTTAGTTCCATAAAATAAGCGTAATTTGCCGACAAATAGGTACGTTTTCGGATTATGGTTTATAGCGCTATTTTATATTTTTTCCCATGTTGGGATGTACTATTTTGGATATTATATGTGATATTTTGTTATATTAAATATTATATTTTCTCCCGAGCCTCTCCGTACAAATGAGACTCTGCCAAAAATTTTCCGAAAATTTTAAACTTAGAAATATTTTGAAAATGTTTACAAACTTTAACAATTTATGTATAAAGGATTTGAATAGGTATAAATTGGTATATTTTATGTTAAATTATTTTATTTTGTAAACTTATTTGTTTATAAATTTAATTAAGAAAGATATATTGTTTTCTTATTTCTTCTTTTCCTTTTCGGGGACGAAAAGTTTTGAGTGGGGGAGAATGTAACGACCCGTAAATTTCGATAATTTAATTTGTTTATTTAATAGGATTTCTAATTTAAAGTTAGGAAGAAGCAGAAATCTTATTTATTTATAGGAAAGAGAATGTTGAAATTAGATGTATCAAGGGAAATTAAAGTTTACAAATTGAATTATATATTTTATTTTTTTGTAATAGTGGAAATTGTTGCAATTGGATATAAGGTTAGAAATAAGTAAATAAAGGCAAGTATTGAATTCATCAATGAAAATAAATTTTTATTTAGTACAATCCCTTTTTATTAACTATTGTAAGGTGTTAATTAATTGAAAAGGGAAATTTGACAATAGATTCAATTTGTATGTTGGATAATAAATTGCAATAATTAAAGTTAATAATTAATGGGTTAAAGGGAATACCAATTTACTCATAAAGTGAATATAAGTGAATGTAACAAAATAAATAGGAAACGATAATTATTCAATAAGTGATGGTTGATGTAAAAGGAATAACTAATTGGATTTAGAATCTTAATTTGTATGTGTGCATATATTTAATGGAATATGAGAAAAACAAATGTAAGGATTTGATTAATATATATGTTATTTATTCAGGGTATTGAATAAGATTGGGAATCCAATTGTAATTAATGGTAATAATGTTGGTATTAGCTAATAAATTTAATTTCAATCTAAATGAATGGAATGAAATGAATGTATGTAAATGCATACTAGGTTATTTATCAAATAAAAGGAAAGAAAAGTAAATATCGAATTTGATTGATGAATAAATATGCGTTGAATAGTAATTGAATGTAAAGTTAATGGTAATTGTATAAAATCAAAATAAGGTAATGAATTACAAATTTTAGGTTTATATTAAAGTGTGGATGGAAATTTGGTGGGTTATATTAATTGAATGGAATTCAAATTTGATGGGAAAGGTAAATGGATATTTAGTAATAAATTTAAAAGGGACTTAAATAGTGAATTTATCTAATTAATATATAATAAATAATTATTGAATAAAAAGCCTATACCTGTAAATATCTATAATATGTGAGTGGAATTAACAAACTTATAAATGCGGTAATGAGGGTTTTACAACGATGGTTATGAGATATATACTTAGTTCGTTTAATTAAACCAGAAACCATTGCAATAAATATATTGTAATGTCATGCAATTGAGATAAACAATTGAAAAATGTTAAAGTGTATATATATATATATATATATTAAAATAAATGGTATCCACGATGGTAATATGATAAACAGTGAATTTAAGAATGGGAATCAAGAATTATTTGTTTATATGGAAACTTAAAGTCTAATAATTGAATTTAATTGCAATTAAATGAGAATGAATATAGTTAAATAATTCGTTATTTGAAATAATGATAATGTGAGAAATTTGTGTGATAATTTGGAATACAATATTTAAATCCATCTGTTGATAGGAATGAATGGAATACTAATTAATTTATTTAACTAAACGAAATTTTAGGATATTATTTATAATTTGAGAATTTAATGAAATTAAGGATTTATATTGAAATTTGTAAATTTACCTTCTTTAAATTGACATTTTAAACTTGTTGGAATTTTGTAAATGATTAAGAATTTTTAAAAGTGATAAAATGGGTCAATTTTAGAATCTAAATATAAAATTGGATTTTATTTATTTATTTTGAATTTATTTAATTAATATAAAAATAACCATTTTTGTCACGGACTCGGATTTCGACGAAACTAGTTTCATCGGATCCGTAACAGTGAATTATTGTAAGGTTTCAAGTTTCGTAGCGATCGGACTGGTCGTTTGATCGTACGAACACGAAACGCCTTGAAATCGATTTATTTGAAATCAATTTGAAATTATTGATTTCAGCATAACTTCCGCATACGATCGAATTTGGACGTGAAACTTCTTTCATCGCGTTCAGAATATTTTAAAATACCTATTTTGATATACGGGTTTACCCGATTTCGTTCCGGGGTCAGAACGGGCTTTTTGAGCCACGTTAGCGTTAGCACGTTTGGTTATCCAATCCATCTATTCAAATTCTGACCTACCTATATAAATTCAGTTGTAAACCCTAGCCCATCTATTCTTTTTTTTTTTTGCGTTCATTTCATCAGTTCCTTCTCTTCTTCCAACGGCTAGAAACCTTAAATCCACGTTCAATTTCAAAGATCAAATCCAAAGTCTAAAATTTAAAGTCCCAAAAAAATTCCAAAAAAATATATATGCTAATGCTTTCGATGAGCGTAATTCAAAGGCGTTATTCCTTTTTCGATTGGAGTCCCTGTATGTCCAGATCGGGGCAAATTAGTTTCGGCCGTTCGTATTTGGAAGCGAGATTTAACGGTGGATCTGCAGAGTTGGCTCGATCGGGGGTTACTGCATCGTAGAGGGCGTCGAGGCATGAAGGTCGGTACGGTTACTTGAGCCTGGAGTCGTTTGTTTTCGCCATGCTTGGCTGTAAAGTGGAGCGGTGGCGAGCCACCTCTGGCGACGAGGGGGGGTCGCGATCCTCCTGGAGGGGCGGCTTGAGATGGAGATTGCAGCGGTGGTCCTTGATGTGGGTGAGGGTGGACGTTGGAGCGTCGAAATTCGTTCAAAGGGAGAACACGGTGGCGGCTTAAAGTTCTTACGTGATTTTTGCGTTAGGGTTTCAGAAGCCTCAGGGCATATGGCGAGTATCACCTGTAGGAGGAGAGGACGTGGCCCAAAAACGTGAGTATGTTCCTTGTTTTTTTTATTTTGGTTTTTAATAAAATTTCCACTCGTTCAAATTATCATAACTTCCACCTACGAACTCCGTTTCACGCACAATTTTTTTTGTTAGGATCGAAATTAAATTTCGGACAGTTTGACATTAATTTGGACAGATTTGGAGACTATCGAATTTTTGGGTTTAAATCGGATTTAAATTCGATTTAAATCCAAAAGGTGAGTGTTTTAACCCATTCACAACTTCTAAAATTTCTTATGTTTTTTAAATTGATTTAAGATTTGAGTAGAAATTTGTTTATGACTTTTTGGCATGTTTTATTCGTCATCTCAGTTAAATCGCATTTATTTAATTTAACTGTTAATTAATTTTATTTATTGCATATAATTTGACACTTAGAATTATTTATTTGCATATTAACTGCCTGTCATGATTATATTTATTTTTATTCATATTAACTGCCAGTTAAATTTACATTTATTTTTGCATATAAACTGCTACTTTAACAGTAGTTAAATTTATTTTTGAATATAAACTGTTAGTTAATACATGTTATTTATTACCTGTATAATTTATATGCTATATATTTTGATGTTTGTTTAAATTGATGATGATTGAATTAAATTGGTTGATGATTGATATTGGGTGAATGGATGATGTGTACTATCTTATAAAATCTGCAAGTTATCATGCATATTCATTTCATTCGGGATTGTGGTTTGAAATGATATACAACCGCATTTTTATTTTAAATTGCGGATTGAAATAATAAACATCCGTATCACTTGACCATAGGGTAGAAAATTTTATACAGGCACCGCGGTATATATATATATATATATATAAATATTTTGAAATGATTTTCTATGGTTTTGTTATATATATATATGGTTTATGGGATATTGATTTGGTTATTGATAAAGGTTATTATATATATTGTAATTTCCGGTTTTAAGCTTTGTATAAATTTGATTTGAAGTTTAAAATTAAGTTTGATTTTTAGATCAAATACGATTAAGCATTTATTTAAAATTTAATTTCTGGAGTTCCATTGACTTAAATGAGAATAAGGTTGGAAGATGAATATTAAGTTAAATTGGAATTAAATGATAAGTTAGAATTTTTAAAGGATATGATTTTATAACTTGATTTTTTTTGTGTAGAGTGATCTAAATGAATATCAGGTTGATTTAAATGAATATATATAATTAATTGAAAGATTTTCCACTTATGCGAAGTTAAAGATTTTTCTTAAATTATATTGAATTCATTAAGTAAATATTTCAAGTCTAAATAATAAGTAACTGAATTTAATATATATGGGATTGTCAAATGAGGTTGTTTTGAAATGGTGAAATATTTAAAGCTTTGAAACATAAGAATTGAAATGGTATTTGGAAGTTTAAATCGATATTTGAAAACTGATTTGTGAAATCTAAAGAAGCTATTGTGTTTTATAAAGTAATTTAATATTTAACCATTAAGGGATGGAAATTTGTTTCGAAGTTATGATTTTCAAGGTAGTATGATTTGAAAATATTATATTCAAGAGTTTTGATTTCTAAACATTTTACTTTGAAAACCCTATGATATTGGAAAAGAATATATATTGGAAAATAAAATGACATTATATGATTTTGGGTCTAAATGATATCGTATTGGTTTGGGGTTTTAAAAAATATATAAATGATATCGTATTTATATGGGTTTAAAATGGATATTTTATTCTGGTTTTAAAGTTTAAATTATTTTAAATGACTACGGTGTTATAATAACGTTTGGTTGTTAAAGAGACCGGGATCGGAAGTTGTCATACTCTTTGCCAACTCCGAAAACCACTTTAACAACCGTGTAAGCGGTGGAGATTCCAGAATGAAGTAGGTTGGTGGCGGCGTTTCCTGTAAGGTAAATACCTGGACCCGACTCCCGTGATTTGGCATAAGGTGGCTAAAACAGTAGAGATCGACGGGCCAATGAGGTCATTCCTCTGATTGAACGCACTCCTTCGATATTATACTATGACTTTTGGATTGATTCGGTGGCCACTTTACTTTTGATTTTGGGGGTGTTGTTCGAGGTGGACGGCAGCTGCGCGCTGCGCGTTTCCATCAGCCCGGAAGCATAATTGGTATATCTACCCTGGCATTGCCTAGTTTTGCCGTGTCACCTACCCTAGCGCGCCTTCTACGAGTTTCTATTTGTGTTGTACCTATGGAGTATCCTCTGGTAGCTTCCCGATCATGAGGTATTACGACACTGTATAGACTATTTGTAAGGACCCGATTCTTCGACTTTCGAAAACTGACATCAATACGTTCACAGTATCAACTGCCGAGCAATCGAAGGATGGAAAACCGAACACTTAGGGTTTTAAGAAAAAGAAAAAGAAGAAAAAGACAGAAGGAGATAGGAAAAGATAGAAAATAGAGAGAAAAGAAAATAGAACGGAACAGAAAGAAGACAACAGAACAATTACATAATCTCACAATTCGCAGCGAAACAACATATAATAAATAAATGAATAATCTTTAAACAAAGAACTATATCAGTTATTACATTTTATACATTGCATTTCATTACATCAGAGTGTACAACAACAAACAACATCAAACAGCGGAAAAGAAATACTATATACTAATAATACGCCATGCCATCTAGCTTGCCTCCAGCGACTCCTGAATTCCAGAATATCCTGATAAACCTTAACTCTTGACTGCCCGTGTGGAAATTGGTGGGCACCCAGAGTTTAGGAAGGAAAACAATAAACTCCGAGTCAGTCATGTGACTGGTGTGAGAACTCAAAACAGTTTATTTATCTTTAAAATCAAAATAGAGGAATATTTTTAAAGTCAATTCGCAATGCTTTTAAAAATGAGACTACCATAAGGCCTCCCGCACACACACACATGCAAACGCAGAATCGGAGGAGATTTCTCCTTATGATAGTCAAAGATGCTTGATACGCATAAAAAAAACATTTGATATTATTACTAGTGCATAGTGTAGGAAATATTTCGAAAGTAGAATATAATTCTTAGCCAACATACGACCATTATCGTATGCCTACTATAGCTATCATCCAAACAGTGGGGCGCCCCCATAAGTGAATGATAGGTTCTACAACTAATACCGTACAAGATCGTATTGTTTCTTTGGATTTCCAATGAATGGTCAGGCCAAGGAACTTCCCATTGCCACATGAGAACGCCTCTAGAAGGACGTCCCCGAGAACCAAACCGGATCTCTGCCAACACAAGGCCGGGTTACCCCTAACTGGGTAACAACTGACACGAGTATGCCATCCCCCGGTCCTTTGGGACCTTTAACCGAGCGTTCGTCATCAACATCACACAATCATAAATAAAGTGTTTCAACATGAGTAAGTATCTGGGCTCCATACCATGATACCACCCTTTTCCAGAAGGAAATGCACATACCCTAAAGGGAGCTACCCCTCATAACCTTGCTGCATCTTTCCTGTTTTGACCATTCCGGGGTGTGAGGCTCGACGAAGTCTCGTCCACAAAAACACGCTTTATACAAAAGCTGTGCTTTGGGTCAACAAATGATCATAGAAATGATCACAAAGATAGACAATCAAACAAATGATCCTATCACAAATGATCAACACAATGATCATTTTACAGCAACACCCAGCATGTCACATTACCAAATTGGGAATATATCGCTAATAACCATCAACTACATAACCTCTGAGCTCGTACGTCTCAGAGAAGGGTGTTAAGCTAAGAGAATAAATTCTCCGCCACCAACAGAAATATATTTGAAAGAAATCTGCTTTATATCTCAATTTGTAACGTCAGACATACAATCCATACAAGTCTGTTCCGGGCTCGAACAGAACCGAAGGCACTTACAAAGAAGTCCTTGCAATCCGGATAATCTCTAATCACGTCCGGACTTCCCATCACATAGGGAGTCTATATATCGTAGCTACTCGTTGCAAAGACAATCGACGAGTTGTCCTTTCGCTTTTAAAAATATCCGGTCTTCAACACCGGTCATCAATGTTATCCATTAAGTCGTATCACTATTCGGAATGGGTAATCCGAATAACGAGCGCAATAATTTAAAAATAAGTGTAGCATTCAAATTCAGCAAATCACAACAAATACCTTTCAAAGGTAAATATTGATAGTCGGTTATTGAACTACCAATGGATATGCACAACATCACCAGATTCCAAATAATTTTCCAAATTATTTATTTCCCAAAAATATCTTTACAAGATATATAATTTCAATACCTCAAAAATAAATCAATATTTATTTTTAAACAGATTCCCCTTTCTTTTATAAATTCCATAGTGAATTTTCATTCCAAAATATCCACGCATATACGATTTCAATTATTCATTTCAATTTATCTTCAAAAAGATAAATTCTCAAAACATTCACTTTATATTGGAAATCATTTCCATACTTATTTAATAAGTAATTCACAAATCTTTTTACTTTCAACTCTTGCAAAATATTCAATATACTTAAATCGAGATTAAGTACATATTTCATTCTTTATGGAAATCATTCTCTTAAACATATTTATTTGGGCCAAAACGAATGTTGCGTAAAACATCGTTACGACAACCCAAAATCACTAGTATAGGGATTCGAAATTAAAATAGATATATAAATCCCAATACTATACAAAACATTTCCTTTAGGAAACCATTTACTATAACAACAGTGTTATAGTCCACCATTTCCTTCTATTTCTCGAAAACGTCTATTTCAACAATGAATGTTGAAATCTAGGGTTTCGAATTCTTAACACATTTAAAACATCGTTAGATCGTTTTAATTCTATTTAAAACATCACATCCAAAATATTTTCTTTAATATATTATTCACTATTCAAAAACGTGAATATACTACGTTAACAAATTTCATCATTTTTATTCATTTTATTTCAAACTATTATTCACTGTCTAAAACGTGAATATAACTCCATAAATAGGTTATAACAATTTACTTACCAAAAAAAGTCGTTGCGAATTTATAAAACAATGTTTATAAATTCCATTTCTATTTATTTTATAACTACTTCCTTTTATAAATCTCCTTTATTAACCTATTCAATTTCATATCCCAATGATATATTAAAAGTTCATATTATAAGTTAAATGCTTATAAAACGATTATTTTACAAAATCGTTCTTTTGAACTTCCAAAATTTTAAATCTTATAACTTATAAGATTCGTTTATTTAACCAAATCTATTCTTCAAATAACTTTACAAATTTTATAAACCTACTGCTTATAAAATTCCATTTATAACTTCACTGTTTATAATTTTTATAAATTTCATTCATTTACAAAATTTATTCACAATTCATTCTAACACTAATAAAAACTCGTTTTATAATTCAAATATTTTGATTTATAAATTATCAATATATAAATCTTTTATATACATCAATTTATATTATTATTTCAAAACGTCTTTAAAGTCCTTTATAATTTCATCATTTTGTTTTATAAAATAATTAAATTTTATAAATCCTATTTTTAAACTCTTTATGATAAATTCAAAAATCCCAATTTAACTATTTTATAAAATCATTAACTCTATATTTTCAAAAATCAACCTTTAACTATATTTCTCAAAAACAATAATTTTTATAACATTAAAATTATATCGTTTATTTGTTTAAAATGAATCAATTCCAAACATATAGTATATTTTCAAAAATCACTTTAAAAATCATTTTAAAATTCCAAAATTTGGTCCAATGATGCTACATACCAACTAGTCAATCACGACAACAACGACATCATATATTGATATGATAATCCATCAAATATCAAAATATCTGAAATCAAATAAATACCGTTGAGGAATCCAGTTGGATCCCTCCAACCTGTTTTCCTGCATCCACAAACGTTAGCACAATACCAATTCCGCTCCAGTACGGAATTATCGCGGTATATGGGATTTAAAAATATTATCCGCTTAATAGACGGCGCAATAGGGTCTCATCCGCTAAAAAATGCGGAAAATCAACAACTGCAATATATACATATGCCAATATATATATATATATATATATATATATTGCTATTATATATAATACCAATTTCACTGTTTATGAAATATTCGCGGTATATGTTTTTAATAAATAACATCCGCTTACTAACGGCGCATAATGTCTATTTTAACAATCAATAGATAACAATCACCATTCAAACATGCATTCAAGTATTTTAAATATAACTATTCAAAATTAAAATCGAAACCGATTCGATTGAGTGAGAAGTTCTCACCTTGATTTCAATTTCGTTTTAGCGATTTATTTCGAATAAAATTAAACGGACGTTTAATTTTACCTGAAATTATCACTAACTCTAAACGACTCCAATCCAATTGCATCGCTTAGTGCTCGTCGATACGATTCCAACGCAACTGGTTTCGCGTGTTTTCGACCTCGTATGAAAAAGATATGATTTTTACAAGTTTACACGATTTTATAACTTAATTTACAACATAATTTCATTTTATAAACCTACACCAAATCATAGCCACTGGATCCATGCTCCCTACATCATGACCGTCCATCATTTCATCTTCTCACGCGACTCCATCTACAGATGATCACGACGCGCATGAAACCATTTGCACAAACTAGGGTTTGATTCTGCGACCACCTCGACAACCTTGAACACGATCAACTACCTCCACGCGAATGCCCATCTCCCCCTCAACTTTCGGTCGCCACCTTGCCAAGCTCGGCCCCCCTATGGCCTGGAAATTCATGCGCGTTCGTGCTCCCTTCAAACTCGATTTTCCGCCCATCCGTTAACCCATTCGCGATCATAGCCGTTGGATATCAAGATCTCAACGTGCTCTACGAGTTTCATGTTGAAAGTTTGTTGTAATTGTTGATAGATTTGAAGATAATTGAGGGAGAAGTTGATAATTTTTCGGCCATTGATTCCATTAGTGGCGGCGGCTCTGAAGAAAACCCTAGGCCCTTTTTTTATTTTTGTGACAAAAATGGTCTATTTATAGAAAATAAACGAACACTATTCATTCCGGTTTTTCCAAACTCCGATTTACGCGCGGTGACCAGCGTTTCTAGGGTTTACCCCGCGTTCCAGACGCAATGGAACAGGTTTCGGAAGCTAATTCGGTCATCTGTGCGAGTTATGGCAATAAACGTTCAATTTAAAATTAAACCGATTAAACGATTTTCTAGGCGTTTTAGCTTGCACCGGACAAATGGTAAATCCGATTGACACGAAATTTGAAACCTTACAATAATATCACGTTACGGATCCGATGAAACTGGTTTCGTCGAAATCCGAGACTGTTTGAAAAACGGCTATTTTAACTCGCCAAATTAATATAAAAAACAATTTCGATGCGTTTCGAGCTGCCACGATCAAACGACAGCTCCGATTGCTACGAAAATTGAAATCCGATAATAACTAACTATTACGGATCCAATGGAACTAGTTTCGTCCAATTCTGAGACTGTTTGAAAAACGGCTAATTTCACTAGTCGATTAAATGTTAAAATATTCAATTTTCATAGATTAACTCTTAATTCGATTTTAAAAGTTCTAAAATATCGTTCTAACTCCAATATGATAAAATAAAATTTTACAAATCATTTTCCATAATATTTTACCCAATTTTTATTTTTTCTGTATTTTAACATATTAAATTATCGATTTAATTATCCAATTAAATCCAATTATTCGAAATAAAATTTATTCGACTTATAAATTCACTTATTAATATTTAAAATTAATTAAATATCCAAATTTAAATTAATAAAAATTCTGGGTCGTTACATACTTCCCCCCTTAAAAGAATTTCGTCCTCGAAATTAACAAGTAAGAAAAGTTACAGAATCTATTAACTTTCCCAAAATCCATAGTTAAACTTCTTACAATAACTTTACTAAGTTTCCAAATCATACTTAGTTATCTTTTCAAAAACAACTACTATTGTTTAACTTTCAATTCCAAAATCAAAGTTATAGTTTTCAAAATTTTCCAATTTTCCTCAAAAATATTCTAACGCCTTAAATTTTTGGAAAATTCGCCATAGTCTCCTTTGCGCGGCTCGATCCGAAAAAAAAATGACAGTATATATATCACAAATATACATCTCATCCAGTAATGAGGCATCCCGCAGGGAAAAAAGTGTAAAAGTACGATATTTAAACCGAGATATGTACCTTATATTTTATTAGCGAGCATATACGGCTAATATAGCGCGAAAGCGAGCTCCAAATGCGAAGCAAACGCTATCCGCACCTACTAAACACTCAACAAACAACATGAGAAACATGTATATAGAGAATAGTATCGATATACAACATAATAACTATATATGCCAACATAGCAAATGCAGTAAAAGCAATATATATTCAACCATCAACCAACTATCATGCAACTAACATTCAACTAACATCCATAACCAATAAATATTCATTCATATTCTCATTAATATTCAATGAAATGGATTTTCAATTTAAATCACATTTGATTTATTAACAGTGGATGTTTTTACTAACATTCATTTTCAATTAGTTTATATTCACTAATTCATATTCAAGTTGGTTTACTTCCAATCAAATTCAAATCCATTTAAGATTCACTTAACTTCCAATTGAATTCCAATTACTTTAGCTTCCAATAACATTAGATTTTAATGAATTAACACTTATATCCATTATTTCATATCAATTGTTCACATTCAATTGATTAATATTCAATCCATTCATTCAATTCAATTACTAAAGTTGAATTTCATTTCATAACTCAAGTTCACATTTATCACTTAACTTTATTAATTTACTTTGATACCAATATCAACTTCATTCAACATCTCTTAAGTTATACTTCCATTTTACAAACATTATTTGGTTTTACATAACTTAAATTCCCACTTATAAATCAATTCAGATTCCAATTCTAAAGTAAATTTCCATTTAACTTTAAATTCATTTTTATTTACAACTCATATTCATAAATATATTCATATAGTTTCACTTCTTATATATATAATTTTTTTTTCACAATTGTAAATCACATTAATTATAATTCAATTCTTATAATTCATTTGCTTATACAATTATTCTTTTATTTAGATTATTCAAACAACTAAACAATCAACTTATATACACTTTAATAATTCTGAAAAATTATTTCTTTATATATATAATATACTCAAGGTAAAATTATTTCATTTACCCAATTTAAAACAATATTGTGCCGAATTGTTCTGTACAAGTGTTTAGAGATCCCTATCAACAACGTTAATTACTCGTATTAACCAGAATTCATATACCACTCAACAAACCAATCATCACAATATAAAACAATTTTATATTCACTAACAAATACGCTCTCATAGCTATTATTACACTCAACTCATTCTAGAGTACTACTGACTCTATCTCTAATGAGTAATACCCAACAGAACCATGGTTGTCGCTTAACCATATGCTCTGATACCAGCTGTGAAGAACACGCCGTCAGCGGTCACAACCGGTAGGCTTTTCAACCATCCCAGCCCCACCATGGCTCACACTGGTATCCCAAACTTGCTTTAACGGCCAGCCTTTCGAATGTCTCAGCTTACGCCTAACCAACCCCCTAAAAGAGGACGTGTGGGGGCAAGAGTTTCCCGTTCGCCACCAAACCGCGAAGCGAGAACCCCCCATCACATAGCCCAAAGCTAGGAAAGACTGGTGTGAGAACTCAAAACAGTTTATTTATCTTTAAAATCAAAATAGAGGAATATTTTTAAAGTCAATTCGCAATGCTTTTAAAAATGAGACTACCATAAGGCCTCCCGCACACAACACATGCAAACGCAGAATCGGAGGAGATTTCTCCTTATGATAGTCAAAGATGCTTGATACGCATAAAAGAAACATTTGATATTATTACTAGTGCATAGTGTAGGAAATATTTCAAAAGTAGAATATAAATCTTAGCCAACATACGACCATTATCGTATGCCTACTATAGCTATCATCCAAACAGTGGGGCGCCACCATAAGTGAATGATAGGTTCTACAACTAATACCGTACAAGATCGTATTGTTTCTTTGGATTTCCAACGAATGGTCAGGCCAAGGAACTTCCCATTGCCACATGAGAACGCCTCTGGAAGGACGTCCCCGAGAACCAAACCGGATCTCTGCCAACACAAGGCTGGGTTACCCCTAACTGGGTAACAACTGACACGAGTATGCCATCCCCCGGTCCTTTGGGACCTTTAACCGAGCGCTCGTCATCAACATCACACAATCATAAATAAAGTGTTTCAACATGAGTAAGTATCTGGGCTCCATACCATGATACCACCCTTTTCCAGAAGGAAATGCACATACCCTAAAGGGAGCTACCCCTCATAACCTTGCTGCATATTTCCTGTTTAGACCATTCCGGGGTGTGAGGCTCGACGAAGTCTCGTCCACAAAAACACGCTTTATACAAAAGCTGTGCTTTGGGTCAACAAATGATCATAGAAATGATCACAAAGATAGACGATCAAACAAATGATCCTATCACAAATGATCAACACAATGATCATTTCACAGCAACACTCAACATGTCACATTACCAAACTGGGAATATATCGCTAATAACCATCAACTACATAACCTCTGAGCTCGTACGTCTTAGAGAAGGGTGTTAAGCTAAGAGAATAAATTCTCCGCCACCAACAGAAATATATTTGAAAGAAATCTGCTTTATATCTCAATTTGTAACGTCAGACGTACAATCCATACAAGTCTGTTCCGGGCTCGAACAGAACCGAAGGCACTTACAAAGAAGTCCTTGCAATCCGGATAATCTCTAATCACGTCCGGACTTCCCATCACATAGGGAGTCTATATACCGTAGCTACTCAGTGCAAAGACAATCGACGAGTTGTCCTTTCGCTTTCAAAAATATCCGGTCTTCAACACCGGTCATCAATGCAATCCATTACGTCGTATCACTATTCGGAATGGGTAATCCGAATAACGAGCGCAATAATTTAAAAATAAGTGTAGCATTCAAATTCAGCAAATCACAACAAATACCTTTCAAAGGTAAATATTGATAGTCGGTTATTGAACTACCAATGGATATGCACAACATCACCAGATTCCAAATAATTTTCCAAATAATTTGTTTCCCAAAAATATCTTTACAAGATATATAATTTCAATACCTCAAAAATAAATCAATATTTATTTTTAAACAGATCCCCTTTCTTTTATAAATTCCATAGTGAATTTTCATTCCAAAATATCCATGCATATATGATTTCAATTATTCATTTCAATTTATCTTCAAAAAGATAAATTCTCAAAACATTCACTTTATATTGGAAAACATTTTCATACTTATTTAATAAGTAATTCAAAAATCTTTTTACTTTCAACTCTTGGAAAATATTCAATATACTTAAATCGAGATTAAGTACATATTTCATTTTTTAAGGAAATCATTCTCTTAAACATATTTATTTGGGCCAAAACGAATGTTGCGTAAAACATCGTTACGACAACCCAAAATCACTAGTATAGGGATTCGAAATTAAAATAGATATATAAATCCCAATACTATACAAAACATTTCCTTTCGGAAACCATTTACTATAACAACAGTGTTATAGTCCACCATTTCCTTCTATTTCTCGAAAACGTATATTTCAACAATGAATGTTGAAATCTAGGGTTTCGAATTCTTAACACATTTAAAACATCGTTAGATCGTTTTAATTCTATTTAAAACATCACATCCAAAATATTTTCTTTAATATATTATTCACTATTCAAAAACGTGAATATACTACATTAACAAATTTCATCATTTTTATTCATTTTATTTCAAACTATTATTCACTGTTTAAAACGTGAATATAACTCCATAAATAGGTTATAACAATTTACTTATCAAAATAAGTCGTTGCGAATTTATAAAACAATGTTTATAAATTCCATTTCTATTTATTTTATGACACTTCCTTTTATAAATCTCCTTTATTAACCTATTCAATTTCATATCCCAATGATATACTAAAAGTTCATATTATAAGTTAAATGCTTATAAAACGATTATTTTACAAAATCGTTCTTTTGAACTTCCAAAATTTTAAATCTTATAACTTATAAGATTCGTTTATTTAACCAAAATCTATTCTTCAAATAATTTTACAAATTTTATAAACCTACTACTTATAAAATTCCATTTATAACTTCACTGTTTATAATTTTTATAAATTTCATTCATTTACAAAATTTATTCACAATTCATTCTAACACTTATAAAAACTCGTTTTATAATTCAAATATTTTAATTTATAAATTATCAAATTATAAATCTTTTATATACATCAATTTATATTATTATTTCAAAACGTCTTTAAAGTCCTTTATAATTTCATCATTTTGTTTTATAAAATAATTAAATTTTATAAATCCTGTTTTTAAACTCTTTATGATAAATTCAAAATTCCCAATTTAACTATTTTATAAAATCATTAACTCCATATTTTCAAAAATCAACCTTTAACTATATTTCTCAAAAACAATAATTTTTATAACATTAAAATTATATCGTTTATTTATTTAAAATGATTCAATTCCAAACATATAGTATATTTTCAAAAATCACTTTAAAAATCATTTTAAATTCCAAAATTTGGTCCAATGATGCTACATACCAAATAGTCAATCACGACAACAACGACATCATATATCGATATGATAATCCATCAAATATCAAAATATCTGAAATCAAATAAATACTGTTGAGGAATCCAGTTGGATCCCTCCAACCTATTTTCCTGCATCCACAAACATTAGCACAATACCAATTCCGCTCCAGTACGGAATTATCGCGGTATATGGGATTTAAAAATATTATCCGCTTAATAGACGGCGCAATAGGGTCTCATCCGCTAAAAAATGCGGGAAATCAACAACTACAATATATACATATGCCAATATATATATTGCTATTATATATAATACCAATTTCATTGTTTATGAAATATTCGTGGTATATGTTTTTAATAAATAACATCCGCTTACTAACGGCGCATAATGTCTATTTTAACAATCAATAGATAACAATCATCATTCAAACATGCATTCAAGTATTTTAAATATAACTATTCAAAATTAAAATCGAAACCAATTCGATTGAGTGAGAAGTTCTCACCTTGATTTCAATTTCGTTTTAGCGACTTATTTCGAATAAAATTAAACGGACGTTTAATTTTACCTGAAATTATCACTAACTCCAAACGACTCCAATCCAATTGCATCGCGTAGTGCTCGTCGATACGATTCCAACGCAACTAGTTTCGCGCGTTTTCGACCTCGTATGAAAAAGATATGATTTTTACAATTTACACGATTTTATAACTTAATTTACAACATAATTTCTTTTTATAAACCTACACCAAATCATAGCTACTGGATCCATGCTCCCTGCATCATGACCGTCCATCATTTCATCTTCTCACGCGACTCCATCTACAGGTGATCACGACGCGCACGAACCCATTTGCACAAACTAGGGTTTGATTCTGCGACCACCTCGACAACCTTGAACACGATCAACTACCTCCACGTGAATGCCCATCTCCCCCTCAACTTTCGGTCGCCACCTTGCCAAGCTCGGCCCTCTTATGGCCTGGGAATTCATGCGCGTTCGTGCTCCCTTCAAACTCGATTTGCCGCCCATCCGTTAACCCATTCGCGATCATAGCCGTTGGATATCAAGATCTCAACGTGCTCTACGAGTTTCATGTTGAAAGTTTGTTGTAATTGTTGATAGATTTGAAGATAATTGAGGGAGAAGTTGATAATTTTTCGGCCATTGATTCCATTAGTGGCGGCGGCTCTGAAGCAAACCCTAGGCCCCTTTTTTTAATTTTTGTGACAAAAATGGTCTATTTATAGAAAATAAACGAACACTATTCATTCCGGTTTTTCCAAACTCCGATTTACGCGCGGTGACCAGCGTTTCTAGGGTTTACCCCACGTACCGAACGCAATGGAACAGGTTTCGGAAGCTAATTCGGTCATCTGTGCGAGTTATGGCAATAAACGTTCAATTTAAAATTAAACCGATTAAACGATTTTCTAGGCGTTTTAGCTTGCACCGTACAAACGGTAAATCCGATTGACACGAAATTTGAAACCTTACAATAATATCACATTACGGATCCGATGAAACTAGTTTCGTCGAAATCCGAGACTGTTTGAAAAATGGCTATTTTAACTCGCCAAATTAATATTAAAAACAATTTCGATGCATTTCGAGCTGCCACGATCAAACGACAACTCCGATTGCTACAAAAATTGAAATCCGATAATAACTAACTATTACGGACCCAATGGAACTAGTTTCGTCCAATTCTAAGACTGTTCGAAAAACGACTAATTTCACTAGTCGATTAAATATTAAAATATTCAATTTTCACAGGTTAACTCTTAATTCGATTTTAAAAGTTCTAAAATATCGTTCTAACTCCAATATGATAAAATAAAATTTTACAAATCATTTTCAATCATATTTTACCCAATTTTCATTTTTTCTGTATTTTTACATACTAAATTATCGATTTAATTATCCAATTAAATCCAATTATTCGAAATAAAATTTATTCGACTTATAAATTCAGTTATTAATATTTAAAATTAATTAAATATCCAAATTTAAATTAATAAAAATTCTGGGTCGTTACACTATTGGCATTATTTGTGTTAAGGGCTATATGGGTAACCCCTTAACGCTATTAAGAAGTAAGTTTATTTTACAATTAGACACTATTATAATAGCGCAATATACTACATAGTAAATAGTTTAACGGATCCTTAGGAGATGTAAATCCCGAGCATCTCTTGAGTTACTGTACTCATATTTATTTCTGTTAATTTAACTCACATAAAATCTTTTAGTTCTGACTCGAGTGTTTTGTCTTTTCAAATTCGCTCGGGTCAGTTCAAGCGTTTCAGGATTTGAAGATTTATTCTGGAGGACGAAGACGAAGATTGTAGTATTACTATCTACTATTTTATTCCACTACACTATTTAATTCCGCTGCATTAGTATTTATTGGTATGTGAACTCTGATATTTATTGTATAAAAAGAATCAAATGTTTTGTAAAAAGATTTTATGAACTGTATATTTATTATTATATTTTATCCTTCCGCTGTGAGATTCTTTTTTGTTTTATTTCTTCCCTATTTTTCTTATTTACCCCATAACAATCCGCCCTTCCGTATGGTTTGAATTGGCACGTGTGTCGATTTAAAGCGTGCGAAAAGGCGGGACGTTACATATACCATTGCCTAGGCGACTGCTTCAAACCATATAAAAATTTTTTCAGCTTGCAAACCCATTCTTTCTTCCCATCCTCTACAAATTCTTCTGGATCTTCATATAGGCAGCCTCCTCTAAGTCCCCATGCAAAAAGGCGGTCTTTACGTCTAATTGTTCCAACTCTATGTCATGAGTTGCTACTATAGCTAGCAATACTCGGATAAAAGTATGTCTAACAACCGAAGCAAACACCTCATCATACTCCATCCCCCTCCTTTGTGAAAACCCCTTTGCAGCAAGTCTAGCCTTGTATCTTCCATCGTCCTTCACCTTATATACCCACTTGCATCCTATGACTCGGCTTTCTTAAGGGAGTGGCACTAGTTCCCAAGTCAGATTCTTCTTCAGCGAATCCATCTCCTCTTCCATAGCATGCATCCATTTAAGCCGGCACTTGAATTCATAGCTTCTTCAAGGTCGAAAGGCTCATCTTGCACTATATGCAGCGCATCATCAAAATGATCATAAAGGCTAAAGTTTGCATAACACCAATCTCTATAGCTATTTGGTGGCCTTTTAACTCTAGATCTGGCCCAAATAGGTGTAAATTCGTATAAACTCTTGTCAGCTCCACCTTGAGCTGAATTATCTCTAGCTTCACGACCATTACTATCATTGCTAAAGGAATTCTGTGGACCTTCATGTGATGTGTCAACAACTAGAATTGCTCTATCTTCTTTTACATCTCCGACTATGCTATTAAATTTATATGCGGGAGCAGTTTCCATCTCCTTAGGATTTTCAGCTTCTGAATCTGCTAAAAAAGGTGGATTCTCCCTGGGCTTGAACCTAACGGGCTCATCGAATGTGACATGTCTCGAATGAACTACCTTCCTATCAACAGGGTTCCTAATGCAATACCTTTGATACCTTTTGTATAGCCAAAAAATATGCCTTGATAGGCTCTAAACTCCAACTTGTCATTTCCTATATGGTGAACATACACGGGGCTACCAAAATACAAAAATAACTTATATGTATAGATGTATCTTTCCACCTTTCCTCAGGAATCCTCCCATCAATGGCCGAGCACAGAATCTGATTGATAATGTATGCTGCAGTTGATAAAGCTTCAACCCAAAAGCCTCTAGACAAGCCCGCCATCAATCTCAACAAATGGGCATTCTCCAGTAGAGTTCTGTTCATCCTTTCAGTAACTCCATTTGATTGCGGATCACTGGATGTAGTAAATATCTTGTAATTCCATGCTGTCAACAGAAATTTGTGAACTCCTTAGAAAAAAGTCACTGCCACCGTCGAATCTTAGCACCTTCAACTTCCTTCCTACTTCATTCTCTACCAGTGCTTTCCAAATTTTAAACTTTTCAAAGGACTCCGACTTAGCTTTCATCATATACACCCAAACCTTATGAGAGTAGTCATCGATAAAAGAGATAAAATACTTAGCTCCTCTAATAGAAGATGTAGCTATTGGTCCCCAAACATCCGTGCGGACATACTCTAGTACTCCTTTGGACTCATGTATACCAACACTGAAAGAAACTTTTGTCTGCTGCCCTAACACACACTACTGGAAGAATTCCAAATGGTTGAAGCTTTCACCCTTGATTATCTTCCTTCTTCGAAGCAGCTCCAAACTCTTCTCTGAAACATGACCTAATCTGAGATGCCAGAGTCTGGTGGTATCCAAAGCTCATGAACTATCAACTCCAACATATGTATCTCTAAGAACTATAGATCCTTTTAGCAGATAAAGATTCCAGACGATCATTTCGTTTATCAATACAAGAGCACCACATGTCACATTCAAGCCATCCGAATCTGTCATAATATTACACCCCAAAGATGCTAGTTGACCTAAAGACAAAAGAGATTTTCTTAAACCTGGAACATAGCAGATTCCAGTGATAGTGCGCACCACACCGTCGTGCATGCGAATATGCAATGATCCTTCTCCAAATGACTTGCAAGTAGCATCATTCCACATTAGCATGGCACTTTCCTCCTTGTCTTTATAAGAATGGAAATCCTCCTTTCTAGGCGTCATATGTAAAGATGTCCGTGAATCTAGCACCTAATGGTCTGATACATCGAAAACAGATGCAGTCAACATATCATCAGAAACAACCTTCCCCACCGCAATAGATGAAGAACCATCTGCTTCATTTCTTTTCCTCAAATCTGGACAAACTTTCTTCTAGTGGCCATGTTTCTTACAATGATGACACCAGTTGTCTCTAGACTTACCTCTCCAACAACTTCTAGCCTTCCTTGAGTTGGAATGCCCTCTAAAATATTTTTCCTTCTTCTCCTTTCTTCCTCTCTCCACAAACAACCCTTGACTACTACTAGTTTCTCCACTTTCACTCATATTATTCATCTGATCCCTCATTTCTTCACTTAGAAGTCCCGTCTTCACATCTTCTAATGACAGCAGGCTTTGGCCATAAATCAAGCTGTTAACAAAAACCATGTATCGCTTAGGAAGAGAACATAATACCACCGTACCCTTTTGCTTCTTGTCCACATTCAAATCAACAGTTTTCATCTTTATCATCAAATCATCAAATAAGTTCAGAAGTGCTTTCAATGACGTACCTACCTGCATCTTATATGCGAAAAAAGTTTTCAAAGAATCAACCTATTCGTGAGCGACTTCTTCATGCAGAGATCATATAATTTCTTCCATAAGCCCCTAGAAGTAGTTTCACCACTAATCTATGGAATGACATTCTCACCTATGGCCAATTAGAGGGTAGTAAATGCCCATTCTTCCATCTCCTTTTGTTCCAATTCTGAGATATCTGCTGGCAACGATTCTATGTCAAATACAACCAGATGAACATGATTTTTTTTTCAACGCCACCTTCATCTTCCACTACTGCTTCTCAAAATCATTATCTCTGTTCCACTTCTTTATAGCCACACGAACTCGATGCTGCATATGCACCCCTAATGTAGGGTGCATATTACTGGGTAAGTCTATCCTCTTCATTTTTTGGTCCTGCCATTTTATCGAACACCTTCTAGCCCTAGGCTTCAACAAAAACCTTCAAAGCTCTGATGCTAAACAGTAGGGATGAATTTACACAAATGATTGCAAGTCAACCCTAATACATACGAAAACAATAAGATAATGTTGTAATACGACAAAACAAACATAACTTGAGAACAAAACAACAGATCAACAAATTACACAAGAAAGTAAATAGAGAGTTCATAAACAAATTTATAGTGGTTCCACTATCGCAAGATAGTGTACATCCACTTGGAGAGACGAAATTTTATTTCTTTCAGAGAAAAGAATTACAAGATTGATAATGGAGACTAAGAAAAATATGAAGATATACAAAAGGGAAAAATAATTCTTTTCTTATGATTTTATTCATCCTAATCCCAACCTTTATTAGAGATTATTAATTGAGGTTGAAGTAATTGATTTATGGTCATAAATCAATACCTAATTAATTTTCCAAATCATACAGGAAATATTTACCATTTATTTTTTCCAATTTCCCATAATTTATACGCATCTGATAATATTCCTTTTTTAATCATCTAATTAGAGAATTAGTTAACTACTTCACTCTTTTTCAAATATTTCTTCCTCTTATGTAGTTAATCCATTACCCTCTTTAATGCATATTAAAGAGATAATATATTTGAGTACTTATCTCAAATATCTTCCAAATCCTCCTAAGTATGGAAATATTGTATCAAATCTTACAGCCATGGCCTCTTAATTTTTTGTGTCCTTGACGATGACGATAATATGTCGAACTTCGGATCTAAGAATCTTCTATATAATTCTTACATCATTTAACCTTTCACCATTTCTTTTTAGGTTATTAAAACTCTTGAGAAGTAATCAAAGTCAAGTTCACCTTCTTTTATATGAAAAGTTTCAAATTCTCCTCTTAAAGTTTGAAGACGTACCTTTTTGACTTGATCCGCTCCTTTGTAAGATTTACGAAGCTTTTCCCGTGACTCTTTGGATGACTTTGATCCCAAACCTTCTCAAAAGAGTCATTATCCAATGCTTGATAGATTCGATAGAGAGTCTTCTTATCTCTCAAACTATTCCTTTGAGTTTGAGATAGACTATCTTCATTCTTTTGTTCGGTGTAATCTTTCTCGACTATCTCACATACGTCGTATGCTCCAAGGAGAACCATCATCCTTAAACTCCAATTACCATAAATGATATTGGTATGCATTGGGACTTGTAGGGGAACGCCGCTATTCGTCATCTTTTAAGAGGATCTTCAAGCTCTGATACCGCTTTGTTAGAAGTTTTGTTCAATGGAAAATATTTTTTATTTTAGAAGAAGATAGATAAGGGGTTGGAGAAGAAAAAATGTAAAATCCTGCCTTTTCGTACGTTTAAGTAGACACACATGTCGAGTTAAACCATACAGAAGGACAGATTTTTATTGGGGTGAATAAGAAAACAGAGAAAGAAAGAAAACAAAACAAAATCTCGTAGCGAAATGATAAAATATAATAATCAAATAACAATTGATGAAGCTGTTTTACGAAACATTTGATTATGCCTATACAACACAGAATCAGAGTTACACATACCAAAGAATAGTAAATAACAATGCTGTGGAAATGTGATGCAACAGAACAATATAGTAAATTATAGTAATAGAATCTTCGTCTTCGTCCTCCAGAAGTAAGGTCCTCAAACCTTGAAATGCTCTGGCTGACCCGAGCGAATTGAAAATACAAAACCCTCGAGCCATAACTAAAAGGTCTTATGTAAGTTTAATCAACGGTAAATACTATGAGTGGAACGACGTCAAAGATGTTTACGGAATTTGACATCTCCTATCCAGCGTCTAACGTGAGTGCAGTAACTTAAGACATGCTCGGGATTCACATCTCCTAACGATCCGTTAAACTATCTGCTATGTAGTATATACGCTATTATAATAATGTCTAAAATAAAATAAACTTACTTAAAAATAGAGTTAAGGCTTTACATTTTCCACCTTAACACATACATAGTCCCATTAGCCTATCCAGTACCAGCGTACCTCTAGATCGGGAGGCTATCCTAAATACTCCATACGCTACGACACAAAACCAAACTTGTAAAAGGCACGCTAGGGTAGGTGACATGGCACAACAAGGCAATGCGAGGATAGATATACCAATTACGCATCCGGATTGGTGGTAACGTGTAGCAGCCATTACCGCCCACCGCGAGCCACACTCCCAAAAATCAAAGGTGCACCCAATCAATCATAAAGTAATAGAATGGTATCGAAGAAGTGTGTCCGATAAGAGGAGCTACCTCATTGGCCCGGAATCGCTTCTGTTTTAGCCGCCTTATGCCAACTCACAGGAGTCGGGTCCACCTATATACCTCAATAGAATGTCGTCACCATCCTACTTCATTCTAGAATCTCCACTGCATATACGGTTGTTAAAGTGGTTTTCGGAGTTGGCAGAGAGTATAACAACTTTTGATCCCGGTCTCTTCAACAACCAAACGTTATGATTACACCGCGCTCACTTCAAAGAATTTATACTTCAAAACCAAATATCATTGCCATTTCAAAACCATATCAATACAATATTCTTTCCATTTCAAAACCAAATACGTTATCATTTGAAAAATCATAGTATTTTCATAGTTATAGCAAATTTGGAAACCAAAGACTTAACATTATACCACTTTCAAAACGTAATACTCCGAAATTCATAACGTTGAAAACATAACTTCCACCACTTAAACCATTCAGATATTAGAATAGTATACATGATAAAATAGTTTTAAATTTAAAACTACTTTATAAAATAAAATAATTTCCTCAACTTCACAAACCGATTCAAATCAACTTGAATCTAAAAATTCAATTTATATCAAATCTCAATTCATAAATTTCAACTCAATTCAGTTTTCAATCAACCGTTTCAATTTATATCGATTTCAAATACCGATTTGAACCTCAAATAAACCATTTCAATTCCCATATGTTTCAAAGCTTTGCATATTCCACCATTTCAAAACTAAATTTGATAACTTCATATATACCTTCATTTAACTTCATTATCATTCAGTTTTGAAATATTTACTTAACAAATCCAATATCCTTTAAATAAACCCCAAATTCCAAATCACTTTAAAGTTCCTTCAATAATTTAAACTTGAAATATTCATTTTAGATCATCTTAATCAAAATCAAGTTATACATATCAAATTTCAAACTTAATACAAATCAAACATATTTGAGTTTAATTCTTAAATAAATTCAATTTCAAATAAATTTCATGTTTATCTTCCAACCTTAATTTATTTAAATCATTGTAAACTCTACATTAAAATATAATTCAAATACTTAACCATCTTATCTTCAAAAAAATAAACTTTATTATCAAAATTATTCTATATTACAACAAATTCATACATGCTTAAAATCAAGAATAAAATAACATTTATATAATATCTAAAATCTATATTTATATAAAACCCTATTTTTTTACAAAACCAAAGAAATCATTTCAAAAATATTTTTATATATAGACCACGGTGTCTGTATATAATTTTCTATCATATGGTCAAGTGATACGGATATTTATCATTTCAATCCACAACTTATTATTTTACGGTTGTATATCATTTCAAACCGCAGTCCCGAATTAATAATCCATAACGAACTTGCAGTTTATAACGATATGAACTAAACATCCATTCAACCAATATCAACAATCAACATCTATTATAATCATCATCCAAAACAATCCATACATATCAATTTAGAAACTAATAATAAATAACAGGTATTTAACTGGTTGTTTATATGCAATAATAAATTAAATAACAATTTAATTCAAATAAATTCAATTTAACTGAGATGATGATTAAAAATATGACAAAGGATCATAAATAAATTCCTAATCACATCATGAATAAAATTTAACAAACAAAAGAAATTTTAGAAGTTGTGAGTGGGTTAAACACTCACCTTTTTGAATTTAAAATTGAATTTAAACCCAAAATTCAAACAGTCTCAGAATCCGTCCAAACCAGCATCAAACTGTCCAGAATTTCAATACGATCCTAGCGGAGAAAATCACGCGTGAGTCGAATCAGACCTCGTATGCAAAAATTATCGCGATTAGCATGTTTTAAAGATCAAATTTAAATAAATAAAATAAAAAGAAAACCAAACATTACCTCAGCAGAGCCACATCATCACGTGAAACAGAACCCTACAGCACTATCCAGACGCACGCAACATCTTCGAATCGCATAGGCCGCCACCGCTCACGCGCTGTCATCGACCATCGTGCCGTTCCATGACCTCGTCGTCGACACTCTCCTAATGCCACGACCGCATCTCGACCATCTTAGAGCATCGCGCAAGAAAACCGAGCCTGCCGCCGCAGCCTCCGCCGTTACCCCATCCCTAATTGAATTTTTGGCGACGATCTGATCGTCGAATCACTAGACAAACCACATAGATGCAATACACGTTTGACCCTCCACACAACCCTGTCGTTGATTCCCCGATCATACGAAGTTCATCGTCGAGCGATGAAAGGTCGAAAATAAATTAGCAAATTCCGGGAACACAGTAACCTAGATTGAGAAACGAATCAGATAATTGACTTGCGCTCTTCGAGAGATTCAATAATTTGATATTATTTGAGGAGTTTGAATTTTTGGCTTTGAATTTTATTTGAAATTGCAGTTGGGAATTCGGTTTTGTCTGCCATTGAAATGAGGCGGAGAAAATGGAATTATACGTACAGAATTGAGGAATAAGAAATGACTAGGCTTTATAACAAATATATATAGGCAGAACAAAATAGAAATGAATGGGTTCTATTGGTTTGGATAATTGAATGATAAACGACCCGAAAAGCCGTTATGTCTTCAAAACGAAAATGGGTCAACCCGTATATAAAAATGGATGCTTTCAGATATTTTAAACTTAATGGAACAGGTTTCAAGTCCTAATTCCATCGTATGAAGGAGTTATGCTAAAACAACTTATTTCAAATTGATTTCTATTGATTTTAATTTAATTTATTTCTAGGCGTTTCTTGTTCTTATGATCAAACGACAAGTCCGATCATTACGAAACTTGAAATCCTATAATAATTCACCGTTACGGATCTGATGAAACTTGTTTCATCGAAATCCGAGTTAGTGGCCAAAATGGATTTGTTTATGTTAATTAAATAAATTAATATTAATCAATTAAATCAAAATTTCCAATTCCAATTCCATAACTAATAAATCTTATCATTTTTGATTTCTTAAACAATTACAATACTTTGAACAATTCAGATAACAATTCAAAGTTAATTAATTTACCCATTTTCGTATTTAATTTCAATTTTAATAAATTCATTAATTATCAATTGAAATTCTAATAAAAATCCATTTATTTGATTTCCCAACCTAGTCATGAAATCAATTATGAACTTATCATCTTGTAGGTAATATTAACATTGGTTTATATCCTACTACATCAATAATTTCCCAATTCCTTTGTATTAACTGTTATTTTCAATTATATTGAATTTGTCCAATATATACATTTATTATAATTAACACCTTAATCAGTTTATTCAACTTAGTTTCATTCTTTTATTTTTATCTATGAATAAAATATACATTTCCATTTATGTCATTACACTCACACTTTACAATTACAGTCCTATCTTGCATTAATGAACATTTACTTACATTTAAATGTAATTGATTTCCTACTTTGGATTTAGCAGCCTAAATAAAAAGGTAACTTGCATAAATGTTATCACTATCTTTATATTACACTCAAGTTTATTATTTCCACTAATTGTCAGAATTGGTTACATAATGTTGAATTCATTCAATTACCATTAGTCATACAAATTCATTTATTCGTACATTTATTTACATATATTAAATTTTATACCCAAATGTAGTAGTTACAACTAAATTAATAAACCAATTAAACACTAACTTACAACTGTTATTATAACCTTTAATTTACACTTATGATTTCATTATTTCCACATAAATGTTACAATTTCTTACATAACTCAAATTTTATTCAATGGTCATTTATTTCATACTATTTCATTTCATTAAACCAATGTTTACATTGGTTTTCTTATATAAATTCTATAACCAAGCATAACAATTTACATTATTGTATCATTGGAATTCCATTTCAATTGTTAATGATTAGTTTTATTTACCATTGCTACATTTCATTTTAGCATTCATTTCATTATTAAATTACAAAGTTTTTATTTCTTTCCATATTAAATTACCAAAACTTATAAATTAAACAAATTAAATAGTCGAAAATTTACGGGTCGTTACACTCTATCCCACTCAAAACTTTTCGCCCCCGAAAAGGAAAAAAAGGGCAAAGAAAGAATTAAGTATACAATACATCTTATTCAAAATACTAACTTTATAAACAAATAAATTTACAATATTAATTAATTTGAATAAAATATACCAATTTACAACCATTAAATCTTTTTATACTCAAATTAATAAAGTTTGGAAAACAGTTTTCAAAAAATTTCTAAGTCCAAAATTCACGGAAAATTTCGGTAGAGTCTCCTTTGTACGGAGAGGCTCGGGAGAAAATTATAATGTAAGTAAAACAACATATATCAAAATTTTCAAAATAGTATAGATCCCAACAACAGGAAAAAGAATATAATATCGCTAGAAAACCGTAATCCGAGAACATACTTATTTGTCGGGCAATTAATGCTTAATCATGAAACCAAAAGCAGTGGCAATTGCTTCCATAACCTGTATTTCAGTTATATAATCCAAAAGGAGTTAATAATTATATAAAATAAAATATTTAAAGTTGTTCCTGCAACTAACAAACAAATCAATATAAACAACAATCACTTGCAAATAAACATACAATCATCATATGAAATCAATACAAAACAATTATCCATCCATATCAGCCAAAACAAATAGTTTGTTCAGGCTTAGACACTTTTAAATTGCATAGAATGACAAATAAAATATTAAGTATACCATTTACTCAACAGTCTTAGATAAAGTTGAATAGATTATTCATACATCCAAACCATTTTAAAAATCCTTGCCCAAACAATCCATAAATCAAAACAAACAACATATTCTAACATTATTTAAGTTTATTCTTATTAATTTCTTTTCACAAGATTTGTTGTTCCATTCAGTGATTACTTTCTTTAATTTTACATTTATTTCTTACAAAATTTTATTCCCATTCATTCATTCATTCAATGTTTATTTCATTTATTACTTACAAAAATTCATTTTCATTTATTCATATCAGGTCCATTTCTTTTTATTGCATTATATTTATTCATTCATTACTTAATTTCATTTATTTACCTTAAGTTATAAATAGCTTCAAACATTAACTTAAGTTTATAGTCTTTCACTTACAGTATTCAACTATCTACTTATTTTTATAATAAATAACTTCAACATTTACTTAAGTTTATAATTCATTTATTTATAGTATTCATGTTCAATTCCATTGCTTAGCATATCAATTCATTTACTTAAGTTTATAATTACTTACTTACAATACCTACTTTCTATCACATTTTACTATAGTAACATTCCTTATAACTCAAGTTTATAACAGTTACAACATCGAATTCTTATTTATTAAAGAACTTTATTGAATACTTTCATTATTTCAAGTTTTATTTGTATAATGTCCTATCACATTTTCTGATTAACATTACAACTTTTAATATTTGGTAAGTTATATATACATGCTTTAAGAATGCAATTGAAAGTTATACAAGTTTTCTCATTTCTTTCAATTAATTTAATGTTCAATAATCATATCCTTTGTTTTATATGTTACAAATTTCAACTTTCTTGTAGTTTCATTTATAACCTGGCATTTAATCTCTTATTTCATGTACAAATTCCAATAATTAATTTGTTACATTCCATTTCATTTCAATAATTGAAACTATTAATTAATAGAAATTTACGAACTAAATACTGGGTTACATTTCAAATCATTTTAAAATAATAGATAAATATATATACCTACAACTTATATATCCAATTATATTTAAAACAATTTGAAATTTACATTTGTTTATTAAAATAAATCTATAGTAAAACTACTACAGCGGCATTCCCACTTCGAAACTCGAAAATGAATGTCGATGATGCGTGCACTCATCATCGAAATTATTTTCCAGCGATAGAGAGGGGAGTACATAACTTATTTCTTTCCAAGATTTCTTTAAAACAATTCTTTCAAATTATATTGAAATATTTATATCGAAAAATACTTCTAATAATATTATTATTATGTCCTAAAATTATTCGAAAGAAAGTTTCAAAACCTTGGAACTTAAGTTCTAAATTTCCAATTTTCATTTATTTTATTTTGAATCTTATTTCCAACCAATATTTATAAATTTCACTACATAACAACCAATATATTACAACCAAATATATCCTTTATAAAATATATTATGTTATTCATAAAATATACAACAGGCAAAATTATTTCATTTACCTATATTTCAAAACAAATATTGTGTCGGTATGTCCTATTAAGTGTTTAGAAATCCCTATCGGTGTCATAGCATCCTAAGCACCAACCAGAATTTATAAATACAAAATGGAACAAATTAACACAGTATCAAAACCCTTATATAACACTAACAGATATGCTCTCTCATATATATACACTCAGCGACTCATCATAGGGTATTACTACCCTATTAATAAAGAGTCAGACCCCACAAAGCCAGGGTTTATCGCTAAACCAAAGCTATGATACAAAATGTAACATCCCGCCTTTTCGTACGTTTAAGCAGACACATATGTCGACTCAAACCATACAGAAGGGTGGATTATTATTGGGGTAAATAAGAAAAACAGAGAAAGAAAGAAATAAAAACAGAATCTTGCAGCGGAATGACAAAATATAACAATCAAATAACAGTTCATGAAGCTGTTTTACAAATCGTTTGTTTATACTTATACAACACAGAATCAGAGTTACACATACTAAATAATAATAAATAACAATGTCGTGGAACAGTGTGATGTAGCAGAACAATATAGTAAATAATTATAATACAATCTTCGTCTTCGTCCTCCAGAAGTAAGGTTTTCAAACCCTGAAATGCTCAGGCTGACCCGAACGAATTGAAAAGACAAAATCCTCGAGTCAGAATTAAAAGATCTTATGTAAGTTTAATCAACGGTAAATACTATGAGTGAAACGGTGTTAGAGATGTTTACAGGATTTGACATCTCCTATCCAGTGTCTAACATGAGTGCAGTAGCATAAGAGATGCTCGAGATTCACATCTCCTAAGGATCCGTTAAACTATCTACTATATAGTAATATACGCTATTATAATAATGTCTAAAGCAAAATAAACTTACTTAGAAATAGTGTTAAGGCTTTACATTTTTCCACCTTAACACATACATAGTCCCAGTAGTCTATCCAGTACCAGCATACCTCCAGATCGGGAGGCTGCCCTAAATACTCCATAGGCTATGGCAAAAAATCAAACTCGTACAAGGCACGCTAGGGTTGGTGACATGGCACAACGAGGCAATGCCAGGGTAGATATGCCAATTACGCATCCAGACTGATGGTAACGCGTAGCAGCCACTACCGTCCACCTCGAGCCACACTCCCAAAAATCAAAGGTGCACCCAATCAATCACAAATTCATAGAATGGTATCGAAGAAGTGTTTCCGATAAGAGGAGCTACCTCATTGGCTCGGAATTACTCATGTTTTAGCCACCTTATGCCAATTCATGGGAGTCGGGTCAACGTATATACCTCAGTAGAACGTCGCCACCATCATACTTCATTCTGGAATCTCCACCGCATACACGGTTGTTAAAGTGGTTTTCGAAGTTGGCAGATAGTATGATAACTTCCGATCCCGGTTTTTTCAACAACCAAACGTTATTATTATGCCGCGGTCACTTCAAAATAATTTATACTTCAAAATCAAATATCTTTGCCATTTCAAAACCCTATCAATACATTATTCTTTCCATTTCAAAACCAAATACGATATCATTTCAAAAATTATAACGATTCGGAATTTTAGGCAATATCAATTTAATAATCCGTATTAATAATTAAATTGATTTGATAATTTTTCTTTATAATTTCAATTTAAATTGGTAAATTTATTCTTTTAAAGGTTAATAAATTTTCAATCTGGTAATTTTGTTCAATATCTTTTTAACAGTTTAAAATATGATATGAATTATTTGTCAAAGCAAAAGAAAATTTTATTCTATTTATAATATATATATATATATATATATATATATATTTGATATATATTGTGAATATAAATATCTTTCGTTTTAAATAAAAGATTTAAATTTTCAAATTGTAATATATATATATATATATATATATATATATATAAGTATATGTTATAATTTGAGTTGTTTTGAAATTTAATTTAATCTATTGATAATTTATATATGTATATATTGTAATTTTAAGCTTTGTTTTAATTTATATTTTCAAAAGTTAATTTAGATTAATTAAATTGTTTACAAATATAAAATAATTGTTTGTTTTTAAAATATAAGATTGTTATTTATTTTAAATATGATAGTTTAAAAGGATTTAAACATTTTGTTCGTTCTCTTTAAAGAAAAAAACTTAATATAAAATGGGTATAAATGTGTATATGTATATGTTTTAGATTTTAAATCCATGTATAAGATGTATATTTATATTATAACAAGTTTTATAATATTTTCTTTTAAAAGTAAATTTATATTCACATATATAAGAATTTATTTATAAAGTAACCTAACTAAGTAGGTCTATATTTACATTTAAATTAAATAAAAGTTTATTAAAAACACTTGAGAGAGACATATGTAAATTTTATTTGTTTAGTAAGTTGAGTAAGTTGTATTTACATTTAAATTAAGTAAAAAATTAATTTAAAATGCTTAAGTACAAATGTAACCATATAAACACCTCAAAATAACACTTGTAAGAGAATTAAATAATATAATGACAAATGTAAATTCTTAATCAACATGTGGCAACACATTAATTAATATAACATAATTCATCTTAAAACATAAAGAAAATTTGTTCCTCTTTCATTTTTTCCAAAACTTTCTTTCTTCTTCTCAAAATATTTTTCTTCCTTCATGAATTATTGGCAAACAGAAATCTCTTTCAAAACCTGAAATTCATAATCACAAAAGCAAATTTAAAATCTGTATTCAATTAAAAGCTTCAACCTGCAACTTCAAATCAACTCAACAATTTCAATCTGCAAATTGAAGTTCTCATCAACCTGCATTTCAAAATGGAATCTAGTTCAACATTTTAAAGCATCAATTTAGGCATGCAGTAGTGTTCCATCAGCTGGCAAGATCAAAGCATTTTTTTCAAATAAAATGTTCAGGCCTGCTTTGCATAAATGGTGAGTAAATTGTTTTTTTTTAAAAACAGTTTAACCTAATCATATGTTGATCTGTGAATTGTATTGATGTTGCATGAAAACTTTTCAGCTTTTATATAAATGAATTGGTATGAATATATGTGTGAAAGCATACCTGTATGTATATTTTGTTCTATGATGTTTCACAGGCCATATTTGCTTCAGAAATTCAAATCTATGAATCAAATTAACATTAATCTTAAAAATATAAATGGAAGTTGTTTGTAAATGTTTAAGGATGATTTTAAAAGGGAAATTAGGATTTTTATTTAAGTAAATTTTTTTTAATTGAAAATATACAGTAAGAATCAATTTGCATGTCAGAAATAAAAACTCATGATTTTGTAAATTGATTCCAAGGATGAGTTAATAATTGGAAATGATGAATTTTAACATGCATATCATAATTTTTAGTTGAGGGATTGATGTGAATATTGGTTTTGTTTGAAATGGGGTTTTTGGAAATTGCCGTTGATTGGCGTGGTGATTGGAGTTGAAATTGTGGTCGAGGCTAGCTTGTAGATTATTGATTATGAGAAAAATACTTTCAAAATTTTGCAATGTATAATTTGATCGAAATCGATCGAACTAGGGTTTAATATTGAGTTTTGTTTGTCTGGGTTGCCGAGGAATTTGAGACGTGGATAAGGGTTCGGGTTCGATCGCTTCTGGGGGTAACGATGCTCGGGGTTGTGGTGCTTCGATGATGAGAAAGGCAGGGGTTGTACGGCATCAGAGCATTGGTCGTGGGAGGTTTAGGGTTTCGAGTAGTTGCAGTAGTTCGAGCTTAAGGTCGAAAATTTGATTAGTGAACGTATTCTCGAATCTGGGTTTACGTTTATGTTCGCGGGTGGTTGGGTGATCGTCGGCGATAGGCGCGACCAACTGCGGTGGCCGGAGTTGTTGGTGTATGTGCAAGAGTTTGGCCGTGTACGCTGGGTAGTTTGAAGATTTGAGGATGACGAGATTGTCTCGAGTTTTCTCTCGCGTTTTCGTGGTTTCAGCTCGAAGCAGTGAGGTTGGGTTTCGCTCTGGGGTTGGCACGAGTTGTTCCTGTGCCTTAACCCGAGTTTTGTTGCTTTGCTCTGTATATTGTATATGCAGATTAAACTTGTTGTTAAAATAAGTAAAGAAACCAAGTTTAAGTTGTAAAACAAGTTTATAAAGGAAGCGAATATAAAGTTAAACTTGTTGTTTAAAAGTGAAAGTAAATCAAACATTTAAAAGTGAAAATTGAATTTATATTTCAAATTTAAAAATGTTTTAAGATGTCTGTTTGAAAATAATTATCTAAATTAAGTTTTAAAATTCAAATTTAAAGAGTGTTTTGAATTTAATTATTAAATCAAAGTTTTCACAATAAATTGTGAGTAATGTTTTAAAGACTAAGTTTTCAAATTATTTTGAAAATAAATAAGTTATAAATTGGATAATCAAAGTATTTTTAAATTTCAAAATTTGATTTCTATATGCTTTAATTTACAATAAAGTTTAAGTTATGATTTTGAAATCCAAATAGTATAATTTGTTCTTAAGCTGTTAAAATTTGATTAATTCAAATAATTTATTTATGAAAATAAATAAGGTTAAATTATTTGGATAATTAACTTAAGAATACTTAATTTAATATGATTTGTTAATAGGTAAGATTTAATTAAGATTAATGATTTTCTTAATTAATGATTTAAAAATGTAAGCAGTTAGTTAATTAATTATTTAATTTATTTTAAATAATTAGTTAATTGTTTATTTAACCACTTAATTATGGATTAATTAAGTGTGATTACTTAATGAAGTAATCAATGCTTAATTTTTGAATGTAATTAGGATGGTAATTACTTATGGAAGTAATTAGAGAAGTTACTCATGGGAGTAATTAATTGAAGTGATTAATGGAATCAATTAATGTTATCAATTAAAGAATTTTTTAATATAATTGTTGAAGTTAATTAATTTTGAAGTAATTAATTAATTAAAGAATTAAGGATTGGTTAATGATGGAAGTAATTACTTGTTAAATAATTAATTAAGAGAGAAATCAAAATTGATTAATGAAGTAATTAGAGATAATTACTTGTTAAGTAATTAAGAGTTAATTACTTACTTAATTAATTAATTAATTAATGTGATTTATTTATGATTAACTACTAAAGGTAATTAATTAAAAATGTAATGAATTAATAAAGTTATTAATTAAGGATTTATTGATTATTTTAAATTGAATAATTAATTACTTAATAAAGTAATTAAAGATTAATTAATTGGATTAATTAAGGATTAATATAATTAATTAAGATGTTAATTATGATAAGTAATTACAAGTTGCTAATTACTGTTTATGATAAATGAAGATAATTAATTACAAGTTAATTATTTAATTAAAGTAATTATTAATTAATAAGGATCATTAGAGATATAATTAATGAATTAATCAAGGTTGGTTAATGAAAGTAATTAATTAAAGTATGATTAATTAATTGTAATTAATCGAAGTTTAATGTAATTAATTATAGTTAATTAATAAATGGAAGATCATCAATTATTGTAATAATGATAGTAATTAAAAGGTTAATTACTGAATATGGATAAGGATAATTATTTGAATGTAATTAAAAGATGATTAATTAAGGAAGATTAATTAAAGCAGATCATTAAGAGATGATTAATTTATTTATTTGGAATAAATTAATGAAGAAGGATTTAGGTAATCCTTTTGTAACATCCCACCTTTTCGCACGATTTGAACCGACACACGTGCCAATTCAAACCATACGGAAGGGCGGATTGTTATGGGGTAAATAAGAAAAACAGAGAAGAAATAAAACAAAACAGAATCTCACAGCGGAAGGATAAAATATAATAATCAAATATACAGTTCATGAAACTGTTTTGCAAAATATTTTGTTTTACTTGTACAATAAATATCAGAGTTACACATACCAATACAATCAATGCAGCGGAATTAAATGGTGTAGTGGAAAAATATAGATACTAGTAATACAATTCTTCGTCTTCGTCCTCCAGAGCTAAATCCTCAAATCCTGAAATGCTCGGACTGACCCGAACGAATTTGAAAAGACAAAAACACTCGAGTCAGAACTAAAAGATCTTATGTGAGTTAAATTAACAGAAATAAATATCAGTACAGTAACTCAAGAGATGCTCGGGATTTATATCTCCTAAGGATCCGTTAAACTATTTACTATATAGTATATTGCGCTATTATAATAGTGTCTAATTGTAAAATAAACTTACTTTTAAATAGCGTTAAGGGGTTACCCATATAGCCCTTAACACAGAATATATTCCCATAGTCTATACAGTACCGTAATCTCCCCCATAATGGGCGTCGTCAGAGGGCACTCCACAGGTATGGTACAAAGCCAAAATCGAATAAGGCGCGCTAGGGTAGGTGACACGGCACAAGTAGGCAATGCCAGGGTAGATATACCAATTGCTATCCGGGCTGGTGGTAACGCATAGCCGCAGCTACCGCCCACCTCGAACTAACACCCCCAAATCAAAGAAATCAATAGTGGCCACCGAAACAATCCAAAGTCAGAGTATAGTATCGAAGGAGTGCGTTCAATCAGAGGAATGACCTCATTGGCCCGAGAATCGCTCCTGTTTTAACCACCTTATGCCAACTCACGGGAGTTGGGTCCACGTATTTACCTTACAGGAAGCGTCGCCACCAACCTACTTCATTCTGGAATCTCCACCGCGTACACGGTTAGTCAAAGTGGTTTTCGATATCGACAGAGAGTATGTCCATATCCGATCCCGGTCTCTTTGCCAAACCATCGTTATTATAACACCGCGATCATTTAAAAATAGTTTATACTTTAAAACCAGAATAAAATTTCCCATACGATATCAAATTAAAACCCAAAATAATATGATATCATTTTATCTCAAGTATAATCCTTTTCCAAAATCATACTGGTTTAAAACTTAAAATATCTGGAAACCAAACATTTGAATTATACTTTCAAAACATAATATTTCGGAATTCATACTTTTAAAACCATAACTTCTAAAACTTGAATGGTTTGGATATTCAACGGTATATAAAATAAATGGTTTAACTTTAAGGTAACTTTGTAAAGAAAAATAATTTCCATGGCTTTACAAATATGTTTCTTTATTTAAAGTCTAAACCAAAATTTAAATATCACTTTCAAGTTCCAAAACTACTTCAATTTCTATATATATATATATATATCCATTTGGAGTATTAATATTTCAAAACTAAAGTTGGAAATTTTTCTTTCAGCAAATTTAACGTACTATTATTTAGTCTTGAATATTTACATAAAATCCATAAATAAAACTCCAATTTCTAACAATTAAATATTTTCTTCAATTTAATTTATACTAACGTATTCATTTTTAATTATCTTGGAAAAGTCCAGTTATAAATATCATATCTTAAAATTTCCAAACTTAAACATTAAACATATGATATAATTGTCAAACTCCATTTTTCTTAATTTTTCCCTTTTTATTTAAGAGATTTATACACAGCTTAAATTCAAAATCTCTAACTTCATATGTATATATATAGAAGAAAATATCAAAATTAAAAATTATAAACCGTATTCCATACAAACCATAGAAATCACTTTAAAATATTTTATATATAGACCACGGTGCATGTATATAATTTTCTATCCTATGGTCAAGTGATACGGATATTTATCATTTCAATCCGCAATTTAAAAATAAAATTTTGCGGTTGTATATCATTTCAAACCACAATCCCGAATGAAATGAAAAATGCATGATAACTTGCAGTTTAATGATATACAATAAAACATCCATTCATCAAAATCATCCATCATCCAAATCACAATCATCATCCAATAATAAATCAATATCAATATATATATGATAATATATAATAGGTAATAACTGGCAGTTATGTTCAAAATAATTTAACAACTATTAAACTAACAGTTTATATTCAGTAATAAATTTTATAACTGTTAACTAGCAGTTTATAGGCAAATAAATAAATTCTAACTGTCAATTAATATGCAATAAATAAACTAAATTAACAGTTAAATTAAATAAATGCGAATTAACAGATATGCTGAATAAAACATGCCAAACATTCATAAATAAATTTCTACTCATATCTAAAATAAATTCAACAAACATAAAAACTTTTAGAAGTTGTGAGTGGGTTAAAACACTCACCTTTTGAATTTAAATCGAATCTAAATCCGATTTAAACTCAAAAATCCGACGGTCTCCAAATCTGTCCAAACCAGCGTCATCAGATCCGAAATTTAATTATGATCCTAACCAAAAAAAAATCGCTCGTAGAACGGATATCGTAGGAGAAAGTTATGCATTAAAACGATGTTGAAAATCAAAATTAATTTAAACAAAAATGGTACACATTCACACACCTCAAACATATTGCCACGTCATCACCCAAAATTTGCGCAACCTTCCTCATGCGAACAGAACGGCTCTTCCCTGCAAACGCACGCAAGCACCATTGACCCAGGCTTTGACCAAATTTTTCGCCCCCTACGGCCGCCCTCTATCAAGCCGACCACCACCAACCTCTTCCCTTAGCCGAGGCGCACCCCACGGTACCACCACTTCACCAGAAAACGCCATGCGCCGCCGCCACTATTAAACCCTAATTGAATTTTTGCCGCAAATCCCACCGTTGATTCGACCCAAAAACTATACTGATGCAAACACCTCGGTTATCTCCACAATACCCAGAAACAGTTTTCCGATCGGGCGAGTTTTGTTGCGACGATGATGAGTGGCCGAAAATGGTTTGAATTTTACTAGATGAACGAACAACTGAATCGAGAAACGAATCATGGATCTGTGACGTATACATCGACAGCTACAACATATATTTGTTTGAGAATTTTCTGGAGAGTTTGAATTTTCACTTTTGATTTTGAACTGTAGATAGGTCTAGGTTTTTCAACCATTGAGGAAGAGAAAGAGATGAAGAAAATGAACGTACAGACAAATGATAGAAGATGGAGGCTAGGGTTTATCACAACATATATATAGACACATAGTAGTAGGCTAGGTGGGCACGAATTACGAACGTGCTAAACGATAGTTGGCCCAAAAAGCCCGTTCTGACCCCGGAACGAAATTTGTTAAACTCATATATCCAAATAGGTATTTTAAAATATTCTGAACGCGATGGATAAAGTTTCACGTCCAAATTTGATCGTATGAAGAAGTTATGATGAAAACAAAATTTCTAAATTGATTTCAAATTGATTTTAATTAAATCGATTTCAAGGCGCTTCGCGTTCGTACGATCAAACGAAAAGTCCGATCGATACGAAACTTGAAACCCTACAATAATTCACTGATACGGATCCGATGAAACTGGTTTCGTCGAAATCCGAGTCCGTGACAAAAATGGCTATTTTTATACTAATTAAATAAATTAAAAATTAGTCAATTAAATCAAATTTCCCATTTCTTTTTGATAATTGACGATTCTTATTATTATAAATTTTTCAATCACCTATACTAATTTAAACAAAATTTAACTTGTCGAATTTAAAATTTTAGAAATCCCCAAATTTCATTAATTTCACCAAATTATAAATTAAATTTCCAAAATTTTAATTAAATTTACTTTCCATTATTATTGTCAAATAGAAGAATTTATCGTTGGATTCATATTTCAATATGTAAATATTTCCAATTTCATCTGAACTTATATTTACATAATTCCTAAATATTAAATTTCAAATATCACTTCAATTAACGTTAACGTAATAATTATTTATTATTTATTGCAGTTGATTATCAGTTACAATTAATATACTAAATAGATGGTAAATCTTGAATACTGGTTATCCTTAACGTTTTATTTCCCATTTAATTGCAACAACGCCATTTCACAAATTTAACTCAATTAAATAGACAACTCTTTATATTCTAAATCAATTGCAATGGTTTAAAAGTTGCAAAATTTTGATTTCAGTAATCCCTTTAATTCGATTCAAAATCAGCAATTACCTATTAAATGTCCCAACATTCCTATTAAATAAATCTAACAAATCTTTATCATCAATTAGATGAATTAAATATTGCAATCAAACTATTGCGTTAATAATTTTCGTTTCACTTTAAAGTATCTAAATTAGCAAATTACAATACTTATTACCCAAATAACTTCAATTTCTTCCAAATAAATATTTACATAATTATTTTAAATATTGAATCCATTTAATTGCAATAAATTCAATTGATTGCAAATCAATTCCAAATAAATTTGATTTTTATCCAGTTACAACTTAATATCAAATCAGTTTTCACTTAACTAACAAAGTCATTATTACTTAGAATTTCATTACATTTTATATTTTCACATTTTCATTTTGGTTTCATTTCTTTTCCCACATAGTTTATAAAAAAATGGGATTTTTCTTGGTTACAACTTATTTGGATCCAACCTTCTTCATTTACCAATTTATTCCACTTTAACTACAGTAATTTTGGGGATAAATTGAATTTGATTCCAGATTAACATTGACAACTAATAAAATAAGTAACGTACAATAATTATAGTCATTAACTCTATTTCACACGTCTACATTCAGTTACTATTAGAAAATCTTATTGCATTGGTTTTATACAATCGCCATTTACTTTACATTTCATTACTATTTAATATATATTTTTACTCATAAATAAATTCGATATTCATTCTTCTTTACTCCTATTTGATAAATAACCTAGTATACATTTTTCATATATTCATTTCATTTCATTCATTTATGGGCATTGCATTGAAATTTATTTATTAACTAATATCAACGTTATTATCATTAATTTAAATTGGATTCCCAATTTTATTCAATACCCTGAACAAATAACATATATATTAATCAAATCCCTACATTTGTATTTCTCATATTCCATAAAAATCAAATCATAACATTTAAATGATTTTATTAAATTGGAATCTCATTCAAGTCGTAATCTATTAACTGGAACTAATATGATTCCTTAATTTATTCCCATTTACCGTTTAAAATCTTTCATTGCATTAAAACCATTTAACATTTTCATAAACTTATCATATTAAATTCCATATCCAGGTGAGAATCCTTTTCTACTTAATTCATTTGGATTTCATTCTAAATTAAATTAGAAATCCTATTAAATTATCACATTTAAAATCATCGAATTTAACGGGTCGTTACACCTTTTAATTAAGGGTTAATCAATTCTGGTATTGGATTTTGAATGATATTGGAAGATTGATATTGGTGATTGATTTTGGATGATTAATATTGGGTGATTGATATTGGGTAATTGATATTGGGTGATTGGTTGATACTGGATGATTTGAATATCTATGTTATGTGATATGTTGCTTTGTGAGATGAATGTTTGATATGAATTATCTGTTGTGATAATGTTATTCATCTATCTGTTGTATCATCCCGCATATAAGTTTTAACTGTTTAAAACCCTTAAGTATAACTTGGACATTTAAAATGACGTTTGGTTTCGGTGAGACCGGGATCGGGTTTCCATATTTGGGATCCGAAAACCACATCGATTCCAATTAAACGTTAGGTCGTGTATCCAAGTGGAGCAAGTGAAGACTCGAGGTGTAAGAACTATTCGTCAGTATAACTCTAGGGGTGATTCCGTAATGAGTTTGACGGAATAGTACTTATAGATTCGAGATGGTGATTTAGAGTGCAAGGGCTATGGTCGTTGACTCTGAGGGTGATTCCAAAATGAGTGCAACGAGATAGTGCCTTCGGTTTCGTTCAAACCCAGAACGAACTTGTATGGATTGAATGCTTTCAGAAACATCGTCAGGTGGACGATGAGCATTCTAAGATAGATGTGTTCTATAAAGGTAATTGCAGCCTCAAGCCTCATCAACCGGGAATGGCTAAAACAAGGGAGGTGCAGCAAGGCTTCGTGGGTAGCTCCCACTGGAGAGAAAGATTATCCCCTGTCTAGAAGTCCCTTTTTATTTCGGCTGTGTGGGCAGTTGGAATCGCGCGTCAACTGCGGGGTTGTCTTGTTCGGGACTGTTCAGTAAGGAATGGTCCCGGCCTTGTATTGCAGGGGAGTTAGGGTGGCTCCTCGATACGTTGATCTAGGCCACGTACTGTGACGGGCGGTACCCCAGTAGCCTTGCCATTGATGGAAACCCATTCTTCCTACGAGACCCTACGGTTTTGTTTGTATTACCCACTTTTGTGGCTAGTAGCTGGAATTTAATCATGTAACAATTTCGGCTATTTCTTATTTACTTGAAAACCCTAGACACTATTATAATATCACTGGATTTCCTATCAAATGTTTTGGATAGCGTAAGGTAAATTTTTTTCCACGTTTATGTGTGGGAAGTCTTACGTGATACCTTTTCTTTTCAAAGTTTTTCTAAAGTTAAGCAATTTAAACCCGTTTACTCACACCAGACCCCTGTCCGACCCGAGTGTTTATTTTCTGTTTTATTAAACTCTTGGGTACTCATATTATGTATGAATAGTCAAGTGATCCAGGTTAGCTTGATGAATTCAGGAGGAGATATGGAGCAGGAGGCTTCCACGTATAGATATGTTATGGTTCCGCTGTGTTTGTTGTATCTATATCTTGTGTACTTGAGTTGTATAGTTAGACAGATGTTTATAACTGTCTAATATCTGTTGTATGTTGTGTACTCTGATGTAATATGATACCGTGTAATATTTTATGTGATATATTATATTTTATTCGTTCCGCTGTGAGTTCTCTGATGTTGTTGTTTCTTTCTCTTTCTTTTCTTCTTCTATCCCTTTCTTTCTTAATTAGCGATGCGACTTTCTGATGTTAAGAAGTTGGGTCGTTAAAAAAATCATAGTATTTTCAAAGTTATAACTAATTTCAGAAGCAAAGACTTAACATTATACCACTTTCAAAATGTAATACTTTGAAATTCATAACTTTGAAAACATGACTTCCACCACTTAAACCATTCAAATATTAAAATAGTATATATGATAAAATAGTTTTAAATTTAAAACTACTTTATAAAATAAAATAATTTCCTCAACTTCACAAATTGATTCAAATCAACTTGAATCCAAAATTTCAATTTATATCAAATCTCAATTCATAAATTTCAACTCAATTCAGTTTTCAATCAACCGTTTCAATTTATATCGATTTCAAATAAAGATTTGAACCTCAAATAAACCATTTCAATTCCCATATATTTCAAAGCTTTACATATTCCACCATTTCAAAACTAAATTTGATAACTTCATATATACCTTACTTTAACTTCATTATTATTCAGTTTTGAAACATTTACTTAACAAATCCAATATCCTTTAAATAAACCCCAAATTCCAAATCAAATAAAGTTCCTTCAATAAATTTAAACTTGAAATATTCATTTTAAATCATCTTAAACAAAATCAAGTTATACAGATCAAATTTCAAAACTCAATAAATTTCAAATCAAACTTATTTGAATTTATTTCTTAAATAAATTCAATTTTAAATAAATTTCAGATTTATCTCCCAAGCTTAATTTATTTAAATCATTATAAACTCTACATTAAAATATAATTTAAATACTTGACCATTAACTTATTCTATATTAAACCTAATTTATACATAGCTTAAAATCAAGAATAAAATAACATTTATATAATATTTAAAATCTACTATAGAAATCATTTCAAAAATATTTTCATATATAGACCACGATGTCTGTATATAATTTTCTATCCTATGGTCAAGTGATACGAATATTTATCAGTTCAATCCACAATTTAATATTTTACGGTTGTATGTCATTTCAAACCGCAATCCCGAATTAATAATCCATAATGAACTTGCAGCTTACAACGATATAAACTAAACACCGTTCAACCTATATCAACAATCAACATCCATCAAATCATCATCCAAAACAAACTGTAACAACCCGCATATTTATCGATTTTATATTTAAATATTTTATTTAAATATTTTATCGTTAGTCGGATTTTAGTCCGAAAAGCTACTTTTTGCATACGGTCGAATTAGGACTCGGGATCACTCCCATTGACGCCGTTTGCGACCTTTTTGAGTATAAGCTTCGACATGTTTGGAGAAAGTTGATTTTTGCTACTTTCACTTTGGGTTTGGTTTTGGGCTCAGCCCTATGTTTAACTTATGCCCAAATCTGAGCCACTTCTCCCCATTCTCCCTCACTTCTTTCTCTTTTCAGTTTTGAAGTATTAATGGTGGGAGAGATTGGAAATTAAAACTCCAAAACCCTAGTTCCTCTTGCAACTTCAAATTCCTAGCTCCAAATTCAAGAGAAACCATTGGTAAGCTTCTTCTTCTTCTCCAACTTATTCTCTTACCAATTTCAGAAATTCATAAACCTAATTTTTGGAATGTTCTTGTTTTGAGCTTAGATTCAAGCTCATTTGGGTTGTGTTGAAGAGAGGTTGATTCTCCATTTGCTTTCAAGCTTCTTCTTGTTTGATTCTGTGAAAAGGTGAGATTTTTAATCTCACATCTAAGTCTATGAATTATCTTCGATTGTTAGGTATGAATTCCTAACACTTATTCTTGTGCAATTGCTTTTGATTTGGATTGCTTTTTGAGAATATTCCAAATTTTGTGTTTGAAAGCCAAAATCCTTAAAAATCATAGCTTTGAGTTTCAAATGTGTTTCTGGTGATGCATCGAGGAGCCAATAGGGCCGGGTAGCCGTTAGGCATAATTCCCTAGTGTCCGTGCTCGTCCGGTTGCGAATTGGTGGAGGTTGCATATAAATTTATGGGCAACAATTTGCAGAGCATCAGGTTCGGCCGACCGACCCCCCTGGTCCGGTCGACCGACCTGCTGCCAAGTGCATATGCACTCCCCTGTTTAAGGCTCGGTCGACCGAGTACAGTGTAGCCGGTCGACCGACCTGCTGTCCCGAGAGTTTTTCAGAACAGGGTCCGGTCGACCGAGCTCTGTAGCCGGCCGACCGACCTGATGTTTTTTGGCCTACTTCGCCTAGTTGCTTGAATTTCCAACTTAAATCGATTCGTGTTGTTTCCTATTTATTGTTATCAATTAATATGACTTTGATGACTTTTTTTTAGGGATTTTTGAATATCCATTTTGATGGATTCTTTATCGGTTTCGCTGGATTTTTATTCACATCTCCGTATGTGAATTTTAGTGATTGATTGTTCCTACAATCTTCTTTGTGTTTTGTCACTTTAAAAATGTATAGGTTTTCTATACTAGTAGTAAATATCAAAACTCTTTCCTCAAACGATTTCAATGCTATTTTAATACCAAATGCGTTTATAAAACCGTTTTCCAATCTATTAGTATATATATATAAACCTTTACCTCACTCGTATAAGAAATCTAATTAAACGACTTAGTAAAACGAGTGGTATGAAACGCTTGCGTTTACTTCGTCGGTTAATTCTTGGACTTGTTCGATTGAATCTCTTGTGACAATTTTCTAGTGGAGATCTACAATTTGTTCGTAAATATTTAAGTTAAGCTAGTGGTTATGGGACATGAAGCTAAGCTCATATATTTACTAGCTTATTGTAATTGACACATCTTGATGATCGATGATGATCATTTTATGGTTTAGACTAGCAATTGTGCGATGTCTCTTTGTCTATGAGGGAGACTAAACCCCGTTTGTGTGAGTTTCAACTCACATATGTGGGGTAGCGCCCCATGGTCTTCGGGCCGTTCGTGTGTCAAATTAATGGCTAGCTACCATGAGATAGCTTCTCGTTCGTGTGTTACAGCTATTGGTGAGTTTTCATACTCCCGTTCGTGTGATAGGCCTTTCCCCCCTTATCGTGTGTGATTACTGGGTTTCGTGTGTCGAATTCTGGAATTTTCTTCTTCACCTAATTTTTGTGATTTCTATTGATAGGATTTATCAATTTTTGTGCATAGGTGAATTTGTGTGTCATTGACTGGATTTCTTGAGATGATTTCTAGAATTTATGCTTCACCAATTTTCGTGATTTCCATTGATAAGTTTTATCAATATTTGTGTATTGGTGAATTTGTGTGTCATGGACTTTTGTGATTGACATTGATATAATCGTCAATATTTGTGGTTTGATGAACGAAATAAGGAGTATGACATTTCTTTGATTCTTGTGTAGATTTTGCGATATTGATTAATCTCTTGTTGATTTTCAATTACTTATATATAACAGCTTGGCATTGTGATTATTATGTGTTTAGTCATAGCTCTGATTCTATATCGTTTCATCTGATATTTATAGTTAGACTGATCCGTTTATTATTTTCTTATTAAATAATACTCGGGTCAGACCGAGATGTTACAGGTGCTTCTGCTTGACTTCTCCCCTGGGATTCATTTCTCTAACTTTTGGCAAACTACTTAGATTAGTAGTTTATTTTGTTGTATACATTTGAGATATAGACTCCATAATGTATACTTATTCTTTTGTGTAGTTCGTGAAACTATTCTTTTGTGATATTGTGGATCTTTTTAGACCACTACTCTGATGTACACTTTTATGTGTAATATTCATATCTTATTCCGCCTTTGTAATATGAATTGTATGTGACTTATTTATGTTATGTTTATTTCTATATTTGTTTCCGAAGGATTTATATAGCCACCGTGTAGTAGCTTTGAGTTTGTGTCGGTATGTCGGATTTCCTCTTGAAATAGAATGCATGTTATATTATCTGACATATCGGTGCTCACGCAAAGAAATTACACGGATGGTCGCTCCTCAACAGCCTTATTCTCCGTGCTAGTTGACAGCATTACACCGTAGTGTTCTTGGCTAGCGTGGGTATAGAGGTGGGGCGTCACAGCTTGGTATCAGAGCCAAACTTCGAAACAATATGGAATATTATAACAAGGATCATCGTCCTAAGTCCATCTTAGGAGTCGTGCTTTAGGATTTAATTCGAGTCTTCGTACCGATTCATCCTATTTTCCTTATGATTCCTTGTTTATCTATCAAGATTGCTTGATATTCAATTTGGTGAATAACCTTTTTCTTCTTCTTCTTTCTTTCTAAAGGAAGAGAAATGTCTAGACCAGGCCGCCCCAGAGCCGTGCCATCTAGCACTCCACCCCAGGATGGAGTTTTCATGACTGCTCAACAGCTGCTTGATTTAGTGACGAATGCTCAAGCAGCTGGAGCTAACCCGGAACCTACTCACCCAAAGTCGGGATTTGCATGCTTGTGTAGCGATTACACTAATTTGGGCGGGGAGCCATTCAGAGGTTCCGAAACTGTTATTGAAGTACATGCTTGACTAAGGTCATGCGATCGAATCTTTTCTCGCATGAATCTTATTGACCTTCACCGAGTTCAGGTGGCCTCTAGTATGCTTCGAGAAAGAGCATTGGACTGGTACGAGCTTCTTATTTCTGAGATTAATGAAGCGGATCTCACCTGGGAGCAATTCCGGGAACGCTTCGAGTTGAAATTTGTACCAGAAGCAGAGAAAGTGACATTGGCTCGACGATTTATAGACCTTGTTCAAGGTGAGTCCTCCGTGACTGATTACGTCGCCTCCTTCGAGTCGCTTTCTAAATATGGGATTGAATACATCAACACCCCTTTAAAGAAGAACCAGAGGTTCGTCTATGGCTTAAACAAAAGTCTCAAGAAGCCATTACTTCTAAAATTAGAAGTTTCTTTCGACCAAGTCGTTGATATCGCTCTTCATCTTGAAGAGGCGGATAGGGAGAATGATGTTGAAGTGGTGGGTTCCAAACCAAACTTCAACAACAAGAAGAGGCCAAGCAAATTCAAAGGTCCTTATCCCAATAAGAAAGGGAGGCAAGCAACTCCTGCTGCAAAGACCTTTTCCTCTACTGAAGGGAAATGCTATAACTGTGGATCCAGAGACCATTTTGCGAACAAGTGTTCAAAGCCTCGTACTTGTCGCTATTGTAAAAGCCCGGACCATTTTATGCATGTGTGTCCCAAAATTCAAACTAGGAAGGAGGGAAAGCTTAATGTTGCTCAAGCCCCTGGCAACACATCTCGTGGCCAAGGTATTTCTCATTCTATTCTGGATGGAATTATTTTATTTCGTGATCATCCTATTCGAGTTCTTTTTGATACGGGCGCGTCCCATTCTTTTATATCAAAAGAACTTGTTAATAATTTTTCCTTGGATGTTTTGTGTTTAATGACTTCTTTGAGAATTGCGAATCCGGTTGGTGGATCCGCAACAATCAGCTTATTGTGTAAAGATGTCGAGATTATTTTGTGTGATTTTTCTTTCCGAGCCGATTTGCATGTCATGCGTTATTTAGGCTTTGGAATGATTTTGGGAATGGATTGGCTTAACCGTTATGAAGCTCATATCCTATGTCCTGAGTGGACTATTCATCTTCGACATCCTCAATCTGTTAATCAGGTTTCTGTTATTCTTAAAGAATCGGATTCTGCTTTGGTTGCATCTTTATATTCTTTAAATCCTCGTGATGACGATGATGATGATGAGGGTGATATTATTTCTGTTATTCATGTCGTTTGTGAATTTTTCGACATATTCGAGCCCGTTTTAGGATTACCACCTAAGCGAGCAATTGAGTTCAGAATTAATCTTATTCCTGGAGCTCAACCTATCACTCATCCTCCTTATCGTATGTCCAATAAGGAAAACGAGGAGATGCGTAAACAATTATCCGAATTGGAGATGAAGCAATTTATTCGCTCTAGTTCCTCGCCTTGGGGAGCTTCGGCTATTTTCGTGAAGAAATCCGATGGTACACTTAGGCTTTGCGTTGACTACCGCAAGCTTAATGATCTTACTATCAAAAATAAATATCCTTTACCTCGGATTGATGATTTATTTGACCAACTTAGTGGTACTAGAGTCTTTTCACAATTGGACTTGGCTACCGGTTTTCATCAGCTTCGTATTGCAGAGGATAGCATTCCTTTGACATCGTTCCGTACTCGGTATGGATCTTATGAATGGCTTGTTATGCCATTTGGTTTGACGAATGCTCCGGCGTATTTTGTTGACCTTATGAATCGGGTTTTCAAAGATTTTCTCGACCGATTTGTTCTCATCTTTATCGATGATATTCTTGTGTATTCTAAAACCGAGGAGGAGCATGAAAAGCATCTTCGGATTGTGTTGGAAACTCTTAGGAGTAATTAATTAAAGGCAAAATTTTCTAAATGCCACTTTTGGCAATCTCGTGTGAAGTTTCTCGGTCATATTATTTCCGAATCTGGAATTTCCATGGATCCTTCAAAGATCGAAGCGATTCAAGATTGGAAAAGAATGGAGAGTGTGATAGAGATTCGTAATTTTCTCGGATTGGCGGGCTATTACCGTCGTTTATTCAAAGACTTTTCTAAGATTGCCGTGCCTCTCACTAGCTTGACCAAGAAAGGCACTAAATACATTTGGTCGGACAAATGTGAAACTTCTTTTCAGAAATTAAAAGAACTCCTTTCTGATGCTCCTATTCTTGTTACTCCCGAGGGGAATCAAGATTTCGTTGTTTATACCGATGCTAGTCGCGTTGGTTTGGGTGCCGTTCTTATGCAAAGAGAACGTGTTATTGCTTATGCTTCTAGGCAATTAAAGCCCGCTGAGACTAGATATGCCACTCATGAATTAGAGCTCACGGCTATTGTTTTCGCCCTTCGTATTTGGCGTCATTATCTTTTAGGAGAGAAATTTGTTCTTTATACCGATCATAAGTCCTTGAAGTATTTATTCTCTCAAAAGGAAATTAATTTGCGTCAACAGTGTTGGCTCGAATTTCTTGCACCATATGATCTTGATATCCTTTATACACCCAGTAAGGGTAATCGTGTTGCCGATGCTCTTAGCCGTAAACAACAAGTTGTTGTTTCTATGATGATATTCGAATGGAACGATCTCGATATCTTATCCACTTGTGAGATTCGAGACCGCGTATCCGATTTATGCTCATCATTTGTTTTATGTAGCCTTGAGGCTCATCCTTCTCTTTTAGACCGCATTCCTGAAGCTCAAAGGATAGATCCCGAAATGGCTCTTCTTGGCCAAAATATTAGGGATAAAATTGATATTGAAGGTTTGAAAGACTTTGATATCGATTCTCGTGGCGACATTCGGAGATTTGGTAGACTTATCGTACCAAATATTAGTGATCTTCGTAAAGATATTTTAGAAGATTCTCATCGTTCTAAATTTACCATTCATCCCGGAAGTAGTAAAATGTACGCGGATATGAAGTGACTATATTATTGGGAGGGAATGAAATTCGATATTGTTAACTTTGCTAAGCGTTGCATGACTTGCCAACTCGTTAAGGCCGAACATCAAAGGCCCGGTGGGCTATTGCAACCTTTAGAAATTCCAATTTGGAAGTGGGACCAAACTTCCATGGATTTTATAGATGGCCTTCCCCGTTCTCGTTCGGGTCATGATAACTTATGGGTGATTGTTGGTAGACTTACTAAATCTGCCCATTTTATTCCCGTTCGGTCTAACCGAACCGTTCCTCTTTTGGCCAAACTCTTTATCAAAGAGATTGTTAAATTACATGGAGTTCCTACTTCTATAGTTAGTGATCGTGATCCATTGTTTACTAGTGGATTTTGGAAGAGTCTTCAAAAAGCTTTGGGAACGAAGCTTAATTTTAGCACCGCTTATCACCCCCAGTCCGATGGACAAACAGAGCGTGTGAATCAAACTCTTGAAGATCTTCTTCGTGCATGTGTTCTTGATTTTGGTGGAAGTTGGGAAGATCATATTTCTCCTGTCGAATTTTCCTATAATAATAGCTTCCAATCTAGTATTGGTATGGCACCTTTTGAGGCACTCTACGGAAGGCCATGCCGATCTCCTTCTTATTGGCTTGAGGCCGGTGAGAAGCTGGTTTTAGGTCCAGATTTTATTCGTGATTCCACAGAGAAAATTGAACTTATTCGACATAGGATGAAAGAAGCCCAGAGTAGACAAAAATCCTATGCCGATAACCGGAGAAGGAAGTTAGAATTTTCTGTGGGAGATCTTGTGTTCATTCGTGTATCACCTATGAAAGGTGTTGTACGTTTCAGTCGATCGGGAAAATTGGCGCCTCGATATATTGGGCCATTTCCTATCACCGAACGTATTGGTTCCATGGCTTATCGCCTTTTATTACCGGCTCAATTTTCTGCTATTCATGACGTGTTTCACGTTTCTCAATTACGGAAATGTCTTCGAGATTCCGATTCTATTCTTGAGCCCGGTGTTGTGGAAGAGATTGAAGTTTCGCCTAATTTAACTTATGAGCAACATCCTATTCGTATCATTGCTTCGAAGGTCAAACGACTTCGAAATAAAGATGTTCCGCTTGTTAAAGTTCAATGGTCTTCAAATCCTAAGGATTGTTCTTGGGAATCTAGAGAGTTCATCGAGCGAACACATCCGGACTTGCTTTCCCGTGCTCTTTAAGGTGAACTTCTTATTTCAAATTTCTTTTGTGTTGAATATGCTTTTATGGTTGTTACTATATATGTTCTTCTTAAATATTACGAGGATGCAATTTCTTTAAGGAGGGGAGTCTGTAACAACCCGCATATTTATCGATTTTATATTTAAATATTTTATTTAAATATTTTATCGTTAGTCGGATTTTAGTCCGAAAAGCTACTTTTTGCATACGGTCAAATTAGGACTCGGGATCACTCCCATTGAGTTTAAAATGCCGTTTGCGACCTTTTTGAGTATAAGCTTCGATATGTTTGGAGAAAGTTGATTTTTGCTACTTTTCACTTTGGGTTTGGTTTTGGGCTCAGCCCTATGTTTAACTTATGCCCAAATCTGAGCCACTTCTCCCCATTCTCCCTCACTTCTTTCTCTTTTCAGTTTTGAAGTATTAATGGTGGGAGAGATTGGAAATTAAAACTCCAAAATCCTAGTTCCTCTTGCAACTTCAAATTCCTAGCTCTAAATTCAAGAGAAACCATTGGTAAGCTTCTTCTTCTTCTTCTCCAACTTATTCTCTTACCAATTTCAGAAATTTCTAAACCTAATTTTTGGAATGTTCTTGTTTTGAGCTTAGATTCAAGCTCATTTGGGTTGTGTTGAAGAGAGGTTGATTCTCCATTTGCTTTCAAGCTTCTTCTTGTTTGATTTTGTGAAAAAGTGAGATTTTTATCTCACATCTAAGTCTATGAATTATGTTTGATTGTTAGGTATGAATTCCTAACACTTATTCTTGTGCAATTGCTTTTGATTTGGATTGCTTTTTGAGAATATTCCAATTTTTGTGTTTGAAAGCCAAAATCCTTAAAAATCATAGCTTTGAGGTTCAAATGTGTTTTTGGTGATGCATCGAGGAGCCAATAGGGCCGGGTAGCCGTTAGGCATAATTCCCTAGTGTCCGTGCTCGTCCGGTTGCAAATTGGTGGAGGTTGCATATCAATTTATGGGCAACAATTTGCAGAGCATCAGGTTCGGCCGACCGACCCCCCTGGTCCGGTCGACCGACCTGCTGCCATGTGCATATGCACTCCCCTGTTTAAGGCTCGGTCGACCGAGTACAGTGTAGCCGGTCGACCGACCTGCTGTCCCGAGAGTTTTTCTGAACAGGGTCCGGTCGACCGAGCTCTGTAGCCGGCCGACCGACCTGATGTTTTTTGGCCTACTTCGCCTAGTTGCTTGAATTTCCAACTTAAATCGATTCGTGTTGTTTCCTATTTATTGGTATCAATTAATATGACTTTGATGACTTTTTTGTAGGGATTTTTGAATATCCATTTTGATGGATTCTTTATCGGTTTCGTTGGATTTTTATTCACATCTCCGTATGTGGATTTTAGTGATTGATTGTTCCTACAATCTTCTTTGTGTTTTGTCACTTTAAAAATATAAAGGTTTTCTATACTAGTAGTAAATATCATAACTCTTTCCTCAAATGATTTCAATACTATTTTAATACCAAATGCGTTTATAAAACCGTTTCCCAATCTATTAGTATATATATAAACCTTTACCTCACTCGTATGAGAAATCTAATTAAATGACTTAGTAAAACGAGTGGTATGAAACACTTGCGTTTACTTCGTCGGTTAATTCTTGGACTTGTTCGATTGAATCTCTTGTGACAATTTTCTAGTGGAGATCTACAATTTGTTCGTAAATATTTAAGTTAAGCTAGTGGTTATGGGACATGAAGCTAAGCTCATATATTTACTAGCTTATTGTAATTGACACATCTTGATGATCGATGATGATCATTTTATGGTTTAGACTAGCAATTGTGCGATGTCTCTTTGTCTACGAGGGAGATTAAACCCCGTTTGTGTGAGTTTCAACTCACATATGTGGGGTAGCGCCCCATGGTCTTCGGGCCGTTCGTGTGTCAAATTAATGGCTAGCTACCATGAGATAGCTTCTCGTTCGTGTGTTACAGCTGTTGGTGAGTTTTCATACTCCCGTTCGTGTGATTGGCCTTCCCCCCCTTATCGTGTGTGATTTCTGGGTTTCGTGTGTCGAATTCTGGAATTTTCTTCTTCACCTAATTTTTGTGATTTCTATTGATAGGATTTATCAATTTTTGTGCATAGGTGAATTTGTGTGTCATTGACTGGATTTCTTGAGATGATTTCTAGAATTTATGCTTCACCAATTTTCGTGATTTCCATTGGTAAGTTTTATCAATATTTGTGTATTGGTGAATTTGTGTGTCATGGACTTTTGTGATTGACATTGATATAATCCTCAATATTTGTGGTTTGATGAACGAAATAAGGAGTATGACATTTCTTTGATTCTTGTGTAGATTTTGTGATATTGATTAATCTCTTGTTGATTTTCAATTACTTATATATCGCAGCTTGGCATTGTGATTATTATGTGTTTAGTCATAGCTCTGATTCTATATCGTTTCATCTGATATTTATAGTTAGACTGATCCGTTTATTATTTTCTTATTAAATAATACTCGGGTCAGACCGAGATGTTACAGGTGCTTCTGCTTGACTTCTCCCCTGGGATTCATTTCTCTAACTTTTGGCAAACTACTTAGATTAGTAGTTTATTTTATTGTATACATTTGAGATATAGACTCCATAATGTATACTTATTCTTTTGTGTAGTTCGTGAAACTATTCTTTTGTGATATTGTGGATCTTTTTAGACCACTACTCTGATGTACACTTTTATGTGTAATATTCATATCTTATTCCGCCTTTGTGATATGAATTATCTGTGACTGATTTATGTTATGTTTATTTCTATATTTGTTTCCGAAGGATTTATATAGCCACCGTGTAGTAGCTTTGAGTTTGTGTCGGTATGTCGGATTTCCTCTTGAAATAGAATGCATGTATTATTATCTGACATATCGGTGCTCGCGCAAAGAAATTACACGGACGGTCGCTCCTCAACAGCCTTATTCTCCGTGCTAGTTGAAAGCATTACACCGTAGTGTTTTTGGCTAGCGTGGGTATAGAGGTGGGGCGTCAAACAAACCATAAATATCAATATAGAAACTGATAATAAATAACAGGTATTTAACTAGTAGTTTATATGCAATAATAAATTAAATAATACTTTAATTCAAATAAATTCAGTTTAGCCGAGATGATGATTAAAAATATACCAAACGGTCATAAATAAATTCTAATCACATCATGAATTAAATTTAACATACATAAGAATTTTTAGAAGTTGTGAATGGGTTAAACACTCACCTTTTTGAATTTAAATTAAATTTAAATCTAATTTAAACCCAAAATTAAAACAGTGTAAGAATCCGTCCAAACCATTGTCAAACTGTTTGGAATTTCAATACGATCCTAGCGAATAAAACCGCGCGTGAATCTGACCTCATATGCAAAAGTTATCGCGATTAGAACGTTTTAAAGGTCAAATTTAAATAAATAAAATAAAATAAAAACAAAACCAAACGTTACCTCAGCCGAGCCACGTCATCACGTGAAACAGAACCCTACAGCACTATCCAGACGCACACAACATCTTTAAATTGCATAGGTCACCGCTGCTCACGTGCCGTCTCCGGCCATCGCGCCGCTCCATGACCTCTCCGCCGACACTCACCCAATGCCACGACCGCATCTCTACTATCTCAGAGCATCGCGCATGAACACCGAGCCAACAGCCGCAGCCGCCGCCGTTAGCAACAACTCTAATTGAATTTTTGGCAATGATCTAACCGTCGAATCACCAAACAAACCACATAGATGTAATACGCGTTCGACTCTCCACACAACCTTGTCGTTGATTCCCCGATCAGACGAAGTTCATCGTCGAGCGATGAACGACCGAAAATAAACAAGCTAATTGCAGAAACACAACAACCTAGATTGAGAAACGAATCAGATAATTGACTTGCGCTCTTCGAGAACTTCAAATCGATGTATAATTCGATACTATTTAAGGAGATTGAATTTTTGGCTTTGAATTTTATTTGAAATTGCAATTGGGAATTAGGTTTTGTCTGTTATTGAATTGAGGAGGAGCAATTGAAATTTTACGTACAGAGTTGAGGAACTATAGACTAGGGTTTATAACGATATATATATATATATATATATATATATATATATATATATATGAAGAATACAATAGAAATGAATGGGCTCGATTGGTTTGGATAATTGAACGAAAAACGACCCGAAAAGCCCGTTCTGTCTTCGGAACGAAAATGGGTCAACCCATATATCAAAATAGATGTTTTCAGATATTTTAAACTCAATGGAATAGGTTTCAAGTCCCGATTCCATCGTATGAAGAAGTTATGCTAAAATCAACTTAGTTCGAATTGATTTCAATTGATTTTAATTTAATTGATTTCTAGGCGTTTCAAGTCCGTATGATCAAACGACAAGTCCGATCGTTACGAAACTTGAAATCCTATAATAATTCATCGTTATGGATCCGATGAAACTTGTTTCGTTGAAATCCGAGTCAGTGGCCAAAATGGCTATTTTCACGTTAATTGAATAAATTAATATTAACCAACTAAATCAAAATTTTCAATCCAATTCCATAATTAACAAATCTTATCATTTTTGATTTCTTAAACAATTAGAATACTTTTAACAATTTAGATATCAATTCAGAGTTAATTTATTTACCCATTTCCGTATTTAATTTCAATTTTAATAAATTCATTAATTATCAATTGAAATTCCAATAAAAATCCGTTTATTTGATTTCTCAACCTAGTTATGAAATCAATTATTAGCTTATCATCTCATAGATAATATTAACATTGGTTTGTATACTAATACATCAATAATTTCCCAATTCCTTTGTATTAACTGTTACTTTCAATTATATTGAACTTGTCCAATATATACATTTATTATAATTAAAACCTTAATCAATTTATTCAACTAAGTTTCATTCTTTTATTTTTATTTATGAATAAAATATACATTTCCATTTATGTCATTACACTCACACTTTACAATTACAGTCCTATCTTGCATTAATGAACATTTACTTACATTTAAATGCAATTGATTTCCTACTTTGAATTTAGTAGCCTAAATAAAAAGGTAACTTGCATAAATGTTATCACTATGTTCATATTGCACTCAAATTTATTATTTCCACTAATTATCAAAATTGGTTACATAATGTTGAATTCATTCAATTACCATTATTTATACAAGTTCATATATTCATACATCTATTTACTTATATTAAATTTTATACCCAAATGTAGCAGTTACAACTAAATTAATAAACCAATTAAATGGTAACTTACAACCATTATTATAACCTTTAATTTGCGTTTATGATTTCATTATTTCCACACAAATATTACAATTCCTTACATAACTCAAATTTTATTCAATGGTTATTTATTTCATACTATTTCATTTTATTAAACCAATGTTTACATTGGTTTTCTTATATAAATTCTATAGCGAAGCATAACAATTTACATTATTTTATTATTGGAATTCCATTTCAATTGTTAATACTTAGTTTTATTACCATTGCTACATTTCATTTTAGCATTCATTTCATTATTAAATTATAAAGTTTTTATTTCTTTCCATAATAAATTACCAAAACTTATAAATTAAACAAATTAAATAGTCGAAAATTTACGGATCGTTACAAAAAATATTTTTTTTCTTATTAGGAGTAAAACTTTATTGCAAAAATTGATTACAAAAATTCATATTTTTTTACTAATTTTTTCCATTCTCTTACATCCTAAATGAGCGAATGCACCTCTATTCAAATTAGCAGTGGAGATTCACTTAACCTAACAGTTCACCATATATATCTCCTAAATATTCTCTCATATTATTTCAAATATATTATTCCATAAATATCTCCTAAATATTATGTCGTATAATTTCAAATATATTATTCCATATGTTCTAGATTCTAGATATTTCTTATATTGAAAAATCTAGATTAACAAAATCAAGTTTATTTCCAACATAGTTGTGACGACCCGGAATTTTAGGCAATATCAATTTAATAATATGCATTAATAATTTAATTGGTTTGATAATTTTCCTTTATAATTTTAATTTAAATTGGTAAAATTTATTCTTTTAAAGGTTAATAAATATTTAATTTGGCATTTTTGATCAATATCTTTTTAACAATTTAAAAATTGATAAGAATTATTTTTCAAAGCTAATAAAATTTTATTCTATTTATAATATATATATATTTGATATATATTGTGACGACCCAGAATTTCTAACAATTTAAATTGGAATAATAAATTGTTTTTTTAAAACATTTACAAGTTGATGTTGACTTGAATTCGAGATATCAATACTTAATTGATAATTAAATCATTGAATTTTATAGTTCAATATTGAATTATATAATTGAAAATTGGGTAAAACAATAAATCTGGGATATCTAAGCCTGTTTAAAATAATTTGAAGGCTTATAATATTTATATTGATAGCACTGAGGATAATATAATGGTTGAAATTTAATTTAAAGGTGATATGTTCAGTTTTGAAAATATATCGTTTAAAATTGGAATTTAAAAATAGCCTTCCGAGGCACAGTCTCGGAATTTGACGAAACCAGTTCCATTAGATCCGTAATAGTTAGTCATTATCGGATTTTAATTTTCATAGCAATCGGAGTTGTCGTTTGACCCTGGAAACTCAAAACGCTTAGAACTATTCTAATCGATTTATTTTAAAACGGGCCGTTTTCTTCTGTAAATCGTGCATACGATCGACTTAGGTTCTGAAACACGTTTTATTATGTTCGGGACACGTGTAGAATCTTATAATTGCCTAGCGGCATTCCTTAAGGGGAGTTCGAAATTTTAACTGGCAATTCACGAGGCGTTAGGAATTTTATAATATAATAAAATTGGAAGTACATAGGTCAGAGATATTTTACAATACAAAGCTTACGCTAGAAGCCGTTCAAAAGGTACATCTTCGTCTTCCCATGTCCTTATCGAAATACAACTGCAAAAGAGAAAAAAAGGGTGGGTGACCGAATCTCTTCGTTCCCAAATCATAATAAAAAAAAAAGAAACACAAACTAATGGCCGCACTTATTTTCCCCAAATCGTGTCGTCGTCTTCTATCAGAACCCGAAGTCGATAAAAAAAAAGGGAAAGGGCTCGGCATCTCGATTCTAGGGTTTTGCCTTGCGACTGAGTCGCGACGAGGCAGCGGGGTCGAGCAGCGAGGAGCTTCGCGAGTTCGAGGGCAAGCAAAGACGGCAAGGTGGAGGCGTTCGGCAGTGGCGTGGGTTGTCGACTTATGGGAGGAGGAGTTCTATGATTTTGGGAGCGGGTCAACAGCAGGAAGGTAAATAGTATTTGATTTTTTTTAAAAAACAAAGAGAAAAAAAAAGTTTCTGAAACACCTTACAGATTTTTTTAAAATATATTCAGAACTTATAACATTTTGATTGGTTTAAAACACCTTACAAATTGTTTAACATTAGTTTAAAACACCTTACAGTTCCATTGGTTTCTGAAATTTTATATATTCAGAACTTACAGATTGTTTTTTTTTTAAAAATGTTAGAAGTTTATATGAAGGTAGGATTTTTAAATCTATATATTATTTTATAAGTAAGATTTTGGGAAGAGGAAAAGGGTAGACATGGGAGTTTGGGTATTGGAAATTTTAGAGATTATCTTGTTGAAATAAATTATTTGAGGAAATTGGTTGAAATTAGAATTTATTCGATTAAAACCAAATTGTTAATTTAAAATTTAAGTATTAAATGGTAATTGATTTTCGATTTATTTCAAATGTTAAATCATATAAATTGTTATTCAAGGTCAACATCTGAAGGGAATCAAGTCGAGATTGGATTTGGATTGCAAAATCAAAGGTGAGTAAACCTCACTCAGTTGGAGCTTTATTTAGATTTAAATGGATTGGTTGAATGATGAAATTTATTGGATGTACACTAATGATGATATGACTTTGGTTTTGGTTGGTCCTCAAGTTAATTGGGTCTGACTCGAGGTATATTGGGTTTTAAGTTGTATTAAACTTAAAACATAAATAAGAAAATGCCTTCATCTTAAAATTTAATAAGGGGTTTGAATTAATTAATTAAGTTTAAGTTAATTAATTAAGTGTAAGTAATTCAGAATAATCATTGGATGGCTGGGTAAATAATTACTTAATGAAATTAATAAAATTGTTTTGAGGAATAAATCAAGAGATTAATTAAGGTTATTAATTTAGGAGAAATTTGATTAATAAAGTAAATAAATGGATAATAATTACAGGTTGAAATTAATCGGAAGTGATTGATATTGTGGTTGAATTAAAGTAATTAATTTAGATTAGAACAAATTAAAATATAATTGAAAATAATTAACATAATTAACGATGTTGTGATGTCCCAGAAATATGAGGCAATATTTATTTAATAATTTCATTGATAATTATTTTAAAATGTGAAATATTGATTTAATAAATTAATTCAAACTGGAATTCTCTTTTGAAAATTAATAATTATTTAATTTGTTAAATGATATTCTTTTCAAATGTTAAAAATATTTAAGTAATAAATTTATCTTTCTAAACTGATTTAAAAATATTTTATTTATAATGTATAAATGTTTATACATTGTAAATAGAGGAATTGGTTTTGATTTTTATTTATGCTAATAAAGGATATTCTCTAATTATTATATAAATGTATAATTTGTAAATTGATTAAATTAATTTAAATTAGTATTGTAAACTTTTCAAAAATTTGTTTAAAAGATCTATCTTATAATTTTCATAAAAATGTAAGTAAGTATTTATTTGTTTATAAGAATAAATATAGTTTAGATTTTATTTTATAACAAAAGTTTGTTTTTCTTTATTTTAAAATTGTTTTTCTTTGAAATAAGATTTAATTCATTTATGTTAAAATATAACATTTGGTTTGAAAACTCTTGAATAAAATCTAATTCAACATTTCTTTTTCTTCTAAACATCTTTTCTTTTGAAATTTAATTTCATAAAGAATATTATTTTAAAAATAATTAAGTAAACATTAAAATGTAAATGTATAGTTTTATAAAAAGTGTATATGTATTTATTTAAAGGCCAATGTTAATAAATCATTTAGAAACATTTTAAAACAAATTAGAAATGGGTTAAGATAAATTTAAATACAAGTATAAATTTAGAATTTTCTTTATATTTTGAAAATGACCATGTGTTAGCTTTTTAAAAACATAAAGAGACACTTTTAAAATTTTTTGGATAATAACATAACAAGTGGCAATTGTTTTATATCTCATTTTTTAAATTTTTGATAGGAGAAACATAGTAATTCATTTGTTAAAACATTCTCTTCAAAATTGAAAATCTGAGAATCAAAATTTCAGTAAATCTAAAACCTAAAAACAAGTGCATGTTTACAAATCTGCAAATCATTTCTACTAACTTCATATCTGCAATTTAAACCTACCTGCATCTGAATTCTGCAATATTACAACCTCAAATCTGCAAATTACAAACTTCAATCAAATCTGCTGCAATCCTCAACATCAATTTGCAAGAACAATGTCATACTCTAGCAAATGAAGATAAAGGTCTGCATGCATACAAATACAAGATAAAAACAACTTCATCTTCAAATTTGCACCCAGATTTTTGCATGCAGTTTCAACAGATCCAAGAATGAATCTGCACCTAAAGTTTGTTTCTGCATCTTCAATTTAAGGTGAGTAAACTTCTTCTTTTAAAAACAGTTTCCTTTAAAAATCAAAATCAACATAAACTACAGAGCTTATGTTTTTCATACTGTTTTAAACCAAAACTGCTCTGTTATTTATTTTTGTGAGAACCTCAATGCAAAAGTTTGAACCTGTCTGATGCATGTGATCATGTGAAATTGTGTATGCTTGTATGAGTTTATTTGGGATCAATATGATGTGTGAAAATATATATAGATATATATATATGTATGGGATTACAGTAATCCTGATTTACAGTTTGCTGTTTAAACTAAGTTTAAAAGAAAACCTTATTCACTTGTTTAATTCTTTGTTAGGAATTAATATGAGCAACAAATAATGATTGTTTAATAATAAATTATGTTCTTAAGTCATAATCAGTTGTTTTGAAAAATCTGTTGCTTCTGAAGCAAGTACAGCAGCAGGTCTTTCAATAAAAATAATAATATAAACATCATTAATTATTAATTACAAGATTATAACATGAATATATGTTATAAATCAGAAATTTTAAAACAAATTTCGCCTTTTTACATGAACTGTGGCATTAGCATTTTAGTTTTGGTCAGAAATAGGAATTTTAAAGGTATCTGTTAAGTTAGAAAATTTTAGGTATTAAGATACTTCCTGTAGGTGAAATATGGATGTAAGAATAAGGTAAAATTGGAAAGTTAGTGATCAGTGAGAGAGGAGATGTGAATTGGGGATTTTCCAGGTTTTGAAACCTAATCTTGCATTATTGAGGTTTTGGGGTTCTGCACATCACTCTGTAGCATCGAGTGGGTTAGGGATTTTAGTGGTTGCAGAGGGGACTTAGAGGGAGGGTCTGTCGGAATTGTAGCGATGAAGATGGTCGGAGGCGAGCAAATTGGCTGTTGACAGGTCTGGTGAACTTCTGTAGTGTGCAGGGTTTTGACCCGAAGTAGGACTCGGGTGTTTTTGTTTTTGAATCGAAGTAGGGGGGATTGGAACTCGAAGTAAATTAGGGGGTTGCTCGGGTTAGTTTGACAACAGGGTTTAAATAGAGAATTATGCAGTTTTCTTTAAATTTTTGAATGAATCAATCTTTTAAAAGTTGGATTTTGATTCAAGCATAAGTTGTAACTGAATTCAAATGTAGTTGTGAATTCAAAGATTTTAAAAATTAAATCTTAAATTTAAATTCAGTTTTAAATAAAAGTTTAAAACAGTTTGCAGGTTTTAATCCAGAGAGAGTTTGCAGTTTTTAGATTCTTGAATGAAATTAATATTTTTAAGTTACAACTTGATTCAAGTACAAGTTGGATCTGAATTCAAATAAAGTTGAAATCCAAAGTTTTTTTTAAATAAAAGAGGGGCTGCAGGGTATGGTTACAGGTTTAAAAATCCTGAAGTTTTGCAGCTTTTAAAATGGTGAATGAAATTTAATTTAGTGCAGGAATTGATTCAAGTGTAACTTGAATCTGAATTCAAATGTAATTTTGAATTCAAAGTTTTTAAAAAATGAAAATCTTAAAATTTAAACAAGATTTAAATATGGGTTTAAGTCAAGATTTAAACAGTTTCAGGTTTATTCTTTAAAACCCAGATTTCTATTCAAACTGTTTTGTAAATTTTTCAATTTTGAAACAGATTTAAATGGTTTAAGGAAGATTTAAATTTGTTTTTGAAATTAAGTTAAAACTATTTCAAGTTTCTTTGAAAACCAGTTTTAAATTTCAAAACAGTTTATAAATTTAAAAATGATGAACATATTCAAATGTTTTAAAGATAGATTTGAAAATGAAAAATTGATTTCAAGTGAGTTTTAAAACTTGAAATAATTTGTTTCCTTTAGTATTTGAATTAAAATATGAAGTGTTTAATATAAATTTGGAAATTGAAATAATCAATTTAAATCTTTCTTTATATTTAGGTAATGAATGTTCTTTAACATTCATTTTTTTGTAAGGTTTATAATTATTTTAATTTGAATTAATGTTTAATGATTAAACATTTTAAATATCAAATTTTTAAATAGAATTTGAATTTAAATTTAGAAATGTATTGTTTTAATACATTTTGAAAGTAAATGAGTCATTTGATAAGTAATTAAATTGTTTTGAAAAATAATTAAGATAATTAAGGCTTTTACTTAATTATTTGACTTTTAAATAATGGTTTAGATTAATTTTAATTGGAAATGATTTATTTATAATTAATCTAATTCAAATTTTCTTAAGTATATAATTAATGAAATGTTAATTAATAATTGGTGATAATTATCTAAGGATAATAGTAATTAATTAATGTAATTAATTTTGATAATTAACTAGATTGATTAATTGAATCTAATTAATTGTAATTTGTTAAGTATAATTAATTGTTAAATTAATTAAGGAATTAATTACTTATTATAATTAATTTTGATATGTGATTTATTTAAGTTAATTAATTTAGTTTAATTAGTTTAAATAAATTATTTGATGATTTTAAGAGTGTAATTACTTAATGTAATTAATAGAGCAGGATTACTTAGAGAAGTAATAATGATAATTACTGTAATGTAATTAGTAATTTGGATAATTACTTTCGGAATTAATTAAGGAATTAATTAATAATTAATTATTGGTTAATTAATTTATAAATAAGTAATTAAAGATAGTTAATTACTAAATTAAATATTAATCAAGGTGATTAATAATTAGATTTAATTACTAAATGTAATTAATTTTAATTAAGTAATTTATTTAAATATTAGAGATCATTAATTATTGTAATTAATGATGTAATTAAGGATTGTTTAATTAAGTATAATTAATTAATTAAGTGATTAATTAATTGTAATTAATTAAGGATAAAATATAATTAATTATAATTAATTAATAAATGAGTAATTAAATGTTAATTACTTATGAGTAAGGTTAATTAATTTATAAAATTAATTAGAGACTAATTACTTATTGTAATTAGTGAATGATTAATCAACGATATTTAATCAAGTTGAATACTTAGGAAGTAATTAATTAACTGGGATAATTAATTAATGGATGTTAAGCAGGATTTAAATATGGTAATTAATTTAATTTAATTTTAAATTAATTAGAGATGGTTGTAATTAATTTAATTCATTTTAAATTAATTATAATTGTTGGTTAATAAATCATTGCTTATGGATATTATTGGTTGAATGGTTGTGATCTCAGCAATGAGATTAGTTGTATCTGTATGATATGGATGATTGGTTTAAGTATGATGGTTTGTGATGGATTATTTGTTATGATGATTATCTGATTATGGATGATACAGATTATCTGTTTATGATATGAAATGTGATTATCTATTGTGAGATGTAGTTTATCTATCTATGTGAATTAGATAACAATGAAATGAGTTAATTATTTAAAACCCTTAAGTACAACTTGGACATTAAAATGCCGTTTGGTTTCGATGAGACCGGGATCGGGTTTCCATATTTGGATATCCGAAAACCACATCGATTCCAATTAAACATTCGGTCGTTAATCCAAGTGGAGCAAGTGAAGACTCGAGGTGTAAGGGCTATACGTCAGTATAACTCTGTGGGTGATTCCGTAATGAGTTGACGGAATAGTGCTTATAGATTCGAGATGGTGATTTAGAGTGCAAGGGTTATTGTCGTTAACTCTGAGGGTGATTCCAAAACGAGTGTAACGAGATAATGCCTTCGGTTTCGTTCGAACCCGGAACGAACTTGTATGGATTGAATGCTTTCAGAACATCGTTAGGTGGACGATGAGCATTCTAAGATTTATATGTCCTATAAAGGTAATCGTAGCCTCAAGCCTCATCAACCGGGAATGGCTAAAACAGGGGAGGTGCAGCAAAGCTTCGTGGGTAGCTCCCACTGGAGAGCAAGATTTACTCCTGTCTAGAGGTCCCTTTATATTCGGCTGTGTGGCAGTTGGTGACGACCAATCTGCGGGGTGGTCTTGTTCGGAACTGTTCAGTATAGAACGGGTCCGGCTTTGTGTTGTTGGGGAGTGAGAGCACTCCTCGGTACGGTGATCTAGGCCACGTACTGTGGAAGGCGGTACCCCAGTAGCCTTGCCATTGATGGAAACCCATTTTCCCTACGTGACCCTACGGTTTTGTTTGTATTACCCACTTTTGTGGCTAGTAGCTGGAATTTAATGAATGTAACAATTTCGGCTATTTCTTATTTACTTGAAAACCCTAGACACTGGATTTCCTATCAAATGTTTTGGTTAGCGTAAGGTAAAAACTTTTCCATGTTTATGTGTGGGAAGTCTTACGTGGTACCTTTTGTTTTCAAAGGATTTTCTAAAATTAAGCAACTTTTATCCCCGTTTACTCACACCAGACCCCTGTCTGACCTGAGTGTTTATTTTCTGTTTTATTAAACTCTTGGGTACTCATATTATGTATTAGTAGTCAAGTGATTCAGGATTTCTTTGACGATTTCTGGAGGAAATAATGGAGCAGGAGGCTTCAGCGTGTAGATATATTTAGTGGTTCCGCTGTGTTTGAGTTGTATCTGTTTCTCTGATGTACTTGGATTGTAATTGCTAGACAGACGTTTATAACGGTCTAGTTTGTATTGTATTAGCTGTTTGACTCTGATGTATATGATACTATGTAAAGTTTTATGTGATATATTATAATTTATTCGATTCCGCTGTGAGATTCTGATGTTGTCTTTTCTTTCTTTCCTTTCTTTTCTCTTTTCTATCCCTTTCTTTCTTCTTAGTGATGCGACTTCCTGGAGTTTGGAAGTTGGGTCGCTACATTGTGGTATCAGAGCACTAGGTTGAGCGAATACCTATGCTCTGGAGTGGTGTCCATCTTGAGAGAGCGTATTTGTAATTTTGAATATATATAAATATATATATTATTTATTTCTACCTATTTGTTGGGTCACCTGTTCAGGTTTTCCAATACAAGTAATAAAGGTAGATAGGGTAGTGGTGTGTGCAACACAACTACCAATGGTTGGAGTTCGAGTGTTTGAGGGTGGAAGTGATCTGCTAGGGCAGTATTGGGCATCTTGAGTAGTTCTGTAGTTTGGTGTGAAGGATTTCACCAATCTCTGAAGGAAATCTTTTCAAGATTCGGAGTTTATCTTTGGATTGTAAGCTGGATTTCACTCGTGTGAGTGGTTTCTCTTGAGTTTGGATTAGTAAGAAGTTCTGAAGCCAGCAATGGTATCTTGGCAACCTCAGGGAGGAGTTCTGTCTATATTTGAGTTAGAGACTCAGTTTGGCAAAGTGTTTTGAGCTTGGTTTGGGAGCGAGTTTCCTGAGAGATATCTGTCTATCTGAAAGGTTCTATTGTGAAGAGGCTGGTGTAGCTTTGGGATTCGATGAGCTTTTGGATAAGGAAGTTTTGGGAGCAGTAGAAGCAGTGAGTGGCCTGTTCTTCAGTGGTTCAGAAATCCCTGTGATTCTTCTGTCAGTAGTCCGGGCATATGGTGTAGCTTGTCCTTTTCTTCTGGAAGCTCAGTTGGGAGTAATGTTAGTGGTTAAGAGGTGACCACTAGCTTCTCCTTTTGAAGGCTTTAGCTGTTCTGATTATTGAAGTAAGAACGATTTCTTGGAATCTGAACTGAGTGGGATCGAAAAAGTGACTTGCGATGATTCGGTAGTTCTCTGAGTAAGCTTTGTTTGGATTGAAGCATCTCTAATGGATGTTTGAGTTATCGAAGTGGTTTGGTATTTTCTGGATATCTTCGAAGAGGTTAAGTTTTGCATCCATCGAGAGTTTGAGTTCTGTTTCGACTTGGTTCTTGGAGCTTTACCGGTGGTTCAGCATAGTAGGAAGGCTCTTTGAGAAAGAGATCTGTTTAAGTTGGCAGGATTTATTGGATCTAGTTTTCTGGTTGAATTTTTGTTGAGGTGTTGCGACCGAATCGGATAGGTCACTGTGACTTTATGGAATTTGATGAACAATGTTTCCGGGATGGATTGATCAGGTTTGTACTTGTGTTCATCAACAGCATTCTCGAATCAGAGTTGCGCAGTGGAAGCGTGGTGGCAGCTATTCCAGAATAGGAGCAACACCGATTCTTTGGGAATTTAAGTTTTTTCTTGGATCAGAGGATTTCTACAGGAAATTTATTTTGGATCTGGAGACTTGATTGTTTTGTATCTGTTTGTTTCCAGATAGAGTAGTTTGTTTGAAGTTTTCTGATGTTTGTGTAATTGAGTTTGTGTGGTGGATTTTGTTTGATCTAGAAGGTTGGAAGCATCCCAGGATCGTCAGGAGAGATTTATGGATATAAGTATTGGATCTTTCTGTTTCCTCTTGAGAGTTAAGTGTTTGGTCTACGGGATTGAATTGCCAGTTCGAATGGCTGGAATTTGTTTTGTTTTTCACGTATCTCTGAGGGAGTACGTGTATGGTTTATCTCTGGTTTTAGACTCAGTAGTTCTGAGAGATTAGGTAGTTGATCAGGACTTGTCTGTAGTTCTGTATTCTGTTTAGATTTGTAGATCTAGATATATAGGAGCTCTAGATCTGAGTGGTGTGGCTAGTTTAGATTCTGTAGGGCGAGTGTCCCGGTGTTTATACCTGGGAAACTCTAGGGAATCCTATCTAGAATTTTGTCTAGATAATTGTTTGTTTTAAATTGGTTGCTATGGATGCTAGTATTTGGTTGATAGTATATGTTTGCTATTTTTAAATTTAAAATCTATATGGGATTATTAAATTACCTTTGCTTTTAAATTTCGGGGACGAAATTCTTTTGAGGGGGGAGGAATGTGATGTCCCGGAAATTTGAGGCAATATTTATTTAATAATTTCATTGATGATTATTTTAAAATGTGAAATATTGATTTAATAAATTAATTCAAACTGGAATTCTCTTTTGAAAATTAATAATTATTTTATTTGTTAAATGATATTCTTTTCAAATGTTAAAAATATTTAAGTAATAAATTTATCTTTCTAAACTGATTTAAAAATATTTTATTTATAATGTATAAATGTTTATACATTGTAAATAGAGGAATTGGTTTTGATTTTTATTTATGTTAATAAAGGATATTCTCTAATTATTATATAAATGTATAATTTGTAAATTGATTAAATTAATTTAAATTAGTATTGTAAACTTTTCAAAAATTTGTTTTAAAGATCTATCTTATAATTTTCATAAAAATGCAAGTAAGTATTTATTTGTTTATAAGAATAAATATAGTTTGGATTTTATTTTATAACAAAAGTTTGTTTTGTTTTATTTTAAAATTGTTTTTTTTTGAAATAAGATTTAATTCATTTATGTTAAAATATAACATTTGGTTTGAAAACTCTTGAATAAAATCTAATTCAACATTTCTTTTTCTTCTAAACATCTTTTGTTTTGAAATTTAATTTCATAAAGAATATTATTTTAAAAATAATTAAGTAAACATTAAAATGTAAATGTATAGTTTTATAAAAAGTGTATATGTATTTATTTAAAGGCTAATGTTAATATATCATTTAGAAACATTTTAAATCAAATTAGAAATGGGTTAAGATAAATTTAAATACAAGTATAAATTTAGAATTTTCTTTTTATTTTGAAAATGAACATGTGTTAGCTTTTTAAAAACATAAAGAGACACTTGTAAAAAAATTTGGATAATAACATAACAAGTGGCAATTGTTTTATATCTCATTTTTTAAATTTTTGATAGGAGAAACATAGTAATTCATTTGTTAAAACATTCTCTTCAAAATTGAAAATCTGAGAATCAAAATTTCAGTAAATCTAAAACCTAAATACAAGTGCATGTTTACAAATCTGCAAATCATTTCTACAAACTTCATATCTGCAATTTAAATCTGCAAACCACAACTTCAAATTTGCAACCTACCTGCATCTGAATTCTGCAATATTATAACCTCAAATCTGTAAATTACAAACTTCAATCAAATCTGGTGCAATCCTCAACATCAATTTGCAAGAACAATGTCATACTCTAGCAAATGAAGATAAAGGTCCGCATGCATAGAAATACAAGATAAAGACAACTTCATCTTCAAATTTGCACCCAGATTTCTGCATGCAGTTTCAACAGATCCAAGAATGAATCTGCACCTAAAGTTTGTTTCTGCATCTTCAATTTAAGGTGAGTAAACTTCTTCCTTTAAAAACAGTTTCCTTTAAAAATCAAAATCAACATAAACTGCAGAGCTTATGTATTTCATACTGTTTTAAACCAAAACTGCTCTGTTATTTATTTTTGTGAGAACCTCAATGCAAAAGTTTGAACCTGTCGGATGCATGTGATCATGTAAAATTGTGTATGCTTGTATGAGTTTATTTGGGATCAATATGATGTGTGAAAATATATATAGACATATATATATGTATGGGATTACAGTAATCCTGATTTACAGTTTGCTGTTTAAACTAAGTTTAATAGAAAACCTTATTCACTTGTTTAATTCTCTGTTAGGAATTAATATGAGCAACAAATAATGATTGTTTAATAATAAATTATGTTCTTAAGTCATAATCAGTTGTTTTGAAAAATCTGTTGCTTTTGAAGCAAATACAGCAGCAGGTCTTTCAATAAAAAAATAATATAAACATCATTAATTATTAATTACATGATTATAACATGAATATATGTTATAAATCAGAAATTTTAAAACAAATTTCACCTTTTTACATGAACTGTGGCATTAGCATTTTAGTTTTGGTCAGAAATAGGAATTTTAAAGGTATCTGTTAAGTTAGAAAATTTTAGGTATTAAGATACTTCCTGTAGGTGAAATATGGATGTAAGAATAAGGTAAAATTGGAAAGTTAGTGATCAGTGAGAGAGGAGATGTGAATTGGGGATTTTCCAGGTTTTGAAACCTAGTCTTGCAGTGTTGAGGTTTTGGGGTTCTGCACATCACTCTGTAGCATCGAGTGGGTTAGGGATTTTAGTGGTTGCAGAGGGGACTTAGAGGGGGGTCTGCCGGAATTATAGCGATGAAGATGGTCGGAGGCAAGAAAATTGGCTGTTGATAGGTCTGGTGAACTTCTGTAGTGTGTAGGGTTTTGACCTGAAGTAGAACTCGGGTGTTTTTGTTTTTGACTCGAAGCGGGGGGATTGGAACTCGAAGTAAATTAGGGGGTTGCTCGGGTTAGTTTGACAACAGGGTTTAAACAGAGAATTATGCAGTTTTCTTTAAATTTTTGAATGAATCTATCTTTTAAAAGTTGGATTTTGATTCAAGCATAAGTTGTAACTGAATTCAAATGTAGTTGTGAATTCAAAGATTTTAAAAATGAAATCTTAAATTTAAATTCAGTTTTAAATCAAAGTTTAAAACAGTTTGCAGGTTTTAATCCAGAGAGAGTTTGCAGTTTTTAGATTCTTGAATGAAATTCATATTTTTAAGTTACAACTTGATTCAAGTACAAGTTGGATCTGAATTCAAATAAAGTTGAAATCCAAAGTTTTTTTTTAAATAAAAGAGGGGCTGCAGGGTATGGTTACAGGTTTAAAAATCCTGAAGTTTTGCAGCTTTTAAAATGGTGAATGAAATTTAATTTAGTGCAGGAATTGATTCAAGTGTAACTTGAATCTGAATTCAAAAGTAATTTTGAATTCAAAGTTTTTAAAAAATGAAAATCTTAAAATTTAAACAAGATTTAAACAGTTTCAGGTTTATTCTTTAAAACCCAGATTTCTATTCAAACTGTTTTGTAAATTTTTAAATTTTGAAACAGATTTAGATGGTTTAAGGAAGATTTAAATTTGTTTTTGAAATTAAGTTAAAACTATTTCAAGTTTCTTTGAAAACCAGTTTTAAATTTCAAAACAGTTTATAAATTTAAAAATGATGAACATATTCAAATGTTTTAAAGATAGATTTGAAAATGAAAAATTGATTTCAAGTGAGTTTTAAAACTTGAAAGAATTTGTTTCCTTTAGTATTTGAATTAAAATATGAAGTGTTTAATATAAATTTGGAAATTGAAATAATCAATTTAAATCTTTCTTTATATTTAGGTAATGAATGCTCTTTAACATTCATTTTGTTGTAAGGTTTATAATTATTTTAATTTGAATTAATGTTTAATGATTAAACATTTTAAATATCAAATTTTTAAATAGAATTTGAATTTAAATTTAGAAATGTATTGTTTTAATACATTTTGAAAGTAAATGAGTCATTTGATAAGTAATTAAATTGTTTTGAAAAATAATTAAGATAATTAAGGATTTTACTTAATTATTTGACTTTTAAATAATGGTTTAGATTAATTTTAATTGGAAATGATTTATTTATAATTAATCTAATTTAAATTTTCTTAAGTATATAATTAATGAAATGTTAATTAATAATTGGTGATAATTATCTAAGGATAATTAGTAATTAATTAATGTAATTAATTTTGATAATTAACTAGATTGATTAATTAAATCTAATTAATTGTAATCTATTAAGTATAATTAATTGTTAAAGTAATTAAGGAATTAATTACTTATTATAATTAATTTTGATATGTGATTTATTTAAGTTAATTAATTTAGTTTAATTAGTTTAAATAAATCATTTGATGATTTTAAGAGTGTAATTACTTAATGTAATTAATAGAGCAGGATTACTTAGAGAAGTAATAATGATAATTACTGTAATGTAATTAGTAATTTGGATAATTACTTTGGAATTAATTAAGGAATTAATTAATAATTAATTATTGGTTAATTAATTTATAAATAAGTAATTAAAGATAGTTAATTACTAAATTAAATATTAATCAAGGTGATTAATAATTAGATTTAATTACTAAATGTAATTAATTTTAATTAAGTAATTTATTTAAATATTAGAGATCATTAATTATTATAATTAATGATGTAATTAAGGATTGTTTAATTAAGTATAATTGATTAATTACGTGATTAATTAATTGTAATTAATTAAGGATAAAATATAATTAATTATAATTAATTAATAAATGAGTAATTAAATGTTAATTACTTATGATTAAGGTTAATTAATTTATAAAATTAATTAAAGACTAATTACTTATTGTAATTAGTGAATGATTAATCAACGATATTTAATCAAGTTGAATACTTAGGAAGTAATTAATTAACTGGGATAATTAATTAATGGATGTTAAGCAGGATTTAAATATGGTAATTAATTTAATTTAATTTTAAATTAATTAGAGATGGTTGTAATTAATTTAATTCATTTTAAATTAATTATAATTGTTGGTTAATAAATCATTACTTATGGATATTATTGGTTGAATGGTTGTGATCTCAGTAATGAGATTAGTTGTATCTGTATGATATGGATGATTGGTTTAAGTATGATGGTTTGTGATGGATTATTTGTTATGATGATTATCTGATTATGGATGATACAAATTATCTGTTTATGATATGACATGTGATTATCTATTGTGAGATGTAGTTTATCTATCTATGTGAATTAGATAACAATGAAATGAGTTAATTATTTAAAACCCTTAAGTACAACTTGGACATTAAAATGGCGTTTGGTTTCGATTAGACCGGGATCTGGTTTCCATATTTGGATATTCGAAAACCACATCGATTCCAATTAAACGTTCGGTCGTTAATCCAAGTAGAACAAGTGAAGACTCGAGATGTAAGGGCTATACGTCAGTATAAATTTGTGGGTGATTCCGTAATGAGTTGACGAAATAGTGCTTATAGATTCGAGATGGTGATTTAGAGTGCAAGGGTTATTGTCGTTAACTCTGAGGGTGATTCCAAAACGAGTGTAGCGAGATAATGCCTTCGGTTTCGTTCGAACTCGGAATGAACTTGTATGGATTGAATGATTTCAGAACATCGTCAGGTGGACGATGAGCATTCTAAGATTTATATGTCCTATAAAGGTAATCGTAGCCTCAAGCCTCATCAACCGGGAATGGCTAAAACAGGGGAGGTGCAGCAAAGCTTCATGGGTAGCTCCCACTGGAGAGCAAGATTTACTCCTGTCTAGAGGTCCCTTTATATTCGGCTGTGTGGCAGTTGGTGACGACCAATCTGCGGGGTGGTCTTGTTCGGAACTGTTTAGTAAGGAGCGGGTCCGGCTTTGTGTTGCAGGGGAGTGGGAGTACTCCTCGGTACGGTGATCTAGACCACGTACTGTGACGGGCGGTACCCCAGTAGCCCTGCCATTGATGGAAACCCATTTTCCCTACGTGACCCTATGGTTTTGTTTGTATTACCCACTTTTGTGGCTAGTAGCTGGAATTTAATGAATGTAACAATTTCGGCTATTTCTTATTTACTTGAAAACCCTAGACACTATTATAATATCGCTGGATTTCCTATCAAATGTTTTGGTTAGCGTACGGTAAAAACTTTTCTATATTTATGTGTGGGAAGTCTTACGTGATACCTTTTGTTTTCAAAGGATTTTCTAAAATTAAGCAACTTTTATCCCCGTTTACTCACACCAGACCCCTGTCTGACCTGAGTGTTTATTTTCTTTTTTATTAAACTCTTGGGTACTCATATTATGTATGAGTAGTCAAGTGATTCAGGATTGCTTTGACGAGTTCTGGAGGAGATAATGGAGCAGGAGGCTTCAGCGTGTAGATATATTTAGTGGTTCCGCTGTGTTTGAGTTGTATCTGTTTCTCTGATGTACTTGGATTGTAATTGCTAGACAGACGTTTATAACGGTCTAGTTTGTATTGTATTAGCTGTTTAACTCTGATGTATATGATACTATGTAAAGTTTTATGTGATATATTATAATTTATTCGATTCCGCTGTGAGATTCTGATGTTGTCTTTTCTTTCTTTCCTTTCTTTTCTCTTTTCTATCCCTTTCTTTCTTCTTAGCGATGCGACTTCCTGGAGTTTGGAAGTTGGGTCGCTACAGATGTAATTGAAGATTGACTAATTAAGATGAATTAATCAGTAATAAGTGACTTATGGGAAGTTAATTGGTATAAGTAATTAAGGATTAATGTATTTAAATAATTAATTAAATCATGAAGTAATTAAGATTACTTAATGATCTTGGTTGAACCTGATTAATATTGTGAAGTTAATTTAAGATGATTACTTGAATGTAATTGAAAAATAATTAATCCAGGTGATTAATTACGATGAATAGTGAAGGGTTGACGAATTAATTGATTTGGAGTTAATTAATATTGAATGAAGTAATCTAAATGAATGTAGTTAAGAATTTAATTAGATTCAATTGAATTGTTTTGTATGCGATTAAGCTTTGCTTATGGATGATTGTATGGTATTAGATGCTTGAATGAGTTGATACCTTTAATATGAAATGTTGTGTATCTCGTATGGATAATTTGGAAGAGGCCGGGATTGGGTATTGGGAAATACCCGAAACCACTTCAAATATTTTTATGGGTTGATATGTGGAATCTATATGCTGGAGTGAAGTGATTTTAAAGGGATTGGACTATTTAAACCTAAGCTTTGGTACTTGGGAAATGGATGTGTGAAATTAGTTATGTCTATAACATACTGTGAACTTGTAAAATTTTGTTCCAATTACCCCGGGTTTTATAAGTTTTTTGCCTTGGTATTCCAAGTTAGTTGAGATTACTCACGCTGGTTTCCCGCCTGACCCGGGTGTTACTTTGGTGTAATGCTCGGGTCAGACCGAGTATTATAGATTTTTTTCAGGTATGTACGTTGTGGAGCTCAGGAGGCGAGTTGGATGCAATAGCGTATGGAGTATTTCCGCCGTATTTATATTATTGTTAATTTGAGACATGATAATTGTAAATATTCAGTGGCTGTATATTATGTGAAACTCTGATGTATATTAAATGTAATGACAGTTATAATATTCTTTTGTAAACTGTTATTATTTATTATTATATTTTATCCGCTACGAATGTGAGATGTTTGGTGTTCTGTTCTTCTTCTTCTATCTCTTTCTTCTTTTTCATAACTATCTGGAATTTTCGGGTTCGAAAATTTCGGGTCGTTACATATATATTGTGAATGGAAAAATCTTTTGTTTAAATTAAAGATGAATTTTCAAATTGTAATATATTTGTATGTATATGTTATAATTTGATGTTGTTTTGAAATTTAATTTAATCCATTGATAATTTATATATGTATGAATTGTAATTTAAAGCTTTGTTTTAGAATTAATATTTTTCAAAAGTTAATTTAAAGATTAATTCAATTGTTTTCAAAATATAAGGTAATTATTTATTTTTAATATGATAGTTTAAAAGGATTTAATCAAAGTTTATTTTGTTTTTCTTTAAAATGCTTAAACTAAAATGGTTATAAATGTATAAATATAAATGTTTTAGATTTTTAAATCCATGTACAAGAATTTATTTATATTATAATTAGTTTTAGAATATTTTCTTTTAAAGGTAAATTTATATATACATACATAAGTATTTATTAATATAGTAAATTAAGTAAGTGAGCTTTATATTAACATTTTAAATTAAATGAAAATTAATTAAAAATACTCAAGAAAACATGTGTAAACATGTTAATCATCTTTATAACACATGTAAGAAGATTATGTACTATAGTGACATTTGTTCAATTTAATAACAAGTGGCAATATTTTTATTTTTATTTTTAAATAAATGTTTTTAGAAGAAACTAGTTTTTACAAACACTTTTATTTCTTTGTTTTCACTTTTTGACTCAAACCAGAAAACTATTTTTCAAAACCTGAAACTTAAATCAAAACGCAAATCAAAGATGAAATCTGAGAATTTAAAATCTGCAAAATCAAGTTCAAAAGTAAAAGTTGCAACCTACAACCTACATTTCAAATGAAAGGCAACAACAAGTTTAAAACAATAATTTGAAGGCATGCAGGAATTCAAATTCATCAGCATCAACAAATCAAAGTTTTCTTCAGATTTAAAGATTTGAAGCCTGGAATAATAAATCAAAACTGCTCTGCTTATAATTGGTGTGTAAATTCTTTTAAAAACAGTTTTAAACAAATCTGTAGTAAGATGTTGATGCATGTGTTGGAATTTGCTTTGATATTGAATACATGTTTACATTAGTACTGTTGTTTATGCATGATTGAGGATATGGAATGTCTGGTATAGATGAACCTGAAAAGTTCATCTCTGTATATTTATAGAGAGTTGTTCTTCCTATAGAAAGATGCAAAAAATTTCCAATCTAAACCGTATTTGAACTTGTGATGTGAATGAAAGTTGTATATTTATGTTTGTTGGTAATATTAAAAATAGTTTCTGTAAATTTAAATTTACAAATAATTTTAAAAATGGAAATTTCAGTGAAATCTTAATTCATGTCAAAAATCAACTATCATGTTATTTGATTTGGATTTCATGAATGTGTTAAGGACTAAAAATTATGAATTGTAAAGTAAATATCATAATTTTTAGTTGAGTAATTAACGTGAATTTGGGGTTTGTTCGAATTGGGGGTTTTGGTGGTTTACCGTTGATCGGCGTGGTGATTTGAGTTGAAATCTTCGTTGAAGCTTGCTTGTGAGTTGTTGATGAGGGGAAAAATGCTATTGAATTTTTCCAATGGCCGTGGTGATGGGATTTGATTAAAATAGGGTTTAAGCTTGTTTCGGCTGGGCTTGACTATCGCGACTTTTGCGACTCGAATAATGGACTATAGGTGTTCGCGTTTGGGGAAGATGGGGCTCGTGGACGAGGTGGTTCGATAGAGTGGTCGGCGAGGTCTAACGGCGTCGTGCTGATCGGCCGTGGGTGGTTTTGGGGGAGTGACAACTATAGATTTTCGAGCTTAAGGCTCGAATTTTGATTCGCGTTCTTATTGTTGGATCTGGGTTCGAATTCATGCTCACGTGTGATCGTGGGATGGTCGGCGATGGGCATGATGAACTACGGCGGCCGAAGGTGATGGTGTACGTGCACCGTGTATGTTGTGTGCACTGGGAAGTTTGGAGTTTGGGAAGACGAGTTTCGCTCGAAGTAGCTCTTGTGATTTTCGTGTGGTCGACTCGAAGAGGTTGGTTTTTGGGTTTGCTTTGGAGCTGGTTCGCGTGGTTTTGGGGATCGGCTCGAGTAGTTTTAGTGTCTAACTCGAGTACTTTAGGCGATGTGTATTTCTGATAGTACCGTGTAAGGATGTTAAGTACTGTAATGATAAGTTTGCAAATTAAAACCTGTAGATTGAGATAAATCAAGATCAAGTTTTAAATTATAAACAAGTTTTATAAAATAAACAAAATTTCAAAGTTAAAAGTCGTTGTTTTTAAATAAATGTAGATCAAACTTTAAAAAGTATTAATTGAATTTATTTTAAAATTTAAATTTGTTTAAAATGATTTCTTTTTGAAGTAATTAACTTCATTAAATTTTGAATTTTAATTTAAAGGGAATGTTTTGAATTTAAAGTATTAAATCAAAATTTTAAGCAAAATTTTAAAAGTAATGATTTAAAAACTAAGTTTTAATTTATATTGAGAATAAATAGGTTTAAGATTAGATAATTTAAAGTGTTTTAAATTTTAAATTGATTTCTAAATGAATTATTTTCAAATAAGGTTATTGTTATAATTTTGGAATCCAAATAAAATAATTTGTCTTTAAGGTTATTAAAATTTAGTTAATTCAAATGATTAAATTGTGATGATGATTAAGATTAATTGATGTGAACTTAAGAATACTAAATTTAATATGATTTACTAATAAGTAAAGAATTAATTAAGATAAATGATTTTCTTAATTAATTAAGGATTTTGAAATATAAGAAGTTATTTAATTAATTAATTATTTAATTAATTTTAAATGATTAGTTAATTATTTATTTAATGGATAATCACTTAAGTAATTAGTGTGTAACCACTTATGGAAGTAATTAGAGGAAATTACCCATGGGAGTAATTAAGTGGAAGTGATTAATGGATAATCACTTGATGTTACTAATTAAGAAATTGATTAATATAATTGATTTGAAATTAATTAATTATGAGGTAATTAACTATTTAAAGAATTAAGGGTTATTTAATGATAGGATTAATTACTTGTTAAGTAATTAATTAAGAGAGCAATCAAGATTTATTAATGGAAGTAACTAGAAGATAATTACTTATGTAAGTAATTAAGGGTTAATTACTTAGTTAATTTTAGTTAATTAATTAATGTGATTAATTAAATTAATGAATGAGATTAATATAAGATTAATTACTAAGTGTAATTAATTAAAATTGAAATTAATTAATAAAGTAATTAATTAAGGATTATTTGTTAATTTAATTGATTAATAATCACTTAAAGAAGTAATTAAAGGTTAATTAGTTAGATTAATAAATCAAGGGTTAATATAATTAATTAAGAAGTTAATTAATTAAGATAAGTAATTACAAATTGTTAATTACTGTTTATGATTAATTACAAGTAATTATTAATTAATAAGGATCATTAGTTAATATAATAAATTAATGAATTAATCAAGGTTGATTAATAAAAGTGATTACTTTAAGTGTGATTAATTAATTGTAATTAATTGAGGATTAATGGAATTAATCATAGTTAATTAATGGAACAAATGAAGGATCATTAATTATTGTAATTAATGATAGTAATTAAAGGTTAATTACTGTATATTGTAACGACCCAGAATTTCTGTCATTTGAAATTCGTATATTTAATTGATTTTCTAAATATTAACAAGTAAAATTTGTAAGTCGAATAAATTTTATTTTGAATATCTGGATTTAATTGGATAATTAAATCGATAATTTAATATATGAAATTACAGAAATAATTGGAAATTAGGTTTAAAGTGATTAAAATTGATTGGTGAAGTTGTATTTAGTCATATTGGAGTTAGAATGATGTTCTCTAACTTTTAAAATTGAATTAAAAGTTTATTTGTGAAAATTGAATATTTTAATATTTAATCGACGAGTAAAAAATAGCCATTTTTCAAATAGTCTCAGATTTCGACGAAACTAGTTTCATCGGATCCGTAATGTTTTATTATTGTATGGTTTCAAATTTCGTGTCAATCGGACTTACGGTTTGTCCGGTGCAAGCTAAAACGCGTAGAAATCGATTTGAGTGAATTTTAAATTTAAATAATTCGATTCGAAAACTTATCTTCCAAATATGATCGAATTGGCTCCCGATATATATTCCATTGCGTTCGCAATGGGTGTAAAATGTTATAAACGCCAAGTGGCACGCTTCGTTTGGAGTTCGAAAACTTTTGGGATAAATAGTGCGCGCGTAAATTTCTATAAAAGCACCTCATTTATTTCAATTTACTCAAACCCTAGGGTTTTGTTTCCAGCCTCTATCAACAGAAACAATGGCCGAAAAACTCTCTCCTTCTTCCTCTATTTTCTTCAAATCCACCAATTAATTCAAGAAACCTTCAACTGCAAAGTTGTAGAGTGTAGTGAGAGCTACATATTCAATGGATGTGATCGAAAAGTATGCTACGGATCGACGGCAATTAGGTGATGAACTGTAACGACCCAGAATTTTTAGTAATTAAAATTTGAATATTTAATTAATTTTAAATATTAATAAGTGAATTTATAAGTCAAATAAATTTTTATTTGAATTTTTGGATTTAATTGGATAATTAAATCGATAATTTAATATGTTAAATTATGGAAATAATTGAAAATAGAGTTAAATATGATAGAAAATAATTTGTAAAGTTTTATTTAATCATACTGGAGTTATAGAAATATTTTAGAACTTTTAAAATCGAATTAAAAGTTAATTTGTGAAAATTGAATATTTTAATATTTAATAATAGACTGTAAAATAGTCAATTTTTGAACAGTCTCAGAATTGAACGAAACTAGTTCCATTGGATCCGTAATAGTTAGTTATTACCGGATTTCAATTTTCGTGTCAATCGGAGTTATCGTTTGAGCGTGGCAGCTCGAAACGCATCGAATTATTTTTAATTTAAATTTGGCGAGTCAAAATAGCCATTTTTCAAAAAGTCTCGAATTTCGACGAAACCAGTTTCATCGGATCCGTAATGTGATATTATAGTAAGGTTTCAAATTTCAAGTCAATTGGATTTACCGTTTGTCCGGTACAAATTAAAACGCCTAGAAATCGATTTAAATCGGTTTAATTTAAATTGAGCGTTTGCAGCCATAACTCGCACATACTTCCGAATTAGCTTCCGAAACCTGTTCCATTGTGTCCGGAACGTGGGATAAACCCTAGGTACGCTGGTTACGGCGTCTAAATCGGAGTTCGGAATTTCCGGGTGAATAGTGTCGAACGGTTCCTTATAAATACACCCATTCTCTTCACAAATTGATAAAAAAAAAATAAAACCTAATTTTAAAACTGCATAGCCGGCCCTAACCCTTCAATGGCCAGAATTTTCCCAACTTCCCCCTCCAATTATCTTCCCATCCGTGAGTCGATTCAACAAACATTCAACACGAAGGTTGTAGAGGGTGGTGAGATCTCCACATCCAACGGTGGAGATGGGATATGGTGAAGCGTGGTGGCCTCAAATAGCTTGCGTTTGTCATAAGTTGCGCACGTAATTGCGGTTGAAGGGGGGGGCCGAGCTTCTCAAGCTTGGGGCCGAAGTTGGAGGGGGTGAAGGCCTTCGATGTGGAGGTGTCAGATCGAATTTCTATCGAGCAAGCAAAGAGCAAAATCAAAACCTAATATACGAAGATGGGTTCGGCTATACCCTGTAGCCGCGTGCGCGTGTTGATGAAGAGGGAAGATGAAGTGGATGGTCCAGATGCTCGCAACATGAAATCTAAGGCCCTGATGCTATGTAGGTTATAAAAATTATAATTAGGGTGTAAATTAGTTGATTTAAATTCGTGTAACTCGTAAAAATCATAACTTTTTCATACGAGGTCAAAACTGCGCAAACTCAGTTGCGTTGGAATCGTATGGACGAGCACTACGCGATGGAGTTGGTTTGGAGTCGTTTGGAGTTAGTGAGAATTTCGGGTAAAATTAAACGCGCGTTTAATTTTATTCGAAATAAATCGCTAAAACGGAATTTAAAACCAAGGTGAGAATTTCTCACTCAATCGAATAGATTTCGATTTTATTTTAAATAGTTAGATTTAAAATATTTGAATGCATGTTTGAATGATGACTGTAAATTATTGATTGTTAAAATAGACATTATACGCCGTTAGTAAGCGGATGTTATTTAATAAAAACATATACCGCGAATATTTCATAAACAGTGAAATTGGTATTATATATAATATCAATATATATATATATTGGCATATGTATATATTGCAGTTGTTGATTTCCCGCATTTTTTGTTTAGCAGATGAGACCCTATTACGCCGTTAGTAAGCGGATAATATTTATTAAGAACATGTACCGCGATAATTTCGTACTGGAGCGAAATTGGTATTGTGCTAATGTTTTTGGATGCAGGAAACAGGTTGGAGGGATCCAACTGGATTCCTCAACAGTTTTTATTTAATTTCAGATATTTTGATATTTGATGGATTTTCATATTGATATATGATATCGTTGTAGTCGTGATTGACTATTTGGTGTGTAGCATCATTGGACCAAATTTCTGGTATTTTAAAAATGTTTTTAAAGTAATTTTTGAAAAGATAAAATATTTTGGAATTGATCCATTTTAAATAAATGAACGTTATAATTCTTAAAGTTGTAAAAATTATAATTTTTGAGAAATACGGTTAAAAGCTGATTTTTGAGAAATAGGAATTAATGACTTTATAAAATAGTTTAAACTGGATTTTTGAATTTATTATCAAAAGTTTAAATATAGGATTTATAAAATTTGATTATTTTATAAATCAAAATGGTGAAATTATAAAGGAATTTAAAGACGTTTTAAAAGAATAATATAAATTGATTTATATTAAGAGATTTATAAATGGATATTTATAAATTGAAATATTGACATTATAAAACGAGTTTTTATAAGTGTTTGAATGAAGTGAAAATGAATTTCATAAATAAATGAAATTTATGGAATTATAAACTGTGAAGTTATAAAAGAAATTTATAAATAGTAAGATTTATAAATTTGGTGAAATTATTTGAAGAATAGATTGGTTAAATAGGAATCTTATAAGTTATAAGATTTATGATTTGGAAAGCTTTTAAAGGAACGATTTTGTAAAATAATCGTTTTATAAGGATTTAACTTATAATATGAACTTTTAGTTTATGATTAAGTTATAAACTGGAATAGGTTAATAAAGGAATTTATAAAAGGAAGTTGTTATAAAATAAATAAAATGGAATTTATAAACGTTGTTTTATAAATTCACAAACGACTTATTTTGATAAGAAAATTGTTGAAACCTATTAATGGAGTTATATTCACGTTTTTGAATAGTGAATAACACGTTAAAGAAATTGTTTTGAATGTGATATTTCAAATAGAATTAAAACAATCTAACGATGTTTTAAAATGTGTTGAGATTCAAAACCATGGATTTCAACAATTATTGTTGAAATAGATGTTTCGAGAAATAAAAGGAAATAGTGGACTATAACACTGTTGTTATAGTAAATGATTTCCGAAAGGAAATGTTTTGAATAGTATTGGGATTATATATCTATTTTTAATTCGAATCCCTATACTAGTGATTTTGGGTTGTCGTAACGATGTTTTACGCAACAATCGTTTTGGCCCAAATAAATATGTTTAAGAGAAAGATTTCCTTAAAGAATGAATTATATACTTAATTCGATTTAAGTATATTGAATATTTTCCAAGGTTGAAAATAAAAAGATTTGTGAATTACTTATGAATAATAAGTATGGAAATGTTTTCCAATATGAAGTGAATCATTAGAATTTATCTTTTTCTGAAGATAAATTGAAATGAATTATTGAAATCGCATATGCATGGATATCTTGAAATATAAATTCATTATGGAATTTATATGTGAAAGTGAAACTTGTTAAAAATAAATATTGATTTATTTTTGAAGTGTTGAAATTATATATCTAGTAAAGATATTTTGGAAAATAAATAATTTGGAAAATTATTTGGAATCTGGTGATGTATGCATATCCATTGATAGTTCAATAACCGACTATCAATATTTCCCTTTGAATGGGTATTTGATGTGAATTGTTTGAATTTGAATGCCACACTTATTTTTGAATAAGCGCTCACTATTCGGGTTAACCGGGAAAGGACCATGGGGTCGTATAACCCACTCCGAATATGTGATACGTCGTTGTGAATCGCATTTGAAGATCGGTGTTGAAGACCGGATATTTGCGAGAGCGATAGGATGAACTATCGATTGACTCTGCACCGAGTTGCTCCGGTATTGAGTTCTCCATATGTGATGGTGAATCCGATCAGGATTGTGAATATCCGGATTGCAAGGACTTCTTTGTAAGTGCCTTCGGTTCTGTTCGAGCCCGGAACAGACTTGTATGGATTGTATGTCTGACATTACAAGTTGAGATATAAAGCCGATTTCTTTCAAATATATTTCTGTTGGTGGCGGAGAATTTATTCTTTGCTTAACACCCTTCTTTGAGACGTATGTGCTCAAAGGTTATATAGTTGAAGTTATCAGCGATATATTCCCAATTTGGTAATGTGATATGCTGAGTGATGCTGAAATGATCATTGTGTTGATTATTTGTGATAGGATCGTTTATTTGATCGTCTATCCTTGTGATCATTGTGTTGATCATTTGTTGACCCAAAGCATGGCTTTTGTATAAAGTATGTTTTTGTGGATGTGACTTCGTCGAGCCTCACACCCCGTGAATGGTCAAAACAGGAAAGATGCGGCAAGGTTATGAGGGGTAGCACCCTTTAGGATGTGTCCATTTCCTTCTGGAAAAGGGTGGTGTCATGGTATGGAGCCCAGATACTTACTCATGTTGAAAACACTTTATGATTGTGTGAATTGATTACGAGCGCTCGGTAAAAGGTCCCAAAGGACCGGGGGATGGCATATTCGGTCAGTTGTTACTCAGTTAGGAGTAACCCGGCCTTGTGTTGGTAGAGATCCGGTTTGGTTCTCGGGGATGTCCATCCAGAGGCATTCTCATGTGGCAATGGGAAGTTCCTTGGCCTGACCATTTGTTGGAAATCCAAAGAAACAATACGAGACTTGTACGGTTTTAGTTGTAGAACCTGCTATGGAATGTGGCGGTAACCTGCTATTGAACATAGTTAGCTATAGTAGGCATACGATAATGGTCGTATGTTGGCTAAGATTTATATTCTACTTTTGAAATGAAATTTTCTCTATACTATGCACTAGTAATAATATCAAATATTATTTTAAATGCGTATCAAGCATCTTTGACTATCATAAGGAGAAATCTCCTCCGATTCTGCGTTTGCATGTGTGTGTGTGCGGGAGGCCTTATGGTAGTCTCATTTTTAAAAGCATTGCGAATTGAATTTAAAAATATTCCTCTATTTTGATTTTAAAGATAAATAAACTGTTTTGAGTTCTCACACCAGTCACATGACTGACTCGGAGTTTATTGTTTTCCTTCCTAAACTCTGGGTGCCCACCAATTTCCACACGGGCAGTTAAGAGTTAAGGTTTATCAGGATATTCTGGATATTCTGGAGTTGCTGGAGGCAAGCTGGATGGCATGGCGTATTACTAGTTTATATAGTATTTCTTTTCCGCTGCACTGTTTATTGTTGTATGTTGTTGTACACTCTGATGATATGATATGATGTAATGAAATATAATGTGATGTAATAACTGATATAGTTCTTTATTTAAAGATTATTCATTTATTATTATATGTTGTTCCGCTGCGAATTGTGAGATTCTGATGTTGTGTTGTTTCCTTTCTGTCCGTTCTATTTTTAAAAATTCTTCTATCTTCTATTTTTAAAATTTTCTATTCCTTTTTCTCTATGTTCTATTATAAAATTCTCTGTTTTCAAAATTCTTCTATTTTCTATCTTCTTTATCTCTTCTCTCTTCTTTCTTTTTCTAAATTCTTCTTAAAACCCCTAAGGGTTCGTATTTTCGTTCATCTTGAATTAAACAAAGGAGATTAGTGTCTATTCAAGGAGTACGGACTTACGGGTCTTTACAGTTGGTATCAGAGCTGATGGTTAAGCGAGAACCATGGTTCTGTAGGGTATTACTCATTAGAGATAGAGTCAGCAGTACTCTAGAATGAGTTTGAGTGTAATAATAGCTATGAGAGCGTATTTGTTAGTGAATAAAAATTGTTTTATATTGTGTTGACTTATCGGTTGATTGTTTATAGATTTCGATTGATCTAGTCTAGCTAACTATCGTAGATAGGGGTTTCTAAACTCTTAAACAAGATAAACCGACACAATATTGTTTAAAATTGGGTAAATGAAATAATTTTACCTTGATTATATTTTATATATAAAGGAATAATTTTTCAGAATTATTAAAAGTATATAAGTTGATTGTTAGGTTGTTTGGATAATCTAAATAAAAGAGTAATTGTATAAATAAAAGAATTATAAGCATTGAATTATAATTAATGTGATTTACAATTGTGAAATAAACTTATATATAAAAAGAAGTGAAACTATATGAATATGAGTTGTAAATAAAAATGAATTTAAAGTTAACTGAAAATTTACTTTAGAATTGGAATTTGGATTGATTTATAGATATGAACTTAAGTTATGTGAATAGAAATTCAACTTTTGTAATTGAATGAATAAATTTAATGTCAATCAATTGAATGTGAATAAATTGGAATGGAATAATGAATGTAAGTGTTAATTCATTAAAATCTAATGTTATTGGAAAGTTGAATAATTGAATGAAACCAAATATAAGCAAAGGAATTTGGTTATAATTAATATACTTTGGTTGTTATATGATTGTTGATTGATTGTATGTAATTCATTAAGTATTAATGAAGTGGAAAGCTAAAGTAAATTGAATTCAAATTGAAAGTAAATAAATTTGAATAGAATTGAATGTGAATTGGATTTAATTAGTGAATGCAAACTAATTAAAATTGAGAATGAATGTTAGTAAATCCAATGTAAATGAATCAAATGTAATTTAAAGTGAAAACCAATTCATTATATATGAATGAGAATATGAATGAATATTATTGATTATGGATGATAGTTAGTTGATGTTGCATTTGTGGTTTGGTTGCATTTGCTATGTGACATATATAGTTATTATGTTGCTACATGTTGTATATTGATACTATTTACATGTATGCATGTTTCTCATGTTGTTTGTTGAGTGTTTAGTAGGTGCGGATCGCGTTTGCTTCGCATTTGGAGCTCGCTTTTGCGCTATATTAGCCGTATACGCTCGCTAATAAAATATAAGGTACATATCTCGGATTAAATATCGTACTTTTACACTTTTTTCCCTTCGGGATGCCTCATTACTTGATGAGATGTATATTTGTGATATATATACTGTCATTTTTTTTTCGGATCGAGCCGCGCAAAGGAGACTATGGCGAATTTTTCCGGAAATTTAAGGCGTTAGAAAATTTTTGAGGACATTTGGAAAGTTTTGAAAACTTCAACTTTGATTTTGAAGTTGAAAGTTAAACAATAGTAGTTGTTTTTGAAAAGATAACTAAGTATGATTTGAAAACTTAGTAAAGTATCATAAGGAATTTAATTATGAATTTTGGAAAATTAATAGATTCTGTAACTTTTCTTACTTATAATTTCGAGGACGAAATTCTTTTAAGGGGGAAAGATTGTAACGACCCAGAATTTTTAGTAATTAAAATTTGAATATTTAATTAATTTTAAATATTAATAAGTGAATTTATAAGTCAAATAAATTTTTATTTGAATTTTTGGATTTAATTGGATAATTAAATCGATAATTTAATATGTTAAATTATGGAAATAATTGAAAATAGAGTTAAATATGATAGAAAATAATTTGTAAAGTTTTATTTAATCATACTGGAGTTATAGAAATATTTTAGAACTTTTAAAATCGAATTAAAAGTTAATTTGTGAAAATTGAATATTTTAATATTTAATAATAGACTGTAAAATAGTCAATTTTTGAACAGTCTCAGAATTGAACGAAACCAGTTCCATTGGATCCGTAATAGTTAGTTATTACTGGATTTCAATTTTCGTGTCAATCGGAGTTATCGTTTGAGCGTGGCAGCTCGAAACGCATCGAATTATTTTTAATTTAAATTTGGCGAGTCAAAATAGCCATTTTTCAAAAAGTCTCGGATTTCGACGAAACCAGTTTCATCGGATCCGTAATGTGATATTATAGTAAGGTTTCAAATTTCAAGTCAATTAGATTTACCGTTTGTCCAGTACAAATTAAAACGCCTAGAAATCGATTTAAATCGGTTTAATTTAAATTGAGCGTTTGCAGCCATAACTCGCACATACTTCCGAATTAGCTTCCGAAACCTGTTCCATTGTGTCCGAAACGCGGGATAAACCCTAGGTACGCTGGTTACGGCGTCTAAATCGGAGTTCGGAATTTCCGGGTGAATAGTGTCGAACGGTTCCTTATAAATACACCCATTCTCTTCACAAATTGATAAAAAAAAATAAAACCTAATTTTAAAACTGCATAGCCGGCCCTAACCCTTCAATGGCCAGAATTTTCCCAACTTCCCCCTCCAATTATCTTCCCATCCGTGAGTCGATTCAACAAACATTCAACACGAAGGTTGTAGAGGGTGGTGAGATCTCCACATCCAACGGTGGAGATGGGATATGGTGAAGCGTGGTGGCCTCAAATAGCTTGCGTTTGTCATAAGTTGCGCACGTAATTGCGGTTGAAGGGGGGGGGCCGAGCTTCTCAAGCTTGGGGCCGAAGTTGGAGGGGGTGAAGGCCTTCGATGTGGAGGTGTCAGATCGAATTTCTATCGAGCAAGCAAAGAGCAAAATCAAAACCTAATATACGAAGATGGGTTCGGCTATACCCTGTAGCCGCGTGCGCGTGTTGATGAAGAGGGAAGATGAAGTGGATGGTCCAGATGCTCGCAACATGAAATCTAAGGCCCTGATGCTATGTAGGTTATAAAAATTATAATTAGGGTGTAAATTAGTTGATTTAAATTCGTGTAACTCGTAAAAATCATAACTTTTTCATACGAGGTCGAAACTGCGCAAACTCAGTTGCGTTGGAATCGTATAGACGAGCACTACGCGATGGAGTTGGTTTGGAGTCGTTTGGAGTTAGTGAGAATTTCGGGTAAAATTAAACGCGCGTTTAATTTTATTCGAAATAAATCGCTAAAACGGAATTTAAAACCAAGGTGAGAATTCTCACTCAATCGAATAGATTTCGATTTTATTTTAAATAGTTAGATTTAAAATATTTGAATGCATGTTTGAATGATGACTATAAATTATTGATTGTTAAAATAGACATTATACGCCGTTAGTAAGCGGATGTTATTTAATAAAAACATATACCGCGAATATTTCATAAACAGTGAAATTGGTATTATATATAATATCAATATATATATATTGGCATATGTATATATTGCAGTTGTTGATTTCCCGCATTTTTTTTTAGCGGATGAGACCCTATTACGCCGTTAGTAAGCGGATAATATTTATTAAGAACATGTACCGCGATAATTTCGTACTGGAGCGAAATTGGTATTGTGCTAATGTTTTTGGATGCAGGAAACAGGTTGGAGGGATCCAACTAGATTCCTCAACAGTTTTTATTTAATTTCAGATATTTTGATATTTGATGGATTTTCATATTGATATATGATATCGTTGTAGTCGTGATTGACTATTTGGTGTGTAGCATCATTGGACCAAATTTCTGGTATTTTAAAAATGTTTTTAAAGTAATTTTTGAAAAGATAAAATATTTTGGAATTGATCCATTTTAAATAAATGAACGTTATAATTCTTAAAGTTGTAAAAATTATAATTTTTGAGAAATACGGTTAAAAGCTGATTTTTGAGAAATAGGAATTAATGACTTTATAAAATAGTTTAAACTGGATTTTTGAATTTATTATCAAAAGTTTAAATATAGGATTTATAAAATTTGATTATTTTATAAATCAAAATGGTGAAATTATAAAGGAATTTAAAGACGTTTTAAAAGAATAATATAAATTGATTTATATTAAGAGATTTATAAATGGATATTTATAAATTGAAATATTGACATTATAAAACGAGTTTTTATAAGTGTTTGAATGAAGTGAAAATGAATTTCATAAATAAATGAAATTTATGGAATTATAAACTGTGAAGTTATAAAAGAAATTTATAAATAGTAAGATTTATAAATTTGGTGAAATTATTTGAAGAATAGATTGGTTAAATAGGAATCTTATAAGTTATAAGATTTATGATTTGGAAAGCTTTTAAAGGAACGATTTTGTAAAATAATCGTTTTATAAGGATTTAACTTATAATATGAACTTTTAGTTTATGATTAAGTTATAAACTGGAATAGGTTAATAAAGGAATTTATAAAAGGAAGTTGTTATAAAATAAATAAAATGGAATTTATAAACGTTGTTTTATAAATTCACAAACGACTTATTTTGATAAGAAAATTGTTGAAACCTATTAATGGAGTTATATTCACGTTTTTGAATAGTGAATAACACGTTAAAGAAATTGTTTTGAATGTGATATTTCAAATAGAATTAAAACAATCTAACGATGTTTTAAAATGTGTTGAGATTCAAAACCATGGATTTCAACAATTATTGTTGAAATAGATGTTTCGAGAAATAAAAGGAAATAGTGGACTATAACACTGTTGTTATAGTAAATGATTTCCGAAAGGAAATGTTTTGAATAGTATTGGGATTATATATCTATTTTTAATTCGAATCCCTATACTAGTGATTTTGGGTTGTCGTAACGATGTTTTACGCAACATTCGTTTTGGCCCAAATAAATATGTTTAAGAGAAAGATTTCCTTAAAGAATGAATTATATACTTAATTCGATTTAAGTATATTGAATATTTTCCAAGGTTGAAAATAAAAAGATTTGTGAATTACTTATGAATAATAAGTATGGAAATGTTTTCCAATATGAAGTGAATCATTAGAATTTATCTTTTTCTGAAGATAAATTGAAATGAATTATTGAAATCGCATATGCATGGATATCTTGAAATATAAATTCATTATGGAATTTATATGTGAAAGTGAAACTTGTTAAAAATAAATATTGATTTATTTTTGAAGTGTTGAAATTATATATCTAGTAAAGATATTTTGGAAAATAAATAATTTGGAAAATTATTTGGAATCTGGTGATGTATGCATATCCATTGATAGTTCAATAACCGACTATCAATATTTCCCTTTGAATGGGTATTTGATGTGAATTGTTTGAATTTGAATGCCACACTTATTTTTGAATAAGCGCTCACTATTCGGGTTAACCGGGAAAGGACCATGGGGTCGTATAACCCACTCCGAATATGTGATACGTCGTTGTGAATCGCATTTGAAGATCGGTGTTGAAGACCGGATATTTGCGAGAGCGATAGGATGAACTATCGATTGACTCTGCACCGAGTTGCTCCGGTATTGAGTTCTCCATATGTGATGGTGAATCCGATCAGGATTGTGAATATCCGGATTGCAAGGACTTCTTTGTAAGTGCCTTCGGTTCTGTTCGAGCCCGGAACAGACTTGTATGGATTGTATGTCTGACATTACAAGTTGAGATATAAAGCCGATTTCTTTCAAATATATTTCTGTTGGTGGCAGAGAATTTATTCTTTGCTTAACACCCTTCTTTGAGACGTATGTGCTCAAAGGTTATATAGTTGAAGTTATCAGCGATATATTCCCAATTTGGTAATGTGATATGCTGAGTGATGCTGAAATGATCATTGTGTTGATTATTTGTGATAGGATCGTTTATTTGATCGTCTATCCTTGTGATCATTGTGTTGATCATTTGTTGACCCAAAGCATGGCTTTTGTATAAAGTATGTTTTTGTGGACGTGACTTCGTCGAGCCTCACACCCCGTGAATGGTCAAAACAGGAAAGATGCGGCAAGGTTATGAGGGGTAGCACCCTTTAGGATGTGTCCATTTCCTTCTGGAAAAGGGTGGTGTCATGGTATGGAGCCCAGATACTTACTCATGTTGAAAACACTTTATGATTGTGTGAATTGATTACGAGCGCTCGGTAAAAGGTCCCAAAGGACCGGGGGATGGCATATTCGGTCAGTTGTTACTCAGTTAGGAGTAACCCGGCCTTGTGTTGGTAGAGATCCGGTTTGGTTCTCGGGGATGTCCATCCAGAGGCATTCTCATGTGGCAATGGGAAGTTCCTTGGCCTGACCATTTGTTGGAAATCCAAAGAAACAATACGAGACTTGTACGGTTTTAGTTGTAGAACCTGCTATGGAATGTGGCGGTAACCTGCTATTGAACATAGTTAGCTATAGTAGGCATACGATAATGGTCGTATGTTGGCTAAGATTTATATTCTACTTTTGAAATGAAATTTTCTCTATACTATGCACTAGTAATAATATCAAATATTATTTTAAATGCGTATCAAGCATCTTTGACTATCATAAGGAGAAATCTCCTCCGATTCTGCGTTTGCATGTGTGTGTGTGCGGGAGGCCTTATGGTAGTCTCATTTTTAAAAGCATTGCGAATTGAATTTAAAAATATTCCTCTATTTTGATTTTAAAGATAAATAAACTGTTTTGAGTTCTCACACCAGTCACATGACTGACTCGGAGTTTATTGTTTTCCTTCCTAAACTCTGGGTGCCCACCAATTTCCACACGGGCAGTTAAGAGTTAAGGTTTATCAGGATATTCTGGATATTCTGGAGTTGCTGGAGGCAAGCTGGATGGCATGGCGTATTACTAGTTTATATAGTATTTCTTTTCCGCTGCACTGTTTATTGTTGTATGTTGTTGTACACTCTGATGATATGATATGATGTAATGAAATATAATGTGATGTAATAACTGATATAGTTCTTTATTTAAAGATTATTCATTTATTATTATATGTTGTTCCGCTGCGAATTGTGAGATTCTGATGTTGTGTTGTTTCCTTTCTGTCCGTTCTATTTTTAAAAATTCTTCTATCTTCTATTTTTAAAATTTTCTATTCCTTCTTCTCTATGTTCTATTATAAAATTCTCTGTTTTCAAAATTCTTCTATTTTCTATCTTCTTTATCTCTTCTCTCTTCTTTCTTTTTCTAAATTCTTCTTAAAACCCCTAAGGGTTCGTATTTTCGTTCATCTTGAATTAAACAAAGGAGATTAGTGTCTATTCAAGGAGTACGGACTTACGGGTCTTTACATGAACGCCATACATTCAGCACGATTTTCGAGACCAAATACAGGGCCGAGTTTGTCCGGTCACTGGCTGTTGGTGGAGCACGCGTAGGCAAAGGGAATGGAGGTTGCTGATCGTCGTATAGCTCGATGATGGTGGAGTATAATTCGAGTTTGAAGTGGAGACTATGGGTTTTTGTACGCGTGAAGAACCTGGGAAGTTTTCGCGTGGGAGAGAAGAAGATTTCAAGGGCCGAGATCTGCAGTATCAAAATCCAACGGCCGAGATTATAGGTTTAGATAATAAAAGAAAATTTATGAATTGAATTTTATTTAAATTCGTATAAACTTTGTAACGCGATAACTTTTTCATACGAGGTCGAAAAAGCACGAAATGAATTGCGTTAGGTTCGTATTGAAGAATACTACGCGATGGAGCTAGATTGGAGTTGATTGGAGCTAGCGAAAATATTAGGTAAAATTAAACGCGTGTTTAATTTTGTTCGAAATAAAGCACCGCGATTGTTATTGAAAGCGAGGTGAGAACTTCTCACTCAATCGAAATTGTTTCGATTTAAATTTTAAATGGTTAGATTTAAAATTGCTTGATTATATGCTTGGATGATAAATTATTATCTGTTGTATTGAAATGGACACTATACGCCGTATATTAAGCGGATGTTATTTATTAAACACATATACCGCGATATTCCATCTTGAAGTGGAATTGGTATAATATATGTACTTGGAGTTGATTTTCCCGCATTATATAGCGGATGAGACCCTATTGCGCCGCATAATAGCGGATAATATTTTATAAAACCCATGTATCGCGATATCCCGTATTGAAACGGGATTGATATTGTGCTAACATCTGTGGATGCAGGGAAACAGGTTAGAGGGATCCAACTGGATTCCTCACCCGTATTGATTTATTTACAGATATTATGATATATTCTGTTATCATATAATATATGATGTTTGGATGCCGTGATTGTTATATTTAGTGCTGTTGCAGCATTTGGCCTATTTTTGGAGTTTTAAAAGTGTTAAAGTGATGATTTTCAAATTTAAAAGGATTTTAAAATGATTTTTGAAAGTATACGTTTTATTGAATTTTGAAATTGATTCTTTTTAAATAAATAAACGTTAAAATTTTAATGTTATAAAAATTATGATTTTTGTGAAATATAACCGAAATGTGACTTTTTTGAGATAAGTAGTTGATTAATTCATAAAATGGTTTAAATTGGGATTTTTGAATTATTATGAATGGTTTATATAAAAGATTTATAAAATTGATATTTATAAATTAAAATATTGGAATTATAAAACGAATTTTTATAAGTGTTAAAATGAAGTATAAATGGATTTCATAAGTGAATGAAATTAATAGATTTATAAATTGTGAATTTATTAAATGAATAGATTTTGTAAAATAAAAGAATTATACGTAATTAACTTATAAATTGGATTTTGGCATTTAAAAGAGATATAAATGGAATTTATAAACGTTGTTTTATAAATCCGAAATCGACTTATTTTGATAAGTTAATTATTTTAGCTTATTAAAGGAGATATATCCACGATTTTGGATAGTGGATAATCCTTTAAATAAAATTGCAGAGAATGTTGAATTTGTTTAACGAAGTATATTCACGATTTTGGACAGTGAATAATACATTAAAGAAATGTTTTAGGAAAGTGATATTTTAAAGTAGAATTAAAACGATTTAAAGATGTTTTAAAATGTATTAAGTGTCGAAACCATAGATTTCAATATTTATTGTTGAAATAGACATTTTCGAGAAATAAAAGGAAATGGTGGACTATAACGCTGCTGTTATAGTAAATGATTTTCGAAAGGAAATGTTTATGTAGTATTGGCATTTATATATCTATCTTAATTTTGAATCCCTATACCAGTGATTTTGGGTTGTCGTAACGATGTTTTAGGCAACATTCGTTTTGACTCAAATAAATGTGTTTAAGAGAATGTTTTCCTTAAAGAATAAAATATATACTTAATTGTGATTTAAGTATATTGAATATTTTCCAAATGTTGAAAATAAATAGATTTGTGAATTACTTATTATTAAATACGTATCGAAATGTTTTCCAATATGAAGTGAAATGTTTTGAGATTTTTCCTTTTAAAGATAAATTGAAAAGTGATTTGAAATTTGTTTTCAAACGGTTGAAGTGTTGGAAAATATATCTTGTAAAGATATTTTTGGAAAATAAATAATTTGAGAAATTATTTGGAATCTGGTGATGTTGTGCATATCTATTGATAGTTAAATAACCGACTATCAATATTTACCTTTAAATGGGTATTTGATGTGATTTGCTTGAATTTGAATGCTACACTTATTTTAAAATAAGCGCTCGTTATTCGGTTTAGCCGAGAGAGGACCTTTGGGTCATAAATCCCATTCCGAATATTGATACGTCGTTTATGGGTAGCATTGAAGACCGGTGGTGAAGACCGGGTATTTGCGAGAACGATAGGATGACCTATCGATTGTCTCTGCACTGAGTTGCTCCGGTATAGAGATTCCCTAAGTGATGGGAAGTTCTATCGGGATTGTGAATACCCGGATTGCAAGGACTTCTTTGGAAGTGCCTTCAGTTCTGTTCGAACCCAAAATAGACTTGTATGGATTGTATGTCTGACATTACAAATTGAGATGTAAAGCTGATTTCTTTTAAATACATATCTGTTGGTGGCGGAGAATTTATTCTCTTAGCTTAACACCCTTCTTTGAGACGTACGAGCTCAGATGTATGTAGTTGAAGGTTATCAGTGATATACTCCCAATTTGGTAGTGTGGCATGCTGAGTGCTGCTGATCATTAGTTGATCAAAGCGCGGCTTTTGTGAAAAGCGTAGCTTTGTGGACGAGATTTCGTCAAACCTCACAAGCCGGTTATGGTCAAAACAGGAATCGTGGCAGCAAGGTTATTTGAGGATAGCGCCCTCTGAGGGCATGTCATTTCCTTCTGGATTATAAGTGGCATCATGGTATGGAGCCCAGATATTTACTTCGTAGTTGCTGCATATGTATTGATTTGTGGTTGTTGGTTGAGAGGTACCTCGGATAAAGGTCGCAAACAACCAGGGGGATGACATGCTCGTGTCAGTTGTTACCCAGTTAAGGGTAACCCGACCTTGTGTAGAAGAGATCCGGTTAGGATCCGGGAACGTCACTCCAGAGGCATTCTATTTTACTTGGGAAGTTCCTTTGCTCGACCATTTGTTGGAAATCCATTCATCCAATACGAGCTCTTTACGGTTTTAGTTGCAAAACCTTCCATCTAATATGGTAGCTATAGTAGGCATACTATAATGGTACCTATGCTGGCTAAGATTTATATTCTACTTTCGAAATGGTTTTCCACACTTTGCACTAATAATAATAATAATCAAATGATTCTGTGTAGTAAGCATCTTTGACTATCATAAGGAGAAATCTCCTCCAATTCTGCATTTGCATTGTGTGTGTGGCGGAAGGCCTTATGGTAGTTACATTTTCTAAAAGCATTGCGAATTGACTTTAAAAATATTTCTTTGTTGTTTTTAAAAGATAAATAACTATTTTAAGTTCTCACACCAGTCACATGACTAACTTGAACTTTATTGTTCCCTTCCTAAACTCTGGGTGCCCACCAATTTTTCACACGGGTAGTCAAGAGACAGGTTATCAGGTCATTCTGGAATTCAGGAGTTGCTGTGGAAATCTGGAGGCAAGCTGGATGGCGAAGCGTATCACTAGTATATAGTATTTCTTTTCCGCTGTTTGTTGTTGTAAACTCTGATAATGTAATGAATGTGATGTAATGTAATAACTGATATAGTTTTTTGTTTTAAAGATATTCATTTATCTATTATATGTTATTCCGCTGCGATATGTGAGATTCTGTTATTGTTTCTATTTTCTTCTTCTTTCTTTCTTCTTCTATCTTCTACCTCTTCTTTATAAACCCTAACGGTTCGGTTTTCCAACATTCGATTGCTCGGCAGTTGATACAATGGACGTATTGATGTCGACCTTCGTGAGTCAAAAATTCCGATCCTAACATATATGGATAAGAATAATTAATTTGTAGAATTAATAAAAGAATTGAAGGCTAATTAATTGAATGTAATTAAAAGTATAATTAATCAAGGAAGATTAATTAAAGAAGATCATTAAGAGATGATTAATTTATTTATTTGGAATAAATAAATGAAGAAGGATTTAGGTAATCCAATTGATTTAGGGTTAATCAATTCTGCTTATGGATGATTGATCGATATTGGATGATTGATTTATATTGAATGATTGATATTGGGTGATTGGTTGATACTGGATGATTTGGATATCTATGTTATGTGGTATGCTGCTTTGTAAGATGAATGTTTGATATGAATTATCTATTGTGATAATGTGATTCATCTATTTGTTATATCATCCTGAATATAAATTTAATTGTTTAAAACCTTAAACAACTTGGACATTAAAATGGCGTTTGGTTTTGGTGAGACCGGGACTGGGTTTCCATATTTAGATATCCGAAAACCACATCGATCCAAATTAAACGTTAGGTCGTGAATCAAGTGGAGTTTAGTGAAGACTCGAGGTGTAAGAAATATTTGTCAGTATAACTCTAGGGGTGATTCCGTGATGAGTTTGACGAAGATAGTACTTATAGGTTCGAGATGGTGATTTAGAGTGCAAGGGCTATGGTCGCTGACTCTGAGGGTGATTCTAATATGAGTGCAATGAGATAGTGCCTTCGGTTTCCTTCGAACCCGGAACGAACTTGTATGGATTGAATGCTTTCAGAACATCGTCAGGTACACGATGAGCATTCCAAGATAGATATGTTCTATAAAGGTAATCGCAGCCTCAAGCCTCATCAACCGGGAATGGCTAAAATAGGGGAGGTGCAGCAAGGCTAGGTGGGTAGCACCCATTTCAAGTTGAGATCATTCCTGTCTAGATGTCCCTTTTTATTTCGGCTTAGTGGGTGGTTGGTCGCGCCAACCACGGGGTGATCTTACTCGGGACTGTTCAGTAAGGAATGGTTCCATCTTTGTGATGCAAAGGATTGGGAGTAATCCTCAGTACTGTGATCTAGGCCACGTACTGTGACGGGCGGTACCCCGGTAGCCCTGCCATTGATGGAAACCCATTCTTCCTACGAGACCCTACGGTTTTGTTTGTATTACCCACTTTTGTGGCTAGTAGCTGGAATTTAATAGATGTAACAATTTCGTCTATTTCATATTTACTTGAAAACCCTAGACACTATTATAATATCACTGGATTTCCTATCAAATGTTTTGGTTAGCATAAGGTAAAAACTTTTCCATGTTTATGTGTGGGAAGTCTTACGTGATACCTTTTTCTTTCAAAGGATTTTCTAAAGTTAAGCAATTTAAGCCCGTTTACTCACACCAGACCCCTGTCTGACCCGAGTGTTTATTTTCTGTTTTATTAAACTCTTAGGTACTCATATTATGTATGAGTAGTCGAGGGATTCAGGTTAGCTTGACGAATTCTGGAGGAGATATGGAGCAGGAGGCTTCCACGTGTAGATATATTATGGTTCCGCTGATTTTGTGTGATATCTGTATCTTGTATCTTGAGTTGTATAATTAGACAGATGTTTATAACTGTCTAATATGTGTTGTATAAGTTGTGTACTATGGTATGATACAATTAATATTTTATGTGATATATTATATTTCATTCGTTCCGCCGTGAGTTATCTGATGTTGTTGTGTTTCTTCTTTTCTTATCTTTTCTTCTTCTATCCCTTTTCTTTCTTAATTAGTGCTGCGACTTTCTGGTGTTAGAAAGTTGGGTCGCTACAGGTGGTATCAAAGCATTAGGTTGAGTGAATACCTAGGCTCTGGAGTGGTGTCTTTCTTGAGAGAGCATACTTGTTAGTTTTATATATAACTATATATATATATATATATATATATATATATATATATGCCTAATTTGTTGGGTTATCTGTTCGGATTTTCCAACATAAGTTTTAGAGGTACATAGAGTAGTGGTGTGTGTAACACGACTACCACTAATGGAAAAGGTCCATTTGTTTGAGGTTGGAGGTATATTTGTCGAGACTATAGACCTGATACCGTCTCAAGTGAGATTTATAGCTTGGAGTAAGGATTTCTCTGATATCCGAAGGAAATCTTTTAAAGATTCAGAGTTTATCTTGGAAGTGTAAGTTTGGATCTGTCGGAAGTGCAGAAGTAAGCGATGATATCTTGATAACTGCGTGATGAGATGTAGTATCCATGGATATTTCTGAAGATGTTTTCTCTTGAAGCAGTTTTAGAAGTAGTTGAGGAGCAGTCTTTACCTGTCGCAGGGAAGACTCGTCTGTATGGAAGTCGTCTGGATCTTTAGCAAGGAGGTTGGCTGTTTTGGAATATGAGACCAAGGTCTTTAAGTTGTTTCGCTTCGGCATGGTCTCATTTGTCATTTCTTAAGTAGAGCGAGATGTTGATGCTTGGTTTGGAGCTCGAATTTATTGAGAGGATGTCTGCCATCTCGAAGGTTCGTTGTGTAGTTTGTTGATTATTTTGGTTTTCGAGAAGCCTTTGGGTTAGAAGTCTTTGGTTAGCTATGGTAGCAGTGTAGCTCGAAGTGTTCGGTGTGCCGACGAGAAGGTCTTTTAGCTTTGCAATATCATCGAGATAGAGTTTGGAAGCAGTAGTATGGCCGTTTCTCCGATGATTCAGGAATCTTTGTGGTTTTTCTTTCAGCAGTCCGACAGTTGGTGAAGGTTTTCTTGAAGGGGTAACTTTGTTTGGAAAAGCTTAAAGCTATTCTAATTGGTAAACAGAGTACAGTTTCTTTGGAATCCGAACTAGGTAGGATCGCAAAAGTGACTTGCGATCACTTTGGGAATTTATCTTGGGCAATCTTTTGTTTGAGACTGAGGATTCTCATATGGAAGTAGGAGCTACTGAAGTAATTAGAAGTTTGTCTGCATCTGGAGTTGAGTTCTATATTGTTTTGGTTCCAGAAGTGATTCTGGTAGTTAGCCTAGAAGGAGAAGGAGAGTTGGTGTAGCAGCTCAGAAATTTTTTGGAATTTGGATTAGTCAGATCTAGTTTTTGAGTTGGGTTTTTGCTATAAGGTTGTGTGACCATGTCAGATGGGTCACTCAGATTTTATGTATTTGATGAACAAATTTTCTCGGATATATTGGATAAGTTTGTATTCATGTTCATCAACAGTATTCTCATCTATTCCAGAATCAGAGTTGTGCAACAGAAGCGAGGAAGCAGCTGTGTAAGGAAGGAAGCAAGTTCAGTTTGCTATTGCTTGGGAAGTAGAGCTTGTGTTCTGGATTTCGACGGATCTTGGAAGACTTTCCTATTGGATAGGATCCAGAAACCGGTTTGCTTTGGTCTAGTTGTTTCTGGAAGTATCAGCATAGGTTGAGCTGACCAGAAAGAAGATTGGTAGCCCAGGATTGTCTGTTGAGTTATGCAGATATGAGATAATGAGTTTGGAATTCGAAGTTGGAACTACATTGTTTTTAAGATTTCTCTAGTAAGAAAGAAATAATTGGATGGCTAGTTCTGAGGCATTGAGGTTTCTTATTTGTGTTTTGATAGGATAAGTTTTGTTGTCTATAAGATTGAATTGCCGGTTTGGATAGCTGGAATTCATTGTATTCCACATATCTATGAGGGAGTACGTGTATGATTCATTGTTGGTTGTTGAATCTGCAGTTCAGTTGGATTTGGAAGTTGAGCTAGCTTGAGTATAGTCTGATGTTCTGTTCAGATTGATGGATCTAGAGGTGAGATAAGCTCTGGTTTTTGGTGGTGTGGTTAGTTTAGCTTCTGTAGAGCGAGTCTCCCAGTGATTCATACTTGGGAAACTCTAGATAGTATTAGTAAGATTTATTCTGATTTGTGTCAGGATAATTAGTTAGGTATGTTTGTTTGATTGGTTGCTATGGTTGTTAGTAACTGGTTGACAGGAATGTTTTGCTGTTTGAAATTAAAATCTTTGCTGGGTTATTAAATTACCTTTGCTTTTAAATTTCGGGGACGAAATTCTTTTAAGGGGGGAGGCATGCGACGACCCGGAATTTTACGCAATATCAATTTAATAATCTATATTAATAATTTAATTGTTTTTATAATTTTCCTTTATAATTTTAATTTAAATTGGTAAAATTTAATCTTTTAAAGGTTAATAAATATTTAATCTGACATTTTTGATCAATATCTTTTTAACAATTTAAAAATTGATAAGAATTATTTTTCAAAGCTAATAAAATTTTATTCTATTATAATATATATATTTGATATATATATATATATATTGTGAATGGGAAAATATTTTGTTTAAATTAAAGATGAATTTTCTTTTTTTTGGCAAGGTCGACGGGGTTGGATGTACCCCGACCATTTTATTGCAGTACCAAAAGGAACAGAACACATACAACATAGAGCATAGCTCTTTGAAAACGAAGGAAAACATGGCGTCACAAGCACAACGGGAAAAAAACACAAAAAAAGAAAACAAACACAGCCTAATACTTTTGGAATGAGGCATATATCCCTGGATCAATGCACTAGGTTTGCATCCCCAAGGATTGTTTTATCTCGTGAGTTAACTAGTTCTTGAACACAACATCAGATTTCACTTTACTGGCTTCAAACACTCTGATATTACGCTCTTTCCATACAGCACTGATGAAGCTTTTCATCACCAAAGTAAATAATCTCTTAACTTAATTCTTGGACCTAGTCTTCGCATGTATGATTTCCCACTCGACTCGATTGTCATGAGAGACAGTATATCTTTTTAGCTTTGACATTACAGCAGTCCAGAGTTGCTTAATATATGGACATTCAAAATACAGATGCTCGACAGTCTCCGGTTGTTCACAGCAGAAGGAACAGTAGATATTAATGATCATTCCCATGCATGCAAGTTTGGCTTTAGAATGTACCGCACGATTAAGAACTTTCCACAGCAGTAAGTTATCTCTGAAACTACTGTCCAAACTCCATGTTCGTTTCCACCATTTCCACTTTGGGTGCTCTCCATTTTTCAACAAGAATTCATATCCGTTTCCAATACTGTACTTTGCCTTTTTATCTCCCCACACTATACCATCAGTTGATGAAGGCAGCGGAGTAAACCTTCTAATGATGTTCCATATGTTCTGTATTCTAGGATTGGAAGAAGAGCAACATAACCTGCTATCATTGTTGAGTACGTCCCTAACTTTTATCGCCGAGTGAATACCAGTCTTCTGTATTTCATTGTACGATAGGTGTCGTCTGAGAATGAACCCTTTATCTAGCCATGGATCATCCAAGAAACTAACACAGTATGTTGGGTAGGTATTCATTTGAATTAGCGGTAGGAAAGTTTCCTTTATTTTGAATAAACTTTGCCATGTCCAGCTCATGTTTTGAGGTTTAGTCATATTCCACAACTGTCCTTTAGTCACGTTTCTTTCCGACCAAATTGCCCATAGGTTGTCTGAACCATTATAGTAGGTGTTAATATGCTTCGCAAAGGCAGCCCTGTTCCATTGCTTCAAATTGAATATACCAAGACCCCCTTGTTCATTGGCCTCTCAAGTTTGCTAAATTTTATAGGAGCTATGTATTTGCCTTTTGTTTTGCCTACCCATAGGAATTTCATAAAAGCACTTCTGATCATATTAATCAACTTATATGGTAGAATAAAGGTTCTAGCCCAATAAACTTGCATTGCAAAAATAACCGACTTAATCAGAGTTAGTCTACCTGCTTGGCTAAGTGTTCTAGTGGTCCAGTAATTCAATCTTGCTGTTATCTTCTCAAATAGAGGAAGACATTGGTTAATTGTAATCTTTGAAGTTGAGAGCGGCAGTCCCAAATATGACACAATGTTAGGGTTGGTAGACATACCAGTGATTTGTGAAATTTGAGCAGACTGTTCAACGCTAACACCTGCCATAATAATGTCAGACTTGCGAAGATTAACCTTAAGACCCGTCACAGTATAAAACTGATCAAGAGTAATCATTATATTCATGATTGTGTTGTTGTCAGGGGTACAAAACACGACCAAATCATCAGCGAACATTAAAGCAGTGATTTGAGGATCGTTGCATGCTTGATGAAGTTTGAACCTATTATGGATAATTAAATTGTCTAACATCCTCGTAAGAAGTTCCATTACTAGATTGAAGATGTAAGCTGATAACGGATCACCCTGTCTTATTCCTTTCTTACTGGCAAAGAAACCAGCTAACATTCCATTGACATTAACTGAATAGGTTGGAGTGGAGATACATTCGTATATCCAAGAAATAAAGTGTGGTGGGAAGTTCATGTAACCCATAATTCAAAAAATACTATTCCATTGCAGCATGTCAAAAGCTTTTATTGTGTCAAGTTTCATCATGGCTTTCGGGGGAGCTTTCTTGCGTTTGTATCCCTTAATTAGTTCATGGGAGAGAAGGACATGGTCTAGGATATTCCTACCTGGTAGGAAGGCTGCTTGATTCTTTGAAACAATACTTGGTAGGACATGCTTAAGCCTCGTTGCTATTACCTTCGAGATACATTTATATAGGGTATTACAGCACGATATAGGTCGGAATTCATTAACGCTGAGAGCATTCTTGTGTTTGGGAATAAGCGCTATATTGGTATAATTATACGACCTGAAGATTTTACTCTTTTTGAAGAATAGCATTATGGAATTGCACACATCAGTTGAGACAATCGACCAACAAGAAGTGTAGAAAAGTGTGTTCAACTCATTAGGGCCACCACACGATTCAGTATTCAGTGAGAATATTGCTTGTTTTATTTCTTCAGCGGTAACTGCAGTGCTTAGGATGTTAAAATCATCAGTATTAAATTCTAGGCAACATATCATCGGGGATCTGATTGATATTAGGAATGAAATTGTCAGAGTTGCTATACATGGCTGAGAAGTGATTAACAAATGCATCCTGAACTTCCATAGGAGAAGAACGAAGAACACCATTCGTATCGTAAATAGTAGTTATGTTTTGTCTTCTCTGCTTATTCTTGAGACTTGCATGAAAGTAAGCACTATTCCTGTCTCCTTTTTCGATCCATTTAATTCTCGACTTTTGCCTTATCATATCACTTTCTTTTGCTAACGTTACAAGGTATTGCTGTGACAATGAACTTTTAATCGAAGAGAGGTTAGCATCATTAACATTAGTCATCATGGCAGTTTGGACTTCAGTAAGCTTGTCTTTTATAGTAGTGCTCATTCTTTCACCTTTTCTAAATCTTTTAAAAGCCCACAGTTTCAAGACTTCTTTCACTTCCTTAATTTTTTCCTGCAAGACAAATAGATGATTACCATTTATATCTTTGTTCCAAGCAGTTTTAATAATAGTTTTGAAGTCAGGTTCAAGAACCCATGAATTAAAAAATTTAAAATCTGTTTTTCCTCTCTTGTCCGCTCCACGAAGATGGATAATTTAGGGGTGAGTGGTCAGAAAGGAGTGGTGGAGGGAGATGGTTGAAGAGGAGAGGCCATTTAGTTAGTGCTGTTTGATTGGATAAGGTGTGATCAATTCTAGAAAAGGTCATGCATCCTTGTCTTCTTTTATTGTTCCACGAGTATTGCATTCCTACTGATCTGACAGAAACAAGATCAGCATCGATAAGGTAATCAGCAAGTGGTTGTATTTCATTGATGGAGAGGGGATTTCCTCCAACTCTATCAGAGAGTGAATAACAGGAGTTGAAATCACCGAGAATTAGCCATGGATGGGTGGTCTGCCTCAGAGATGGAATGACAGTTAATAAAGAACTTCTAGAAGCAGTAGAGTTATATGCATAAACAAAGGTGACATAAAAAGTTGAGTTATCAGCAAGATCATGTGCATGACAATGTATTAGTTGGAAAGTGGAAAGGATAGGAGAAAGTTGGACATGAAGGGGATTATAAAGTATCATTATCCTACCATACATTGCTTCATTCAGGTTGTGATGGTATTTCCAATTGGGGTTTATATAATCTGCTGCCTTGATCGTTATGGTAAGATTTAACTTTGTTTCTAGTATTGCTAAGATTGATAAATGATGTGTACTGATAAGTTGTTTACATTCATCTAGCTTGATTGCTTGATGTCCACCACGTATATTCCATGCTCCAATGTGTGACATCATTGAGGAACACATGCATTGAGCATTTCTATCTTCATTCGCCTAGTTACTGCCTGCGACGAGGACAAGTAGTTAGGGATTGTTGCTGATAGGGGGGTAACTTCCTTATTGGTTGTTTCGTCAGACTCTGGTGAGGTTGTGAGAATAGATTTAGGAGAAGTGGAATTCTGAGAGGGAGAGAGAGTTAACAAAGGGGGAGGAGGTTTGTATGCCGATGGCGGTTTGATTTTGGAGTAAATATGTGTTGGAGGAGGATTGTGTGATTTGTCATTTACTTGGGAGGGAGAGATGGTTGTTTGGGTATTGGGCTGATAAGTTGTGCATGTTTTTTCTTCCTTGTGCATGTCATTTTGCTTTATAGCTGTATTTCTTTGACTGGCTTTCAAGTTTCTGATTTTTCCGTTTTTCACACCACTTGTGTTGGGTTCTTCTTCATTTTTACCCTCACTATTATTTCCATCTTCAATACGTTCTGCCTCGCTTGCTTCAGGTTGTTGTGTTATTTTCACTTTAGCTTGCTTTTGCATTATTTGAACTACCTTCCCTTGTGTATTTACTGTGTTACTCTTGTCCTTTTGTTTTATGTGACTTTCTACAGCTACTTGCACTACAACTCCTTCTAGTGCTGTTTGACCTTGAATATCAGCTATCTGATTCTCTTCACGCAAAATATTCATGTTTCCATCCTCGTCCAGGTTAAGGAGTGCATCAAATTGATTAGTAATTAAGGGTTTTTCTATTGTGTCATCATCGTCAGTTCTCCCTTCCCTTTCATCTATATTATCCTTGTTCACGTCTTCAGCAGTAGCTTGTGTGTTGGCAGTAGCACCATCAATTCTATCTTCGCTGTTAACTTTTTCATTACCTCATTGTACATTTTCATGGTCTACTTTATTACACTCTTCTTTTCTCATTTCAATATCATTTTTGACCCGATCGATTTCATTCTCGTTTTCTTCATTGCTTCCTGTGACTTGATCCATTTTTCTTTCATTCACAATATTTTCTTTTCTCCTATCTTTTACACGTTGCCATTTCCTGATACTATGCTTCTGAAAAGGCCTTGCATTTCTATTAACTTGGACTATCTCTGTTGTTTCTCTTTCGTTTCCTTTACTACCATTGTCTCTTTTTTCCTTTTCACTATCTTTATGACTTTTTTCCATCATGTCACAACATTCAGTTTTATGGCCAAAATTTTTAAACGTAACACATACGTCTGGCCTCCACAAGTACTGCACATAAATTTTTTAAAATCCTCCTTCCACCAGCTTGACCAGAAACTCATCTACTAGCTCCTTGTCCGGTTTAACCTCAATCAAGCATTTTGCATAGCTCAACCTCTCCTGCTTTTCCGTCATTTCGTCCATGCACAACATTTTTCCCAAATAACTACTTAACCAATTGATTCCCAGAGGCGACCAGGCATATAACGGGAGATTATACAAATGTACCCAAACTGGAACAGTAGTGACTGTGCCAGAGACATTACTTATTGCTGCATCATATGGCTTGACAATGAACAACTTATTATTCATGATCATAGGGTCACTCTGAAGAATCTTATTTCTATCTTCAGTACATGAGAAGTTAAATAAGAAGATAATACCATCTGATTTAACAGTGACAGAGCCTTTCAATTTCCAGATGAACTTAAGCTTTTGAATGACAGCTGTGTAAGATAATGGCTTGTCAAGGAAAAATCCAACCAATGTTTCATTCCAGATCATTGCTCCAGCTTCAAGAGCTTCCTGCATCGGCACTAGTACTTCATTTTCATACTCAGGAGTTAGGTTAACGGGTATGTACTTCCCAGCATTTTTGGGTTTATGCTTAAATAGCGAAGTCCATGATCGTTCACCTTGAGTGGAGGAAGAAGGCACTGAGGTTGAGGAGTGGGAGATGCATCGGGTGGTCGCATGGGGAAAAAGTCTGGGGGGACGTGAGAGGGGGGACGTAGGACGGAAAGATCAGTAGGTGATACAGAGGGAGGCGAGGGGACTTGATTGTAACGACCAAGAATTTTATTAATTAAAATTTGAGTATTTAATTAATTTTAAATATTAATAAGTGAAATTTATAAGTCGAATAAATTTTAATTCGAATTATTGGATTTAATTGAATAATTAAATCGATAATTTAATATGTTAAATTATGGAAATAATTGAAAATTGGGTTAAATATGATTGAAAATGATTTGGGAAATTTTATTTTATCATATTGAAGTTAGAACGATATTCTAAAACTTTTAAAAATCGAACTAAAAGTTAATTTGTGAAAATAGAATATTTTAATATTTAATCAACTAGTGAAATTAGCCAATTTTTGAACAGTCTCAGAATTGAACGAGACCAGTTCCATTGGATCCGTAATAGTTTGTTATTACCGGATTTCAATTTTCGTAGCAATCGGAGTTATCGTTTGATCGTGGCAGCTCGAAACGCATCTAAATTGTTTTAATATTAATTTGGCGAGTTAAAATAGCCATTTTTCAAACAGTCTCGGATTTCGAAGAAACCAGTTTCATCGGATCCGTAATGTGATATTATTGTAAGGTTTCAAATTTCGTGTCGATTGGATTTACCGTTTGTCCGGTGCAAGCTAAAACGCCTAGAAAATTGTTTAAATCGGTTTAATTTAAATTGAACGTTTATTGCCATAACTCGCACAGATGTCCGAGTTAGCTTCCGAAACCTGTTCCATTGTGTCCGGAACGCGGGGTAAACCTTAGGTACGTCGGTCACCGCGCGTAAATCGGAGTTTTGAAAACCCGGATGAATAGTGTTCGATATTTCCTATAAATAGGCTCATAATTCACAAAAAAAAAAGAAAAAAAAAGCTAACCCTAAACCTTTGCAGCCGCCACCCACTCATGAATGGCCGAAAATTTGTATCGTTCTTCCATTAATTTCTTCAAATCCATTCAATATTATCGAATACTTCCTAAAGCAAAATTGAAGAGCGAAGTGAGTTATATCGATCCATACGGCGATGATCGCCTGAATCGTGTTGTGGTGGCCTCAAATTGGCCGCGTTCCCCTTGCGTTCGGCCTCGATTTTCGAGCTTCAGAGGCGACCGAGCTCGATGCTACTGGGGGCGTGGGTGAGGGCGACGAAGGGCTACAAAATGGGAGTTGCTGATCATGCTAGAAATCGACGTGGTGATGGCAAAAATCAACCCTAGTTTCAATGTGATGGGTTCAATAGTGTCGGCTTCTTCCTGTAAGTTGTCGCGTGAGGGAGATGAAGTTAGGGGCGTTGGATCTGAAGATGGGCGGCCCAGATTCATGAAGGTTGAAAAATATAAAGATTGTTGTAAAATTATGTATATAAATTCGTATAAAACTTGTAAAAATCATAACTTTTTCATACGAGGTCAAAAACACGCGAAACAGGAAGCGTTGGAATCGTATGGACGAGCACTACGCTATGGAATTAGATTAGAGTCGTTTGGAGTTAGTGAGAATTTCGGGCAAAATTAAACGTCCGTTTAATTTTATTCGAAATAAATCGCTAAAACGAAATTGAAATCAAGGTGAGAACTTCTCACTCAATCGAATCGATTTCGATTTTAATTTTAAATAGTTAGATTTAAAATATTTGGATGCATGTTTTGAATGATGATTGTTATCTATTGATTGTTAAAATAGACATTATGCGCCGTTAGTAAGCGGATGTTATTTATTAAAAACATATACCGCCAATATTTCATAAACAGTGAAATTGGTATTATATATAATAGCAATATATATATATTGGTATATGTATATATTGCAGTTATTGATTTTCCGCATTTGTATAGCGGATGAGACCCTATTGCGCCGTCTATTAAGCGGATAATATTTTAAATCCCATATACCGCGATAATTCCGTACTTGAGCGGAATTGGTATTGTGCTAATGTTTGTGGATGCAGGAAAACAGGTTGGAGGGATCCAACTGGATTCCTCAACAGTATTTAGTAGAATTCAGATATTTTGATATTTGATGGATTATCATATCGATATATGATGTCGTTGTTGTCGTGATTGACTATTTGGTATGTAGCATCATTGGACCAAACTTTGGAATTTTAAAATGATTTTTAATGCGATCTTTGAAAATATACTATATGTTTGGAAATTGATTCATTTTAAATAAATAAACGATATAATTTTTAATGTTATAAAAAATTATATTTTTGAGAAATATAGTTAAAAACTGATTTTTGAAAATATGAGGCTAATGATTTTATAAAATAGTTAAATCGGGATTTTTGAAATTATTGTGAAAAGTTTAAATATAGGATTTATGAAAATTAATTATTTTATAAATCAAAATGATGAAATTATAAAGGAGATTAAAGATGTTTTAAAAGAATAATATAAATTGATTTATATAAAAAGATTTATAAATTGATAATTTATAAATGAAAATAATTGAATTATAAAACAAGTTTTTATAAGTGTTTGAATGAAGTGAAAATGGATTGCATAAGTGAATGGAATTTATAAAATTATAAATGGTGAAGTTATAAGTGAAATTTATAAATAATAAGATTTATAAATTTCGTGAAGTTATTAAAGAATATATTTGGGTAAATAAACGAATCTTATAAGTTATAAGATTTATAATTATGAAGTTTAAAGGAACGATTTAGTAAACAAATGAATTATAAGTGTTTAACTTAAAATATATACCTTTGGTTTATAATTGAATTATGAATTGAATAGGTTAATAAAGGAATTTATAAACGTTGTTTTATAAATTTGCAAACGACTTATTTTGATAAGTAAATTGTTGAAACCTATTAATGGAGCTATATTCACGTTTTTGACTGTGAATAATCCTTTGAAATAAAATGAATAAAAGGATGAAATTTGTTAACGTAATATATTCACGTTTTTGAATAGTGAATAATATGTTAAAGAAAATGTTTTGAATGTGATGTTTTAAATAGAATTAAAACGATCTAACGATGTTTTAAAATGTGTTGAGATTCGAAACCATAGATTTCAACATTCATTGTTGAAATAGACGTTTTCGAGAAATAGAAGGAAATGGTGGACTATAACACTGTTGTTATAGTAAATGATTTCCGAAAGGAAATGTTTTGTATAGTATTGGGATTTATATATCTATTTTAATTTCAAATCCCTATACTAGTGATTTTGGGTTGTCGTAACGATGTTTTACGCAACATTCGTTTTGGCCCAAATAAATATGTTTAAGAGAATGATTTCCTTAAAGAATGAAATATATACTTAATTTCGATTAAAATATATTGAATATTTTCCAAAGGTTGAAAATAAAAGATTTGTGAATTACTTATTAAATAAGTATGGAAATGTTTTCCAATATAAAGTGAATATTTTGAGATTTATCATTTTGAAGATAAATTGAAAATGAATAATTGAAATCGTATATTCATAGATATTGTGAAATATAAATTCACTATGGAATTTATAAAAGAAAGTGGAGTTGGTTTAAAAATAAATATTGATTTATTTTAGAAGTGTGAAAATTATATATCTAGTAAAGATATTTTTGGGAAATAAATAAATTGGAAAATTATTTGGAATCCGGTGATGTTGTGCATATCCATTGATAGTTCAATAACCGACTATCAATATTTACCTTTGAAAGGTATTTGTTGTAATTTGCTGAATTTGAATGCTACACTTATTTTTAAATTATTGCGCTCGTTATTCGGATTACCCATTCCGAATAGTGATACGACGTAATGGATAGCATTGATGACCAGTGTTGAAGACCGGATATTTTTGAAAGAGAAAGGACAACTCGTCGATTGTCTTTGCACCGAGTAGCTACGGTATAGAGACTCCCTATGTGATGGGAAGTCCGGACGTGATTAGTGAATATCCGGATTGCAAGGACTTCTTTGTAAGTGCCTTCGGTTTTGTTCGAGCCCGGAACAGACTTGTATGGATTGTATGTCTGACATTACAAATTGAGATATAAAGCAGATTTCTTTCAAATATATTTCTGTTGGTGGCGGAGAATTTATTCTTTTAGCTTAACACCCTTCTCTGAGACGTACGAGCTTAGAGGTTATGTAGTTGAATGTTATCAGCGATATATTCCCAATTTGGTAATGTGACATGCTGAGTGTTGCTGTGAAATGATCATTGTGTTGATTATTTGTGATAGGATCATTTATTTGATCGTCTATCTTGGTGATCATTTCTATGATCATTTGTTGACCCAAAGCATGGCTTTTGTATAAAGTATGTTTTTGTGGACGTGGCTTCGTCGAGCCTCACACCTCGGGAATGGTCAAAACAGGAAAGATGCGGCAAGGTTATGAGGGGTAGCGCCCTTTAGGGTATGTGCATTTCCTTCTGGAAAAGGGTGGTATCATGGTATGGAGCCCAGATACTTACTCATGTTGAAAACACTTTATGATTGTGTGAATTGATTACGAGCGCTCGGTGAAAGGTCCCAAAGGACCGGGGGATGGCATACTCGGTCAGTTGTTACTCAGTTAGGGGTAACCCGGCCTTGTGTTGGCAGAGATCCGGTTTGGTTGTCGGGGATGTCCTTCCAGAGGCATTCTCATGTGGCAATGGGAAGTTCCTTGGCCTGATCATTCGTTGGAAATCCAATTCCCAATACGAAACCTTGTACGGTATTAGTTGTAGAACCTGCCATTTACTTATGGTGGTCACCACTGTTTAGATGGTAGCTATAGTAGGCATAGTTCGAAATGTCTATGCTGGCTAAGATTTATATCTTTATTTTCGAAATGATTTTTTTCTACACTATGCACTAGTAATAATATCAAATGTTCTTTTAGTGCGTATCAAGCATCTTTGACTATCATAAGGAGAAATCTCCTCCGATTCTGCGTTTGCATTGTGTGTGTGTGCGGGAGGCCTTATGGTAGTCTCATTTTTAAAAGCATTGCGAATTGGCTTTAAAAATATTCCTCTATTTTGATTTTAAAGATAAATAAACTGTTTTGAGTTCTCACACCAGTCACATAACTGACTTGGAGTTTATTGTTTTCCTTCCTAAACTCTGGGTGCCCACCAATTTCCACACAGGCAGTCAAGAGTTAATGTTTATCAGGATATTCTGGATATTCTGGAGTTGCTGGATGCAAGATGGATGGCATGGCGTATTACTAATATATAGTATTTCTTTTTCCGCTGTTTGTTGTTGTTTGTTGTTGTACACTCTGATGTAATGAAATGAAATGTGATGTAATGTAATAAATGATATAGTTCTTTGTTTAAAGATTATTCATTTATTATTATATGTTGTTCCGCTGCGATTGTGAGATTCTGTTATTGTTCTGTTGTTTTCAGTTCTGCTTTATTTTCTATTTTCTTTTCTCCCTATTTTCTATCTTCTTATCTCTCTTTCTTTTTCTTAAAACCCTAAGTGTTCGGTTTTTCGGCATTTGATTTCTCGGCAGTTGATACAGTGGACGTATTGATGTCAGTTTTCAGAAGACGAAGAATCGGGTCTTTACATCTGGTATCAGAGCATATGGTCAAGCGACAACCATGGTTCTGTTGGGTATTACTCATTAGAGATAGAGTCAGTAGTACTCTAGAATGAGTTTGAGTGTAATAATAGATATGAGTGCGTATTTGTTAGTGAATATATAATATTGTTTTGTATTGTGATGATTGGTTTATTGAGTGGTATATGAACTTTCGTCAGCGTGGTCTGCAAAACTATGCCGAAGGGGTTTTATAAACACTTGAATAGAACAATTCGACACAATATTGTTTTAAAATTGGGTAAATGAAATAATTTTACCTTGATTATATTTTATATATAAAGGAATAATTTTTCAGAATTATTAAAGTATATATAAGTTGATTGTTTAGTTGTTTGAATAATCTAAGTAAAAAAATAATTGTATAAGTAAAAAGAATTATAAGAATTGAAGTATAATTAAAGTGATTTACAATTGTGAAATAAACTTATATATATATAAGAAGTGAAACTAATGAATATATTTATGAATATGAGTTATAAATAAAAATGAATTTAAAGTTAAATGGAAAATTTACTTTAGAATTTGGAATCTGAATTGATTTGTAACTGGAAATTTAAGTTAAGTAAAAACAAGTGATGTTTGTAAAATGGAATATAACTTGAGAGATGTTGAATGAAGTTGATTTTGGTATCGAAGTAAAATAATAAAGTTAAGTGATAGATATGAACTTGAGTTATGTAAATGAAATTCAACTTTAGAAATTAAATTGAATTAATGGATTGAATATTAATCAATTAAATGTGAATAATTGATATGAAATAATGAATGCAGGTGTAAATTCATTAAAATCTAATGTTATTGGAAGTTGAATAATTGAATGAAAATCAATTTAATTAAACCAATTGAAAGCAAAGGAATTTGGTTGTAATTAATATACATTGGTTGTTAGTTGATTATATATAATTCATTAAGTATTAATGAAATTGAGTTAATGAAATTGGAAGCTAAAGTAACTGGAATTCAATTGGAAGTTAAATGAATCTTAAATAGAATTGAATTTGATTTGGAAGTGAACCAACTTGAATATGAATTAGTGAATATAAACTAATTGAAAATGAATTAGTGAATATAAACTAATTGAAAATGAATGTTAGTAAACATCCACTGTTAATGAATCAAATGTGATTAAATTGAAAACCAATTCATTGAATATTAATGAGAATATGAATGAATATTTATTGGTTATGAATGCTAGTTGGTTGATGGTTGAATATATTGCTTTTATTGCATTTGCTATGTTGGCATATATAGTTATTATGTTGCTATATATTGTATATTGATACTATTGTCTATATACATGATTCTCATGTTGTTTGTTGAGTGTTTAGTAGGTGCGGATCGTGTTTGCTTCGCTTTTGGAGCTCGCTTTCGCGCTATATTAGCCGTATATGCTTGCTAATAAAATATAAGGTACATATCTCGGATTACATACCGTACTTTTATACTTTTTTCCCTTCGGGATGCCTCATTACTTGATGAGATGTATATTTGTGATATATATATACTGTCATTTTTTTTTCGGATCGAGCCGCGCAAAGGAGACTATGGCGAATTTTTCCGAAAATTTAAGGCGTTGGAAAAAATTTGAGAGAAAATTGGAAAGTTTTGAAAATTTTAACTTTGATTTGGAATTGAAAGTTAAACAATAGTAGTTGTTTTTGAAAAGATAACTAAGTATGATTTGAAAACTTAGTAAGTTATTATAAGAAGTTTAAACTATGAATTTTGGAAAATTAATAGATTCTGCAACTTTTCTTACTTGATAATTTCGAGGACGAAATTCTTTTAAGGGGGGAAGATTGTAACGACCCAGAATTTTATTAATTAAAATTTGAGTATTTAATTAATTTTAAATATTAATAAGTGAAATTTATAAGTCGAATAAATTTTAATTCGAATTATTGGATTTAATTGAATAATTAAGTCGATAATTTAATATGTTAAATTATGGAAATAATTGAAAATTGGGTTAAATATGGTTGAAAATGATTTGGGAAATTTTATTTTATCATACTGAAGTTAGAACGATATTTTAGAACTTTTAAAAATCGAATTAAAAGTTAATTTGTGAAAATTGAATATTTTAATATTAAATCGACTAGTGAAATTAGCCAATTTTTGAACAGTCTCAGAATTGAACGAGACCAGTTCCATTGGATCCGTAATAGTTTTTTATTACTGGATTTCAATTTTCGTAGCAATCGGAGTTATCGTTTGATCGTGGCAGCTCGAAACGCATCTAAATTGTTTTAATATTAATTTGGCGAGTTAAAATAGCCATTTTTCAAACAGTCTCGGATTTCGACGAAACCAATTTCATCGGATCCGTAATGTGATATTATTGTAAGGTTTCAAATTTCGTGTCGATTGGATTTACCGTTTGTCCGGTGCAAGCTAAAACGCCTAGAAAATCGTTTAAATCGGTTTAATTTAAATTGAACGTTTATTGCCATAACTCGCACATATGTCCGAATTAGCTTCCGAAACCTGTTTCATTGTGTCCGGAACGCGGGGTAAACCCTAGGAACGTTGGTCACCGCGCGTAAATCGGAGTTTTGAAAACCCGGATGAATAGTGTTCGATATTTCCTATAAATAGGCTCATAATTCACAAAAAAATAAAAGAAAAAAAAAACCTAACCCTAAACCTTTGCAGCCGCCACCCACTCATGAATGGCCGAAAATTTGTATCGTTCTTCCATTAATTTCTTCAAATCCATTCAATATTATCGAATACTTCCTAAAGCAAAATTGAAGAGCGAAGTGAGTTATATCGATCCATACGGCGATGATCGCCTGAATCGTGTTGTGGTGGCCTCAAATTGGCCTCGTTCCCCTTGCGTTCGGCCTCGATTTTCGAGCTTCAGAGGCGACCGAGCTCGATGCTACTGGGGGCGTGGGTGAGGGCGACGAAGGGCTACAAAATGGGAGTTGCTGATCATGCTAGAAATCGATGTGGTGATGGCAAAAATCAACCCTAGTTTCAATGTGATGGGTTCAATAGTGTCGGCTTCTTCCTGTAAGTTGTCGCATGAGGGAGATGAAGTTAGGGGTGTTGGATCTGAAGATGGGCGGCCCAGATTCATGAAGGTTGAAAAATATAAAGATTGTTGTATAATTATGTATATAAATTCGTATAAAGCTTGTAAAAATCATAACTTTTTCATACGAGGTCGAAAACGCACGAAACAGGAAGCATTGGAATCGTATGGACGAGCACTACGCTATTGAATTAGATTGGAGTCGTTTGGAGTTAGTGAGAATTTCGGGTAAAATTAAACGTCCGTTTAATTTTATTCGAAATAAATCGCTAAAACGAAATTGAAATCAAGGTGAGAACTTCTCACTCGATCGAATCAGTTTCGATTTTAATTTTAAATAGTTAGATTTAAAATATTTGAATGCATGTTTTGAATGATGATTGTTATCTATTGATTGTTAAAATAGACATTATGCGCCGTTAGTAAGCGGATTTTATTTATTAAAAAAATATACCGCGAATATTTCATAAACAGTGAAATTGGTATTATATATAATAGCAATATATATATATATATATTGGTATATGTATATATTGCAGTTATTGATTTCCCGCATTTGTATAGCGGATGAGACCCTATTGCGCCGTCTATTAAGCGGATAATATTTTAAATCCCATATACCGCGATAATTCCGTACTGGAGCGGAATTGGTATTGTGCTAATGTTTGTGGATGCAGGAAAACAGGTTGGAGGGATCCAACTAGATTCCTCAACAGTATTTATTAGAATTCAGATATTTTGATATTTGATGAATTATCATATCGATATATGATGTCGTTGTTGTCGTGATTGACTATTTGGTATGTAGCATCATTGGACCAAACTTTGGAATTTTAAAATGATTTTTAAAGTGATCTTTGAAAATATACTATATGTTTGGAAATTGATTCATTTTAAATAAATAAACGATATAATTTTTAATGTTATAAAAAATTATATTTTTGAGAAATATAGTTAAAAACTGATTTTTGAAAATATGAGGCTAATGATTTTATAAAATAGTTAAATCGGGATTTTTGAAATTATTGTGAAAAGTTTAAATATAGGATTTATGAAAATTAATTATTTTATAAATCAAAATGATGAAATTATAAAGGAGATTAAAGATGTTTCTAAAGAATAATATAAATTGATTTATATAAAAAGATTTATAAATTGATAATTTATAAATGAAAATATTTGAATTATAAAACAAGTTTTTATAAGTGTTTGAATGAAGTGAAAATGGATTGCATAAGTGAATGGAATTTATAAAATTATAAATGGTGAAGTTATAAGTGAAATTTATAAATAATAAGATTTATAAATTTCGTGAAGTTATTAAAGAATATATTTGGGTAAATAAACGAATCTTATAAGTTATAAGATTTATAATTATGAAGTTTAAAGGAACGATTTAGTAAACAAATGAATTATAAGTGTTTAACTTAAAATATAGACCTTTGGTTTATAATTGAATTATGAATTGAATAGGTTAATAAAGGGATTTATAAACATTGTTTTATAAATTCGCAAATGACTTATTTTGATAAGTAAATTGTTGAAACCTATTAATGGAGCTATATTCACGTTTTTGACTGTGAATAATCCTTTGAAATAAAATGAATAAAAGGATGAAATTTGTTAACGTGATATATTCACGTTTTTGAATAGTGAATAATATGTTAAAGAAAATGTTTTGAATGTGATGTTTTAAATAGAATTAAAACGATATAACGATGTTTTAAAACGTTTTGAGATTCGAAACCATAGATTTCAACATTCATTGTTGAAATAGACGTTTTCGAGAAATAGAAGGAAATGGTGGACTATAACACTGTTGTTATAGTAAATGATTTCCGAAGGGAAATGTTTTGTATAGTATTGGGATTTATATATCTATTTTAATTTCAAATCCCTATACTAGTGATTTTGGGTTGTCGTAACGATGTTTTACGCAACATTCGTTTTGGCCCAAATAAATATGTTTAAGAGAATGATTTCCTTAAAGAATGATATATATAGTTAATTTCGATTAAAGTATATTGAATATTTTCCAAAGGTTGAAAATAAAAGATTTGTGAATTACTTATTAAATAAGTATGGAAATGTTAAGTGAATATTTTGAGATTTATCTTTTTGAAGATAAATTGAAAATGAATAATTGAAATCGTATATTCATAGATATTGTGAAATATAAATTCACTATGGAATTTATAAAAGAAAGTGGAGTTGGTTTAAAAATAAATATTGATTTATTTTAGAAGTGTGAAAATTATATATCTAGTAAAGATATTTTTGGGAAATAAATAAATTGGAAAATTATTTGGAATCCGGTGATGTTGTGCATATCCATTGATAGTTCAATAACCGACTATCAATATTTACCTTTGAAAGGTATTTGTTGTGATTTGCTGAATTTGAATGCTATACTTATTTTTAAATTATTGCGCTCGTTATTCGGATTACCCATTCCGAATAGTGATACGACGTAATGGATAGCATTGATGACCGGTGTTGAAGACCGGATATTTTTGAAAGCGAAAGGACAACTCGTCGATTGTCTTTGGACCGAGTAGCTACCGTATAGAGACTCCCTATGTGATGGGAAGTCCGGACGTGATTAGTGAATATCCGGATTGCAAGGACTTCTTTGTAAATGCCTTCGGTTTTGTTCGAGCCCGGAACAGACTTGTATGGATTGTATGTCTGACATTACAAATTGAGATATAAAGCCGATTTCTTTCAAATATATTTCTGTTGGTGGCGGAGAATTTATTCTTTTAGCTTAACACCCTTCTCTGAGACGTACGAGCTCATAGGTTATGTAGTTGAATGTTATCAGCGATATATTCCCAATTTGGTAATGTGACATGCTGAGTGTTGCTGTGAAATGATCATTGTGTTGATTATTTGTGATAGGATCATTTATTTGATCGTCTATCTTGGTGATCATTTCTATGATCATTTGTTGACCCAAAGCATGGCTTTTGTATAAAGTATGTTTTTGTGGACGTGACTTCGTCGAGCCTCACACCTCGGGAATGGTCAAAACAGGAAAGATGCGGCAAGGTTATGAGGGGTAGCGCCCTTTAGGGTATGTGCATTTCCTTCTGGAAAAGGGTGGTATCATGGTATGGAGCCCAGATACTTACTCATGTTGAAAACACTTTATGATTGTGTGAATTGATTACGAGCGCTCGGTGAAAGGTCCCAAAGGACCGGGGGATGGCATACTCGATCAGTTGTTACTCAGTTAGGGGTAACCCGGCCTTGTGTTGGTAGAGATCCGGTTTGGTTGTCGGGGATGTCCTTCCAGAGGCATTCTCATGTGGCAATGGGAAGTTCCTTGGCCTGATCATTCGTTGGAAATCCAATTCCCAATACGAAACCTTGTATGGTATTAGTTGTAGAACCTGCCATTTACTTATGGTGGTCACCACTATTTAGATGGTAGCTATAGTAGGCATAGTTCGAAATGTCTTTGCTGGCTAAGATTTATATCTTTATTTTCGAAATGAATTTTTCCTACACTATGCACTAGTAATAATATCAAATGTTCTTTTAATGCGTATCAAGCATCTTTGACTATCATAAGGAGAAATCTCCTCCGATTCTGCGTTTGCATTGTGTGTGTGTGCGGGAGGCCTTATGGTAGTCTCATTTTTAAAAGCATTGCGAATTGGCTTTAAAAATATTCCTCTATTTTGATTTTAAAGATAAATAAACTGTTTTGAGTTCTCACACCAGTCACATAACTGACTTGGAGTTTATTGTTTTCCTTCCTAAACTCTGGGTGCCCACCAATTTCCACACAGGCAGTCAAGAGTTAATGTTTATCAGGATATTCTGGATATTCTGGAGTTGCTGGATGCAAGATGGATGGCATGGCGTATTACTAATATATAGTATTTCTTTTTCCACTGTTTGTTGTTGTTTGTTGTTGTACACTCTGATGTAATGAAATGAAATGTGATGTAATGTAATAACTGATATAGTTCTTTGTTTAAAGATTATTCATTTATTATTATATGTTGTTCCGCTGCGATTGTGAGATTCTGTTATTGTTCTGTTGTTTTCAGTTCTGCTTTATTTTCTATTTTCTTTTCTCCCTATTTTCTATCTTCTTATCTCTCTTTCTTTTTCTTAAAACCCTAAGTGTTCGGTTTTTCGGCATTTGATTTCTCGGCAGTTGATACAGTGGACGTATTGATGTCAGTTTTCAGAAGACGAAGAATCGGGTCTTTACATTGATGGTGGTTACAGTGACAGGGACTGGATTGTTAGGAGGCGGGGGAGAAAGGTTAGATGGGGATGATAGAAGGACTGAGTTGACGATGGTTGAGAGGGAACGTACGTCAGAGTTGGCAATGGTTGAGAGGGAACGTACGTTAGAGTTGACTTGAGAGGAGAGGGGAGGTACAATTGAGTTGACAGTGGTGGTATGGGGGAGGACATCGGGGGCAGACATGAGAAGAGAGGGTTTTTTAATTTAGAAATTAATTTGATGTATATATGTGGTATTACAATTAAAGATGAATTTTCAAATTGTAATATATATGTATGTATATGTTATAATTTGATGTTGTTTAGAAATTTAATTTAATCCATTGATCATTTATATATGTATGAATTGTAATTTAAAGCTTTGTTTTAGAATTAATATTTTTCAAAAGTTAATTAAAAGATTAATTCAATTGTTTTCAAAATATAAGGTAATTATTTGTTTTTAATATGATAGTTTAAAAAGGATTTAATCAAAGTTTATTTTGTTTTTCTTTTAAAATGCTTAAATTAAAATGGTTATAAATGTATAAATATAAATGTTTTAAATTTTGAAATCCATGTATAAGAATTTATTTATATTATAATTAGTTTTAGAATATTTTCTTTTAAGGGTAAATATATACATACATACATAAGTATTTATTAATATAGTAAATTAAGTAAGTGAGCTTTATATTAACATTTTAAATTAAATGAAAATTAATTAAAAATACTTAAGAAAACATGTGTAAACATGTTAATCGTCTTAATAACACATGTAAGAAGATTATGTACTTTAGTGACATTTGTTCAATTTAATAACATGTGGCCATATTTTTATTTTTATTTTTAAATAAATGTTTTTAGAAGAAACTAGTTTTTACAAACACTTTTATTTCTTTGTTTTCACTTCTTAACTCAAACCAGAAAACTATTTCTCAAAACCTGAAACTTAAATCAAAAAGCAAATCAAAGATGAAATCTGAGAATATAAAATCTGCAAAATCAAGTTTAAAAGTAAAAGCTGCAACCTACAACCTGCATTTCAAATGAAGGGCAACAGCAAGTTTGAAACCACAATTTGAAGGCATGCAAGAATTAATCATCAGCATCAGCAAATCAAAGTTTTCTTCAGATTTAAAGATTTGAAGCCTAGAATAATAAATCAAAACTGCTCTGCTTATAATTGGTGAGTAAATTCTTTTAAAAACAGTTTTAAACAAATCTGTAGTGGGATGTTGATGCATGTGTTGGAATTTGCTTTGATATTGAATACATGTTTACATTAGTACTGTTGTTTATGCATGATTGAGGATATGGAATGTCTGGTATAGATGAACCAGAAAAGTTCATCTCTGTATACTTACAGAGAGTTGTTCTACCTATAGAAAGATGCAAAATTTTCCAATCTAAACCTTATTTGAACTTGTGATGTGAATGAAAGTTGTATATTTATGTTTGTTGGTAATATTAAAAATAGTTTCTGTAAATTTAAATTTACAAATAATTTTAAAAATGAAAATTTCAGTGAAATCTTGATTCATGTCAAAAATCAACTATCATGTTATTTGATTTGGATTTCATGAATGTGTTAAGGACTAAAAATTATGAATTTTAAAGTAAATATCATAATTTTTAGTTGAGTAATTAATGTGAATTTGGGGTTTGTTCGAATTGGGGGTTTTGGTGGTTTGCCGTTGATCGGCGTGGTGATTTGAGTTGAAATCTTGGTTGAAGCTTGCTTGTGAGTTGTTGATGAGGGGGAAAATGCTATTGAATTTTTCCAATGGCCGTGGCGATGGGATTTGATTAAAATAGGGTTTAAGCTTGTCTCAGCTGGGATTGACTGTCGTGACTTGGATAATGGACTGGGGGTGTTCACGTTTGGGGAAGATGGAGCTCGTGGACGAGGTGGTTCGATGGAGTGGTCGGTGAGGTCTAACGGCGTCATGCTGATCGGCCGTGGGTGGTTTTGGGGGAGTGACAGCTACTGATTTTTGAGCTTAAGGCTCAAATTTTGATTCGCGTACTTATTGTTGGATCTGGGTTCGCATTCATGCTCGCGTGTGATCGTGGGATGGTCGGCGATGGGCGCGACGAACTACGGCGACCGGAGGTGATGGTGTACGTGCACTGTGTATGTTGTGTGCATTGGGAAGTTTGGAGTTTGGGAAGACGAGTTTCGCTCGAAGTATCTCTCATGATTTTCGTGTGGTCGACTCGAAGAGGGTGGTTTCTAGGTTTGCTTTGGAGCTGGTTCGTGTGGTTTTGGGGATCGGCTCGAGTAGTTTCAATGTCTAACTCGAGTACTTTAGGCGATGTGTATTTTTGATAGTACTGTACAAGGATGTTAAGTACTGTGATGATAAGTTTGCAAATTAAAACCTGTAAATTGAGATAAATTAAGATCAATTTTTAAATTATAAACAAGTTTTATAAAATAAATAAGTTTTCAATGTTAAAAGTCGTTGTTTTGAAATAAATGTAGATCAAACTTTAAAAAGTATTAATTGAATTTATTTTAAAATTTAAATTTGTTTAAAATGATTTCTTTTTGAAGTAATTAACTTCATTAAATTTTGAATTTTAATTTAAAGGGAATGTTTTGAATTTAAAGTATTAAATCAAAGTTTTACGCAAAATTTTAAAAGTAATGATTTAAAAACTAAGTTTCAATTTATATTGAAAATAAATAGGTTTAAAATTAGATAATTTAAAGTGTTTTAAATTTTAAATTGATTTCTAAATGCATTATTTTCAAATAAGGTTATTGTTATAATTTTGAAATCCAAATAAAATAATTTATCTCTAAGGTTATTAAAATTTAGTTAATTCAAATGATTAAATTGTGATGATAATTAAGATTAATTGATGTGAACTTAAAATACTAAATTTAATATGATTTATTAATAAGTAAAGAATTAATGAAGATAAATGAATTTCTTAATTAATTAAGGATTTTGAAATATAAGAAGTTAGTTAGTTAATTAATTATTTAATTAATTTTAAATGATTAGTTAATTGTTTATTTAAATAATCACTTAATTATGAATTAATTAAGTGTAATTACTTAATAAAGTAATTAATGGTGAATTTCTAAAAGTAATTAATGTGTAATTACTTATGGAAGTAATTAGAGGAAATTACTCATGGGAGTAATTAAGTGGAAGTGATTAATGGATAATCACTTGATGTTACTAATTAAGGAATTGATCAATATAATTGATTTGAAATTAATTAATTATGGGGTAATTAATTATTTAAAGAATTAAGGGTTATTTAATGATGGGATTAATTATTTGTTAAGTAATTAATTAAGAGAGTAATCAAGATTTATTAATGGAAGTAATTAGAAGATAATTACTTATGTAAGTAATTAAGGGTTAATTACTTAGTTAATTTTAGTTAATTAATTAATGTGATTAATTAAATCAATGAATGAGATTAATTTAAGGTTAATTACTAAGTGTAATTAATTAAAATTATAATTAATTAATAAAGTAATTACTTAAGAATTATTTGTTAATTTAATTGATTAATAATCACTTAAAGAAGTAATTAAATATTAATTAATTAGGTTAATAAATCAAGGGTTAATATAATTAATTAAGAAGTAAATTAATTAAGATAAGTAATTACAAATTGTTAATTACTATTTATGATTAATTACAAGTTAATTATTAATTAATAAGGATCACTAGTTAATATAATAAATTAATGAATTAATCAAGGTTGATTAATAAAAGTGATTAATTTAAGTGTGATTAATTAATTGTGATTAATTGAGGATTAATGCAACTCATCATAGTTAATTAACGGAAACAAATGAAGGATCATTAATTATTGTAATTAATGATGGTAATTAAAGGTTAATTACTGTATATGGATAAAAATAATTAATTTGTGGAATTAATTAAAGAATTGAAGGCTAATTACTTGAAATTAATTAAAAGCATAATTAATCAAGGAAGATTAATTAAAGAAGATCATTAAGAGATGATTAATTTATTTATTTGGAATAAATAAATGAAAAAGGAATTAGGTAATCCAATTGATTTAGGGTTAATCAATTCTGTTTATGGATGATTGATCGATATTGGATGATTGATTTATATTGAATGATTGATATTGGGTGATTGGTTGATACTAGATGTGTAACGACCCGATAAATTCAATGATATTAAATGAGTTAATTTAATATGATTTCTAATATAATTTAGAATGAGATAAAAGTCTTAAGATTTTATTTGAGTAAATGTAGGAATTAGATATAGTAATTGTAATTAAAGGTTAACGTAAATTGGCGTTTGTGGTTATAAGTTATAATTTGTTGATTAAATTTGGTTTGTGAAATTTATACTGGAAGATATAAATCGGAAATAGTATTAATGAAATAATAACTGAATTGAATTGCAACTATATAAATGAAAGTAAATTTTATTTAGTGAATGTCAACATTGAATAAATTTATAAAAAAAAAAGATTTAAATGCATGTTTGGATAGAATATATAATTTATGGATTAAGTGGTAAGTAATTAGAATTTAATTCTACAAAATTTGGAACTGAATGTATGTAAATAATTTTGTAGGAATAAGTTAATTAACAATTTATTTGTGCATACCTGATTTAAATTGAAATGACAGAAAGGACTAGAACTTGTTTTGCATAGGTATTAATATATTGTTAAACTATAACTAAATAGCAAGTTTGGTAGTAAATAGGAAATAAGAAGACAAAGACAACTAGTAAATTAATAAATGAATTCATAATAATAAGTAGTAATTAATGCATATATAATTGGCATCAGTGATAATTACAAGATTTGACCCATTCATCTAATTTATTTAATTAAACCAAAATCTATGGCAACATTGTTGTTAATGATGGTTGTAAGCAAATTTGAATGTAAAAGGGTAACAATTATTTAGGTTAACCATTTATTGAGTATATTAAGTTAAGAATGGAAATAAATTGAAATAATTCTAAATTAATTATTTTGCTTTGTTAATGTGTTCTAGTTAATAAAAGGGCATTTATAAGAAAAGAAGCATGCACTAATGAAATGTATTATAATTCAAATGTTATTTATACACATAAAATGCCTATTTACTGTATAGAAGGAGTCTAAATCAATAAACGAATTTATTGAGGTTCCAATTTATATTTTATAACATTCAATGTAGACTTAATTTCAATTAATTGACTTAAATCGTGCAGTTAGCGTAGATTTGTTTTGTAATTGAAATAGTTCATTCTATAAGATGAAGTTAAGGCTAGTTCTATTTATAATTGGACCCTTTGTTAATATAGATTGTAGGAAGCAAGATTTATAAATTAATTGGAGTATCAAATTCAACAATTGCATTTTATTGCATAATAAAATGGAATATAACGGTTAAATATTACGTTATTGAAATTAAAATGGACTTTGAGGAAAATAATGTGAAATCATGAACCAATGTTAGTAGCATCCTTAGTTTGATAAAAGGTGAGAATATAAAAGTTGAAAATCTAATAAATGGGTTTTTGAGAATTTAATTTATAATTTCTAAATATAAGGAAGTGGAGGAATTAACACTGAAATTTATAGACTTATCAACTTTTAATTCACATCTAAACGTGTTAAATCATTTAAATTGATTATGGAATATATAAACGATAAAATTTGGCCAATTTTTGAATTTTAATATAAAATTGGATTTTATAATTTATTTTAATTTATTTAATGAATATAAAAATAGCCATTTTGGCCACGGACTCGGATTTCGACGAAACAAGTTTCATCGGATCCGTATCGGTGAATTATTGTAGGGTTTCAAGTTTCGTATCGATCAGACCTGTCGTTTGATCGTACGGACGCGAAACGCCTTGAAATCGATTTAATTAAAATCAATTTGAAATCAATTTGGAAATTTTGTTTTCAGCATAACTTTTTCATACGATCGAATTTGGACGTGAAACTTTTTCCATCGCGTTCAGAATATTTTAAAATACCTATTTGGATATATGGGTTTAATAAATTCCGTTCCGGGGTCAGAACGGGCTTTTTGGGCCAACTACCGTTTAGCACGTTCGTAATTCGTGCCCACCTAGCCTTCTTCTATTTGTCTATAAATATGCTGTGATAAACCCTAGCCTCCTTTGTATTGGCATTTGGCTGTACGTTCATTTTTCTTCATCTCTTTCTCTTCCTCAATGGTTGCAAAACCTAGATCTACTTCAATTCAAAATTCAAATGAAAATTCAAACTCTCCAGAAAAATTCTAAAAAATTATATGTTGAAGTTTTCGATATGCGTAGTCTACTGGAGGTGTTCGTTTCTGTATACGATGCTCGGATCAACGACAAATCGAGGTCAAACATTGGAAATTCGAAACCCTATATGTGATTTGGGGCTTTTCGATTTTTGGAATCAATCATAGAAATCAAGATATGGGTTTTGTGGGAAATTCGATTTGGAGTTGAACGGTGGTGGTTGCAAGGCCTAAATCGGGGTGTGGTGGCCGGAAAGTCGCGATTAGGGTTAGAAACCCTAGGGTTATAAGCGGCGGCGGTCGTCCTGGTGGGTCGTGCGCATGGGGCAGGGAGGTGCGGCCGAGGGAGATGGACCGGTTGGTGATGGTGGCGCGGCCTATTGGTGCCGGAGGAGGGTGATAAACTCGGTCAAAGATGGTTCAGGTGCGTTGACTGCTGGGTACGTACGTGAGTTAGGGATTCACGCGGTTTTAGGGTGCCTGGGAAGAAGAGTTGTTGACGTGCCATAGCATGTATGTTTATTTTAATTTAAATTTTATGATTATTTCAACGATAAAATCTTAATAACTTTTTCATACTTTATCCGTTTCACGCGAAATTTCTTTTGTTAGGATCGTAATTAAATTCCAGATCCGATGACGCGGGTTTGGATGAATTTGGAGACCGTCAAATTTTGGGTTTAAATTGGATTTGAATTCAATTTAAATTCGAAAGGTGAGTGTTTTAACCCACTCACAACTTCTAAAAGTTTTTATGTTTGTTAAATTTATTTTAGATATGAGTAGAAATTTATTTATGACTGTTTGGCATGTTTTATTCAGCATATCTGTTAAGTTGCATTTATTTAATTTAACTGTTAATTTATTTTATTTATTGCATAAAATTTGACAGTTAGAATTTATTTTTGCACATAAACTGCTAGTTAACAGTCATTAAATTTATTATGGAATATAAACTGTTAGTTAATATCTGTTATTGATTCCTGTATAATTTATATGCTCTGTATCAGTGATTGTTTTAAATTGGATGATGATTGCAAATGATGATTGATGATTGATATTTGGATGAATGAATGCTATAACTATATTATATAATCTGCAAGTTATCATGCATTTCTTTTCATTCGGGATTGCGGTTTGAAATGATATACAACCGCATTTTTATTTTTAAATTGCGGATTGAAATGATAAATATCCTTACCACTTGACCATAGGATAGAAAATTATATACAGGCACCGTGGTCTATATATAAATTATTTTAAAGTGATTTCTATGGTTTGGATGGGATACGGTTTATAAAAAAATTTAATTTTGATATTTTATAAAATATCATTCTTCGATATATATACATATGAAACTAAAAATTTTAAATTTAAGCTGTGTATAAACCCGTTGAATGAAAAATAATTGAGAAAATGGAATTTGGTAATTTATCTTATATGTTTAAGTTTGGAAATTTTTATGGTATGATATTCATAACTGGATTTTCCAAGATAAATTTAAAAATGAATATTCTAGTATAAAGAAAATTTGAGAAAATATTTAATTGCTAGAAATTGGAGTTTTATTTATGGAATTTATGTGAATATTCAAGACTAAATAATAGAACATTAAATTGTTGAAAGAATAAAATTCCAACTTTAGTTTTGAAATATTAATACTCCAAACGGATATATATACATATACATACATATATATACATATACATATACATATACATATACATATATATACATATTCATATACATACATAGATATATATATATATATATATATATATATATATAGAAATTGAAGTGGTTTTGGAACTTGAAAGCTATATTTAAATTTTGGTTTAGACTTTAAATAAAGAGATATATTTGTAAAGCCATGGAAATTATTTTCTTTACAAAGTGACCTTAAAGTTAAACCATTTATTCTATATACCGTTGAATATCCAAACCATTCAAGTTTTAGAAGTTATGGTTTTAAAATTTTGAATTCCGAAATATTATGTTTTGAAAGTATAATTTAAATGTTTGGTTTCCAGATATTTTAAAGTTTAAACAGTATGATTTTTGGAAAAGAATTATATTTGAGATAAAATGATATCATATTGTTTTGGGTTTAAATTGATAACGTATTCATAGTTTTGAAATGGAAAATCTTATTCTGGTTTTAAAGTATAAACTATTTTTTTTTTAAATGACCGCGGTGTTATAATAACGATGGGTTGGCAAAGAGACCGGGATCGGATATGGACATACTCTCTGTCGATACCGAAAACCACTTTGACTAACAGTGTACGCGGTGGAGATTCCAGAATGAAGTAGGTTGGTGGCGACGTTTCCTGTAAGGTAAATACGTGGACCCAACTCCCGTGAGTTGGCATAAGGTGGCTAAAACAGGAGCGATCGACGGGTTAATGAGGCCATTCCTCTGATCGGACACTCCTCTTCGATATTATACTTTGACTTTGGGTTGATTCAGTGGCCACTTTTACTTTGATTTTTGGAGGAGTTTGTTCGAGGTGGGCGGTAGCTGCGGCTGCGCGTTACCATCGGCCCGGAAGCGTAATTGGTATATCTACCCTGGCATTGCCTAGTTGTGCCGTGTCACCTACCCTAGCGCGCCTTATACGATTTTGGTTTTGTACCATACCTATAGAGTGCCCTCTGACGACGCCCAGTACGGGGAAGATTACGGTACTGTATAGACTATGGGAATATATTTTGTGTTAAGGGCTATATGGGTAACCCCTTAACGCTATTTAAAAGTAAGTTTATTTTATGAATAGACACTACTAGTAGCGCAATATACTACAAAGTAAATAGTTTAACGGATCCTTAAGAGATGTAAATCCTGAACATCTTTTGAGTTATTGTACTCATATTTATTCTGTTGATTTAACTTACATAAGATCTTTTAGTTCTGACTCGAGTGTTTTGTCTTTTCAATTCGCTCGGGTCAGTCCGAGCGTTTCAGGATTTGAGGATTTAGCTCTGGAGGACGAAGACGAAGATTTGTATTACTAGTATCTACTATATTATTCCACTACACCATTTAATTCCGTTGCACTGATTGTTATTGGTATGTGAACTCTGATAGTTATTGTATCAAGAAGAATCAAGTGTTTTGTAAACGATTCATGAACTGTATATTTGATTATTATATTTTATCCTTCCGCTGTGAGATTCTGTTTTGTTTTATTTCTTCTCTGTTTTTCTTATTTACCCCATAACAATCCGCCCTTCCGTATGGTTTGAACTGGCACGTGTGTCGTTTTAAATCATGCGAAAAGGCGGGATGTTACAATTGGTATCAGAGCTTTGGTTTAGCAATAAACCTTAGCTTTGTAGGGTTTGACTCTTTGTTAATAGGGTAGTAATACCCTATGGGAGTCGCTGAGTGTATATATATGAGAGAGCGTATTTGTTAGTGTTATAAAAAGATTTTGATATTGTGTTAATCTGTTCCGTTTTGTATTTATAAATTCTGGTTGGTGCATGGGACGTTATGACATCAATAGAGATTTCTAAACACTTAATAGGACAGACCGACATAATATTTGTTTTTAATATAGGTGAATGAAATAATTTTGCCTATTATATTTTCTATATATGTAAAATAAATTTTCCAAAAGATATATATATTTTGTTGCAATAGATTGGTTGTTAGGAATAAAATTTGTATATAATAGGTAAATAAGATTGAATTTAAAATCAATGAAATTTGGAAATTTTAGAACATAAGTCCGGGATTTTGAAAATTTGATTTCAAAGGATTTTGAAATATAATAATTTTGTTTATAAGTATTTTCTTATATAAATATTTAGTATAATCCGGAAGAATTGTTTAAAGAAGATTTTGGAGAAAATAAGTTTTGTACTTTCTTCTCTGTCGCTGGAAAATAATTTCGGTGATGGCGGCCGCATCATCGACTTTAATTTTCGAGTTTCGAAGGGGAAAGGCCACTATAGTAAATTCTACTGCAGATTTATTTTGGAAATTATCTAAAATTTTAATTGTTCTAAATATAATTGAGATATAAAAGTTGTAAGAAATTATTTATCTATATTTCTTTTAATTTGAAATTTGACCCGGTATGTAATTCTCAAATTTCCATTAATTAATGGTTTAAATTATTTTAGTGAAATAAAAGGTAAGTAATTAATGAATTGAAATCTCTAATTTAGGCAAGAAATTAATGCAAAGTTATAAAGGGAAATTTGAAATTTTTAACATATGAGACAAAAAGTAATATTGTTGAACATTAAATCTAATTAAAAGAAGAGATAAAATTTGTATAAGTTCTTTTGCATTTTCTTTAACATATATAACTTACCAAATATGAAAAGTTGAAATGTTAAATAAAAGATTGGAATAGAATATTATACAAGTAGAAATTTTGGAAATAATGTAGTATTCAATAAATTGTTGCTACAAATGAGAATTTAATGTTAAACTTAAGTTATAAAGTGAAATTTTACCATAATTAAAGGTAAGTATATTAAATAGGTGATTTTAAAACTTAAGCAAATAAAATGAAATTCTTTAATAAATAAGGATTGATGTGTAGGGTTATAAACTTAAGTATGATTTAAATGCTACTAGTTTAATCTAATGGAAAGTAGGTAATATTTATAGATTACTGCAAACCGTAGTTAATGAATTAATAAAAAAATCCTTTACTTATAAGAATGAATGTTATAAGGTTAAGAAATAAAGTGTAATTAAAAATGATTACTATAATTAAATGTAATAGATATGTAAGCATTAAACAAATGATTGAAAGTGAGAAGTGCAATAAATGTAATACAAATAAAAGAAACTTACATAACCTGAATAAATAAAAAAATGAATAACTGTAAGTAATAAGTAAAAATAAAGGAAACAACCACTGATGAGTAAATAAAGTTAAAAGTTGTTAGAAATAAATGTAGATTATAAAAGGATAATTTATTTGGTATATGAATGAAAATAAATGAAGATAAAAGATAAACTGTTATATGAATGAAAAGATCAAGCAGCTAATGTATGAAATAAAAATTTATAATGAGTTAATTGATTTGTTGAATTGTTATTGTTTGATTTATGGTTGGTCGGGTAAGGAAATTTGAAGTTGTTGGATGAATAAATAATCTATTTTTGTTCCATCTAAGACTGTTGAGTAAATGATGCACTTGATAGTTATTTTTCATTCCGTACCATTTCAAGTTTTGAACCCGAACAACTATTTGTTTGTTTGATTGAATGGTTGTTTTGTTTTGTTGTGTCTGCTGTTTGTTGAAATGGATGATTGTGTATTGATTGTTGTTAGTAGTTGAAACCATGAAAATAGTTCACTTGAGATAAATTGTTAAACCTTTGGATTTTTATAAGTGAAATGCAGGTTATGGAAGCAATTGCTACTGCTTTTGGTTCCATAATAATAAGCGTATTATGCCCGACAAATAGGTACGTTTTCGGATTACGTTTTGTAGCGCTATTTTATATAATTTTCCCGTGTTGGGAGATTTTATTTTGGATAATATATGTAATATATTTGTTATATTTTGATATTATATTTTTCTTCCGAGACTCTCCGTACAAAGGAGACTCTGCCAAAAATTTCCGTAAATTTTGGACTTAGAATTATGTTGAATATGTTTTCAAACTCTAATTATTTAAGTATAAAAGGATATAATGATTAAAAAAAGGGGTATATTTCATTTAAGGAAATTAATTTAGCAAATTATTTTTTATAAGTTAATATTTGAATTAAGATGTACTGTTTTTAATTCTTCCTTCTCCCTTCTTTTTCCTTTTCGGGGACGAAAAGTTTTGAGTGGGGGAGAGTGTAACGACCCGGTAAATTCAATGATATTAAATGACTTAATTTAATATGATTTCTAATCTAATTTAGAATGAGATAAAAGTCTTAAGATTTTATTTGAGTAAATGTAGGAATCAGATATGGTAATTGTAATTAAAGTTTAACGTAAATTGGCGTTTGTGGTTATAAGTTATAATTTGTTGATTAAATTTGGTTTGTGAAATTTATACTGGAAGATATAAATCGGAAATAGTATTAATGAAATAATAACTGAATTGAATTGCAACTATATAAATGAAAGTAAATTTTATTTAGTGAATGTAAACATTGAATAAATTTATAAAAAAGAAAGATTTAAATGCATGTTTGGATAGAATATATAATTTATGGATTAAGTGGTAGGTAATTAGAATTTAATTCTATAAAATTTGGAACCGAATGTATGTAAATAATTTTGTAGGAATAAGTTAATTAACAATTTATTTGTGCATACCTGATTTAAATTGAAATGACAGAAAGGACTAGAACTTGTTTTGCCTAGGTATTAATATATTGTTAAACTATAACTAAATAGCAAGTTTGGTAGTAAATAGGAAATAAGAAGACAAAGGCAACTAGTAAATTAATAAATGAATTCATAATAATAAGTAGTAATTAATGCATATATAATTGGCATTAGTGATAATTACAAGATTTGACCCATTCATCTAATTTATTTAATTAAACCAAAATCTATGGCAACATTGTTGTTAATGATGGTTTTAAGTAAATTTGAATGTAAAAGGGTAACAATTATTTAGGTTAACCATTTATTGAGTATATTAAGTTAAGAATGGAAATAGATTGAAATAATTCTAAATTAATTATTTTGCTTTGTTAATGTGTTCTAGTTAATAAAAGGGCATTTATAAGAAACGAAGCATGTACTAATGAAATGTATTATAATTCAAATGTTATTTATACACATAAAATGTCTATTTACTGTATAGAAGGAGTCTAAATCAATAAACGAATTTATTGAGGTTCCAATTTATATTTTATAACATTCAATGTAGACTTAATTTCAATTAATTGATTTAAATCGTGCAGTTAGCGTAGATTTGTTTTGTAATTGAAATAGTTCATTCTATAAGATGAAGTTAAGGCTAGTTCTATTTATAATTGGACCCTTTGTTAATATAGATTGTAGGAAGCAAGGTTTATAAATTAATTGGAGTATCAAATTCAACAATTGCATTTTATTGCATAATAAAATGGAATATAACGGTTAAATATTACGTTATTGAAATTAAAATGGACTTTGAGGAAAATAATGTGAAATCATGAACCAATGTTAGTAGCATCCTTAGTTTGATAAAAGGTGAGAATATAAAAGTTGAAAATCTAATAAATGGGTTTTTGAGAATTTAATTTATAATTTCTAAATATAAGGAAGTGGAGGAATTAACACTGAAATTTATAGACTTATCAACTTTTAATTCACATCTAAACATGTTAAATCATTTAAATTGATTATGGAATATATAAGCGATAAAATTTGGCCAATTTTTGAATTTTAATATAAAATTGGATTTTATAATTTATTTTAATTTATTTAATGAATATAAAAATAGCCATTTTGGCCACGGACTCGGATTTCGACGAAACCAGTTTCATCGGATCCGTATCGATGAATTATTGTAGGGTTTCAAGTTTCGTATCGATCGGACCTGTCGTTTGATCGTACGGACGCGAAACGCCTTGAAATCGATTTAATTAAAATCAATTTGAAATCAATTTGGAAATTTTGTTTTCAACATAACTTTTTCATACGATCGAATTTGGACGTGAAACTTTTTCCATCGCGTTCAGAATATTTTAAAATACCTATTTTGATATATGGGTTTAATAAATTTCGTTCCGGGGTCAGAACGGGTTTTTTGGGCCAACTACCGTTTAGCACGTTCGTAATTCGTGCCCACCTAGCCTTCTTCTATTTGTCTATAAATATGCTGTGATAAAACCTAGCCTCCTTTCTATTGTCATTTGGCTGTACGTTCATTTTTCTTCATCTCTTTCTCTTCCTCAATGGTTGCAAAACCTAGATCTACTTCAATTCAAAATCCAAATGAAAATTCAAACTCTCCAGAAAAATTATAAAAAATTATATGTTGAAGTTTTCGATATGCGTAGTCTACAGGAGGTGTTCGTTTCTGTATACGATGCTCGGATCAACGGCAAATCGAGGTCAAACATTGGAAATTCGAAACCCTATATGTGATTTGGGGCTTTTCGATTTTTGGAATCAATCAGAGAAATCAAGATATGGGTTTTGTGGGAAATTCGATTTGGAGTTGAACGGTGGTGGTTGCAAGGCCTAAATCGGGGTGTGGTGGCCGGAAAGTCGCGATTAGGGTTAGAAACCCTAGGGTTATAAGCAGCGGCGGTCGTCCTGGTGGGTCATGTGCATGGGGCAGGGAGATGCGGCCGAGGGAGATGGACCGGTTGGTGATGGTGGCGCGGCCTATTGGTGCCGGAGGAGGGTGATAAACTCGGTCAAAGATGGTTCAGGTGCGTTGACTGCTGGGTACGTACGTGAGTTAAGGATTCACGCGGTTTTAGGGTGCCTGGGAAGAAGAGTTGTTGACGTGTCATAGCATGTATGTTTATTTTAATTTAAATTTTATGATTATTTCAACGATAAAATCTTAATTACTTTTTCATACGTTATCCGTTTCACGCGAAATTTCTTTTGTTAGGATCGTAATTAAATTCCGGATCTGATGACGCTGGTTTGGATGAATTTTGAGACCGTCAAATTTTGGGTTTAAATTGGATTTGAATTCAATTTAAATTCGAAAGGTGAGTGTTTTAACCCACTCACAACTTCTAAAAGTTTTTATGTTTGTTAAATTTATTTTAGATATGAGTAGAAATTTATTTATGACTGTTTGACATGTTTTATTCAGCATATCTGTTAAGTCGCATTTATTTAATTTAACTGTTAATTTATTTTATTTATTGCATAAAATTTGACAGTTAGAATTTATTTTTGCACATAAACTGCTAGTTAACAGTCATTAAATTTATTATGGAATATAAACTGTTAGCTAAAATCTGTTATTGATTCCTGTATAATTTATACGCTCTGTATCAATGATTGTTTAAAATTGGATGATGATTGCAAATGATGATTGATGATTGATATTTGGATGAATGAATGCTATAACTATATTATATAATCTGCAAGTTATCATGCATTTCTTTTCATTCGGGATTGCGGTTTGAAATGATATACAACCGCATTTTTATTTTTAAATTGCGGATTGAAATGATAAATATCCGTATCACTTGACCATAGGATAGAAAATTATATACAGGCACCGTGGTCTATATATAAATTATTTTAAAGTGATTTCTATGGTTTGGATGGGATACGGTTTATAAAAAAATTTTAATTTTGATATTTTATAAAATATCATTCTTCGATATATATACATATAAAGTTAAAAATTTTAAATTTAAGCTGCGTATAAACCTGTTGAATGAAAAATAATTGAGAAAATGGAATTTGGTAATTTATCTTATATGTTTAAGTTTGGAAATTTTTACGGTATGATATTCATAACTAGATTTTCCAAGATAAATTTAAAAATGGATATTCTAGTATAAAGTAAATTTGAGAAAATATTTAATTGCTAGAAATTAGAGTTTATTTATGGAATTTATGTGAATATTCAAGACTAAATAATAGAACATTAAGTTGTTGAAAGAATAAAATTCCAACTTTAGTTTTGAAATATTAGTACTCCAAACGGATATATATACATACATATATCGATATATATATAGTAATTGAAGTGGTTTTGGAACTTGAAAGTGAAATTTAAATTTTGGTATAGACTTTAAATAAAGAGATATATTTGTAAAGCCATGGAAATTATTTTCTTTACAAATTGACCTTAAAGTTAAACCATTTATTCTATATACCGTTGAATATCCAAACCATTCAAGTTTTAGAAGTTATGGTTTTAAAATTTTGAATTCCGAAATATTATGTTTTGAAAGTATAATTTAAATGTTTGGTTTCCAGATATTTTAAAGTTTAAAAAGTATGATTTTTGGAAAAGAATTATATTTGAGATAAAATGATATCATATTGTTTTGGGTTTAAATTGATAACGTATTCATAGTTTTGAAATGGAAAATCTTATTCTGGTTTTAAAGTATAAACTATTTTTTTTAAATGACCGCGGTGTTATAATAACGATGGGTTGGCAAAGAGACCGGGATCGGATATGGACATACTCTCTGTCGATACCGAAAACCACTTTGACTAACCGTGTACGCGGTGGAGATTCCAGAATGAAGTAGGTTGGTGGCGACGTTTCCTGTAAGGTAAATACGTGGACCCAACTCCCGTGAGTTGGCATAAGGTGGCTAAAACATGAGCGATCGATGGGTTAATGAGGCCATTCCTCTGATCGGACACTCCTCTTCGATATTATACTTTGACTTTGGGTTGATTCAGTGGCCACTTTTACTTTGATTTTTGGAGGAGTTTGTTCGAGGTGGGCGGTAGCTGCGGCTACGCGTTACCATCGGCCCGGAAGCGTAATTGGTATATCTACCCTGGCATTGCCTAGTTGTGCCGTGTCACCTACCCTAGCGCGCCTTATACGATTTTGGTTTTGTACCATACCTATGGAGTGCCCTCTGACGACGCCCAGTACGGGGGAGATTACGGTACTGTATAGACTATGGGAATATATTTTGTGTTAAGGGCTATATGGGTAACCCCTTAACGCTATTTAAAAGTAAGTTTATTTTATGAATAGACACTACTATAGTAGCGCAATATACTACATAGTAAATAGTTTAACGGATCCTTAAGAGATGTAAATCCTGAACATCTTTTGAGTTATTGTACTCATATTTATTCTGTTGATTTAACTTACATAAGATCTTTTAGTTCTGACTCGAGTGTTTTGTCTTTTCAATTCGCTCGGGTCAGTCCGAGCGTTTCAGGATTTGAGGATTTAGCTCTGGAGGACGAAGACGAAGATTTGTATTACTAGTATCTACTATATTATTCCACTACACCATTTAATTCCATTGCACTGATTGTTATTGGTATGTGAACTCTGATAGTTATTGTATCAAGAAGAATCAAGTGTTTTGTAAACGATTCATGAACTGTATATTTGATTATTATATTTTATCCTTCCGCTGTGAGATTCTGTTTTGTTTTATTTCTTCTCTGTTTTTCTTATTTACCCCATAACAATCCGCCCTTCCGTATGGTTTGAACTGGCACGTGTGTCGTTTTAAATCATGCGAAAAGGCGGGATGTTACAGTTGGTATCAGAGCTTTGGTTTAGCGATAAACCTTAGCTTTGTAGGGTTTGACTCTTTGTTAATAGGGTAGTAATACCCTATGGGAGTCGCTGAGTGTATATATATGAGAGAGCGTATTTGTTAGTGTTATAAAAAGATTTTGATATTGTGTTAATCTGTTCCATTTTGTATTTATAAATTCTGGTTGGTGCATGGGACGCTATGACATCAATAAGGATTTCTAAACACTTAATAGGACAGACCGACATAATATTTGTTTTTAATATAGGTGAATGAAATAATTTTGCCTATTATATTTTCTATATATATAAAATAAATTTTCCAAAAGATATATATATTTTTTGCAATAGATTGGTTGTTAGGAATAAAATTTGTATATAATAGGTAAATAAGATTGAATTTAAAATCAATGAAATTTGGAAATTTTAGAACATAAGTCCGGGATTTTGAAAATTTGCTTTCAAAGGATTTTGAAATATAATAATTTTGTTTATAAGTATTTTCTTATATAAATATTTAGTATAATCCGGAAGAATTGTTTAAAGAAGATTTTGGAGAAAATAAGTTTTGTACTTTCTTCTCTGTCGCTGGAAAATAATTTCGGTGATGGCGGCAGCATCATCGACTTTCATTTTCGAGTTTCGAAGGGGAAAGGCCACTGTAGTAAATTCTACTGCAGATTTATTTTGGAAATTATCTAAAATTTTAATTGTTCTAAATATAATTGAGATATAAAAGTTGTAAGAAATTATTTATCTATATTTCTTTTAATTTGTAATTTGACCCGGTATGTAATTCTTAAATTTTCATTAATTAATGGTTTAAATTATTTTAGTGAAATAAAAGGTAAGTAATTAATGAATTGAAATCTCTAATTTAGGCAAGAAATTAATGCAAAGTTATAAAGGGAAATTTGAAATTTTTAACATATGAGACAAAAAGTAATATTGTTGAACATTAAATCTTATTACAAGAAGACATAAAATTTGTATAAGTTCTTTTGCATTTTCTTTAACATATATAACTTACCAAATATGAAAAGTTAAAATGTTAAATAAAAGATTGGAATGGAATATTATACAAGTAGAAATTTTGGAAATAATGTAGTATTCAATAAATTGTTGCTACAAATGAGAATTTAATGTTAAACTTAAGTTATAAAGTGAAATTTTACCATAATTAAAGGTAAGTATATTAAATAGGTGATTTTAAAACTTAAGCAAATAAAATGAAATTCTTTAATAAATATGGATTGATGTGTAGGGTTATAAACTTAAGTATTATTTAAATGCTACTAGTTTAATCTAATGGAAAGTAGGTAATATTTATAGATTACTGCAAACCATAGTTAATGAATTAATAAAAAAATCCTTTACTTATAAGAATGAATGTTATAAGGTTAAGAAATAAAGTGTAATTAAAAATGATTACTATAATTAAATGTAATAGATATGTAAGCATTAAACAAATGATTGAAAGTGAGAAGTGCAATAAATGTAATACAAATAAAAGAAACTTACATAACCTGAATAAATAAAAAAATGAATAACTGTAAGTAATAAGTAAAAATAAAGGAAACAACCACTGATGAGTAAATAAAATTAAAAGTTGTTAGAAATAAATGTAGATTATAAAAGGATAATTTATTTGGTATATGAATGAAAATAAATGAAGATAAAAGATAAACTGTTATATGAATGAAAAGATCAAGCAGCTAATGAATGAAATAAAAATTTATAATGAGTTAATTGATTTGTTGAATTGTTATTGTTTGATTTATGGTTGGTCGGGTAAGGAAATTTGAAGTTGTTGGATGAATAAATAATCTATTTTTGTTCCATCTAAGACTGTTGAGTAAATGATGCACTTGATAGTTATTTTTCATTCCGTACCATTTCAAGTTTTGAACCCGAACAACTATTTGTTTGTTTGATTGAATGGTTGTTTTGTTTTGTTGTGTATGCTGTTTGTTGAAATGGATGATTGTGTATTGATTGTTGTTAGTAGTTGAAACCATGAAAATAGTTCACTTGAGATAAAATGTTAAACCTTTGGATTTTTATAAGTGAAATGCAGGTTATGGAAGCAATTGCTACTGCTTTTGGTTCCATAATAATAAGCGTATTATGCCCGACAAATAGGTACGTTTTCGGATTACGTTTTGTAGCGCTATTTTATATAATTTTCCCGTGTTGGGAGATTTTATTTTGGATAATATATGTAATATATTTGTTATATTTTGATATTATATTTTTCTTCCGAGACTCTCCGTACAAAGGAGACTCTGCCAAAAATTTCCGTAAATTTTGGACTTAGAATTATGTTGAATATGTTTCCAAACTCTAATTATTTAAGTATAAAAGGATATAATGATTAAAAAAATGGGTATATTTCATTTAAGGAAATTAATTTAGTAAATTATTGTTTATAAGTTAATATTTGAATTAAGATGTACTGTTTTTAATTCTTCCTTCTCCCTTCTTTTTCCTTTTCGGGGACGAAATGTTTTGAGTGGGGGAGAGTGTAACGACCCGGTAAATTCAATGATATTAAATGAGTTAATTTAATATGATTTCTAATCTAATTTAGAATGAGATAAAAGTCTTAAGATTTTATTTGAGTAAATGTAGGAATTAGATATAGTAATTGTAATTAAAGGTTAACGTAAATTGGCGTTTGTTGTTATAAGTTATAATTTGTTGATTAAATTTGGTTTGTGAAATTTATACTGGAAGATATAAATCGGAAATAGTATTAATGAAATAATAACTGAATTGAATTGCAATTATATAAATGAAAGTAAATTTTATTTAGTGAATGTCAACATTGAATAAATTTATAAAAAAAAAAGATTTAAATGCATGTTTGGATAGAATATATAATTTATGGATTAAGTGGTAAGTAATTAGAATTTAATTCTATAAAATTTGGAACCGAATGTATGTAAATAATTTTGTAGGAATAAGTTAATTAACAATTTATTTGTGCATACCTGATTTAAATTGAAATGACAGAAAGGACTAGAACTTGTTTTGCCTAGGTATTAATATATTGTTAAACTATAACTAAATAGCAAGTTTGGTAGTAAATAGGAAATAAGAAGACAAAGGCAACTAGTAAATGAATAAATGAATTCATAATAATAAGTAGTAATTAATGCATATATAATTGGCATTAGTGATAATTACAAGATTTGACCCATTCATCTAATTTATTTAATTAAACCAAAATCTATGGCAACATTGTTGTTAATGATGGTTGTAAGTAAATTTGAATGTAAAAGGGTAACAATTATTTAGGTTAACCATTTATTGAGTATATTAAGTTAAGAATGGAAATAGATTGAAATAATTCTAAATTAATTATTTTGCTTTGTTAATGTGTTCTAGTTAATAAAAGGGCATTTATAAGAAACGAAGCATGCACTAATGAAATGTATTATAATTCAAATGTTATTTATACACATAAAATGTCTATTTACTCTATAGAAGGAGTCTAAATCAATAAACGAATTTATTGAGGTTCCAATTTATATTTTATAACATTCAATGTAGACTTAATTTCAATTAATTGACTTAAATCGTGCAGTTAGCGTAGATTTGTTTTGTAATTGAAATAGTTCATTCTATAAGATGAAGTTAAGGCTAGTTCTATTTATAATTGGACCCTTTGTTAATATAGATTGTAGGAAGAAAGATTTATAAATTAATTGGAGTATCAAATTCAACAATTGCATTTTATTGCATAATAAAATGGAATATAACGGTTAAATATTACGTTATTGAAATTAAAATGGACTTTGAGGAAAATAATGTGAAATCATGAACCAATGTTAGTAGCATCCTTAGTTTGATAAAAGGTGAGAATATAAAAGTTGAAAATCTAATAAATGGGTTTTTGAGAATTTAATTTATAATTTCTAAATATAAGGAAGTGGAGGAATTAACACTGAAATTTATAGACTTATCAACTTTTAATTCACATCTAAACGTGTTAGATCATTTAAATTGATTATGGAATATATAAGCGATAAAATTTGGCCAATTTTTGAATTTTAATATAAAATTGGATTTTATAATTTATTTTAATTTATTTAATGAATATAAAAATAGCCATTTTGGTCACGGACTCGGATTTCGACGAAAGCAGTTTCATCGGATCCGTATCGGTGAATTATTGTAGGGTTTCAAGTTTCGTATCGATCTGACCAATCGTTTGATCATACGGACGCGAAACGCCTTGAAATCGATTTAATTAAAATCAATTTGAAATCAATTTGGAAATTTTGTTTTCAGCATAACTTTTTCATACGATCGAATTTGGACGTGAAACTTTTTCCATCACGTTCAGAATATTTTAAAATACCTATTTTGATATATGGGTTTAATAAATTTCGTTCCGGGGTCAGAACGGGCTTTTTGGGCCAACTACCGTTTAGCACGTTCAAAATTCGTGCCCACCTAGCCTTCTTCTATTTGTCTGTAAATATGTTGTGATAAACCCTAGCCTCCTTTCTATTGTCATTTGGCTGTACGTTCATTTTTCTTCATCTCTTTCTCTTCCTCAATGGTTGCAAAACCTAGATCTACTTCAATTCAAAATTCAAATGAAAATTCAAACTCTCCAGAAAAATTCTAAAAAATTATATGTTGAAGTTTTCGATATGCGTAGTCTACTGGAGGTATTCGTTTCTGTATGCGATGCTCGGATCAACGGCAAATCGAGGTCAAACATTGGAAATTCGAAACCCTATATGTGATTTGGGGCTTTTCGATTTTTGGAATCAATCAGAGAAATCAAGATATGGGTTTTGTGGGAAATTCGATTTGGAGTTGAACGGTTGTAGTTGCAAGGCCTAAATCGGGGTGTGGTGGCCGAAAAGTCACGATTAGGGTTAGAAACCCTAGGGTTATAAGCGGCGGCGGTCGTCCTGGTGGGTCGTGCGCATGGGGCAAGGAGGTGCGGCCGAGGGAGATGGACCGGTTGGTGATGGTGGCGCGGCCTATTGGTGCCGGAGGAGGGTGATAAACTCGGTCAAAGATGGTTCAGGTGCATTGACTACTGGGTACGTACGTGAGTTAGGGATTCACGCGGTTTTAGGGTGCCTGGGAAGAAGAGTTGTTGACGTGTCATAGTATGTATGTTTATTTTAATTTAAATTTTATGATTATTTCAACGATAAAATCTTAATAACTTTTTCGTACTTTATCCGTTTCACGCGAAATTTTTTCTGTTAGGATCGTAATTAAATTCCGGATCCGATGACGTTGGTTTGGATGAATTTGGAGACCATCAAATTTTGGGTTTAAATTGGATTAGAATTCAATTTAAATTCGAAAGGTGAGTGTTTTAACCCACTCACAACTTCTAAAAGTTTTTATGTTTGTTAAATTTATTTTAGATATGAGTAGAAATTTATTTATGACTGTTTGGCATGTTTTATTCAGCATATCTGTTAAGTCGCATTTATTTAATTTAACTGTTAATTTATTTTATTTATTGCATAAAATTTGACAGTTAGAATTTATTTTTGCACATAAACTGCTAGTTAACAGTCATTAAATTTATTATGGAATATAAACTGTTAGTTAATATCTGTTATTGATTCCTGTATAATTCATATGCTCTGTATCAATGATTGTTTAAAATTGGATGATGATTGCAAATGATGATTGATGATTGATATTTGGATGAATGAATGCTCTAACTATATTATATAATCTGCAAGTGATCATGCATTTCTTTTCATTCGGGATTGCGGTTTGAAATGATATACAACCGCATTTTTATTTTTAAATTGCGGATTGAAATGATAAATATCCGTATCACTTGATCATAGGATAGAAAATTATATACAGGCACCGTGGTCTATATATAAATTATTTTAAAGTGATTTCTATGGTTTGGATGGGATACGGTTTATAAAAAAAATTAATTTTTATATTTTATAAAATATTATTCTTCGATATATATACATATGAAGTTAAAATTTTTAAATTTAAGCTGTGTATAAACCTGTTGAATGAAAAATAATTGAGAAAATGGAATTTGGTAATTTATCTTATATGTTTAAGTTTGGAAATTTTTAAGGTATGATATTCATAACTGGATTTTCCAAGATAAATTTAAAAATGAATATTCTAGTATAAAGTAAATTTCAAAAAATATTTAATTGCTAGAAATTGGAGTTTTATTTATGGAATTTATGTGAATATTCAAGACTAAATAATAGAACATTAAGTTGTTGAAAGAATAAAATTCCAACTTTAGTTTTGAAATATTAATACTCCAAACGGATATATATATATATATATATATATATATATATATATAGAAATTGAAGTGGTTTTGGAACTTGAAAGTGATATTTAAATTTTGGTTTAGACTTTAAATAAAGAGATATATTTGTAAAGCCATGGAAATTATTTTCTTTACAAAGTGACCTTAAAGTTGAACCATTTATTCTATATACCGTTGAATATCCAAACCATTCAAGTTTTAGAAGTTATGGTTTTAAAATTTTGAATTCCGAAATATTATGTTTTGAAAGTATAATTTAAATGTTTGGTTTCCAGATATTTTAAAGTTTAAACAGTATGATTTTTGGAAAAGAATTATATTTGAGATAAAATGATATCATATTGTTTTGGGTTTAAATTGATAACGTATTCATAGTTTTGAAATGGAAAATCTTATTCTGGTTTTAAAGTATAAACTATTTTTTTTAAATGACCGCGGTGTTATAATAACGATGGGTTGGCAAAGAGACCGAGATCGGATATGGACATACTCTCTGTCGATACCGAAAACCACTTTGACTAACCGTGTACGCGGTGGAGATTCCAGAATGAAGTAGGTTGGTGGCGACGTTTCCTGTAAGGTAAATACGTAGACCCAACTCCCGCGAGTTGGCATAAGGTGGCTAAAACAGGAGCGATCGACGGGTTAATGAGGTCATTCCTCTGATCGGACACTCCTCTTCGATATTATACTTTGACTTTGGGTTGATTCAGTGGCCACTTTTACTTTGATTTTTGGGGGAGTTTGTTCGAGGTGGGCGGTAGCTGCGGCTACGCGTTACCATCGGCCCGGAAGCGTAATTGGTATATCTACCCTGGCATTGCCTAGTTGTGCCGTGTCACCTACCCTAGCGTGCCTTATACGATTTTGGTTTTGTACCATATCTATGGAGTGCCCTCTGACGACGCCCAGTACGGGGGAGATTACGGTACTGTATAGACTATGGGAATATATTCTGTGTTAAGGGCTATATGGGTAACCCCTTAACGCTATTTAAAAGTAAGTTTATTTTATGAATAGACACTACTATAGTAGCGCAATATACTACATAGTAAATAGTTTAACGGATCCTTAAGAGATGTAAATCCCGAACATCTTTTGAGTTATTGTACTCATATTTATTCTGTTGATTTAACTTACATAAGATCTTTTAGTTCTGACTCGAGTGGTTTGTCTTTTCAATTCGCTCGGGTCAGTCCGAGCATTTCAGGATTTGAGGATTTAGCTCTGGAGGACGAAGACGAAGATTTGTATTACTAGTATCTACTATATTATTCCACTACACCATTTAATTCCGCTGCACTGATTGTTATTGGTATGTGAACTCTGATAGTTATTGTATAAAGAAGAATCAAGTGTTTTGTAAACGATTCATGAACTGTATATTTGATTATTATATTTTATCCTTCCGCTGTGAGATTCTGTTTTGCTTTATTTCTTCTCTGTTTTTCTTATTTACCCCATAACAATCCGCCCTTCCGTATGGTTTGAACTGGCTCGTGTGTCGTTTTAAATCATGCGAAAAGGCGGGATGTTACAAGATGATTTGGATATCTATGTTATGTGATATGCTTCTTTGTGAGATGAATGTTTGATACGAATTATCTATTGTGATAATGTGATTCATCTATCTATTATATCATCCTGAATATAAATTTAATTGTTTAAAACCTTAAACAACTTGGACATTAAAGTGGCGTTTGGTTTCGGTGAGACCAGGATCGGGTTTCCATATTTGGATATCCGAAAACCACATCGATCCAAATTAAACGGTAGGTCGTGAATCCAAGTGGAGTTTAGTGAAGACTCGAGGTGTAAGAACTATTCGTCAGTATAACTCTAAGGGTGATTCCGTGATGAGTTTGACGGAGATAGTACTTATAGGTTCGAGATGGTGATTTAGAGTGCAAGGGCTATGGTCGTTGACTCTGGGGGTGATTCCAATATGAGTGCATAGTGCCTTCGGTTTCGTTTGAACCCGGAACGAACTTGTATGGATTGAATGCTTTCAGAACATCGTCAGGTGGACGATGAGCATTCCAAGATAGATATGTTCTATAAAGGTAATCGCAGCCTCAAGCCTCATCAATCGAGAATGGCTAAAACAGGGGAGGTGCAGCAAGGCTAGGTGGGTAGCACCCATTTCAGGGTGAGGTCATTCCTGTCTAGATGTCCCTTTTTATTTCGGCTTAGTGGTGGTTGGTCGCGCCAACCACGGGTGATCTTACTTGGGACTGTTCAGTAAGGAATGGTTCCGGCTTTGTGATGCAGGGGATTGGGAGTAATCCTCAGTACTGTAATCTAGGCCACGTACTGTAATAGGTGGTACCCCGGTAGTCCTGCCATTAATGGAAACCCATTCTTCCTACGAGACCCTACGGTTTTGTTTGTATTACCCACTTTTGTGGCTGGTAGCTGGAATTTAATAGATGTAACAATTTCGGCTATTTCATATTTACTTGAAAACCCTAGACACTATTATAATATCACTGGATTTCCTATCAAATGTTTCGGTTAGCGTAAGGTAAAAACTTTTCCATGTTTATGTGTGGGAAGTCTTACGTGATACCTTTTTCTTTCATAGGATTTTCTAAAGTTAAGCAATTTTAACCCGTTTACTCACACCAGACCCCTGTCTGACCCGAGTGTTTATTTTCTATTTTATTAAACTCTTGGGTACTCATATTATGTATGAGTTATCGAGGGATTCAGGTTAGCTTGACGAATTCTGGAGGAGATATGGAGCAGGAGGCTTCCACGTGTAGATATATTATGGTTCCGCTGTGTTTGTGTGATATCTGTATCTTGTATCTTGAGTTGTATAGTTAGACAGATGTTTATAACTGTCTAATATGTGTTGTATAAGTTGTGTACTCTGATGCGATACTATGTAATATTTTATGTGATATATTATATTTCATTCGTTCCGTTGTGGGTTATCTGATGTTGTTGTATTTCTTCTTTTCTTATCTTTTCTTCTTCTATCCCTTTTCTTTCTTAATTAGTGATGCGACTTTCCGGTGTTAGAAAGTTGGGTCGCTACAATAGTGTACTCATATTTTAAATTTGACACGGCAGGAGAATACCTGCATACTCTTATGGTCCATGTTATGTAATATTTGGGTTACTATATTGTATTAGGTTAATGGGTAGTGTTAACTGGGCCTTTAACCCAACAGAATTCAAAATGGGTAATTACATTCAGATTAAGTCTGAACGACTCGAAACTTGATCCGAAGGCCTAAAAGCATAAGACAAAGAAACATAAGAAGCAGAATTACGCTAACTATTCAGATCGATACCGATTCGATCCACTTAGATCAATACCGATCCGAAATATTGGCTTGTAGTTCCTTCTAAACACTTGCATTTCACTCCTACGCCTCTGCTATGCTCACCTATCAAGTTTGTTGGTAACATTCCGAGCAATGTAGTTCAAGAAGTGAAGATTCATTCAAATACCTATCCGCTTTTGGACCGGAGTAACTTAAAATGGACATAAAGAACTCATACAGACTCAGATTGACTTTAAATTTGAAGGTGGCACCTAAAAGACATAGAAATAAGCTTACACCAAAAATGAAGTTATTTTGCTAAGCCAATTTGGATCGGCACCAACCCAAACTCATCAGATTGCCCGATCCATTTAGGTTGGACCCCACCACCTACGATCCCTAGTGTAGGACCCACACATCCTCTAGAATTTACCTGCAATGTTTCGTCTGATTTCAATAAGTATTGAGAAAGTTATGACTAGATCTCCTACGATCTAGAAGAAGATTCAAAAACTAGCTAACGATTTGGATCACCGCCGATCCGACTCAATTGGATCATCGTCGATCCAAATACTTAGCTCAGCAACTCATCAAATCTGATTTAGAAGCTATCTTACTAATCTACATTACATGTATGAAGTTTTATGTCATTTGGTGAAGTATTGAGTGAGTTATGGATGGATTGGATGATATTTGAAGATGGATGATCAAACTAACTCCAAATGACTTGATATTCTGACAAGGTACTCAATTATGGGATATAAAGACAACCATATTGAGAAGACTCAAAAATTTCATAATTTTTTGGATCGGTACTAATCCGAAAAGTTAGCTCCAAACACACCCAAAATTTTTGAGCTACCTCTGCATGATGACTACATGCTTTTGGTAAAGTAGCTCTAGCCTAAATGCTCTCTAACCCTATAAATAACATCATATCATGAATAGTAGGGGGGTCAGATCTGTGCTAAAGCTCCACCATTATTTCTTCACTCTTCTTCTTCCACACAACAGTCATGAAGAGACAATTGTGATCCTCCTTCTGTCTCTATCAATGGTAGCTTGATCTATTCTAAAAAAGGAGAATTATATTATAATCTAAGCTCTTTGTAATAGTAGTTGATCAATAAAAGAATCTATAAAGTGGACGTAGGATTTGTTAACTACCGAACCACTATAAAAATATCTTGTCTCTTTTCTTTTTCGACGATTTACTATTCCTTTTTCTATATTATTTGCCTTGGTAAATAGGGCTGGTGCTTTCACACTCAATCCAGTGTGTTGATCCATTTTTTGGGTTGACATTTTGGTGCTTTCACTGAGAACCTTAAACGAGATCTAAAGAATAGAAGTTTAAATCTAAGATTTAGAGAAGATGAGTAGGCCTAATACTAGATCTCAAGCTGTAGCAAGTCAACCGGAGCCTGAGGGCAGCTAGGAGGTGTCCTTAAATTATCATCAATCTAGCTATGTGATTAGAGAGGAGATGGAAAGGATGATGAAAGAGATTAGGACGGAGTTTTAGCTAGACAACACGAGATGATGGATGACTTCTTCCAAAGGATGGAGCCGCAAGGGATGGCTAGATCTGCAGGAAATAGGAATCAAACTCCAAAGAACAACATAGGAGCTACCGGAGTTAGATTGGAACAAGATGTAGTCTTTCCCCTACACTTAGAGCAACCGATACTTGGGGCAACACTGGAATCAACAATAGGCCCCAATGCAGGAGCATCTGGAGTTATAGCAAAAGAAACCGAAACAATGCCCACGTGACTAGGGCGTGATAGATTTGGATCTAGGATGAGCTCTAACACCTAATAGGGTGATGTTAGAGCGAGAGTAGCAAATCAGGGTACGAATACATGAGCGCATAAGATGAAACCAAAAGCCCACAATTAGAATAAGGGGCATGGTTCGTCCCTTACTCTCTACCTTCTGCTTTTTCTGCCTTCAATAACCTTAGGCCACTTACACGTGTACGAGATCCCGAACGGTCCCTAGACACGCTCTGAGTCGGATGCTTGAGATGACTATTTTGGACAACAATGGCCTCAGACAGCTTAGACGTGTGCTAAACCTAAATTGGTTTCTAATCGCACTTTGAGTCGGATATCTAGGATGATTGCTTAGGATAATCTTAGAATGCTTGGACGTTCACAAAACCTAGATTGGTCCATTGCCATGCTCTGAGTTTGATGTATAGGATAAACATTCAGGATTTCTGCTTATTAGCTTTGATTTGAAATTTGAATTTTGTAATATCCATATTTAATGTGATAACTGATTTTGAATGCTATAGAGTCCCGACCGAAGAGATGGGATCGAAGTGCAAGGTACAAGTCCCATTGCCGGAGTGCGAGCGAATGGACTTATACGATATTAAACGCCATAGAGTCCCGACCGGAGGGATGAGATCAGGAGTGCAAAAAGTAAGTCCCCTCACTGGAGAGTGAGTGAATGAGCTTACTTAATCCAACTTAACTTAATAAGAAAATGTTCCAGGGAGATCATCCCTCTGAACTGAAATAACAAACGATTCAGAGAGATCATCCCCTAAACTAAACATTAAATGATCCGAAGAGGTCGCGCATTAAACTTAAATGGTCTAGAGAGATCGAACTTTAAAACAGACTTGCGAAAAGGATTTGAATGCCTTATAAATAGAATAAAATGGATGAACATGGGGTGATTTTGACATATGATGTGATTTTAATATATGATATTATAACTCTAAATTAAATCTGAGTGGTAATGATGTAAATCCTGGATGAACATGAGACGATTAGAGATGTGTAATATAATTAAAAACATGTGATGTAATAACTCCGAATGAAACCGAAATGATTGTGATGTAAGATTACAGTTAGATAGAGTTTAGAGTCTTAGGCTATAATAGATTTGTAATGACTTGTGCTTAGCGAAAGAATCCAAAGGAACTGAACAATTCACCAAGGCTAAAGCAGCTGGAAAGCTCAACAATCGTAGATTCATTAATGAACTTATTCTAGAGCAAAGAAAACCTTTTATTCAAAAGGCATACTTTGGGAGGCAAGTGTTAATTGGGTTTTTAACCCAATAGAATTCAAAAAGGGGTTAATACATTCAAATAAAGTCAGAATGACTCAAAACTTGACCTGAAGGTCTAAAAGTACAAAATAAAGAAACATAAGAAGTTTGGTCTAGAATTACGCTAACTATTCAGATTGGTACTGATTCGATCCAATTAGATCGGTACCAATCCGAAATGTTGGCTTGTGGTTCCTTCTAACCACTTGCATCACACTTTTATGCCTCTAATAAGCTCATCTATCAAATTTGGTAACATTCCGAGCAATCTAGTTCAAGAAGTGAGGACTCATTCAAATAACCACCCACTTTTGTACCAGAGCAACTGAAAATGGACATACAGAACTCATACGAACTCGGACTGACTTGAAATTTGGAAGGGATACTTAGAAGACATAAAAACAGGCATACGCCAAAAAGGAAGTCATTTTTCCAAGCCAATTTAAACCTACACCGATTCAAACTCATTGGATCGTCCGATACATTTAGGTTGGGCCCCACCACCTGCAATCATAATGTAGATCCACACATCCTCTAGAAGCTACCGGTAAAGTTTCATCTAATTCCAATAAGTATTGAGCAAATTATGACTAGAACTCCTACGACCCAAAAGAAGATTCAAAAACAAGCTAAGGGTTTGGATCACCTTCGATCCGACTCAATTAGATCATCGCCAATCCAAATACTTAACTCGGGTCCTCATAAAATCTGATTCGGAAGCTCTCCTAATCATCTGCATTACGTGTACTAAGTTTCTTGTTATTTGGTGAAGCAATAAGTAGGTTATGGATGGATCTTCTATGAAGGGATGGATTGGATGATCTATGAAGATGGATGATCAAGCTAATTTCAAACAACTTGATATTCGGATAAGGCACTCAATTATGGGATATATAGACAACTAAATTGAGAAGACTAAAAAATTGCACAACTTTTCAGATCGGTGCCACCCGATGTCCGTATATAATTCATATAAATTCGATTTTTATCCTTTAGAATCAAAATCATTTAAATAGATTCAAATTCAATAATTTAAAACTATTTAATTTACCCAACCCGGTGTCCGTATATAATTTTCTATCCTATGACCAATTGAATAGTCATTTCAATTTTAATTTCAAGAATGGATATATATCAATTCAATCTAAATCATAGTGTCATAGGTATATATCATTTCAACCAATTTTATTCAAAATTATTCAAATAACATTTTTATATACTGTCAAATAATTTACAGGGTGATAACAAGAATATATAAAAATAAATAAACATCCAAATCATCCAAAATCTCAACCAATTAGCTAGCATCCATCACAATCAATCATCCAAACAGTCAACACATCACGACAATTAACCAATTATCAATAATCGAGAATTTTACTAGTAGTTTAATTCTAATTTTGATTTAACTGTTAGTTCAAAATTTATAACATATAAATTTCTATATCGATTTCCATGTCAGTTAAATTTACCAAACAACAACCATTAAATTTAAATCACTTTAGGATTTCAATTTAACTAACATAAAAATAATTTAGTCATTCGCGAGCATTTAAAACACTCACCTTTATTTGAACTGAAAATATTTCAGGTTCAAAATAATTTCCAATTTGATTCCGTGTTTTATACAACTTCGATATGAACACAACAGAATTTGTTTTGTCCAAAACGAGCCTCGTATGCAAAAGTTATGCAATTTATTAATATCGATATGACTAAAACCTAACTAACAACTAATTAAAGTAATAAATATAATTAACTATTACCTTTCCTCTTCACTCACGCGAACTCTAGGTAGACCCACGCATGCGAACGTACTCCTCCAAGCGTACGCTACCACACTCGGCCGAACCACCATCCAAGCATGCTAACTGATTCACCTTGGCCACCTTCCCAATGCCTGAAGTGTTACCCCATGCACTGCCTCTGTTTACCATGATAAACCCACGAAATGCACAACATTTAAAGCCCGATCTTGGTGATTCCATGAAGCCATGCCTCGATTCAACCATTGGATGTGTAGAGGAGGACAAGAGCTACAACTTTCCTTTTGGAGGCCTTCAATTTCGATGAGCGGATTTGAAGATAATGAGATGAGAAGGAAGGATGAATTTCGGCCGTTAAATCATCTTGAATGAGAGCGGCTGTGGTTTATAAGTTAGGGTTGGATGAAACAAATGTATATGCGGCCTTAAATATTAATTTCAAACCCGATCTATCCGCGAACGTTCCAAACTCCAAACGAAGTGTGCCGCTTGGCATTATATATGTTATAGCCCTATTCCAAATGTACTGGAACTATTCTCGAGGTCTAATCGAATGTATGTAGATGATAGCATTTCAAAATCAAATTGTTTTAATTAAATTTCTTATATTTATTTCTACGCGTTTCAAGCTCGCACGGTAAACGATAAGTCATATCGCTACCAAACTTGAAATGCTACAATAACTCACTATTGCGGATCCGATGAAACTAGTTTCATCGAAATCCGAGACAGTGGCCAAAATGGCTATTTTTACTCATTAAATGGAATATAAAATTTTCAATTTCTATTTATTCACTTTTCAATCCAATATTTTAAATGTTAAAATCTTCATTGATATTTAAATAAAACTTAAATCAACTTTTGAAATCATTTTCATTCATGTTTAATTCAGGATTCAATTATTTAAATAATTCTAATATTAAACTAAACAATTTGAATTATTCAATAAATTACCATATTTTAAATATGAGTTATTTAATTTGTAAAATTTAATTTTTAATACGAATTCAAATAACAAAACACTACTACCATTTTACAATAACTTAACTTATTATACAATTCTTGTTATTGATTATAAACCTAGTCAATACATAGAGTTTCATTCTTAAACTTGTTATCGCCAAAATCTTCAAAATTTGTTATTCCAAAATTTTATTCAAATTCATATTCAATAAACTACATTAATGAATCATTAAATTTTAATTATAACCATTGTTATTCAATAATTATATTAAATTTAATAATTTAAAATAGTTAAAAATTACGGGTCGTTGCAGGTGCAATTCCAGACGATGTACTTTGTGACAACTCGCACCTCCCAACACACTGATCCAAAGTCAATGTGGTTGTCGCCTTTGCATTGTGGCAAGAAATGCGGATTTTCAAGATTTTAACCTTTAACATTTCGAAGACCAATACAAGCAGATAGAATCTAAGAGATATCACACTTTTAGAACTCATAGCGGGACGAATAAAAACATGTATATATTACAGAAAAATATGAATCATAGGAAGTATCTAGTTATTTTCTCAGAAAAATATCAATATGTGATCCAATACAGAGTACATAAAAAATATCCCTCAAAGTCTGATACATGAAGCGAAATGTACTAATAACTAGAATAACATAGAGTAAAGAAGACACGGTAGACTTCAAATATGAGCTCGATTCTCCAAGTATAAAGAATGAGTTAGTTAGCTGCTGCCATGTCTACCTATAGTGGGGAAAAAGATGGAAAAAGGATGGGTCAGACATAAAGTCTAGTGAATGAGCATAAGTTTAATACGATGATCATGTGCAACTAACTTTAAAACTACTCTAAGTGATATAGAGTGTGTAGCAAGTATCTACGAATTTCTAAGGTCCAGTACCCAAGAATTTTCATCTAACACTTTGGGTCGAACTACTAATTGATCCACACACTAACGACTGGGGACGGGAACTACTCTCCCTTCATAACTACCATCAACACTATGCCTGGAGGGGGAGAACAATGTAATGCAAACTCACATATTGACTCATCATATGCACTTATGTGTACCTCTTGAACGTAGCGGAAAAACGCCTCTTACCGTATTGCGTCGATGTCTCTCTAGGAAATCCTGTTAGTACCAGACCCAATTTACCGTATAACGTCTTATCATGTTGTGCCAATATTCACCTGTAGCATGATACGCCACAAATTGTGCCTACATGGATTCCCATTAGCATCGGGATCACTCAGGCGGTGTCTTTGCCAGTGCTGTATACCCACTCATACGGAACACCCTTGAGCCTATGCGAAATACATCAACCTAATCAACTTTGCATTTGTGAAATACATCATCTAGATCAATATCCATATTTGCAAAATACATCGCCCAAGTCAACGCTGATAGGTAGCTTGCTTCCCTATTCTCTCATACATGTGTACATAGTCTAAAATAGGCTCAAACAAACAGTTTATCTTTATATAATTTATTATTAATTATGTAATTTTTATTATTTAACTTGGACCTTAAGCCAATGTTCAAATTATGCATTTTTTGTTCCAAATGGTTGACTGCACATCTCCTTTGGTCGACTGCTACCAGTCGGCCATTGGGGTTTCCTATTCAACTGGTCATGAAGTGAAATTTGGGTTTCTGCAATTTTTGCTATGTCGCTTGTTTATTGTAACGACCCTAGATTTTAATTTAATTTAAATTGATAATTTAAATGAATTTTTGAATAAAAATTTGTAGAATTAATTATAAATAGAAGCGAGTTTCCCCGATTCAAATAGAAAATATATTAAGTCATATGGGTTTGAAAATTTGTATATATGAGAATATATATGTATATATTGGATTTTAAATAAATTCTTAAATAAATGATTTTGAGAAATAAATAATATACTTTAGACACAAGTATAGAAATAAATAAATAAATTGATTTAAAAATTTATAAATGATGATAATTTGAGTTATATAAAATATATGTGTACAAAGAGAAAAATAAAACAATAATTGTTAAAGTAAAATTCATGATAAATATTTAAACTAAAAATAGAAGTAAAATAAATATTTGAGTTATAAATAGAGATAAATAAAAGTTAAGTATGGAACCAAACAAACAAGACAACATGTATTAGTTGTAAACAAAATAACAAACAAATACATAAGTATTAGCAATAAATGTTTCAAATAAATTTATGGTTAGAAATAAATGTTAAAGTTAAATTAGAATTCAATACATAAGTAAAATGAACTACAAGCAAAGTATAAAATATAAATCTATGTATGCACACTTAAACAATACAAGGCAAATAAATATTTCATGTAGCCTATGAGTCGAAATGCAAACAAATGGGAATATAGATGTGCAGGCCCAAAAGGAAAAGAAAATTAGCAAGGCAAGTGATATCAACATAAGATATATTCAAGTTAAATAAACATGTAGAGCTGGAAAGAAAATAAAGTACAAAATATATATCCCAGCCGAGTAAAGAAGTGCAAGGCAAGGAATAAGAGAATAGAAAAAGTAATATGTACAAAGTATGGTCAGCAAAGTAAAGGTAAAGTAATAAACAAAGTAAAAGCAAACTGCTTATATTATACAAATAGAACATGCTGTAGCTAAGCAAGAGGGAACATGCTTTTGTTTCCATCATCTCAGCAGCAATGGGTCAATTCGAATTGTTTAAAATATAATGCAGCCCATAACTAAAAACACTTCAGCATGCCTATTGTACAAAATTTTACTATCACCCAGTACAAGCTTGTAATCCATGTACATCCTTTCCTATATATATCAATCTACAAATGTAAATGTCATTCCAGTTCAAAGCAAAGACAGGGTTCAAGGAAAATCTGAAGTAACATCACTCAAACTCAAACAAAAACAAAAAAAAATTTCAGTTTAAACAACAATATAAATTCATACAAAACCAGAGATCAAATAGAAGATCTTCAGCAAGCATTTTCTCAAAGCCTGGTTCAAAAACAAGTTCTGTTCTTCTTTGTTCTTTCTGGAAAATCAGGGTGAGTAAACCTAATCTTTGAAAGTTTTATACTTATTTGAAGACAGTTCAAACTTCATCTATTAATTGTTTTGAATATGCTTCAGTGCATATGAGATTGGATGTTTAGTGTTTCTCTGCCAAATTTTTTTTACAGGGTATATATTTGTTTCAAAACCCAAATGTTGTTTGCTGTTAAACATTGTCAAGCTTTGGTTTTTTTTTTCAGTTTAATCAAGATGTTTTAATCCTTAAAACAAGATTTTTCAAAGCTTACCAAAATATGCAGTGGATTATCATCACTGTAACTCTGGTTTACAGGTATTCCACTAATATTGACAAAAAATAAAATGTTGCAAAATATTAATTCAAGATTATAATCTGAATCTATACTAAAATCTATGATTTTTAAAACAAAAATGAAGATTTTTAATGGAGTGTTTCAAGAGTAGTTTGAAATTTTGTTCAATGTGCATTTTTCTAAATTCCTGGTGAACGATCCAATTTTAAACCTTGAAATTGGGTTTGAAGCTTGTTCGAGCTTCAGCTATCAAGAGAAAATTGTTGAATTTTTTTTCGAATGAAGGGATTTGCCATTCGAACCCAAAGTAGGGTTTAAGAAGGAGTTTTGCAGTGGGTCGAAAGCAAGGTGATTTCACCACCTAGGAGTGACCGAGCTGCACGCGACAATGGGAAAGGGTAGTATGGAGTTATGACGTGGTAAGGCCAAAGTCACGAATTTTCTGGTGACCGGAGACGTGGCGGCGAAGCAATTTTGTTCGATGGGTTCGAGCTGAAGGGTCAAGCAAATAGGCATATTTCGATTTCGACTTTCGTTCGAAAAACTGAGATTCAATTTCGAGTTTGGGGTCAAATTTTGGTTTGTGGGAGGTGTCGAAGGGCACCGGAGACGTGGCGGCGCTCCGTGCATGTGCACGGTGGCGCGAGGAGTATCAGCACGTTTATGAACTGAAGAAAAAAAAAATAGGAGAAGAAGAAGCAGGGTACGGGGGAGGAAGAGAAAAGGGCTCGGGGCAGGCTCGTGATTTTTGGTATAGGAACTCGAGTTTGAGAAGTGGTGATAAAAATTTACAGTTTATACTTGAAACTTTTCAAAAGAAATAGAAAGAAGAAGGATACGAGTAGAAGAAAGAATGAGCTTTGGGGAAGACGAAGTTTTCTCGTATGATTACTCGAGATTTTGCGGGGTCGACTCGAAGTGGTTCTCGCGTTTCCCTGAAGTCGGCTCAAAGTATTTACGTTTTGGTCTCGGGTTGTTGTAATACCAGGTTTTAAATTTTAAACTAAGTAAAATTTTAAACAGTTTTAAAAGTTTTATATAAAAGCAAGTTTAAATTTAAATTGAATCTAGTTTAAACTCTTTATGATAAATGTTTTTTTTAGGAAGATATATGATTTGTTTAACTTAAATTTGTTAAGTTAAATGCTTAAGTTAGTTAAACTCAAATTAAATGATTCAACTAAGTAAGTTAATTATAAAGGTAAAATGTTAGATGTATATAATGATAACTAAGTTATTTAAAGTTAATTAGAATTTAATGGTTTGAAATTCGTTAATTATTAAGTTAATTAAAATGGATAATTTATTATTTAATTAAATAATGATTTGGATTTATTAAATTAAAGGTTTTAATTAATTAATTAGGGTTTAAAGATTTATTTATTAAAAGATAATTCATTAAATGTTTTGTAATTTATTGATGACAATAAATTAAAGATAATCGATTATTTAAGATAATTACTTAATTAAGAATAATTAATTAATGATTGAAATTGATTAAATCAAGTGATTAAGCAATAATAAATTTAAGGATAACGTGATAAATTGATTTGATAATTCATTCGAGAATAATTAAATTACATAAGTAATTAATTTAATTGGAAATAAAGTGAATTAATTTGGAATAAATAAATTTAAATAAATCCTGCTTATGAATGTTTATTGAACGTTTGACTTTACTTATGAATGATTATATTATGTAAGATACATTGAATTGATTGTCCTATTTGATCTGTGCCATTTTGTTCTATGGATTGAGCTGTGTGTGATTTATTCATTTACTTATGATACATCTATATATTTGTGATCTGTATATAACAGATAAGCGTTATAGTTTATATCGCATATCAATTATATTCCTGTATTCCGATCTGTGATAAATTGTATGATGTTGCACTACTGTGTATAACCCCTGGACTACACCATACACACACAAATATGGATTTCACGAGGAAATCGATTAAGTCGCAGATTTTTGAAATAGTTAAATTTGAATTTTTTAAATTCAAATGTTTTGGAAATGGAATCGGAATAAATGTGAAAAGCTTTTAGAATGAAATTTCAAAATAAAATTTATTATTTTTAAATTACTTAAATTTTGGAATTTAAATAATTTGATTTAAATTTAAATTCAATACTTGAAATTGAATTCTGTAATTTGAAACTAGGGATTAATGATATTATACTAGTCATTATGAGTTAAATCATTTTTAAAGTATTATTTTTGGGAATTTGAATTTAACCCAAGGATTTCAACTCGTATAGATGAATCAGATTTCCAAAATGAAAACTGTTGTTTTCAAATGATAAACACTTTTAGATAAGAACCGAGATTCCAGTTAATTAAGGGAATTTCAAGATTGAATAGAGAAATGATTTTCCTAAGTTATGAATGAATTCTTTTTGAAAGCTATGAATTAAATCTGTTTATTTTTAACAGATTTAAATTGATGATTTGTTTAAATCAAATTGAAATGAAATTGTTTTGAAGACTATAAGTTAAATCTTTGATTTAAAGATTTAACGAGTTAATCAAATTGAAATGAAAATTGATTTAGAAAATCTGTGAATGAATCTTTTATTTAAAAGGTTAAAATGTGAAAATTGTTTAAACCGTTAAAGGTTGTGAAAATGAATCTTTTTGTTTAAAGATTGAAAATGGTAATTTTTTAAGCCATTTGAAGAAAAGTTTTGGGTAATAAGTTGTGACTTAATTGAAATCCCATTATCCATTTGTTTTTGAAATATCGTGCTCACTATTCGGTTTAGCCGGGAAAGGACGTTTGTGTCGTATAACCCATTCCGAATATGTGATACGTCGTTATGGATAGCATTTGAAGACCGGTGATGAAGACCGGGTATTTGCGAAAGCGATAGGATGACCTATCGATTGTTTCTGCACCGAGTCGCGCCGGTATAGAAACTCCCTAAGTGATGGGAAATCCGATCGGGATTGTGAATATCCGGATTGCAAGGACTTCTTTGTAAGCGCCTTCGGTTCTGTTCGATCCCGGAACAGACTTGTATGGATTGTATGTCTGACATTACAAATTGAGATATAAAGCCGATTTCTTTCAAATATATTTCTGTTGGTGGCGGAGAATTTATTCACTCAGCTTAACACCCTTCTCTGATACGTACGAGCTCAAAGGTTATATAGTTGATGGTTATCAGCGATATATTCCCAATTTGGTAATGTGACATGCTGAGTGTTGCTGTGAAATGATCATTGTGTTGATTATTTGTGATAGGATCATTTATTTGATCGTCTATCTTGGTGATCATCTCTATGATCATTTGTTGACCCAAAGCACGGCTTTTGTATAAAGTGTGTTTTTGTGGACGTGACTTCGTCGAGCCTCATACCCCGTGAATGGTCAAAACAGGAAAGATGCGGCAAGGTTATGAGGGGTAGCGCCCTTTAGGATATGTGCATTTCCTTCTGGAAAAGGGTGGTATCATGGTATGGAGCCCAGATGCTTACTCATGTTGAAAACACTTTATGATTGTGTGAATTGATTACGAGCGCTCGGTTGAAAGGTCCCAAAGGACCGGGGGATGGCATATTCGGTCTGTTGTTACTCAGTTAGGGGTAACCCGGCCTTGTGTTGGTAGAGATCCGGTTTGGTTCTCGGGGATGTCCATCCAGAGGCATTCTCATGTGGCAATGGGAAGTTCCTTGGGCTGATCATTCGTTGGAAATCCAAAGAAACAATACGATCTTGTACGGTTTTAGTTGTAGAACCTATCATTCACTTATGGTGGCGCCCCACTGTTTGGATGGTAGCTATAGTAGGTATAGTTCAAAATGTCTATGTTGGCTAAGATTTATATCTTTACTTTCGAAATAATTTTTACTACACTATGCACTAGTAATAATATCAAATTTCTTTTTAATGTGTATCAAGCATCTTTGACTATCATAAGGAGAAATCTCCTCCGATTCTGCGTTTGCATTGTGTGTGTGTGTGGGAGGCCTTATGGTAGTCTCATTTTTAAAAAGCATTACGAATTGACTTTGAAAATCTTGTGTTGAATGTCTTAAAAGATAAACTGTTTTTGTTGCTCACACCAGTCCCACGACTGATCCGGAGTTTATTGTTTCTTTCCTAAACTCTGGGTGCTCATTATTTTCTACACGAGCAGTCTAGAGTTGGGTTTTTCAGATAGTCAGATTAGTAGGTTATCTGGAGTTAGTTCAGTCTTTGGATCACACCATTCTTGCTTATGCTTGGTGCATCGTTATTGGGAGTTCGAGCTATTGCTGGATTGATTCTTGGAAATGGAGTTGCAGTTCTCGGAGTTCTTTTTTGAAGACTATCTTAGAGTTATATTTTTCCGCTGCTAGATGTTATCTATCGTTTTCTTTTCCGCTGCTATTTATTGTATCATATCTCTGATGTATATTGATATATATTGGATCATCTGTTGTATCAGATATTGTATCAAAGCTGTATATCTATGTATTATTATTTTTTTCCGCTGTGTTATTTACTTAATGTTGTTATAAGCTCCGGCGAATCGGATTTGAACGGTCGAATCTATGGCATTCGAATACGATTTGAAGTTTGGATGTCGATTTTCGAGCGGGCAAAATTCGAGTCGTCACATTTGGTATCAGAGCTAAGGTGAAACTTTAGCTCAGGAGTGTAACACATTAAGTAACTCATTAGAGATAGGGTGAAGTAAATCCTAGAATGAGTAATCCTTAAGATATCCGTTTTAACGCCTCAGTAAATTCTCTTACTATTCACTGATAGTGAGTATGAGTGCAAGAAGAGAACGAGATAGAGGACAGGGGAATGCGACTATAATTGGTCAATACTCTGTAACAACAATGGAAACAACTTTCTTCTCAATCTCTTTTGATTCGTTTCCAAAATTCTTTTGAATTGCTTCGTGACAGCTCCAGAAGAAGAAGTTTTGGTGTGGTGATGCTCTACGAATCGTTGTAGGAAATTTTTACTTCGTATCTTTATCGGTTTCTTATCAGTTTTTCGATTTAAACTTTAATGAATATGAATTTGAAAATTGAAATTGAAATTTTGAATGAATTAGAAATTTTAAATTGAGTTAAATTGATTAAGAGAATACGAAGGATAATTTAAATTTTATCGATAAATCGATTTCGTGTAAAACTAAATTTGAAATTCTATTATAATTTCTTGTATCTGTTGTTGATATTCTGATTTGGTGAGCCAAATGCAGAATAGATATCCAGTTTGATCTGAAAAGATATTTCTCTATCTTTCATCTATCTGTGTTGTTTTCGTGCCTGCGAATTTCGAGGACGAAATTCTTTTAAGGGGGGAAGTTTGTAACGACCCTAGATTTTAATTTTATTTAAATTGATAATTTAAATGAATTTTTGAATAAAAATTTGTAGAATTAATTATAAATGGAAGCGAGTTTTCCCGATTCAAATAGAAAATATATTAAGTCATATGGGTTTGAAAATTTGTATATATGAGAATATATATGTATATATTGGATTTTAAATACTTAAATAAATGATTTTGAAAAATAAATAATATACTTTAGACACAAGTATAGAAATAAATAAATAAATTGATTTAAAAATTTATAAATGATGATAATTTGAGTTATATAAAATATATGTGTACAAAGAGAAAAATAAAACAATAATTATTAAAGTAAAATTCATGATAAATATTTAAACTAAAAATAGAAGTAAAATAAATATTTGAGTTATAAATAAAGATAAATAAAAGTTAAGTATGGAACCAAACAAATAAGACAACAGGTATTAGTTGTAAACAAAATAACAAACAAATACATAAGTATTAGCAATAAATGTTTCAAATAAATTTATGGTTAGAAATAAATGTTAAAGTTAAATTAGAATTCAATACATAAGTAAAATGAACTACAAGCAAAGTATAAAATATAAATCTATGTATGCACACCTAAACAATACAAGGCAAATAAATATTTCATGTAGCCTATGAGTCGAAATGCAAACAAATGGGAATATAGATGTGCAGGCCCAAAAGGAAAAGAAAATTAGCAAGGCAAGTGATATCAACATAAAGATATATTCAAGTTAAATAAACATGTAAACCTGGAAAGAAAATAAAGTACAAAATATATATCCCAGCCGAGTAAAGAAGTGCAAGGCAAGGAACAAGAGAATAGAAAAAGTAATATGTACAAAGTATGGTCGGCAAAGTAAAGGTAAAGTAATAAACAAAGTAAAAGCAAACTGCTTATATTATACAAATAGAACATGTTGTAGCTAAGCAAGAGGGAACATGCTTTTGTTTCCATCATCTCAGCAGCAATGGGTCAATTTGAATTGTTTAAAATATAATGCAGCCCATAACTAAAAACACTTCAGCATGCCTATTGTACAAAATTTTACTATCACCCAGTACAAGCTTGTAATCCCTGTACATCCTTTCCTATATATATCAATCTACAAATGTAAATGTCATTCCAGTTCAAAGCAAAGACAGGGTTCAAGGAAAATCTGAAGGAAAATCTGAAGTAACATCACTCAAACTCAAACCAAAAAAAAAAAAATTCAGTTTAAACAACAATATAAATTCATACAAAACCAGAGATCAAAAAGAAGATCTTCAGCAAGCATTTTCTCAAAGCATGGTTCAAAAACAAGTTCTGTTCTTCTTTGTTCTTTCTGGAAAATCAGGGTGAGTAAACCTAATCTTTGAAAGTTTTATACTTATTTGAAGACAGTTCAAACTTCATCTATTAATTGTTTTGAATATGCTTCAGTGCATATGAGATTGGATGTTTAGTGTTTCTCTGCCAAATTTTTTTTACAGGGTATATATTTGTTTCAAAACACAAATGTTGTTTGCTGTTAAACATTGTCAAGCTTTGGTTTTTTTTTCAGTTTAATCAAGATGTTTTAATCCTTAAAACAAGAATTTTCAAAGCTTACCAAAATATGCAGTGGATTATCATCACTGTAACTCTGGTTTACAGGTATTCCACTAATATTGACAAAAAATAAAATGTTGCAAAATATTAATTCACGATTATAATCTGAATCTATACTAAAATCTATGATTTTTAAAACAAAAATGAAGATTTTTAATGGAGTGTTTCAAGAGTAGTTTGAAATTTTGTTCAATGTGCATTTTTCTAAATTCCTGGTGAACGATCCAATTTTAAACCTTGAAATTGGGTTTGAAGCTTGTTCGAGCTTCAGCTATCAAGAGAAAATTGTTGAATTTTTTTTCGAATGAAGGGATTTGCCATTCGAACCCAAAGTAGGGTTTAAGAAGGAGTTTTGCAGTGGGTCGAAAGCAAGGTGATTTCACCACCTAGGAGTGACCGAGCTGCACGCGACAATGGGAAAGGGTAGTATGGAGTTATGACGTGGTAAGGCCGAAGTCACGAATTTTCTGGTGACCGGAGACGTGGCGGCGAAGCAATTTTGTTCGATGGGTTCGAGCTGAAGGGTCAAGCAAATAGGCATATTTCGATTTCGACTTTCGTTCGAAAAACTGAGATTCAATTTCGAGTTGGGGGTCAAATTTTGGTTTGTGGGAGGTGTCGAAGGGCACCGGAGACGTGGCGGCGCTCCGTGCATGTGCACGGTGGCGCGAGGAGTATCAGCACGTTTATGAACTGAAGAAAAAAAAATAGGAGAAGAAGAAGCAGGGTACGGGGGAGGAAGAGAAAAGGGCTCGGGGCAGGCTCGTGATTTTTGGTATAGGAACTCGAGTTTGAGAAGTGGTGATAAAAATTTACAGTTTATACTTGAAACTTTTCAAAAGAAATAGAAAGAAGAAGGATACGAGTAGAAGAAAGAATGAGCTTTGGGGAAGACGAAGTTTTCTCGTATGATTACTCGAGATTTTGCGGGGTCGACTCGAAGTGGTTCTTGCGTTTCCCTGAAGTCGGCTCGAAGTATTTACGTTTTGGTCTCGGGTTGTTGTAATACCAGGTTTTAAATTTTAAACTAAGTAAAATTTTAAACAGTTTTAAAAGTTTCATATAAAAGCAAGTTTAAATTTAAATTGAATCTAGTTTAAACTCTTTATGAGAAATGTTTTTTTTAGGAAGATATATGATTTGTTTAACTTAAATTTGTTAAGTTAAATGCTTAAGTTAGTTAAACTCAAATTAAATGATTCAACTAAGTAAGTTAATTATAAAGGTAAAATGTTAGATGTATATAATGATAACTAAGTTATTTAAAGTTAATCAGAATTTAATTGTTTGAAATTCGTTAATTATTAAGTTAATTAAAATGGATAATTTATTTATTTAATTAAATAATGATTTGGATTTATTAAATTAAAGGTTTAAATTAATTAATTAGGGTTTAAAGATTTATTTATTAAAAGATAATTCATTAAATGTTTTGTAATTTATTGATGACAATAAATTAAAGATAATCGATTATTTAAGATAATTACTTAATTAAGAATAATTAATTAATGATTGAAATTGATTAAATCAAGTGATTAAGCAATAATAAATTTAAGGATAACGTGATAAATTGATTTGATAATTCATTCGAGAATAATTAAATTACATAAGTAATTAATTTAATTGGAAATAAAGTGAATTAATTAGGATTAAATAAATTTAAATAAATCCTGCTTATGAATGTTTATTGAATGTTTGACTTTACTTATGAATGATTATATTATGTAAGATACATTGAATTGATTGTCCTATTTGATCTGTGCCATTTTGTTCTATGGATTGAGCTGTGTGTGATTTATTCATTTACTTATGATACATCTATATATTTGTGATCTGTATATAACAGATAAGCGTTATAGTTTATATCGCTTATCAATTATATTCCTGTATTCTGATCTGTGATAAATTGTATGATGTTGCACTACTGTGTATAACCCCTGGACTACACCATACACACACAAATATGGATTTCACGAGGAAATCGATTAAGTCGCAGATTTTTGAAATAGTTAAATTTGAATTTTTTAAATTCAAATGTTTTGGAAATGGAATCGGAATAAATGTGAAAAGCTTTTAGAATGAAATTTCAAAATAAAATTTATTATTTTTAAATTACTTAAATGTTGGAATTTAAAAATTTTGATTTAAATTTAAATTCAATACTTGAAATTGAATTCTGTAATTTGAAACTAGGGATTAATGATATTATACTAGTCATTATGAGTTAAATCATTTTTAAAGTATTATTTTTGGGAATTTGAATTTAACCCAAGGATTTCAACTCGTATAGATGAATCAGATTTCCAAAATGAAAACTGTTGTTTTCAAATGATAAACACTTTTAGATAAGAACCGAGATTCCAGTTAATTAAGGGAATTTCAAGATTGAATAGAGAAATGATTTTCCTAAGTTATGAATGAATTCTTTTTGAAAGCTATGAATTAAATCTGTTTATTTTTAACAGATTTAAATTGATGATTTGTTTAAATCAAATTGAAATGAAATTGTTTTGAAGACTATAAGTTAAATCTTTGATTTAAAGATTAAACGAGTTAATCAAATTGAAATGAAAATTGATTTGGAAAACCTATGAATGAATCTTTTATTTAAAAGGTTAAAATGTGAAAATTGTTTAAACCGTTAAAGGTTGTGAAAATGAATCTTTTTGTTTAAAGATTGAAAATGGTAATTTGTTAAGCCATTTGAAGAAAAGTTTTGGGTAATAAGTTGTGACTTAATTGAAATCCCATTATCCATTTGTTTTTGAAATATCGTGCTCACTATTCGGTTTAGCCGGGAAAGGACGTTTGTGTCGTATAACCCATTCCGAATATGTGATACGTCGTTATGGATAGCATTTGAAGACCGGTGATGAAGACCGGGTATTTGCGAAAGCGATAGGATGACCTATCGATTGTTTCTGCACCGAGTCGCGACGGTATAGAAACTCCCTAAGTGATGGGAAATCCGATCGGGATTGTGAATATCCGGATTGCAAGGACTTCTTTGTAAGCGCCTTCGGTTCTGTTCGATCCCGGAACAGACTTGTATGGATTGTATGTCTGACATTACAAATTGAGATATAAAGCCGATTTCTTTCAAATATATTTCTGTTGGTGGCGGAGAATTTATTCACTCAGCTTAACACCCTTCTCTGATACGTACGAGCTCAAAGGTTATATAGTTGATGGTTATCAGCGATATATTCCCAATTTGGTAATGTGACATGCTGAGTGTTGCTGTGAAATGATCATTGTGTTGATTATTTGTGATAGGATCATTTATTTGATCGTCTATCTTGGTGATCATCTCTATGATCATTTGTTGACCCAAAGCACGGCTTTTGTATAAAGTGTGTTTTTGTGGACGTGACTTCGTCGAGCCTCATACCCCGTGAATGGTCAAAACAGGAAAGATGCGGCAAGGTTATGAGGGGTAGCGCCCTTTAGGATATGTGCATTTCCTTCTGGAAAAGGGTGGTATCATGGTATGGAGCCCAGATGCTTACTCATGTTGAAAACACTTTATGATTGTGTGAATTGATTACGAGCGCTCGGTTGAAAGGTCCCAAAGGACCGGGGGATGGCATATTCGGTCTGTTGTTACTCAGTTAGGGGTAACCCGGCCTTGTGTTGGTAGAGATCCGGTTTGGTTCTCGGGGATGTCCATCCAGAGGCATTCTCATGTGGCAATGGGAAGTTCCTTGGGCTGATCATTCGTTGGAAATCCAAAGAAACAATACGATCTTGTACGGTTTTAGTTGTAGAACCTATCATTCACTTATGGTGGCGCCCCACTGTTTGGATGGTAGCTATAGTAGGTATAGTTCAAAATGTCTATGTTGGCTAAGATTTATATCTTTACTTTCGAAATAATTTTTACTACACTATGCACTAGTAATAATATCAAATTTCTTTTTAATGTGTATCAAGCATCTTTGACTATCATAAGGAGAAATCTCCTCCGATTCTGCGTTTGCATTGTGTGTGTGTGTGTGGGAGGCCTTATGGTAGTCTCATTTTTAAAAAGCATTACGAATTGACTTTGAAAATCTTGTGTTGAATGTCTTAAAAGATAAACTGTTTTTGTTGCTCACACCAGTCCCACGACTGATCCGGAGTTTATTGTTTCTTTCCTAAACTCTGGGTGCTCATTATTTTCTACACGAGCAGTCTAGAGTTGGGTTTTTCAGATAGTCAGATTAGTAGGTTATCTGGAGTTAGTTCAGTCTTTGGATCACACCATTCTTGCTTATGCTTGGTGCATCGTTATTGGGAGTTCGAGCTATTGCTGGATTGATTCTTGGAAATGGAGTTGCAGTTCTCGGAGTTCTTTTTTGAAGACTATCTTAGAGTTATATTTTTCCGCTGCTAGATGTTATCTATCGTTTTCTTTTCCGCTGCTATTTATTGTATCATATCTCTGATGTATATTGATATATATTGGATCATCTGTTGTATCAGATATTGTATCAAAGCTGTATATCTATGTATTATTATTTTTTTCCGCTGTGTTATTTACTTAATGTTGTTATAAGCTCCGGCGAATCAGATTTGAATGGTCGAATCTATGGCATTCGAATACGATTTGAAGTTTGGATGTCGATTTTCGAGCGGGCAAAATTCGAGTCGTCACATTTATACAGTTGATTCATGTCATTTGTAATGTTTAACTAACCCTAATTTACTAAGGAATCTCTTTACTTATCAAATTACAATTTGTTTAGGGTACATGGGTTTGCAAATTTGAGGATAGAATAAGTGTTCAGACAAATAATTAGATTAGCAACTACTGTAATTCAAATTCTACGGTTTTAGATTCAAATCTACGGTTTAGCATAATAAATTTAGGGTTTCTACCATCCTAACCAATTTAAATAGTTTAAATTTAACTAGAATAATCAACTTATCAAATTTGGATCTACTAACCTTAAGCCTGAGTCTTCTTTTTTCTTTTGCTTGAGTATCCTCACCCCAAGTCGATAACTCCGCCTTGATCCGCCTTGAATTAGCTGCCTCTGGTCTCCTAGGTTGAATTGGTTTGATTTTCAAAAAAATTTAGGGTTTAGATTTACGAAATTTTTTGGCAGAATTTAGTTACAATAAACTTTTAGTTGAGAATTAAGATTTCAATACTATGGTATTTATAAGGGTATGGATTAGTTTTGGGCCATCGGATTAGCTTAGGAAATATTCTCATAGCATCTGGCTTGCAGATCATACACTTTGTTCCTAAGTAACCCATCATGTTCGTTCATCTCGCATCATTGTAAATCAATATGCTAGATTTTAGATGCTTTCGGGTCGACCAACCCTATGCCATTGTCAATCGCAACCAGTCGACCTTAAACCTCAATGGGTCGACTGGTGGCCTTAACTTCTCCATATTAACTCGGATTACAACGTGTTATGTATGATTCGTTTAGAAAATCACTGCGAACGCAATGGTGCAACTTGCGTAGCCATATTCGAGCGTCTGTGAAAAATTGTTTATAAGTCCTTGTTTTATCAAAATTTAATTTCCTTATTAAATATTCAATAAATTTTTGGGATGTTACATTCTCGCTCCTTAAAATATTTTCATCCTCGAAATCTTAAAGGACGGAAAAATGTAACTCACACACAATAACCAATTACAACAACCATCTACTCAACCATCATCCAGGAGCAATCATTATCCTTAGAAACTTTCTAATGCAATATGTACATATATATGCAACGTTAACCTATTCTAATGCAAAAGAGTAGTCGGTATAATAATTTAGTCAACCTTCTATTATGAAAAGCGCTCATGCTATGGATCCAAATGTATGCAACATCCTAATTGTTATACTTGTAAGTCTATATGCATGCACAACCATCCAAATATGCAACATCCCTAAGCGAACATCCACTAAAATACAAAAATCAAGGAATAACATCTAATTAGATAAAAGTTTGCATGTGTGTACCTAAGGGATATACTATCCTAACGTGTAAAAGAGTACAATGCAAATAATACATCCATTAGCATCTATCATCCATACACATCCTATCGACATGTTTACAACCATTCCTACCATCCGGTTGTCTCTACCTAAAGGGTATATCTTCGAAGTCCTATATATAATAAATCTACTCTTATGAGAATCTAAATTTAAGACATATCAAAAAAGAGTATTGAGTGGGTTGCTCAGATTTTCTCCTTGGGCTCCCATGTACGCTCCATCGTGTTGTCTCACCATTGGACTTTAATAAATTTGATCTCTTTATTGCGGAGTCGCTTTGTATCATGCTTTAATATATGAGCGGTTATATGAAGAAAAAATAACTCTCGCTCTATCTCTACCTCTTCAAACTGAATCGGCCTGACCATGGGAGCTGTACCATGCAAGCATTTCCACAAGTGTGACACATGGAACACATCATGTACCCCTGCAAACTTTTTCTGGAAGCTCTACTCCATATGCCAACTTTCTTACCCTAGCCACTATCGAGAAGGGCCCTATAAATCTCGGCATTATCTTTCTCGAACTACCAAATATCATTACATGCCTAATGGGTGAAACCTTCAGGAATACCATGTCTTCCACTGTGAATCCTAGCTCCATATGTCTCTTGTCAATATAAGGTTTCTGCCTATCCTAAGCAACCTTCACTCTCCTATGATCAGATCCATTTTCTCCGATGTCTCCCTCACCATGTATGGCCCAATAATAATCCTATCCATCATATCCCGCCAATATGATGGTGATATAAAAGGTTTACCATACAATGCCTCAAATGGTGCCATCCCAATGCTCACCTGATAATTGTTGTTGTAGGTAAACTCCATTAAGGACAAGTGATCCTTCGAAGAACGTCCAAAGTTTATACTGCACATCCATAGAAAATCCTTCAAAACCCAGTTTACTTCCTCCATCCATCTGTCTATCCGTGGATGGTATGCAGTACTCAAGCTCATCTCAGTCCCTAATGCCTCTTGTAGACTTCTTTAGAACTCACTGGTGAAAAGTGGATCTCGGTCTCTAACTATACCAATAGGGACTCCGTGTAACCTAACAACCTCTCCCACATATAAAGCCGTTAATGATGCCGCCATACTATTACTCCTCACTAGTGTGACATGAGCGCATTTGGTCAACTAATCAATTATGACCCGATCATTCCCTCTCCCACTCCTAGGTAGACCACCTATAAAATCCATATAAATACTCGCTCACTTTCACCAGGGAATATCCAATGGCCACAACAGTCCTTCCAGCTTCTTCTACTCTGCCTTTACCGTTTGGCAAGTCATATATCTAGCTACATACTCCACTACTAGTTTTTTCATATCGGGCTAATAGAAAACTCACTTTATGTCATGATACATCATGTCACTACCGGGATGAATGGTCATTCTAAAACGAAAAGACTCAGCTAAAACTGCATCAATCAAATCTATACTAAGAGGAACACAAATCCTATCAACCTTCCGTAACTACCCACTTGAGTCAATGGCATAATGCCTTAACTGATTCAATGACTTTACTCTACCAATCTTCTCTATAATGTCCACTGGCTCCTTATCCTCCTTCTACCTAGATGCAATACGCTCCACAATTATAAGCTAAAGTCTAACATTGCTAGTAATTCTTGGGGTAATATCTGATGATGGTCGGAAATCAAAGGTAGAAATGTACTCTAAATGGCTCCACTTTAAGAACAAGGGACTCAATACTGCACGCTGTCTACTCAAAGCATTTGCCACGAAACTACCCTTATCAAGGGTATAAGAGATATCAAAGTCATACGATGCGAAGAACTCAATCCACCTTTGCCATCTCAAGTTCAAGTCCTTCTTGGAGTAAAAAATACTTTAAGGACCCATGATTCATATATAGCTCAAACCGCCCCCCCTAAAAGTTAATGCCTTCATTACTTGAGCGCAAAGACAATGGCCGCTAACTCAAGATCATGTGGAGGGTATAGTTCTTCTCATGGGTCTTCAGCTGCCTACTCACATATCTCACCACCCTTCCTTCTTGCATCAAAACCACGTCTAACCCCGTTCCATAGGCGTCGGTACAAACTGTAAATGGCTTTGTCCCATCCGGCAACACCAAAATTGGCGTATTAGTCAATGCCTTAAATTGACAAAAACATCTTCAAATTTATCATCCAATGGAAAGACTAGATTCTTCTTGGTAAGATTGGTCAGTGGGGCATAAATCTTCGTGAATTCCTTGATGAAATTTTGATAATAGCATGCCAAACTGAGGAAACTTCTCACTTCAGTGATATTCTTTGGAATATGTCAATCCTGAACTACTACCATCTTATGGTGATCGACTGCTAGGCCACTTTCTAAGACAGTGTATCCCAAGAAGCATACCTCCTCTTTCCAAAAGTGGCACTTTGAAAACGTCACCTTATGCTTATGCACATGGAGTGTCTTGAGCACTTCCTCCAAACACCAACGCATGGGGTGGCTTACCTCCAAGACCAGAAAAATCCTTGCACAGCTTAACAAAGTCTATAGCGATAGGTGGGCGAGCAAGAGCTGCACCTGTCGCTCCCTACGTAGGCTCTTTATAGGTATTAAGCTTGGCATGTCCCCTAACCTGAAGATACTGCCAGAACCATATAGGGATGTTCATGTTCGGAATCTAGGCTGCATCGCTAGAGCCAACGGGACGAGTCATCTTCTATTTGTGAATGTTAAGAATTTTATTAGTAATTTCCATAAATTACATAAACATGATTAAGAGACAAGAGATAACATAGGCACAAATTGGAGGGATTTCTGATATAATTTTTTTTGGAAAGTGTTTTGAAATATTTTACTTATACTTCATATGTATGTTAAATGTATGTTATGAAAAATTTTGGAAAACATTTTTGCAAACCTTTGGAAAATTCTTTTTTTTCAAAAACTTTAAATACGTTCTCTCGGCCCGTTCCTAATTCCTAAGGAACCTTGAATCTATGTTTTGATACTAATTATGACAATCCATAACTCCTAACATACCGATCCAAAGCATAATGCGGCTTTTGATTTCACGTCGTGTCGATAAATGCGGATCATCGGGGTATTTAACCTTTAACATTTCAAAGACTAATACAAGAAAATATAATCTAAGATATACTACACTTCTGGAGCTTAAAGTGGAAGGAATTTTATATATATATATATATATATATATATATATATATATCAAAGGAAAATATAAATCAGGAAATCTTCAGTTATAGTCTCAGAAAAATATATCAGTACGTAATCCAATACAAAGTACATAACAAAGTATCTCCCAAAGTTTGATACATGAAGAAAAATGTACCCATCACTAGAATAATACATGGAGAGTAAAATAAGATAAAGTAGACTCCAAATATAAGCTTAACTGCCCTAGTATCAAGAATGGGCCAGTCACCTGCTGCCGTGTCTACCTGTGGTGGGGATAAAGAAGAAATAATATTGGGCCAGACATAAATTCTAGAGAATGAGTGCAAATTTAATATGATGATCATGTGCAGCTAACTTTAAAACTACTCCAAGTGATATAGGGTGTGTAACAAGTATCCATGAATTCGTAAAGTCTAGTACCTAAGGATTTTTATCTAACACTATGGGTCGAACTATCAATCAATCCTCAAATTGACGATCGACCAATGCAGGGATTACTCTCCCATCATACCTACCATCAACAATACGCTTAAAGAGGGAGAACACCGTAATGTGAACTCGCGTAGTGACTCATCGTATGCACCCACATGCACCACATCCACCTAAAAGTCAACTATCTCATAATTCATCCAAACCACTCCCATAGTGTCAGAAATTTCAATATAATTGCAGCAGAACAAACTACACGTAAATCCGACCTCGTACGTAAAAGATATAGTAGTTAGAATATTTTAACATTTGAATTAAATTAAATTAAATATTATAGTCAACATATCATGTCATCTTCGTTTGTCACACATAACCCTAGTAGAGGCTTCGTACGCGACGTCGAATAGAACTCCAGCCGCCAACATAAACTTACGGACGCCGACCATAAGAGCCTCTTCCACGCTGATTAGAGTTCACCACCGCTACACCACCTCAGGCCGGCCTCTCGTGGTCACGTGACCATCTCCAGATCCCCATGACCGTGGCCACCGCCGCTCCATTCCAAAGCCAATCGTGGAGAATCTGGGAAGCTCTGACACTAAGTCATCGTATGGATCGAAAGCATAAGGCCTTCTCTACGCAGCGGTTCATGCTGATCATTCCAAAATCGACAATCTACCGTTAACTCTAACAACCCAGTATGAATGTCCAGGGGTAAATTGTCCATTCTATCCAAACTGAGAATTAATTGCAGATATGGGTTATCTTGTCGAGAGCTTTAAAACGGTATATAATATGATAGGGTTTGGAGAGTTTTTTTTGAAATTGATTTGAAATTGGATTGAGGGTTTTGAGTTAGAATTGGTTTCTTCCATTGAAGAAAGGAGCAGACAGGAGGAATTGTACGTACAAACATAAGAAATAAAAAGGCTGCTAGAGTATAGAAAGATTTATTCATATGGACAAGGCCCAATAAGAACAAACATCATATCAAATTAGTTCGAAAAAGAAAATAACGACCCGAAAAGCCCGTTCCGCCTCCGAAATGAAAATGGATCATCCCATATATCAAAATACATGTTTTCAATATTTTTAAATTCTATGGAATAGGTTTTAAGTTCTAATTCCATTGTATAAAGAAGTTAGCTTGTAAAATCAGCTTAATTCAAATTGATTTCATTAACCTAGTTTCTACGCGTTTCGAGCCCGCATGATCAAACGACAAGTCTGATTGCTACGAAACTTGAAATCCTGCAATAATTAACTGTTATGGATCTGATGAAACTAGTTTCGTCGAAATCAGAGACAGTGAAAAAATGATTATTTTCATGCTAGTTAAATAAATTATTATTAAATTAATTAAATAACCTTTTAAATTTCTGTTTAAAGTTAATAATTTTTATTGTTTTTGATTACTTACACATTTAAAATCTTTTAAAATAAGTTTCCCATGTCAAATCCAATATTAATATTTTACTAAATATGGTGTTCAGTTCCAATTGCAGTAAATCCATTAATTATAATTTAAATTCTAATAAATTGATTTAATTTGATTGCGCTCTTTTTATTCAATCAATCATTACTCTATGGACATAGTTAACATTGGTAAACCATCTATTACGTCAATATTCTACAATTACCATCTTAATTCACTTTAGCTGCAATATTTAAGTAGATTAATTGCAATTGATTCCTAATTACATTTGAATGGATTTAATAGTGAATTTATAATTAAACCATTGTCACAACTTACCAATTCAAATGCATTTATATTTTTATTGTTTACAAATCAAGCAAATAAATTAACATACTGATTAACCATTCTATATTGCCCAAATTCAATTGATTACGTATACTTTCTCTTTTTATTACATATTTGGTTTGTTTCCTTATTTATAATTTATAACCAAATTTTATATTTACAATCATTTTAAATAATTGAAATTGCATTAAAGTGGTTATCAATTACCTTATATTAACAATATTACATTTCATTCTAGTTATTTTTCTCATTAATAAATCTTAGATTTTTTTATTTTCCACAACATTAAATCCCAAAACTTATTTACTTAATAAATTCAATTATCGAAAATTATGGGTCGTTACATATATATATATATACACACACACACACACACATACACACACATATATATATCTATGTGTGTGTGCGCGTGTGCGTGTATTTGTATTATTTTTAAGTCTGAATGTAACATCCCCCACTAGGAGGCCCAAAACTAACGGTGCAGATGCTGCAGTCATCCATAGTTATTAATTCTCGACGACTAAATACTGTTGGATACATTGGTACAATAGAAACACATGGATATGGAAATTTTAAAATCATTAAACGACTTTCACATTCCATTTCAAATCATTTCAAATCCATTACATAATCCCATTACGAGAACCAAGCGACATATGAAGATGCCTCCTTCGATGCTCAGAGTATATATAATCGGGAAATTAAACAACTTTGCCTTTAGTACAAAGACAATGGAATCAAAGTAGAAAATAACTCTTAATAGCTATCTCGCCTCCTGCACGCCTCCGGAAGTTTATTCGACTAAAGAGAACCTGACTCATCTCTCAACTGAGAGTTTAAGGAAAACATAAACTTCGAGCCAGACATAAAGCCTAGTATAAATAATAATCTGCCGTTTCAAATCATTTAGATATCTAGTGAGACCACGCCACTTAGCGAAACAGGTTTTCCTCTTACTAATATCTTATCCAAAACTTTATAAAAACCATAAACTATGCTCCTGCATTCACAATGGCTAAAACATAACAATTCAAAATATTATGACAATATGCAAACAAGTAAATTAATTTTGGATTACCCATCTTCGTTCATTTTGACTATCTGTCTCAGTTATAGTTTCTAAGGGTCACTATTAACCTATTAGTTTTCATGGGCTTACTAATAACCTGTTTAAAGCTTATGGACTCCCTTTCCAGTTTCATAGTTTTCATGGAATCACTAAGAACCTATTGGTCCTTACCAGTATGCTCATTGTTTCATGGGTTCTCCCTCAACCTATTGGCATCTCCAATAACTTTCCTCTTGTCCTAGTTTTCATAGGTTGATTAGGAACCAATTGACTCTATCAATAACTTAATCTGGATATAGTTTTCACGGGTGCACGACAAACCTATTGACCTCTGCCAATAACTCTTTCTAATCTTAATTTTCATGGGATTACTATGAACCGATATATCTGACAACTTCTTTAATCAGTGTTTAGGCATCCTGCTTTCGGGTCTATCTGACCTCCTGGATGTAATTCTACTCATTTACGAGTTAACTCAATTTATATTCACTACTGGGTCAACCTAGATGGTTATTCTGCTCTTTTCTCCCCCCAGATTACGGTTATGGGTCCATTCAAACTGAATATATATTAGAAGAAGCAAGCATAATAATATAATAACAACCAACATCTGTGATTTAATATCCTTGAAAGTACTTTCATATAAAACATGGTTAATCCCTTTAACCTATTATATTATCAAGGAAAGCTTCTTCAAAAACACCATACTTAAAAAGCCATTTTAAAACTCCTTTATTTATGCCATGGTTTTTCTTCTAAAAATTAGATTGGATTCTTTTTTTAAAAAAAAACTAGGTCTTTCGAAAGCTTAAACTTTTACTTTCAAAACCATTGGATAACCTCCTTCGAGAGCATTAAATATTCTTTTCTAAACAATAAGCATATACCTTTCAAAACACTTTAAATCATCTCTTTCAAAACCATCAGAACGTACCTTTCGAAATTATTAAAGCATTACCAATTAACTCTTAGAAGCTTAGCTTCGAAACCATTGAAAGTACCCCTTTCGAAATCATTCGGTATATCTTTAAAAATATCTTTTTGGTCAAAGTGAATTTAGACGAAAGTATTCCTTTTGAAATCATTAGCCTTTATATAAAAGAGTTTGGGGAAAACTAATGGCTTCGGAATCATCCTTTCGAAAGCTTAAATAATTTAAGTAAAATATTTGAAGGATAACTTCGAACCCCTTTCAAAGCCACTGATTAAGAAACCATTGAACCCTTTTGAAAGCTTTAAGAAGCAGCTTGTCATTTCTAGAACAAAAGCTACTTTTAGATATAGTTAATGACTTTAATCCATTCGAAAGACATAAGATCGGCAGCAGTTTTCGACTGGGTTGGAACCACCCCTTTCGAAAGCATTAAATTAAAACAAGGCAACTTGTCTGAAAGCATTCTTTTTGAAGAAAAAAGGTGGCAACATATTCAAAAGCTATTAAATGGGTTTCGACCCCTTTGGAAGCATCCTTTTGAAAGCAAGGCAAGCGCATAACTTTGGAGAGTAAAACAAAGGCTTCGATCCGCTCGAAAGCTAGGTTTCGACACCATACCTTCCGTCTTTCTCCAATTCACTACGTACCAACTTATTGACACCTTGTGTATTGGATTCAACTTGGTTGGTTGGTTGAGGCGGAAGTACAGGGTTGAAAGGTTGTATCTAAAAGAGGCGAAACATACTTTCTGGGTAAAGATTGTTTTAATGCCTTTTTAAGTGATTGCTTTCTAACTAACCTACCTATTTGTAAATAATTAATTGGTTGCCATAAACTTTTCAAATTCTTTTCTAAAAACTACTGCAATTATTTTAGATCTAAAATAAAAATAGTTTAACAAATAAGCCCTTTCTTAAGTAAAAGAAATAAAACATTTAAGTCCTCCATCTAAAATAATTTAATTTCTATAGTAAATTACATAGGAAAGATCCTCAAAAATCATACAAATTCACTTTTAATATGTTATCTAACATATAAAAATTTCAGACCCAAATTCCTTCATATAATAATCGAAATGATTTTAAACCCAATTTGTTCGTTTCTTCCTTCAAAAATTCATAATAAAATTTCCATGGATTGGAAAATTACAGAAAATTAAACCCATCTTCAAATTTATGTTTTACATAACATATAGATTTCTTATGGTATTCAAAATCCAAAATAAATGATTTTAGCCTTAAAACCGTATATAACCTATATCAAACTTGTTTAAAACATATCATGAAATCCAAGCATATCATCATCAAAAATTATCATAGTGGATTCAAACTTAAACCCGAAATCAGATGATCACTTAAAAAAATAGAGATGGCTTTGATTATTATTCACCTTGACTAGGATAAGGAATTTGAGATTTGATCTTGGATTAATTCCCCTTGCTTGATTTCTTAGCTTTAGATTGATTTTCCCCTTTTCTTCCCTAGGTAATGGGCAGCATGCTTTCTATTATTTGCGTTTTTTGAATTTTTAAGAAAAATGAACGTGAAAAGGAAATAAAAGAGAATTTTAAGGGTAATAAGATCATGATGGCGGCAACTCCTATAATACCCTTGTGTCAATTGTTTTCTTATTAATTAACATATGAAACCTTGCATAGCCCATTTATTTAATTAAGCATGACCTTAAATCTAAATTTTCAAATCTCAATCCCCTTATCACTCTAATATTTATATTATTCTATTTAATTTATCTAATTAAATCATCCGAATAATGTTATTAAAAATTAGGGGTGTTACATTAAAACTCATAAAGGACAATACATAAGCTAAGGCAAAAAAAAAAATAGTGACTAATTTATGAACGTGTTTAGTGATTGTATAACTAGGCACTTGCATATGGACTTGAATTGACATCATGAAAAAAATATTGGTAAATATATGTTATATTTCTATTTATCAATATTAGTTCAGTTCGTTTGTATATTTTAATCGATGGATATTTTATCAATTATATTAGTTACATAAATCTATCGACATAGATCAGTTTAATTTATACACAGTAGATGTTTGCCATTTCATTTTTCTAATAAGGCTTCCCTTAAACTTTTATGTTTTTCGAAACCCTAAGAAGAAACATAGAAATCTTTCGATTTCTCTAGTGAGTGTTATGACTCGCTTGCCTTGGCATTCCGACTTTTAGGAACATCAGTAAATCATAAGCCCATAAGTAATGGATAACACTTTATCAATTGTATCATATATAACTCCTAACACATGGTGTTTGTCTTAATCTCATTTCCACCTTAAGGAACATCAACAAATCGAAAGAGATTATTTACTCATACCTACCATTTCGCAATGGCCTAAGTATTAATGTGCGTACCTAGAGGAATATCAACAAATACATAAATATGTCTTACCTCATCTATTCAATATATTAATAGTACTACACATAACACCATTAGCTTAAGGAATATAAATAACTAAGGGGTATGCATGTAATCTATTAGCATATAAATTATAAAGGACATCTTTTAAATTAAACATTAATAATCGTTGACATGTTTAATTGTATGATATCGACTTATGGAATAATGTATTTCTTATGGAATACCCTCATGATTTAGGTGTCGGATACGTTTGGAATCACAATAAACATACTATACATTTATATTTATTTCTGAAATCTATTTTTGGTTTCTTACCGTTACACCTTTTATTTTACATTCATATTATATAAGTTTAACTCTTATATAAATTTTATAATTTAATTAACTTATATGATAATTTAATGTATAATCTTGCATTAATTTTATTAACTAAATCTTAATAAATTAATAAATTAACAATTTAATTAATTAATCAATTAACAATTTAATTAATTAATCAATTAACAATTTAATTAATTAATCAATTAATTAATTAACAATTTAATTAATTAATTAATTAACTAATTAGCAATTTAATTAGTTAAATATATAATTTAATTAATTATATTTTATTCGTTTAAACATTTAAATTATATATGTCTACTATAACATTTAAAGTTATACACATATATCTAGTAAATATGTATTATATTATGTATTACTTAACATTTATTTAACTTATTTATTTAGTTTATTTAATTAATTTTAATTAATATCGAAAATTATATATACAAATATATATTACTTTAACGTTTTAATACAATGTTGCATATATCAATATATATTACTTAATTTAATTAATTTAATTTAATTAATTTAATTAAATTTTATTTAATTGATTATTTAATTAATCTAATTAATTATTAATAATTTTTGAAAACAATTATTTAATTTCATAAGAATTTTGAAAATTATGTTATAAAATTATAAAATCATACTTATTTAAATTTAGCCTTTCAAAATTTAAAATATTATGTTTATTTATTTTAAAGTTAACCTTTTAATTTTTAAATTTTATTTTAATTTTAAAACAGATTTTGAAAAATTAAAACAAGGTCCAAATCAATTTTCGTCTTTATATTAGAGATAATCTTTAGTCTTACCGCATCATTTCATGCTAGACTAGTAGTCAGGTAAGGCAAAGTACTTTATTAACCATACACAACCTTATACCCTACTTTTCAAAATACCACAATATTGGGCAGGCTTTATAAGTTGGCCATAATACTGCTAATTTAGCGCATAGGCAATTTGGCTATGATACCGTTGTTGGAAGTATGCTAGTACGCAACGGGTTAAGTAGGTGCATTTCAATTTATTTTACCATTTTGATCTTGTTGGTCCTGTGAAGTCTAAATTTATTTAGATCCAATCTAAACTATTTTCAAACAAAATCATTATTTTATTTATTTATTAACAAAAGGAATTTATTTAATATCGTATAGTATATATGTATATATGTAGTGTGCACATGTGTTAGAACCTCCATTCTATGTGAAACAACCCACCATTTTCGGACGGTTTAAATTGACAATAAACCACACATTTTAACTCAAACCATTCAAAAGGGAGGATTGTTAATGGGTTAAATAAGAAAATAAGAGAAAAGAAAGAAAAAACAAACACAGAATCTCACAGCGGAACGACAAAATATAATAATCAAATAAACAGTTCATGAAGCTGTTTACTATACATTTGATTATATTCAATAGAACATTCATTAGAGTTATACATATATAACAGAACAAAATATGATAATGCAGCAGACAACATGATGCAGGATAGCTTTCCATATTTAAGAGGATAACTTTAAATAGTTTTATATTAAATAATTTATTTGAAAATAGTTTCAAATTCAAATCGATTCAATTCCAACTTCTCAATTCAAATCAATTCCAATTTGTATTCAATCGATTCAATTTCGGTTTCCATCCGAATCAATTTCAACCTCGATTCCAAATTAATTCAATTCCTCTTTCAAATCCAATTAATTCAATTTTAATTTATCGATTTCGAGCTCGATTTTCAAAATATCGATTCAAAGCACTTAAGTCATATTAACCTTTATTATCCAATTTGAAATCAATTTTTTTAAGTACTTTTCTTAGTAAAATTCAAAGTTTGAATACAAGTCCCATCTGTTAAATCAAATCAATTTCTGAAATTTAAATCATAAGTTGATTATAACTTTAAAAAATCCCAACTCAATTATTTAAAACTTTTCGTTTACCAAATTTAAATTTCAACATTCCGAGCTCAAGTTTGAAAATAATTGGATTTAATAAATTCAATATTTATTTCTTTTAAATCAAACCATTTAAATAATTTCAGTTAAAAATTTTTAAAATCATTTAATTTAACCAATCCGATGTCCGTATATAATTTTCTATCATATGGCCAAGTGATCAGTTATTTTAATTTAATTTTAGGGATGAATATAAATTATTTCAATCCAAATCATAGTTTCATAGGTATATATCATTTCAACTTATTTCTTAATTTATTCAAAATAATTCAATTTATAGTTTTATACACTATAAATAATATATAGGGTGATAATAGGATATAAATAAACAAATAAACATCCAAACATCAACCGATTTGCATCGATCACAATCAATCATACAAATAGACAATATAATTCACAACAGTTTGATGGTTACTAATATTGTGTAATTTACTGGCAATTTAATTTCAATTTCAAATTTAGTTGTCAATTTAAACTGTCCAAAAAGGGTGGGTCGTTACACTATGGTTTCAATGACAACAACTATACAATCACATATATTATATATCGTATCAAGATTACAGATATATACTACAAGAGATCGTCATGCTCAAAGATATCAGGGGTCGAAGACAAACAAAAATTTATGGACCATGCTATAACTAGTAAGGTTATACTAGTGTATTAAAAGTCTTGGATAAATATTGTAAGGTCGCCTTGAGTATATATGCACACACAAATTCATATACAGAAAATCGACATTAAAAGCATTCAAAAGTGGCATTTAAAATTTATAGTCTGAAAATTCCAGCCACAGACATCTATGGAAAATCCACAGATGTCTGTGGAATGTTTTTGGAAATTCTTTCCTGAAGTCACAGACGTCTCCAAAGACGTCAGTCATTTGAAAAACTGCACAACTCTGAATAGACACTTCTGTTAAATGAATAGAAATCAACTCTTCACTAAAAGGTTGTAGCCATTAAAATGAATAGACCTAATCTAACAGTAACAACTCTTCATCTGTATTTTTTTTAAATCTATAAATACAACAATGATTGAGATTGAAAAATTATGGAAACTGAATTGAACTAATTGGATCTATTGATTTCTTATTACTCTCTTGTGCATACATTGCTTACATACTCTCAATCTATCATAACCAAAACATAATTTTTGTTAAACCACTTCCGATAACTCAAAGCATTCATATTCACATACTCAAAAGAGATCATAGGAAGATTTGTACTATCAGTCAAGATCCGTGTTATTTGGAACACAAGATTGTCAAAAATATACTTTTATATTAGCATATTCCTCCAGACGAAGCGAGGGTTAGTTGGTTAAAGAAAATACCGAAGGGGAGCTTTAAAACTGGACGTAGGACGGGAGGTCTGAACCAGTATAAAATATTTGGTGTGATCGTTTCCATTATTTTTCTTATTTTCAATTATTATTTTCTACTTAACATAGTTAGCAATACACACATGTATATATAAGTTACAATATTTATAAAGATCCTATAGACTTACAATTGGTATCAGATCTTGGATTTTTAGAGATCGTGGACATAAAGAGATCTAATCAGAGCAATAGAAAGAGGAAGAGTAATAAAGAATCAAAGGAGCAAACAAGTAAATGCTTCATGGCAAAACTCAGATCACGATCGTTATGCTTAGGTTCTTTATATAAAAATCTTTTGTTGGCACATGATGAATTATTAAAAGATTTTAAAACTTTGTATAAAGTTAATAGAATTTCATTAGCTAAGTTAAAAAAATTTGGGCAGGAAATTCCCAAGTTAAAAGAGGAAAATAATTTTTTGGTAAAATAAAGAAAACTTTTTGAAAATACAGTACAAGAGCTTTTTTTACAAAAAAAATTCCAAAAAAAAAAGAAAATGAGCAACTAGAAGCTAAAAATAATGATCTTTTGAAGGAAATCGATGTTTTGCAAAATAAAATATATTTTTAGAAAATTCTTTAAATATTTCTAGCTCTTTAATTTTGTCTCTTGAAAAAGAGGACAAAGCTTTAATTAAAAAGAATTTAGAATTATCTAAAGAGTGTATGATTTTAAAATATTTTAGTAATATTTTGCAAAAGAAGTTTGTGATTCTAAAACAAATTTGAAAGACTAAATAAAAAAATCATAAGTTTTGACAAGGGTAAAGATTCTTATTCCTGCTGTTTAGGCTATAAACAAGCTAAAAGTAAATATATTACTATATATACATTCATGTATACTAATTTTAGTGCCAGTACTAGTAAACAAGATAGTCCTAAAACTATTTACAGTCATAATGCCATTTTTGATAATGGAAGAAACTTTTTCGTTGAAGAATACCATTTTTGATAATGGAAGAAACTTTTTCGTTTGCATTTATTAACATACGAAATCTGTCGTATCCAAGTATATTAATTAAGCATTTACTGTTAATCTAAGGTTCTCTCCATAAATATGTGTTTTCACCATCAGCCAGTAATTTTGTAAAAATCTATTTACTTGAAGTTCTCAATATAGGAATATTCTTCCTAGTACTTAAGGCATTATTATCCATAGACATGATCCGAAAGTTGTTTTGCTTGCAATATTTAGATCGCATCCACTTTGACCGTGAACTGTCTTAGATAAATAAATCCACATTAGTTTGATGGTTGCTGCCGTTTTAAGATCGTTTAAATTTTTAATCCAATTCCATTTTCTACTTTGGGTTTGCACAAAGTATACCGTGCTATCTTTTCCTTTTTTCCACCGAAAAATACCCGAATGCAGTTTATTTATTTTTTTGACAGTTTGCTCAGGCAATTGATAAATAAATAACCAATATAAAATCATTGGAGTAACAAATTGTGTATTAACTCTACTCTTACTGCTGTAGATATTTTTTTAATTGCATCATATATTTTTTAACTAGAAGTCTGCCACGTTGAGAGTAAGTTAAACAATTAGATGATAACGACACCTCCAAATAAGTAACAGGTAAACTCCCCTCTTAAACATGTAAAACGCCTTTGATTTCCTATTTGAACATAGCTTCATAAATAAAATAAATGGTTTATTTCATAGAATTTATGCCTAGGCATGTACGAAGATATGACGCAGACAAAATCCATCTAAGAATACTTGCATTTTCAAGTATATTTTCTTAAAATAGCAAGGTCGTCAGCGTAGGTCAAATGAGTAATTGTTGGTAACATTTGTCTGGTCTGTTGGCTGAGTCGTGTACGTCGTCGCTCTCTTTATGACATTTCGCTGCTATGACCTAAAGTGTGCAAGACAGGCTATAAGTAAGGCCGCCTCCAAGATAAAACAACCAAAAATTGTTTAACAAACCTCTACACAAAGGCCGTTGATTAGAATTTGCACCCTCTGGTTGTAAAATATTGCTCATTTTTTTATTATGCAGAAGAATAGAGCGATAAGAAAAAATGTTATTCTTTATGTTTCATCCACTTATCAGTTAAGTAGATGAAAAATTAAGAGAACATTACTTGTCCCAAAAATATAAGTGCTACACCACACCAGCTTAGCCCAGCCCGGTCTACGTCGGGTCGGATTGGTCGTCAATGTGCGCGCGCGTGTATGATGGTCATGCATGTGTTCCCTCTTAACGCAAAAGAATCATTTGATTCCCCAAAAGCCTAATTTAGGAGCTAAAAAAACTCATATAAATATGAGCTTCTTTCTATAATCCCTATGATGTAGGAATCAATCAATTGATGCACTTATTCCAACATCTTTATTTTTAAACAATTCATAAAATAAGTCCAACAATTCCCCGCTTAAAATTTTAAAATATTTTTCGAGCAATTTCAAAAAAATAACAAGACTGTACATAAACAAAGATATCTTTCGATTTGAACCTTTTTATAGGGTGTGAGATTCAGAATATGCTATAGTGACTCGTCATCTTGAACTCTATCTCTGACATCAGACCACATATTTCTAGGATGCAATCAAAAAGGCCGTGCTATTATGGCCATGTATGCCTATCCCGATAAAGTGAAAACTCTAGGAATTTCTACCTAAAAACTCCATAGGGAACGACACCATTTCCACATTCACATAGGCGAATCTATCAAGAGTACTTCTTTAGCTAAATATTCCACTTGATGTGGAGTATAGAACTCATTAAGAGTTTCCATCAACTAATCCTTTTATTGCTTCAGGAATGCATGCCTTTAAAGCATGTTCAACTCATAACACTTCTCAACTTGTTATTACCCATCAAATATAGTTCTTGGGATCTCTAGTCTTTAGGTTGGGCTCCCATTATATGTGACTCCTCATTCTAAGAGCAATGTTCCCATTGTTTTTGAAGTTTTATGGACGTTATCTCTAATCAATCCTTTCGTCAAAGGATATGCCCAATTATCTTCAGTACGTATATGATCAACTTTAATAGCTTTTGAAGGGAGAAACTATCTAATAGTACTGTGCTTACGACGTATTTGTCGTCTCTTACCACTATAAAAAATAATTCTTGTCTTTTGCAACAGCTGCGGTACTATCGCAATGGATCAATACGGCTGGTTGGTTTTTCCCATAAAGGAATCTCAGCTAGCAAATATTTTATGTAATCAGCTTCTTCACTAGCTATAACTAGTGCTATCATCTCTGACTCTATGGTGGACTGAGCTAGAATAGTTTGTTTCTTAGATTTTCAAGAAACAACTCCACTAGCTATGCTAAAAATATAACCACTTGTTGCTTTGGAGTCGTCATATAAAGTGTTCCAGTTTGCATCATTATAACCTTCAAGAACAACTGGAAACTTGATTCATGGTTCGTGTATGGTATCTCATAACCCTTTCAATAGCGTGCCAATGCTCTATACTAGGCCTATTTGTAAACCTGCAGAATAATCCCACAACATAGGTAATGTCAGGTATAGTAAAATCATTTGGTGTATTAATAAACCATAAATTGCAGGTAGAGAAATTAACAATCATATATAGATGTTATTCTAGTCACACGTGAAAATGTATCAAATAAATCAATGTTTTCTCTTTGTCTGAGACCCTTAGCTGCTAAATGGGCCTTATATTTCTCTATAGTACCATCAAGTTTTAATTTCTTTTTAAGTACCCATTTACATTCAATTAATTTGCAACTAGGAGGTAAATCAACTAAGTGCCAAGTTTTATTTGATTCAGTCGAATGCATTTCATCATTAATTGGTTCTTGCCACAAATCGACATCGATAGAGGACAACACTTCTTAGAGATTAGCAAGATCCTCTTTTATGGTATTGGTAAGAAATCAGGACCATAACCTTAATTTAATCTAGCTCTCTTACTTCTTTTAGGTTCAGTTTCTATATCTTGATTAGATTAATTACTCATAATTATAGGAATATTACTAGCAGATGTGCCCCTACTATTTCTTAATTTAAATGGAAATTTATGTTCATAAAAATCAGCATCATTTGATTCTATTATAACATGTTATTTCAGGTCAAAAAGTCTATATGCTTTACTGTTAATAGCATATTTAATATAAAAACATTCATAGGCTCTATTTGCTAGTTTATTTCTTTTAAGACCAGGTATTCGAACATATGCCAAACATCTCCAAGTTCTAAAGTAAGACGGTTTAGGTTTATAGTTTTTCAAAATCTCAAAAGGTGAAATTTGGCTCTTAGACTTAAGAATTCTACTTAATACATAACAAACCGTCAATAAAATTTCGCCCCGCCAATGTTTTGCTGCGCCTAATAAAATAGCTACAATTAATTCGGTAAAGGTCATATTCTTTCTTTTAGCTTTACCATTCGTTTCATGTGAATAAGGTGCAGTTCTCTCATGAATTATACCATACAAGTTATAAAAATTAGAAAATAAAATACTCATATTTTGTTCCTCTATCACTACGAAGTCTCTTAATTTTCTTATTAATTTTGATTTTAGTGACAAATAACTTAAACATATCTAGTGCGTCACTTTTATTTTTCATGAGATACCTATGAGTGAAATCAAAACAGTCATTAATGAATGTGATAAAATATCTTTTACCATCTCTAGTTAGTACCTCGTCATGTTCACATATATCTATGAATCAAATCCAAGGGTACATAAATTCTATCAACTGATTAATGAGATTTCTTAGTAATTTTTGCTTGAATATAGAATTCACATTTCTCAAAATTAGTTTGTGATATTTTAGAAATTAGACCTAAGGTGCTCATGTTATTAATTGTACGTTTATTAACACGACAGAGTCTATTATGCCAAATATTAAAATCACACAATATGTAAGCAGGATTAGTTACTTTATTAGATTGAGCATTAAATCTAAACTTTCCCTCACAAGCATAACCCTTCCCTACAAACATGCCCTTATAAGTCAAAGTGTATAAATCACTCTCAGTAACTTGAGTATAACCAGCCTTATTAAGGAGAAAACCCGAACGAGATTCATTCTCATCTTCGGAGTATGCATCACATCTTTCAAAACAATTGACTTTCCAGAGGTAAACTTGATTTCAACATTTCTAATACCAGCAATTGTAGTGGTGTGAGAATCTCCCAATAACACTTTTTGATCCTCAATAGCAATGTATGTACATGAACATAGTACGATCATAATAGACATGGCGTGAAGCGCCGGTGTCTACCCACTAACAAGGTGAATCTCATAAGTCATAGTTGTAAGTGGCTCCTTAGTCAGGTTAGCCCGCGGTGCACGGTCTGGCCTTTTTCGACACTTGCGTGCCATATGACCTAGTTTTCCACAGTTGTAACACACAAACAACTGTACAGGGTCACTCTTTTGAGTTGGTTTCCACTGTTCTTTTGGTTTCTTTACGAGTTCCAATTCTGTTTGCTGCTGTTACAGTTCTAATTCTTAAAAAATTTTGGATTTGGTTTCAGAACCATGGGCTTGGTCTTTTTCGTATTGTTATTGGTAACAACAAGTACTTCTTCTTTTTGGTCCTGTTTATGAGCCTTCTCCTCAATACGAAGGCGAGTAATCAAGCTTTCTAAGAAAAATTGTTTAGTTTTATGCCAAAGCATATTTTTAAAATTCTTTCAACCTAGGGGAAATTTGTCAATAATAATAGCTATTTGAAATTACTCATCTAAAGTCATACATTTGGAGATGATTTCGCCTGCGATTTTCTGGATTTCATGCGGCTATTTCTCCACCGACTTGTCATCTATCATCTGATACTTTAGGTAGCGACTAACTGCTTACTTTTTAACTCCAGCCTACTCTTTTCGTACTTTTCTACATCCCTCCCATATTTCTCGTGCAAACTTGGTCGAATTGCAATAGTCATAGAGATCATTGCTGATGCCATTGAGGATGTAATTTTTGCATAGATAGTCATTCTCATTCAGATTTGAAATTGCTTAGTTTGGTCATCTGTTGGATTTTATGGAAGCGTTGGTTTGTCTGTTGTGAGCATGTATACCACCTTTCGGATAGTCAAATAAAACTCTATCTTCTTTCTCATCGTTTGTAATGAAGGCCTTCAAAACGGAACAATTTATTAGCATCGACAACACCAGTAGCAGTGAACTCATCGGTTGTAGATATTGTTGAACGTCTTAAATTTGTTGGAAACAATGCTCTGGTTGGTTGGTTGAGTCGCGGACGTCATCGTTCCCTTTAAGACGTTTTTCCACTCTACCCTAAAGCCTGCGATAGGCTATAAGCAGCTACGCCACCAGGATAAAATAGCTAGACTATTCAACAAACCTCTACACGAAGGCCACTGATCAGAATTTGCACCCTCTGGTTGTAAAATATTGCTCGTTTTTTCAATATTGCAGAAGAGTATAGCGATCATAAAAATGTTATTCTTTCTATTTCATCCACTTATCAGTTAAGTAGATGGAAAAGTAAAGAGAACATTACCAATTTAGTGGGAAGATGAAGAAGCACGCGGTTCTAAAATATCAGATCTGATTTAAACGGTTCTTAAATGAACATTATAAAACGTTCTCTAAAATAAACGGATTTGAGTTGACCGTTTCATTACCGCTTAAAAAATGTTAGAAAATTTTGTACCAAAAATATAAGTGCCACATCACAACCGCCCAAGTCAATCGGTCAGTGCGTGTGCGTATGTGATCGTCATGCATGCACTTCGTCATCAACACAAAAGCATCATTGGATGCTCAAAGGACCCAATTCAGAAGCTTAGAAACTCACATATACATGGGCTTCTTTGAATAATCCCTATGTTGTGGGATTAAAACAATAAATGCATTTACTCCAACATCTTTATTTTTAAATAATTCGTAATCGAATAGTAATAATTGGACGGTGTTTGAGATAGACTGAAAAACGAGTGTTGAATAAGCATCATCCATCAAATAAGTAAATTACTTCATTGTATTAGCGAATAGATAAGGAGATAGAGGATTTCCTTATCTAATCCGTCTATTTCTTGTAATAAAACCTTTTAGATACGTTGTAGTAGGATAGAGTACTAATATGGTGGTACACGACATTGAGAAAACGAGTAGGAAATCCCATATTTAGCATAGAACTAGTGCGAATCCGTGCTTTGCACATTCATAAAACGGCTAACTCGAAATGTAAATCCAACTAAGAAAGTTAAATATTAACAAAAATTACTTGAAACCGTCGAAACCAACGGAATGCTCTCAATTCTCTGAAAAAATTACATTTAGAGTCCATGATAATATTCATAGTCTCATTGATGATTTTTGAACAAATGTTAGAAAATTGATGAATTTTTTTTAATGTAAAATTGGAGGTATAAAAGAATACTTGATAGATATGAGCTTAAACCTTTAAATATCCGAAGAAGGAGAAACAGAAAAGTAATAACAATAATGCAGGTTTGTTAGTTTCAAACAATTGCATCTTGTTAAAGAACAATAAATGGAACCATTTTAAGTTCAACAAATTACTACATATTACATAAGAACGCATGCTATGCATGAAAAGCTCACTTGACTCAATCCAATCCTATTCCAAGTGAAAAGAAGGTTCCAAATATTCTTGCATTTTATTGCAATATAAAATTTTGATATAATGGATACATAATAGTTGTGTTCAAGTAGCAATAAAACCATATCCAAGCCCAATAAATAATCAGATCTGACCATTGCCTAATCCTCCTTCCTTCCTCGGTTATGGGGTTTGGCAGTAATTGCTGAACGATAATTGTATGTAAATAAACAAAGGGTTGAAATATGACAATTCCATACAAAACAGAGTATCTTTAGATTATAAGATCATTATTTCATTTTGATGTTAAATTGGTAAACAAAACATATGTACAGTTTTAAATGTTTAAATTCTAATTAAATCAAACTAAGACAACCTTGCCTCTACTACTTCAATTAGGACTACATCCATATAATCGTTTGTTTGAAGTCACCATACACATATTACAATTTGTCTACAAATACCTCAACACTAATAATAACATAAACATAGATAATTTGCATATTGCTCCTTTATTGAAGACTGCCAAAGTTGCCATTTCCTTGCATTGGAAGGGGAGCAATGGTAAAATTTTCAACATGTACCAGACCTCAAAGTAAATAAAATATATAACATATATTTCAGTCATCTGTAAATTTTGTTATGATAGGATACTATGGCCATATAAACATCATATTATCAATAAGTAATCAGATGGATCAAATAAGTAATCAGATGGATACTATAGCATACATGGATCAAAATCTGAAACCGAGCTCAATATAGATCTAGTGCAATCAGATGCATATTTTTCAAAGAAATATGTTTCTATTATTACAATTTCCCAACATCTAGACAACAATAAGCTACCGAGTCCTACTGCATATATTAAAAAATGACATTATGCACACCTATTCTTTTAGTATGTAGGCCAATACTCCTCCAAGTCTACACAATCAATGTTCTGAAACCTTGCTGCATAATACCTACCTTGCCACCTTCGTTGCCACTGCCCATTTCCCCGATGTACCCTTCAAACAACACCTGCTGCTGCTGTTGCGATCCAATGTACAAATTCAGTCCAGAAAGTGCATAGTTATTGGGAACGCTAGGCTGTGGCTGGATGGGTATTTTGTATCCCTGCTGCACTTTGGTGAACCTTGCCAACTCAAGCAGATCCGCATGCGTCAGGTGGTGGGACCTACTTACACCATAGTGGGTGTATGGGTCCGTTGCATGCATTAGCCCATTTGGCATCATTGTTGCGTTCGACATATCAATCGTGTACGGGTTCGTTGCTAGGAGACGAGTCATGTATTTATTCGCTCTTGGCCTCTTCATGAACACTCTACATACTACCCACTAATCCTGTTATAAGTGTATAAGATATCAGTTAAAAGATTATTTTGGTAGCTTTGAAGCCATTAGATTATAAGTGTATCTTTTTGTTGAAATATTCCTAAATGGTGTGAAGAAAATCAGTAAGTAATATGTTGATATTTGAGACAACATATTGTTTTGATAAATGAAAATCAAATCATTGTATTCATGTTCTAAAATAGATACCAATCAAGTTACAATAAGATTTCATAGTTGAAGTATGATATAAGGCATGTCCATGACACTTCTAATTCTTAAAATAGTGACTTGGGCCTATTAACTAAACAATATTAGAGTTGATAGTGAATGTCACATTATGAACAAAATCTAAAAACATCTTGAGCCTAAATAATGCAAATTAGAACAATTAAAGCAATTAAAGTACATGTAAATATATCAAAAAAAAATTCAGTGATTTTAGTTAAAAGAAAGTGTCATCGATTAAGTTTGCAAGTTACATAAAGAAGATGCATATTAACAGTGTCTTTCAAAAATATATTAGCATAAACTAATATATAAAAATTATCACTTATGTTATTCAAAAGTTGAAATAAGTTTCATTGAAGTATATGACACCTACTTAAGTGTGGTCAAATATATAATTTTACCAAATAATGAAAAAGTTAGATTGCTAGTGAGATCTCTGATTACACTTAAAATACTATGCGTAGTCAACCTTCATGATCTTGTGTACTACATAAGACCATCAAAACATTGATTATACCAATATAAGAAGTAAATGTTGCATACTGTTATCATTTACCTTTGAAATTGTAGAACATCATAAAACTTTTAACAAAGGGTAAGTATAGTCTAGTCATCTACTACCTGGTCATGTTCTTTTTTCCCACCATTTCACATGTAAGGTAATCCTAAGTGCTTTTTCTTGAACACTACCGAGAAATAATTTTTGATAAAATTTGTTAACAAATCCTAAAGCACATAAAATATAATTAGTATTTTGAGCATAAATTTTTTATACAACAAACGATCACACCAACTATAATTGTTCCTAGTTAGGTAGGAATTGCATTATTAAGCATTCCAAATAAGCAATTTCCAAATGCAAGTGATATAATCAACATAATTTTATTCTATGCTTAATATATATATATATATATATATATATATATATATATATATATATATGTATGTATGTATGTAAACTAACTATTAGAGATTCACATGGTAGAGCAAAAAATAACTAAGCTGTGCCCAAATTCCCAACATAACGTTGAAGTAAAAACAAAACTAATGGTATATAAATTTAAACATACAGCAAACAAATGAACCCAACAAATTAACTAAAATCCAACATCCAAATCCCCTGAATTTTATATTAATTTCACCACATTTCTTTGAGCTATGTTGTAAATTAATCCAGCAATTAACTCTGGCATATAACATAAGTAAGATAAATGACAACATCATTGGTTCATTATTCTAGAGTAAAGCGGGTTATCGATACATGCAAATCACACCAACTATAGGTCTGCTGTCATTACAATTCAAAAGTATGAAGCACTTCACTGGGAAATTTACACTGAACATTAAGTCTTCAGTTTGCGAGAATTATCAATGATAAGTAATAGAGTTAATACAAATTATAGTAGCCACAAAACATGATAAAGCTGTGAAGCTTAATGAATATGATATAAAAAGTTAGTGTTAATATAGCCTACCTAAAACTTACACTTGTGATATTGAAAATGCTTTCATGTTTCATTTAAAATAATACATGGACTAACTTGTTGTTATATATAATATTTTGAAGGAAGTAAAATATTGACAACTTTTGTTTGAATAATCTTGCTCGTCGTCATTTTAGTTTCACAACTCTAGCCTTGATCATTTACTTCAAAGTATATTTAGTCTAGAATATAAGTATAATTTGCTTCCAAAAACCAGATCATTTTTTTTATTATGACTACAATACTATCCAATCAAATAGGATCCAATCAAAATAACCCTTAGTAAGTCAAAAACTTGCCAATATCAAATGCAACCAAATAATTTATTTTGTAAGATTCAATACTTGTTTACCTAATGCAAATAGACTTTAGTAGGAAGCATAACCACCTTTTCTCCTAAGCACATACCTGATCACTGAATATGTAACAGAGATGATTAGATATAACTTTAAAAGTAGAACCTAACATGATTTGCATAGCCATGAATAAGTACTAAATATGGTCAAATTTATTTTGCATGGAGATAGGTTAAATTAGATTTAACTCTACTCCATCACAAAGCTTTGTGTCCGAAGGAACTTGAAAGGACCTGAAACTTCATCATAATAGCTTAGACTTATGTTATCTAATTTAAAAAATTAAATCGAAGTATCATAAAGCACTGCACATAAATGAAGATGACACTTTATCATATTAATTTGATCAAACACCATTGAAGATGAGAGATATTGTACATCAGCAAGTAAGAAATGAATTTTATTATGATAGTAGTTAAAAGATTTCATAAAATTTAGTTAAGGATGTCACAATATTATGTTTTTATTGACATAGTATAAACTAATTTAGACAAAGAAACATTACTCCAATAATTCAGTGATATCATGAATGTCTTATTATTAATGTTGTATATACCATAAGTGGTTAAAATCAAACGACATTAGTGGTTATGCATAGTTGGAAGAATGGCTAATGTTTCTAATTTGAGCTTGAGCATGAGTAATCCTATAATTATGATCTAATTTTTTTGATACAAAAGTTATATTCATCTTAGACTGTTATTGAATGGTCAAAACTAATGGCAAGCCCCAATTGTCTCAAAAAAAGAATCCAGTAAACTTGGTTCATATGCGAAACAACGAATTTCATAGAATACTTTCTTTCCGTTCCATCAACAAACTACATTCTTGAAATTACCTTTGAGTTATTAGCTTATGTTATGTGGACAATTTGTGCACTAAGCTCCCTATTCCTAATTAGAGAGTGTTTCGGTGGAAAATTCCATTAATGATCAAAAAAAAAAGGGCTCTAAGCTATTGGCGACTTATCATTCTAAGTGAAGCTGAATCTGAATTGCACAACAAAAAGCTTGTCATATCCACCGTAAACTTTTAATAAACTACAACAGTAGCCTACATGTAGCAAAAGTATAATATATGAATAAAAGATAACAACTATACTAACGATCAAAGAAAAAAATGAGCTAATAATTCAACCGAAGACAATGGAAGTGTGGAAAATATTGCAAAATGCAACCGTCAAATGCATATTAGAAACTGAGATTATTAATGTGAAGAATCACGTGTCTTGGATCAAATAATTACATAAAAAGTCTAAAACTAAACCGACCATAAAAGAAAATTAATTTTCGTATAGGATATGTTTGTTGATTGAAGCATTTTCAACTTGCTCTTGGACGAACAAGAGGTAATAATAACTATACAGATTTTCATCCAAATTATTTAAATTATGGTTATGTTCCAAAATGTACTTTATGTTCTAGCATCTGCATATATTCAATATGAGTTAAGCCATCATAATAAGTACATTAGTTTGAAGTAAGCAGTAAAAGTGGGAGTCCGATTGTTTATCATATGTGATGGATAAAGTTTTTCTATTTAACTACACAAAATAATGTTAGAAAACAAATTTAATAAATTACCGCTTATGCTGTATGAAATCAATAACAATACAAATAATTTATATGTTCTATATGAAAATAGAGTGCATAAGATTAAGCATGTCCCCAATTGCATTTTAGTAATCCCAAAAAAAGACAAACCAGAATGATGATATTGATTTGTACAGTCAAAATTTTAACTTTCTTTATAGCTTTTGTTCTTAACAAATTACTTAGAAATGTATGTAAATTAGGGGAGAATTACTTTCAAAAATATGTTCAAGGGAACACCGTAAGCATTTTTTTCAAACAATGTTTGAAGATTGGTAAGAATTAAACAACGTTCAAACAATGATAGTTTAAGCCACACACAAAATTGTCTTTGAGAGAAAAGAACGTTCCTTGATTTCACTATTATGGACTTTACGCATTTGACTTGTTGTATATACTGTTAGTAGACTTTTGCTGCATTTAAAGATTAACCAAAGATCTTCTTGCGGTCCAGTAACTCTAAGTCATACAACAATTATAATAACAGATCAAAATAGCGTACTAAAATTTATAAACCTTTACACGCACTTCTGCGTTAAAACAATGTTACAACTATTGGTAAGCTTGGTCAAAATGCGATCTAATACATTGATTTGCATCTGGATTATCATACAAATTTCATGAATACATGTGGAACTTTTTATACCATCCCTCATCCAGGTTTGACCGTATGAATAATCGGACACCCACAAAATTAAGAAGTAAAATATACATAAATACTAAATCCTTTCTACAAAATTCTATATGTAATGTTCCCTAGAGAATAGACACAATAGTAGAAAAATGACTATTGAAAATAAGGAGTTAACCATAAGTTATAAGCCACTTTTGTTCAGCATCTAATATCGTACAATATCCTTTTTAGATTGGAGATATAACATATTATGTTACAAAAATAATGAACCGATGTAACGACGCGAAATTTTCGAACCCGAAAATTTTGGATAGTTATGAAAAGAAGAAAGAGATAGAAGAAGAAGAACAGAATCACCAAACATGTCACATTCGCAGCGGATAAAACATAATAATAAATAATAACATTTACAGAAGAATACTATATCTGTCGATTACATTTAAATACATCAGAGTTACACATATATTCAATATTGGGCATACACAAATCAACATGTCTCAGATTTACAATATTATACTACAACGGAAATACTCTACACGTTCCTGCCATCCAGCTCGACTCTTAAGCTCCAGAACGTCCTTTCCTGAAAATCTGTAATACTCCGTCTGACCCGAGCATTACATCAAAGTAACACCTGGGTCAGGCTGGTAACCAGCGTGAGTAAACCTATAAAATTTTAAAATACTAAGCTCAAACCATAAAGAAACCTGGGTAACTCGTATTTCACTATGAGTTCATTACTTGTTATAGTCAAAACCAATTCCACAAATCAACCCCTAGGTATCTTATTTAGTTTCAAGGGTCCACATTGTTCCATTTCAGTCTATTGATTTCACACATTAAATCCATATTGAACCATGCAGATTACAAATCGAAGTGGGTTCGGATATTACTAATACCCGACCCCGGTCTCTTCGAATCCAATGCCATATTAACCCAAGTTATCCTAATGAAATACACAGCATTTCATATTAGAGATATCAACTCATTCAAAGCATTCGATGCCCTTCAATCATCCATAAGAAAAAATTGATCGTTACCAAAACTAACTAATTAATTCAAATTGAATTTCTAACCTCAATCATATAGATTCCTTCACTTAACATTAATTAATTTCAAATCGATAAATTAATCATCCTTTAATTATCCATCTTAATTAATCACCCTGGATTAATTACCCTTCAATTATATTCAAGGAATTATCTTTAATTAATTACACAAATTAATTATTCTTAACCAAATACAGTAATTAACCTTTAATTAATTAACAAATTAATTAACTATAATTAATTACATTCACTTCCTTAATTACAATTGGTAATTCATCCCTCAATTAGCTTCCAACAAATTAATTAATCTTTGATTTTTTTTAATTAATAAATCTTAATTATCAATTAATAAAACTTAATAACAAATTAATTAATCCTTAATTAATCGGTTAATCAATCCTTAATAACAATTAATTAACCCTAAAAATAGTAAATAAATCCTTAATTAATTTAATTATAAATTAATAATTTCTTAATTATTAATTAGTAAAACCTAATTATTAATTAATAAAACTAAATTTCGAATTAAAAACAAATTAATTAATCTCTAATTACTAGTTAATCAGTCATAATTACTTAATCAATTAATCTCAAATTAACTAACTTATAATCCTTAATTATTTTAAATAAATTAATTAAATCAGTTAATTATTCTTAATTAATTCCTTAATCTATTCTTAATCATTATTAATTAAATTAATTAATCATATCTAGTTTCCTTTAATTAACTTAATTAATTTCAAGAAAATAAACTTTAATTATCTTATTAATGCCTTTATTAACATTTTCATTTTTAACCCATTATAACTTTATAAATAACTATACTTGATTAAATCAAAAATTAAGTTTTAAAAACCAAATAATCATTTTAAGTTGATAAATTAAAGTTATCAAATCTTTAAAATACTTAAAACATTTATCACTTAATAGTTTTTGAAATCTAGATTCAAATTTGATTTTTTTTTTAAAACTTGCTTATAAAAATATTGAAATTTCATTTCTACTTAAATTTTAAAACATCCCTAACTTTATTTAGCAAAATTTAAATTAAACAAAGTTTCAAAACTGCTTAAACCATTATTAAAGAAAACATTTATTATTATTATTATTATTTTATAAAGTTTGTTTATATAAAAAGTTTAAACTAGATTTAAGTTTAAATTCTAAAAACATTACTTTTAAAATCCTTTTAAAAACTGCACAACACAGTTACTTCGGGTCAAGACCCAAAGAACACTCGATCTTACTCGAGTTCCCTCCCTTCTCTTTTATTTCCAAAAAAAAAAAACTAGATTAAATTTTAAATTCAAAACCTGTAACAAACAAACTGTTAACAGGCTGAACAACACAAACTACTCGAGTTAAACGCGAGCAAAAAATCCCACCAACTTGATTCATACTTCGAGGCATCATCCGGTCCAAACAACAGACACCATCACTTCCCTGTGCACATGCACCATCACCAGAAGCTACTCTGACCCTCGACGAACTCTTCGGCACGTCGCTCGTCGCTGCGGCAACCAATTCCCATTCTCAAAACACTAACACAAGCTGCAGATCGAAATTGAACCATCCAATCGAAAACTGGGACTTGACTCCATGACCAAATCCACCTCGATCTCGCGCCTCCTACCACCAGTGCCTTCCAATCTCCGGCCACATCTCCATGAATCATCCACGCAGCCACCTTCAAATTCTCATGCAACTTGATGCTCTAGAAACGATGTAGCATCCATTAATGCAAGAATGACCAAACTAGGGTTTAAAACTTCTACAACCCACCGCCGCCGCCACGGTGGCCTATCCACCCACCAACCATTTTTTCCGAACACTCCACTCATTCGGCTAGCTCCAGAAGGAATCCCAATCATCCAAACTCTTTTGATCACCAGAAAACTCTCGATAACCCATTCCCAGACAACCTTGAATTGCTCATCCAATTCAATATTAAAAATCAAGATTTTAATTTTAAAAATCTTAATTTTGAAATGGAATTTGAATTATATATATAATTTAAAATATCATTATATTTGATTTTAACAAATACTTATGCTTCTCTGTTCTTTTTTCATTCTTCCTGATAATATTTATATTTATTATTCTTGAAAATATTTTTAAAACTTAGTTTAGTTTTTAAACAACAATCTTTGTTTAAATACCTCAGCCTAAAAGAGATTTTAGTATGAAGAATTTAAATTTTTAATCTAAGTTTACGTCTCTGAAAACTTGAAACAGAGAAGAATGTTATACCCAGACATTTACACACCATCTTCATACCATAAACATGTTTTAAGATCATAAAACCATCATGCAATCACATTTCAAACATACACCACATATTTAATTCAGCCATATGACACATGCATCGAATCTACAGATAAATCAGATTTTACAGATTAAAAGAAGAGGGTTGAACTAAGTTCGGAGATTTTAAAATCAACAGATATACACACTTTAAAAATTCACAATACTTTCACATACACATACATGCAAGGCAACCATCACACAGTAATTCATATGTTACTTAAGTTTTTATTAAAAAAAAGTTCATTCACCTTAAAAATAGAAGACAGAGCCATTTTGAAAATGCTTTGAAAACTGAAACCCCGTTTTGCTTTTAAAACCTTTGACTTGAATGCTTCTGTTTTTAACTTGAGTTGCTTTGATTTATAAACTTGCATTTGTCCCCAGGTTTCCATGCATTAGCCTGATTTCCAGAATTTAGAACAGATTTTCGAAGCATTTATGTGTATTTTTTATGAAAATGGCAGGTGCATTGATTTGAAGGTGCAGGCTTTTGTTTATAAATTGTATGTGAATAGGTGATGCATGATTGAAATTGTTACAGGCTTCAGATTTGAACAGAGATTTGATTTGAAGAAATGTGTTTACAGATTGATAAAAAGCTCTGCAAACTTGATTTGGAAATTGATTTACAAGTTTTATTTTATGAGGAGTGATTACTGATTTAGTTTTTAAAAATGGTTTGCAAATTTTCTCAGATTTTTTTTTTAGAGAAAATGTTTCGGTTGGGAATTTCTTTTGTTTGCTTAGAAATAAAAATGAGAAAAAGAAAAAGGATGGAAGATGGCAAGCTTTATATAACTAAATGATTTACTAAAAATCAAAGAAAATTAAAATTAAAATTTGACACTTGTCTCTAATATTAACACTTGTAAATTACCTTGTTTAATCTCTTAACACATGTTATATTAGATCCTAGGATGTTTACATATGTCCCTTTTAATTAATTAGTATTTATAATTAAAGTTAATGAAAGTTTTAAACTAAATTAATTAGTTTCTAATACTTAGTTATATATAGATAATAATTTTTAAAGAAATAAAACCATTATAATTATAAATAGAAACAATACACATATCAATTATTTGAAAATAACATTTTTAATTATCTTAAATAAAATCATAAAAGAGGTTGTAAATTACTTGTTAAATTTTATTAACAAATATTATCAAATCAATTTAATTTTTAACATAGATTATTAAATTTATATTGCCAAAATTCCAGGATATCACATTCCTCCCCCGTTAGAATCTTTTCGTCCTCGAAAAGAAATGAAGCCAGAATTTATTAAAATTATCCTTTAAACCCTTTTTAAGTATAAACTTCTCTTTATTCAAAACTTGAAAATACTTTGAAATCTATATAATATTGTCAAAATAGTTTCATAAAAATACTTTTTATAACTCGATGTTTCAACAGGTCCATCCTTGTTCTCATAGAAATTCGGTCATACGTTGACAGAAAATCTATAAATACTTAGCATACTCATTTTCAACATCCAATGAAAATACTTGGAAAATAATTTTTATTGAAACTATAGAGAACAGTTTTTGAATATAGAGGAAATATCTATGGTGAGAATGCTCTGGAAATCATCACCCCCATCCATGGTCGCAGTTACATCCTGGGTTGCGTTGCCATCGCAGCAAAAGTCCATGTAACTGCAAGCTCTCTGGGGCCTCTCGATTATGCCGTGGAACCCATGACAGATCGTTTTTACATTCCAGGGTTACGTTGTCATCACAGCAAAAGTCCATGCAAATGCAGGCTCTCTACGGCCACTGATTTTCGCTGTCGAAATGAAACTTCTCCACTCCTACATAGGTCGCAGTCTACCGATATAAAATCAAACGCAGATCGTTGGCTCTCAGCGGCACACACGACTTTCGCTATGTTACCATAGGTCGCAGTCTACCGATATAAAATCAAACGCAGACTCTTGGCTCTCGGCGGCTCACACGACTTTCACTATGGTACACTCTACTCATAATCCCAAGGAACTAGTTTTGTCCGAACTCCTCACAGGATCAACTTTAGAACCCCCCTTGGAGCTCAAGGCAGCACCATCCGATGGCACTCTTGAGAAGTTCATTTCAAGGGAGCGCCCTTTTTCCCCAGAGTCATCATCAAAACATTTTATACTATACACATATAGTATCTTCAAATCATACACCTAGTATGATCTCATACAAAGCGCCTTTGCACAAAATCGATTATTCCAAAACCGATAATTCTCAAACTAGGCTTTTCAAATTCTCATATTGATTTTACCCAAAAATCAAGGGCCTTTCCAAATCCAAAGGTTCCTAAACCTTTTCTAAAATCCTTATAAGATCCTTTATACATATATATACCGATATATATAATTTTCAAAACTTTGGATCATTTCAAACTTGTATAAAACTCCTTTTATACTTCAAACATTTTTCAAAAACCCTTTTTTCTTCTGGCAAAAAATTCAACAAAGGGAGTTTCATTTTATAAATCAAAGATATTTAACTTTGTTTACTCAAAATCAAATATTAAAATTTGATTACTCCTTTCAATATTATTTTTATTCAAATCCGTACGATGTACACATATCATCCGTACGCTATACCAATCTGATCGCTCACTCGACCACACAATTTCACTTCCGAACTAGTATCGTCCCCTCGACTTCCTAGTGCGGACACAGATCTGGTTTCTTGATCAGAAACCGTCATTCTCCTTGCATAGTCATAACTATGATAGAGAACATCCAGAACCAATTCAACAATCCATATCCAGGTTCGCCGTCGAAAATCGAGTGAAAAATCCCAACTCAGATCGACATACTATCTCGAAATCCTGTGCTCGAATCTGGATCAAATCATTATGCAAATAGAATAACATACGTACACCCTACGTATTATCTTTATTGGTTATTAGCCAAATCAATTTCATTTCGATTCACATTCACTTTGATTTTCATTCACTTACTCACAATTGCTTTAATCCATTTGGATTATCACCTCTATTCTTATCTCGATTGGGTACTTAATCAATAATAGTTTGAACTCCGACCAGTTTATCTAGAAAATAGCTTGAAATTTTTTAAAATAGATAAGTAGTTGGAAAATAATTACTAGTTTATAAAATGGGTGTAAAATAGTTAGAAAATGGTTAAAATAATTATAGAAATTTTAGATAATTACAAAATAATAGTAAGATAATAATTAGTTTTGGTAAAATAGTTGGAATATAGTAATTAGTTTATAAAACAGTTGGAAAATCATTAAACAGTTTCAAAAATAATTGTAAAACAAGTATAAATAGTTTGGCTTTTAAAAGAAAGGTTGTATATATAATGAATAGCTTGGAAAAATAGGTTTATATTAAAACAATTTATATTAAAAATAGTCCAGAGTCAAAACTGCTCACTTCCCAATCTCCATTTAAATTTAAATTTCCACTTCCATTTAAATTGACCCAATTCCAATTTTAAATAACTTCAATTTCCATTGAAATTGATTCAACCCCAATTCAGGTTGAATTAACCTCAGTTTCTTTCCAAATTTAACTTTATTCAACCTTGATCTCAAATTCTACTAATTCAAATAAATTTCAATTGAACTAGTTCCAATTTCAATTCATTTCAACCCCAGTTTGAGCTAATCCGAATTTCAAACTCCATTTCCAATTTTCGGATCTCAAACCCATTTTGAGATCACTCAAATTTCCTAATTCAAATCAACCATTCAACTTCCCAAGTTAAATCTTAATGTCATCTTGAAATTTTCGAATCAGGTTGATCATTCCAATTTATTTAACCTTTCCAAAGTAAAACTCAATTCACTTAATCCTGTCAACCGTACGCAGTTTGAACTTCCGTCTTAAATTTTGAACTTTTCATAAATAATCTTCCCACTTATTAAGTTCAAAAACTTATCACTTTGGGTATCATATCTCATTCCAAATTCAAAACTCAATATTTAGAGTTTATTTCAAATTATCCTTGATATCATGTATATCCATACATATATACATATTTATTTCTTGGCCCTCCCAGCCATGTTTTTAAAATTTTAAACCACCTTTGGATTTTAAATTCAAGTCCAATCTTCAAACAACTCATTGTTTACAACTAGTATCTTTTATTCAAATAATACTTATTTATTCTTTTAGCACTTTGAAACAACATTTCAAATTTATGGACCTAGATTTAAAATTCCAGAGTTCAGGTATTTTCAATTTCAATATATAAGTCATACTTTACATAAATGTATATTTCTTTTGAATATTTCATTTTGCTTACTCATTAATACACATCTTATTATTAGACACACAACTATCATTTAGGATAATAACCAAGATTATCATATCTAAAGCCAATCATTATCATCTTATTCTGAAACACTTCTCCAATTTAAGATTTCATTGAATCCATTTCAAACTTATCTTTATTTAATTTCAGTTTGGTTGTATTTCTAATACCACTTAATTTAATCCCAATTCCAGATTTCAATTTGGTTGTGTTATATTACTTCTTAATTTAATTCCAAAATTTTAACAACCAATTCCCTTAATATTTACTAGAATGAAATGCTGCTTTATATATCAAATTATATTCTTATATAAAATAATTTAAAATCTTTTTATAAGAAAATAACAAATACGCTCTCATACACACACACACACACACACACACACACACACTCAACTTATCCTAGGGTACTATTGACCCTATTCTTAATGAGTAATCCTACCAAAGCTAAGGTTCTCGCTTAACCTTACGGCTCTGATACTAAATGTAACGGCCCGAAATTTTCAAACCCGAAAATTTCAGATAGTTATGAAAAGAAGAAAGAGATAAAAGAAGAAGAATAGAAACACCAAAAATCTCACATTCGCAGCGGATAAAATATAATAATATATAATAACAGTTAACAGAAGAATACTATATCTGTCGATTACATTTAAATACATCAGAGTTACACATATATTCAATACTGGACATATACAAATCAACATGTCTCAGATTTACAATATTATACTACAGCGGAAATACTCTACACGTTCCTGCCATCCAGCTCGACTCCTGAGCTCCAGAACGTCCTTCCCTAAAAATCTATAATACTCGGTCCGACCCGAGCATTGCATCAAAGTAACACCAGGGTCAAGCTGGAAACCAGCGTGAGTAAACCCATAAAATTTTAAAATACTAAGCTCAAACCATAAAGAAACCCGGGTAACTCGTATTTCACTACGAGTTCATTACTTGTTATAGTCAAAACCAATTACACAAATCAACCCCTAGGTATCTTATTTAGTTTCAAGGGTCCACATTGTTCCATTTCAGTCTATTGATTTTACACATTAAATCCATATTGAACCATGGAGATTACAAATCGAAGTAGTTTCGGATATTACTAATACTCAACCCCGGTCTCTTCGAATCCAACGCCATCTTAACCCAAGTTATCCTAATGAAATACACAACATTTCATATCAGAGATATCAACTCAATCAAAGCATTCGATACCCTTCAATCATCCATAAGAAAAACTTGATCGCTACCAAAACTAATTAATTAATTCAAATTGAATTTCTAACCTCAATCACATAGATTCCTTCACTTAACATTAATTAATTTCAAATCGATAAATTAATCAACCCTTAATTACCATCTTAATTAATCACCCTGTATTAATTACCCTTCAATTATATTCAAGGAATTATCTTTAATTAATTACACAAATTAATTATTCTTAACCAAATATAGTAATTAACCTTTAATTAATTAACAAATTAATTAACTATAATTAATTACATTCACTTCCTTAATTACAATTGGTAATTCATCCCTCATTTACCTTCCAACAAATTAATTAATCTTTGATTATTTTTATTTATTTATTTTTTAATTAATAAATCTTAATTTTCAATTAATAAAACTTAATAACAAATTAATTAATCCTTAATTAATCGGTTAATCAATCCTTAATAACAATTAATTAACCCTAAAAATAGTAAATAAATCCTTAATTAATTTTAATTAAAAATTTCTTAATTATTAATTAATAAAACCTAATTATTAATTAATAAAACTAAATTTCAAATTAAAAAAATAATAATTAATCTCTAATTACTAGTTAATCGGTCATAATTACTTAATCAATTAATCTCAAATTAACTAACTTATAATCCTTAATTATTTTAAATAAATTAGTTAAATCAGTTAATTATTCTTAATTAATTCCTTAATCTATTCTTAATCATTATTAATTAAATTAATTAATCATATCTAGTTTCCTTTAATTATCTTAATTAATTTCAAGAAAATAAACTTTAATTATCTTATTAATGCCTTTATTAACATTTTCATTTTTAACCCATTATAACTTTATAATTAACTATACTTAATTGAATCAAAAATTAAGTTTTAAAAACCAAATAATCATTTTAAGTTGATAAATTAAAGTTATCAAAACTTTAAAATACTTAAAACATTTATCACTTAATAGTTTTTGAAATCTAGATTCAAATTTGAATTTTTTTTTTTAAAAAAAACTTGCTTATAAAAATATTGAAATTTCATTTCTACTTAAGTTTTAAAACATCCTTAACTTTATTTAGCAAAATTTAAATTAAACAAAGTTTCAAAACTTCTTAAACCATTATTAAAGAAAACATTTATTATTATTTTATAAAGTTTGTTTATATAAAAAGTTTAAACTAGATTTAATTTTAAATTTTGAAAACATTACTTTTAAAATCCTTTTAAAAACTGCACAACATAGTTACTTCGGGTCAAAACCCAAAGAACACTCGATCTTACTCGAGTTCCCTCCCTTCTCTTTTATTTCCAAAAAAAACTAGATTAAATTTTAAATTCAAAACCTGTAACAAACAAACTGTTAACAGGCTGAACAACACATACTACTCGAGTTAAACGCGAACAAAAAATCCCACCAACTCGAGTCATACTTTGAGGTATCATCCAGTCCAAACAACGGACACCATCACTTCCCTGTGCAAATGCACCATCACCAGAAGCCACTCTGACCATCGACAAACTCTTCGGCACGTCACTCGTCGCTGCGGCAACCAATTCCCTTTCTCAAAACACTAACACAAGCTGCTGATCGAAATTGAACCATCCAGTCGAAAACTGGGACTTGACTCCATGACCAAATCCACCTCGATCTCGCGCCTCCTACCACCAGTGCCTTCCAATCTTCGGCCACATCTCCATAAATCATCCACGCAGCCACCTTCAAATTCCCATGCAACTTGATGCTCTAGAAACGACGTAGAATCCATTAATGCAAGAACGACCAAAACTAGATTTTAAAACTTCTACAACCCACCGCCGCCGCCACGGTGGCCTATCCACCCACCAACCATTTTTGCCGAACACTCCACTCATTCGGCTAGCTCCAGAAGGAACCCCAATCATCCAAACTCTTTTGATCACCAGAAAACTCTTGATAACCCATTCCCAAATAACCTTGAATTGCTCATCCAATTCAATATTAAAAATCAAGATTTTAATTTTAAAAATCTTAATTTTGAAATGGAATTCGAATTATATTTATAATTTAACAGATCATTATATTTGATTTTAACAAATACTTATGCTTCTCTGTTCTTTTTTCATTATTCTAGATAATATTTATATTTATTATTCTTGAAAATATTTTTAGAACTTAGTTTAGTTTTTAAACAACAATCTTTGTTTAAATTCCTCAGCCTAAATAGGAATGATTTCTCTCATTTGAAGCAAGCATGCAAGTGTAATTGTAAGCAAACAAGAAGAATAAAAGTGCAAAGAAAATAAAGCTATTTTTTCCTTTATAAAATATTCTCTCAATCTCCATTCGTAAACTAAAAAGTTTCTCCCTCATTCTTCTTCCTCTAGAAATTTCCCAATAAGATTTCACTCTAACATATCTTTGAGGAATAAAGGCTGATTGGTTTTGGGATACTAAAAAAGATAAGTAAACTTTAATTCTCTCACATAACACTTTGCTTATGACTTTGTACTATGCATTGCCGAATGAGATTGGTCTATAATCTCCTATGTTGAAAGGTTTTTCCTTTTTCGAGATCACTGAAATAAATGTGTGATTTAGGCCCTATGTAATTGAGTAGCAGTAAATATATCTCTTAGTGCACTAAATAGATAAAATTTAATATTATCCCAGTGTAATTTCATAAATTTAGAATTTATACTATTAGGGTCTAGATTTTTATTAGGATGAATCGAGAAAACTGCTTCTTTGGTTTCTTCTAGTTGAATTGGGAACATTTGAAATTGTTTCCCTTCATTAATATAGGATCTGTATTGAATTGTTGGAGAGTAAGTCACTTGAACCTCATTAAATAGTACATGAAAATAATTAATAGCTGTGTGTTCTTTTTTTTGAAACTTTGTAAACAGGCCTAAGCCCATAAGAATAATACATTGGGTATAAACCTGAGAGCAAACAACTGACCTTTAAAATCCCGATATACATCCAACTCTTAACTCTTTTAGGGTTGTAATCGCCTCCACTACTCTCTTGTCTCACAGAAATACATAACGGAGGCAACAAACCCCTCAAAATACAAAATAAAATAAACAGATGGATTTCAGGGAGGCTTCCGCTCCCGCCGATGTTACTCCGATCTATTTCTTTTGGATTTGAGCAAAGATGGCTCTTTGTAGCTGTTTTTGCTTCAATTTTCATGAAGTTAGTCACTCTGTGTATCGAAACTTCGTCTAACCGAGAAGTAAAGGAATCCATAACAGAAAGAGCAAATCCAGTAGCTTTTTCACCATAGTGATTTGTTATGTTGTCAGCAACAAATCTTTGGTCAGTATCCTCTGTATGACTCTGATTCATGTATTAATGCATCCTTAGAGCTTCGGAGTTGAATAAAGATAGCTCCTTTTACAAGTTACATTTGTTGTAGCTGCTTTCGGGGTTGAATGAACACGGCTCCTTTTACATGTTACAGTTGTTGTAGCTGCTTTCCCCTTTCTCCTAAATAGATGAGTGAAAGTTCTGATTATTGATGTTGCTTCTGTAATAATTCTCATCAATTATCTGATTATTGATGACCAATTGCCAGTATTTGTCCATGTACAGATGATTGTCCATTGAATCCTCAGTATTGTGAGCGTGGTAGCTTTCGCTCCTATCAGGTAAACAAAATAGTTCGTTAGAGTCTATATACTTATTATCTTTAGGAAAAGATGTATTAATTTTAAGATAACTTCCCTTTATGTTAAAGGAATTATTCCTATTGTGTTGGTGAAAGCTGCCCCTTTCAGTATTGAGTGGTTTACGGATGGATCCAGTATCTTTCGTACTTTTCCATCCAACAATTTCCTTTGTGAAGAAGATGTCCTGTGTTGAAGAATCATTAATGATTTTCCAACTCTGTAAGAAAGGTTCTAAACTCTCTTCATATTTATCCATGCACCAGTAGTTCTGGTTTGGATTATCTGAATGTGTGCTTTGATTTATATGTTTATTAAGAAGGATTTGGCTGTCTATTTCAATTTTCTTCCAAAGTTGAATGCTTTCCGTTTCTTTTTAAGAGTGCAGCCTTTGAATTCTTTCTTTCCAAATATGAAAAATGGATGCAGTGAGCATTATATTTGCTTTTTTGAATTCCTTGGATTTTTCCTTGAAGTTTTGCTGAATATATTTGATGCTTCCTCTGATGCTTTGTACAACCTGATTTTGATTGATGTTGAGATTTATTTTGGCAATATACCAAATGTGTTTTGAATAGATACAATCAAAAAATAAATGATTAATACTTTGTCTCATTTTTGCAAAAAAGACATACTGTTATCCCTTTTTTATTCCACTTTAGGCACCTACCTCTCGTGGGAAGTCTATTAATAATTGCAAAGTAGGCACAATGAGACATTATAGACAGTTTGATTTACTCCATATAACATTGTGCCAATCTACTTCTGTTTAATTGTTTTTTATATACTCTAAAGTTTTTTAAAGGAGAAAATACCTTTCATAGATAATTTCCATTACAATTTTGTTGGATCATAGGTTTTGATTGCCGACAAGACACAACAATTCACGAATCTACTACTACGATAACATCCAGACCCATCGGCTCAATATATGGTTTGTATAGTTATATATTTTAACAAGAGTCATCAAATGCGTATTTAAAGTCTAATTTAGTGCTTTGTTAAAAAATTTCCTCAAGAATCATCATTCACATTCAAACAAACTTGCACGTATATTTTAATCAAAATCAAGATGTCAAAAAAATGCATGAAGCGGGGCTCGAACCCGAGTCACTAGTTTGGAAGACAAGTACTCTAAGCAAATGAGCTATTGCAATTTTTTCTTAACAATAGAATTCAGTCGACTGAATAAAGTCAGTCAGTCGACTGAATCTATGCATTTTAACATATTTGTGCACAATTTTTTTACATGTCTTCACTATTCAGTCGACTGACCATTTTCGACCAGTCGACTGACCTGAACCCAACTATCATATTTTGAAAAGACATCTTCATTCTGCGAAACGCTGTGTTCTTTCTATGAACGAAAATGGACGCCTCTTTTGGTCAGAACCCTTCACCAATGGCATTAACTCTCTGTCTACTATAAATACATGTTCCCAAACACTTCTTATTCATCGAATTTCATTCTAACTCTCTAATATTCTTCTTGTGCTTTAACATTTGCATTCAAACAGCGAACAAATGTTTTTACTGCTTTGAATCTACAAATAAACTTTCATAATCTTTGATTCTTATCATTACCTTCTCTTCGTACCTTCACATACACTTCATATACTTGAGGATCTGGTTATAAGAGGTTTGTACTATCAAAGATAAATTAGTGTTATTAAGAACACAATGTCAGATATTATTTTGTATTAGTGAAGTCCTCTTCTGCTGCTGAGGTGAAAATCCTGTTCTGCTGCTTAGGTGTTTGTTCTGCTGCTCAGACTGCATATACATGTTTCTTCGGGTTAAGTGAGGGTTATTGTAATTGAAATTCCAGAAGGAGTCTGGGACTGGACGTAGAACAGGAAGTTCGAACCAGTATAAAAATTCCTGGTGTGCTTGTTTTATTTTACTTATTTCCATTTACTTTGATATTATCATCTGTTTCCACATTTAGATTTAATTATATCCCATATTACACGATCCTACACACTTTCATTTGGTATCAGAGCAAGGTCATCATATAACCGTAACACGGTTATTTGATAATCTAAAAGCCTGGAATTCTATCGATCGTCACAACATCATAGAATAATGGCCAGAAAATGATCTAGTCGAAATACAACATGCAAAAATTTTGTCAAAACCGTAAGTGAGGACTACAAAAAGGTACTTTCTGATTTACAAATTTTAGTAAAAGATAATAATGAATTATTTAGTATTAGCAAAAAGATTTCAAAGCTTAATTTTATTATTTTATAAAAGATGAAATCTGTAGAACGTGAAAACGAGAAATTGAAAAATGAGAAGTTAGATTTAGAAAATCAACCTGGTGTTTTAAAGCATAATTTTATAACTACTAAATATTCTCTAGATGAAAAAACACCATATTTAAAAAAGGGGAGAGAAATTTTCAAAAGAAAATTTGGATTTGAAAAGACAAAATGATTTATGTAACAACCCGCGTATTTATCGAGTTTGTATTTAAATATTTTATTTAAATAGTAACTCGTTAATCGGATTTTGGTCCGAAAAGCTACTTTTTGCAAACGGTCAAATTAGGACTCGAGACCACTTCCATTGAGTTCGAAATGTCGTTTACAACTTTTTAAGTATAAACATCGATAGGTTTGGAGTTAGTGAAATTTCACTAACTTTTCCCGCTTTGGACTTTGGGTTAGTTTAGCCTATTAAGCCCAAGTTCCAACCCTCTTCTCCTCACTCTTCATAAATTTCCTAACTAATCAAGCTTTGGCATTAATGGTGGAGGGAATGGGAAATTAAAATTCCAAAACTCAAATTCAATTGCAATCCATCTTTCTACTCCAAATTCAAGAAGAAGACATTGGATTCAAGCTTCTTGTGCTTAGATAGAAGAAGGATTGATTCTTGCTTGCTTAAAACTTCATTTTCATTGATATTTGGTGCAAAGGTGAGATTTTTATCTCACAAATCTAGTCTATAACTATATTGGGTTATTGGGAATGATTCCCTATCACTTTAGCATGAATATTTGCTTTTGGTTTGGATTGGATTGGCGAAAAACTCCGATTTTTGGCGTTTTGGCGAAATTTCTGCATTTAGGTCGTTCTGGCCATTTTTAGGTCGTTCGGAGTTAGGTCGTGTGAGTCTTAGGTCGTAGGTCGCGTACGAGATAGCTCCTAGATCGTTCTGACCATTTTTTGTGTGTTCGGAGTTAGGTCGTTCACGACCTAGTACTTAGGTCGCTCGCGACCTAACCCTTAGGTCATTCGCGTGTTATCGCGCTAAGTCGCACTGCCTTGAATCTTCACTTCGGAGTTCGGTCGTTTCACGTTAGGTCGTATGGCTTTTAGGTCGTAGGTCGTATGGCTTTTAGGTCGTAGGTCGTATGGCTTTTAGGTCGTAAGTCGTATGACTTTTAGGTCGTAGGTCGCTGGCCTTTTGACCGTTAGGTCGCATGCCTTTCTACTTCGATAGGTCGTTCGGCCATGCTTTCTATTTTTAGGTCGCGACATCTTTAGGTCGTGTTACCTATATACCCCTAGGTCGAAAGACCTTAGGTCGTGCACCTTTAGGTCGCGAACCCTATTAGGTCGCGAACCTCTTTAGGTCGCGAACCTTAAGAAGTTAGGTCGTTCGTCCTGTGATGCCTTAGGTCGTTTGACCCGTGTTACGTTAGGTCGCGTAACCCCTTAGGTCGCTTGACCTTGTTTCCTGTTAGGTCGCGTGACCTTGTTTTCGCCCTTAGGTCGTTTCACTTTTAGGTCGCATGACCTCGTCTCCGTTAGGTCGTGAACCTTGTTAGGTCGCTCATCCTTAACCCGCGAACTTTCTTAGGTCGCGTACCTTTAGGTCGCGTGTCCCCTCTACCTCGTTAGGTCGCAAAGAACATTAGGTCGCTCGACCTCCTTACCCACCAGGTCGCGCACTTAGTTAGGTCGCTCAGCCATTGTGTTAGGTCGCGTGAACCCTTAGGTCGTTAGACCTCATTTTGCTTTAGGTTGTAGGCCTCTTGCCTTCACTTAGGTCGTACCGTTTTGTCGGGGCGCTGCCCCGCACCCCGCCGGGGGCGTTGCCCCCTGGACCCCCGCGACCTGACCGGGCAGGTCGAACCCCGTAAGCGGTGGCGTTGCCCCCGCACCCCCACCTTGGGGGGTTGCCACCCCCCTGGACCCCCCCCTCCGTAGGGGATCTTGTCTGAAAAACATTGAGCTGATTTCCTTGGATTTTATTCACATCTCTGTATGCGATTTTTGTGACTGATTGTTTCTACAATTGCTTCTGTGTTTTGTCACTTTATAATATAAAGGTTTCAATACTAGTAGTAAATATCAAAACTCTTTTAACAAACAATTTCAACTTTATTTTTAATAACAAAGCTCTTTTTTTAAACCGTTTTCCAATCTATTAGTATATACAAGCCTTTACCTCACTCGGATGAGAAATCTAATTAAACGACTTAGTAAAACAAGTGGTATGAAACGCTTGCGTTCACTTCGTCGGTTAATTCTTGGACTTGTTCGATTGAACCTCTTGTGACAATTTTATTAGTGAAGATTTATAGTTTGTTCGTAAATATTTAAGTTAAGCAAGTGGTTATGGGACACGAAGCTAAACTTCTATATTTACTAGCTTAGTGTAATTGACACTTCTCGTTGATCTTGATGATCGCTTTATGAATTAGACTAGCAATTGCGCGATGTCTCTTTCATTGCAAGGTTAGACTAGACACCACTTGTGTGATTCCATTCACACATACCTTTCTGCTTTTTGGTTAGTCTTGACCTCAATCTGTGTGATTCCATTCACACATGCGGGGTAGCTCCCCATGGTCTTCGGACCGTCATGTGATAGGCCTCTTTCCCTTTTTATGATTTCTGGATTTGTCGTGTTGATTTCTGGAATTTGTGTCATTGACTTGTTATGAGTACAAGTTTAGGGTATGATGCCCTCTTCGAATCTTTGAGAAGATTCTTGTGATATTGATTATCTCTTATTGATTGATCTTCTGTTGATCATTATTTACATACTTATAGTGGTATGTCGTTATGGATGTTTATGTTTATGCCATATCTTTTATGTTATATCATGTCATCTGATATTTATAGCTAGACTGATCCGTTTATTATTTTCTTAAATAATACTCGGGTCAGACCGAGATGTTACAGGTGCTTCTGCTTGACTTCTTCCCAGGGATTCATCACTCTGACTTTTGGCTAACTGTTTAGATTAGCAGTTTTTGTTGTATACACTTGAGATATAGACTCATAGTTGTATTCTTTTGTATAGCACGTGTTGCTATTCTTTTGTATTATCGTGGATCTTAATGACCACTAATCTGATGTACACTTTCATGTGTTAGTTATATATTCATATCTTCTTCCGCCTTTGTGATATGGATATCTGTGACTGATTTGTGATATGATTATTTCTATGTTTGTTTCCGAAGATTATTTATAGCCACCGTGTGATAAGCAATTACATGGATGGTCGCTCCTCAACAGCCTTATTCTCCGTGCTAGTTGACAGCACTACTCTAGAGTGTTCTTGGCTAGCGTGGGTATAGAGGTGGGGCGTCACAATTTATTACAATCCTCTTTAGATATTCAGAATTTCAAAATTCCCTTCTCAAAAATGAGAACCGTACGTTATAAAACGAGAATTCTGAATTAAATAAGAAAATTGATATTTTGAATAATAGTAATATTTTTTTTGAAAATAATAATTGTGACTTTAAGGCTAAATTTGAAAAACTTAACATTGAAGTCACAAAATTTAATAAAGGTCAAAACGATTTAAACATGATTTTATCTAGTTATAGACCTTTAAATGATAAAAGTGGTTTAGGATATAATAAAACAGATCGTAGAAATAGGACCAGACACGCTTTCATGTATAGTAAATATGTTAGTGCTTGTAGATTATGAGAAAAGTCTAAATCCAATTTGTATAGAAATTCAAATACTGCTATGACCAATAATGTTTACAATTTCTTTAGCAGTACAAAATCATTGACGGGAAATATGAACAAAAATTATCTAAATATTTGGGTTCCTGTTAATTGGAAAAATAGAGAAAAATACATTGATGATTATTTTGATATGGTAGTTAATAATGAAAATTATATTTATAATGGTTCAACCACACCCAAATGGGTATGGTTTCCTAAAAAATAGGAAATTATAAGAACCTTGGGTATCATATGCTTTAAATGTTAATTTTTTTCTGATACCTTACATTATATGTAGAAGTTATTTTGTTTTATATTGTTTTATGTTAACACTTAAGTGAAATATAATTTATATCATCATATAAGCTCTCCTTTTTGTCGATGACAAAGGGGGAGTAAGATATTGCTCTAACACTATTTGCAGGAATATCCATGCAAGCACAGATTAAGAGGGAGAAAAGATTAATTATTTACATGAATATATAACATAGATTCGGAGGGAGAAATGTATATCACAATTGCAGGAATATATTCAGTGAGAGAGATAAGACCAACAAAGCTTGTCAAAAATTCGTTCGTAGCATAATGAAATTGTCATCATCAAAAAGGGGAAGAATGTTGGATCATAGGTTTTGATTGCTGACAAGACACAACAATTCACGAATCTACGACTACGATAACATTCAGACTCATCGGCTCAATATATGGTTTGTATAGTTATATATTCTAACAAGAGTCATCGGACAAGTACTCTAACCAAATGAGCTACTGCAATTTTTGCTTAACAACAGAATTCAGTCGACTGAATACAGTCAGTCAATCGACTGAATCTGTGCATTTTAACATATTTTTGCATAATTTTTTTTTACATGTCTTCACTATTCAGTCGACTGACCATTTTCGACCAGTCGACTGACCTGAACCCAACTGTCATATTTTGAAAAGACATCTTCATTCTGTGAAAGGTTGTGTTCTTTCTACGAACGGAAATTGACCCTTCTTTTGGTCAGAACCCTTCACCAATGGCAGTAACTCTCTGTCTACTATGAATACATGTTCCCAAACAATTCGTATTCACCGAATTTCATTCTAACTCTCTAATATTCTTCTTGTGCTTTAATATTTGCATTCAAACAGTGAACAAACATTTTTACTGCTTTGAATCTACAAACAAACTTTCATATTCTTCGATTCTTAGCATTACCTTCTCTTTATATCTTCACATACACTTCATATACATAGGATTTGATTATAGGAGGTTTGTACTATCAGAGACACATCAGTGTTATCAAGAACACGATGTCAGATATTACTTTGTATTAGTGAGGTCCTCTTCTGCTACTGAGGCGAAAATCCTGTTTTGTTGCTCAGGTGTCTGTTCTGCTGCTCAGACTGTATATACATGTTCCTCCGGGTTAAGTGTGGGTTATTGTAGTTGAAATTCCAGAAGGAGTATAGGAGTGGACGTAGAACGGGAAGTTCGAACTAGTATAAATATTCCTGGTGTGCTTGTTTTATTTTACTTATTTCCATTTACTTTGCTATTACCATCTGTTTCCACATTTAGATTTAATTATATTCCATATTACACGATTCTAGACACTTTCACATTTATCATTTTGGAGGTTTGGATCAATAGTGGTACATTGAATGACAGAATTAAAAATAGGTGTTGCTGGATGTGCCAATGCATTCCACCTACTATTTTGGATGATGGTACTAACTTTTCCAGTGGCTTCTCCAAATACATATAAGCTATTCCATCCCACAAGACTAACTAAAGTTTTTCCATGAATCCAGGGATCAAACTACAAATAAGTCTGATTCCCATTTGTAAAGTTTCCTTCCAAAAGTTTAATACCAGTATCTCTGCTGTTAAGAATGTTTTTCCAAACAAAAGAATGGTAATTTTCAATACCAGTGATCCAAAAATTCTTGTTTTTAAGATACTTTGCTTTCATCCATTTTTCCCAAAGTGAATTACCATTAACAAATCTCCAGAATAGTTTGAGTTTACACACTTCCCTCAAGTCATCGATGTCCCTTATGCCTAAGCCTCTAACTTTCTTTAATTTACAAACTTTGTCCCAAGCAATTTTGTGATGTTTTCTATTCCAAATGAAATTTGCATAAATTTTTTCAGTTTTGTGAATTGCTTTTACTGGGATATTGTGGGCTTGAATCCAATAGATAATAATTGCAATGATGACGGTGTGAGTAAGTTCGATTCTACCAGTTGTTGGCAGAAGTTTGCGAGCCCATCCTTCAGATCTAGTCTGAATTATGTCCAATAGTCTTGTGCAGTCTCCATCATTGACTTGATTAGCACTGAGAGGCAAATCCAGATATTTGACTGGAAGATTACTCTCTTTAAATTTTAAAATGCTTAAAATATCCAATTTTCTAGCACAGCCTTTGCTGAAGTAGATTTTGCTTTTGAAGCCATTAACCTTCAGACCGGCATGTTCTTCTAATTTGACAAAAATATTTTCTATAGATTTTGTACTTTGTGTCTCTGCATTTCAAAAGATAAGCAGGTCATCAGCATGTAGCGAATGTGTAATGTATGGTTTGGTTCTATTAAAGGGTTTTATGTTTCCTTTTATTAGTTCTGTTTCCATAAGGATTGTGAAATATTCCATAGCAATAATAAATAGGTATGGAGACCGTGGGTCTCCTTGCCTAATTCGTCTATGCAATTTAGGAGAACCATTAACCAAAATTGAGTAGGACACTTTGTTAATACATTCATGAATAAGGGCACAAAATTCATTACAAAGGCCCATTTGTTTCATCATATAAATTATAAAATGTCTATTGATTTTGTCAAAAGCTTTATGTAAATCTATTTTTACACACATTAGATTTTTATTATTATGATTAAAATTCCTAATTAATTCATGTGCTAATAATGTGTTTTGAACAATAAGTCTGCCGGGTAAGAATGCACTCTAGTTTTCAGAAATTAAATATTTTAAAAATATTTTTATCCTGTTAGTTAGAATACTAAAAATAATTTTGTATATGGAGTTACATCAAGCAATATGCTTATTGTGACGCCCCACCTCTATGCTCACGCTAGCCAAGGACACTACGGAGTAATGCCGTCAACTAGCACGAAGAATAAGGCTGTTGAGGAGCGACCCTCCGTGTAATTGCTTTGTGCGATCACCGATATGTCAGATAGAATAACATGCATTTCATTTCAAGAGGAAATCCGACATAGAAAATACAAACACAAAGCTACTACACAGTGGCTATGAAGTCTTTGGAAACAAATATAGAAATAAACATAACATAAATCAGTCACAGATATGAATATAACACATAGAAGTGTACATCAAAGTAGGGGTCATAAAAGATCCACTACATCAAAAAAGAATAGATACAAGTGCTAGTCAAAAGAATAAGTATACAACAAGGAGTCTTTATCTCGAATGTATAAGACAAAAAACTACTAAGCAAAGTAGTTAGACAAAAGTCAGATAATGGTCCCATATAAGGAGTCAAGCAGAAGCATATGTAACATCTCGGTCTGACCCGAGTATTATTTAATAAGAAAATAATAAACGGATCAGTCTAGCTATAAATATCAGATAAAATGAGATAGAATAGGAGATGTAACAAAAACGTATGATAGCAATAATGCCATACTATGACAAGTATACATTTAACAACGACAAAAATCATACAATTATTTCAAAAATCTTATAACATCAAAAAGAATGTCATATTCTTTATTTTATTCACCAAGCCATAACAAACATAACAATGACAATCGTAAAAGTTGGTGAAACACAAATTCATCAATCCACAAATATTGATAAAACTTATCAATGTAAATCAATAAAATTAGTAAAACACAAAGTTTAGAAATCATCATTTAGAAATCCAGAAGTCACAAAAAGGGGGAGGCCAATCACAAACGAGAGCATGAAAACTCACCAACACGTGTATCACAAACAGAATGTTATTCCATAAATCGAACATCGACGCACCTAAATATGATACGCCCCATGCACAGTCGAACATCGACGCACCTTAATAGATACACCCAATGCATAAATAAACATCAACGCACCTAGAGAGATATGCCTTATGCAAAGTCTAACATCGACGCACCTAGAAAGGTACGTCCCATGCAAAGTCGAACATCGACGCACCTAAATAGGATACGCCCCATGCACAGATGAACATCGATGCACCTCGAAAGATATGCCCCATGCTCCGACTTCTTGAGCCGATTGCTCCAAAAGCGGTCCAAAGACCATGGGTCGCTACCCCACCAATTTTGAGCCGAAACTCCACAAACGGGGTTTTAGTTCCCCACATAAACAAAGAGACATCGCACATTGCTAGTCTAAATCACAAAATGATCATCATCGATCAACAAGAAGTGTCAATTACACAAAGCTAGTAAATAAATGAGTTTAGCTTCATGTCCCACAACCACCGGCATAACTTAAATATTTACGAACAAATTGTAGATTTCCACTCGAAAATTGTCACGGGAGTTTCAATCGAACAAGTCTAAGAATTAGCCGACAAAGTGAACGCAAGCGTTTCATACCACCTGTTTTGCTAAGTTGTTTAATTGGATTTCTCGTACGAGTGAGGTAAAGGTTTGTGTATACTAGTAGATTGGAAAACGGTTTCATAAACGAGCTTTGTATTAAAAATAGAGTTGAAATCGTCTTTGTAAAAGAGTTTTTTTTATTTACTACTAGTATAGAAAACTTTGTATTTTAAAGTGACAAATCACAAAAATGATTGTAGAAACAATCAATCATCAAAAATTCACATACGAAGGCATGAATCAAATCCATAGAAATCGATACCGAATCCATCAAAATGGATATTACCAAAAATCACCAAAAAGAAGTCATCAAAGTCGATAATAAATGATAACGACAGATCAGATCAACAAAAATCGATTAAAAATTGGAAATCCACTCAAAAACAGCCAAAATAGGCAAATTAAACAGTTCCATACATCTGATAGGTGTTTCCAGATATCTGGCCCTAGATTCTGGAAGTATATGTGTTTTTCTCCTTTCTCTTTCTAATTCCAGATCCATTTCAGATGTTTGAAATTTTCAACCAGACGTCTGAATTTGATTTCAGACGTCTGGATTTGGTTTCTGTCTTTTCCAGATCCCTTTTCAAACGTCTGGATTTTTCAACCAGACGTCCGGATTTGGTTTCAGATGTCTGAAATTAATTTCAGACATCTGAAATTTTCTGCTATGCAAAAAAAATCAGCCTAGACCAAAAATGGCAAATCCAAACCGAAATACGATTGAACGAGCGACGGATGCAAGGGATTTGTGCCAATTGACAACCCAGCACTATAGGCTCTTCGATACGCCATAAATACATGTTCAAACATCCAAGATAGGATCTTTAAAGAGTTTACTTTAAAATACCAAAATTGGAAAATTCACCAAATCAATTCAAATCAAAAGCAAATGAACATGAATAAATGTTAGAAATTCATACCTAACAACAATGAAAGTTATAGATGTAGACGTGAGTTCAAAAACTCACTTTTTTCTCAAAAACAACAAAGGATAAGCTTTTAAAATAAGGCAAGATCAATTCCTCTTCAATTTCAACTCAAGGAGCTTCAATCTAAGCTCATAAGAAAATATTTTCTATGTTAGGTTATAGGAAATTTCTAAAATTGGAGAGAGATTGAGATGGAGAAGAAGAAGAGGATGCTTACCTAAGCTTCTCTTTGATTTGGAGCTAGAACTTGAATTTGCAAAAGAAACTAGGGCTTAGGAATTTCCATTTTCAATCTTTTCCTCCATTTTTACTAAAGCTTGAGTTGTAGGAAATATTATGAAGGATGAAGAGGCGTGGAGTGGAGTTGGGTTGATATGTTAGGTTAATGGGCTGAAACCTAAACCCAAAGCCCTAAGTGAAAATGTCAAAATTCTACTCAACTCCAAACATATCAATGTTTATACTCAAAAAGGTCGCAAATGTCATTTTGAACTCAATGGAAGTGGTCTCGAGTTGTGACGGCCCTGACTCGACCTTCGAAAATCGGCACCGAATACGACACTCGTATTAAAATGTCGCAGTTCCAAACGTCGAATCTGGTTCGCCGGAGCTTATAACACATTAAGTACAACACGGTGGAAGAAAACAATGAAATAATATATTTGATTAATATTCATGTACAATAATGATACAATGAATATCAATATACATCAGAGATATGATACAAGACAATAGCAGTGGAAAGAAAAAGATAACACCAACAGCGGACAATATCTCCAATATAGTCTTCAAGAGAGAACTCCAGTATTGGTAATCTCCATCTCCAAAGCACCAATTCAAAAATAGCTCGAACTCCCAATAACGTTTCACAAAGATAAGCAAGGTCAGTCGTGATCCAAAGACTGAACTAGCTCCAGATAATCTACTAAACCTGACTCTGTGAAAAACCATACTCTAGACCACCCGTGTGGGAAAATTGTGGGCACCCAGAGTTTAGGAAAGGAACAATAAACTCCAGGGCGGTCGTGGGACTGGTATGAGCAAACAAAACAGTTTATCTTTCTAAAATAAGCAGCAAGAGAATTTAAATAAATCCGCAATGCTTTTTGGAAAATGAAACTAACACAAGACCTCCTGTCGCACACACAATGCAAACGCAGAATTGGAGGAGATTTCTCCTTATGATAGTCAAATATGCTTGATATGAGAAAATTTCTTTGATATTATTACTAGTGCATAATATAGAAAAACCATTTCGAAAGTATAATATTAATGCTACCCAACATACAACCATTTTTGTATGCCTACTATAGCTACCGTGTTCAATAGCAGGTTACCGCCACATTCCATGGCAGGTTATACAACTAAAATCGTACAGGGCGCGTATTGTTTTGTTTGGATTTCCAACAAATGGTCAGGCTAAGGAACTTCCTACTATCCATGGGTACGCCTCTGGTGGGACGTCCTGAGAACCTACCCAGATCTCTACCAACACAAGGCTGGGTAACCTCTGTAATTAGGTAACTACTACTCGAGCATGCCACCCCCCGGTCCTTTGGGACCTTTATCCGAGGCGCCTCTCAACCAACAACCACAAAGCAATCACAAAGTAATTGATTTGCAGTGACCACATGAGTTAAGTATCTGGGCTCCATACCATGATACCACCCTTTCCCAGAATGGAATGACACACCCTAAAGGGAGTGACCCTCATAACCTAGCTGCATCTTTCCTATTTCGACCATTTCCGGGGTGTGAGGTCCGATGAGGTCTCGTCCACAAAGTTACGCTTTACACGAAATCCAAGCTTTGATCATAAATGATCAACAAATGATCATTAACACACAGCAGCACTTAGCATGCCACACTACCAAATTGGGAGTATATCACTGATAACCTTCAACTACATAACCTCTGAGCTCGTACGTCTCAGAGAAGGGTGTTAAGCTAAGAGAATAAATTCTCAGCCACCAACAGATATGTATTTGAAAGAAATCTGCTTTATATCTCGAAGTGTAGTGTCAGACATACGAACATACAAGTCTGTTCCGGGTTCGAACAGAACAGAAGGCACTTCGTCCAATCAAGGAAGAAGCCCTTGCAAATCCGGGTATCCACAATCCCGATCGGACTCCCCATCACATCTGCAGATCTCTATACCGGAGCAACTCAGTGCAGAGACATTTGATAGGTTATCCTATCGTTTTCGAAAACACCCAGTCTTCACTACCGTCTTCAAATGCTATCAATTTTGTCGTATCATTATTCGAAATGGGTCATATGACACAAGGTCCTCTCCCCGGCTAAACCGAATAATGAGCGCAATATTTAAAAACATATGGATATGGGATTTCAGTTAAGTCACCACTTTGAAAAACCCAAAACCTTTCGTCAAATGGTTTAAACAAATTACCATTTCAAATCTTTAAACAAAAGATTGATTTCACAAAGTTCACTAATCTTTTATCAAGATTCATTTACAATATTTAAACAAAAGATCTATCTTTGAGATCCTCTTTTGTTTGAAAACAACGTTTCACAAATATTTCACAAAGATCCCTTTATAGGTTTCGAAACAATTTCTTTTCAAATCTTTTATATAAAAGATACCCCGTTAATTTCAGATAAGGTTCAACTATCTTCCATAAAGATTAATTCCTAGCTTTCAAAACTATTTCAATTCCATTTCACACTTGAAATCTTTTAACACAAATTTGAAATCCTTTCCTTATACGAAAGCTATTATTATCTGAAACAAATAGTTTTCGTTTTCGGAAAAATCCGATTATATTTATACAGGTTAAAGCCCTTGAGTTAAATTTAAATCCCCAAATCAATACCTTTAAAATGGTTTAACCCATATATAACTTTTATAACATCTTTAATCCCTAGTTTCCAAACATAGAATTCAATTCCAAATTTTGAATTTAAACTAAATCAAATTATTTAAACCTCAAGGCTTAATCAAGTTCAAAAATAAATTTTATCTTTGAAATTTCTTTTCAAAACTTTTTACTTTAATCCCAATTTATTTCCGAAACCATTTGGATTCAAAAATTCAATTTTTAAACTATTTCAAAAATCTATGACTTAACCAATTTCCACGTGCAATCCATATTTGTGTGTGTACAAGTGTGGTCCAGGGGTTTTACACAATAGAAGTGCAACATCATCAATCAATACATATTCAAATACAGTAATATATTTGATAAGCGGTATAAAACACAACGCTTATCTTTCATTCACAGATCACGGATGTACATCACAGATAATAAATTACATTAAACACAGTGTGATGACCCGACTTCCTATCTCTAGGAAATCGCATTATCATTAAGAAAGAAAGGGATAGAAAAGAGAAAAGACAGAGAAGAAGAAAGAAACAACATCAGAATCTAAACAGCGGAACGAATAAATTATATTAATCACATAATACATTACATAGTATCATATACATCAGAGATACACAGCTAAAACAACACATACTAGACAGTTATAAACACCTGTCTAGTTATAAAACTCAATACAACACAAAGACAACAACTCAGAGAACACACAGCGGAATACTATACAGCTATACGCAGAAGCCTCCTGCTCCATTGCTCCTCCAGAATTCGTCCAGCCAACCTAAATCCTAACCTGAATCCCTTGGCTACTCGTAAAAATTTGAGTACCCAAGAGTTTAAGAAAAACAGGATAAACTCTGGGTCAGACATGGGTCTGGTGTGAGTAAACGGTTAAAGTTGTTTAACTTTAAAAACCTTTTGAAAGAAAAAGGTATCACGTAAGTCTTCCAACACATAAACATGGAAAAGTTTTTACCTTACGCTAACCAAAACATTTGATAGGAAATCCAATGATATTATAATAGTGTCTAGGGTTTTCAAGTAAAATACAGAAATAGCTGGAATGCTTACATCTCACGTTCCAACATAGTTGGGCACAACTAATACGTACGGCACTTATTGGATTTTGGATTCCATACAATGGCAGGGCTACTGGGGTACTGCCCGTCACAGTACGTGGCCTAGATCACCGTACCGAGGAGTACGCCCGCTCCCCTGCAACACAAAGCCGGAACCATTCCTTACTGAACAGTTCCGAATAAGACAACCTCGACGGTTGTAGCTATTCAACCGTCCACACAGCCGAAATAAAAGGGACTCTAGACAAGGATTAATCTCATCCTACTTGGGCAAGACCCACTTAGCCTTGCTGCACCTCCCCTGTTTTAGCCATTCCCGGTTGATGAGGCTTGAGTCTACGATTACCTTTATAGAACACATCCCTTAGAATGCTCATCGCCCACCTAACGATGTTATGAAAGCATTCAATCCATACAAGTTCGTTCCGCGTTCGAACAAAACCGAAGGCATTATCTCGTTACACTCATTTTGGAATCACCCTCAGAGTTAACGACGATAACCCTTGCACTCTGAATCTTCACTTCACTTGAGATTCACGACCTATCGTAAATTTGGATCGATGTGGTTTTCGGATATCCAAATATGGAAACCCGATCCCGGTCTCATCGAAATCCAAAACATATCTTTTAGGTCCAAGTTGTTTAAGGTTAAACAATTCATTTCTATTATCTATATACACACAGATAGATAACTCACAAGTCACACTTGATAATCACATTATCAAAATAAACAGATGATCCATAACAAAATAGGCAATCCATATCATCATCACAATAGATAATCTATATTACCAGCACAATGCAACCAAGCATTCATGCCACACAACATTATTTGTCTCATTTCTGAGATTACATCCATTGAAGACAATCAGTGTCATCCATTCATACATAAGCAATGATTTACTTAATCACAACATAATTAATTTAAAATGAATTGAATTAACTATCTCTATCTCTAATTAATTTAAAGTGAATTAAATTAATTACTTCATCTCTTAATTAATTTAAAATTAATTAAATTAATTATCTTAATCTCAATAAATCTTGCTTACTTATCCATTAATTAAACCAATTAATTAATCATCATCTTAATTAATTAAGATTAATTAACTCTTAATCAAGTAATTAATCCTTAATTATTCTCATTAAACATATTAATTAATGAACCTTTATTAATTAACTATAATTAGTTACATTATTTCTTAATTAATTATATTAATTAAGCATGCTTAAATTAATTGCTTTCAATTAATCAATCTTTAATAAATATAAACAGTAATTAATTATTCTTAATTACTTTTTAATTATTTTTAATTACTTTTATAAATTCTTTGATTTATTACATTAAGTAATAAATCCTTCATTACTTTACCAAGTAATTATTCATTTAAAATTACTTTCCACTAAGTAATTTCACTTATCTCAGTTACCCCTGCAATTTATTCATCAATTACTTATCTTAAGTAATTAGCCTTATCAAAACTTATTAAGTAATAATACTTAATCATTTATCATGTGACTATCTTTAATTAATTAACAAATTAATTAACTTACTTGATCACAAACACCCGATAAATCATAATCGAGTAATTCATCCCTTAATTACTCTTTAACCAAATTTAATCCTTAATTTCAGATTAACTATTCTTCAACTATCAATTAATAAACCCTAATTATTAATCAATCCTTTAATACAGAGTAATCAATCGCCAATTACTTTTATAATTAATTAATTAACCTTAATTAACCAATTAATTATCTCTTAATCATTAATTAATAAAACTTAATTATTATTTAACAACCTTAATTACAAATTAATTAATCCATAATTATCGATTAATCAATCCTTAATTATAATTAATTAACCTTTAATAATAGTTAATTAATCCTTAATTAACTTGAATTATAATTTAATAACTTCTTAATTATTAATTAAGAAAACCCAATATTACTTAATAAAACTCAATTAAGTATTACTTAATTACTAGTTTAATTAACCCTTAATTTCCTAATTAATTAATTTCTAATTACATATTAATTAATCTCTAATCATTGATTAATCCATCATAATTATTAGTTAATTAAATTAATAATTATCCTTGATTAATTACTTAATTAACCCTTTTTAATAATTAATTAAATTAATTAATTAGACTTAAAATTTCTTAATTAACTTAATTAATTACAACTTATTAATACTTAATTATATTTAAGATAAAAAATTATCTTTGAAAACATTTTATCTTAACAACTAACTTAACTTAATTAAATCTTTAATTAAGTTCAAAATATAAAGTAATCATTAATTACTTACCACTTTATTAACTAACAATCCTTAGTTTCAAGTTAATAAATCACTTTGAAACTTTAATTGTTAATTCTATAAATCATTATTCATTAACTAATTTAATAAAAACATTTCTTTATAAATTTCGTTTTTATATTTCAAAATAAGTTTAAAAAAATAACTTTAAGGTTTTAACTTAAACATTTAAAACCATTCATACAAATTTATTTATATGAACAATACAAGTCATAGAAATGAATTTCAAAAGATTAATTTTGCTTAACTATTTAAAGTTTAAAACTTACTTTATTCTAATTTAAAAAAAAAACTGGTTAAATAATTTACTTTGTGTTTTTCCCATGTGTACTTGAAACAAAACCCAAGTACATCATCTCTCTTTCCCTTTTTCTTTAAAAGTTTTAAAGGTTTAGTTAGGATTTTTTTTTAAAATTTTTTTTTAAGGAACCTGAACAATTAATATCACAGGTTGCCCACCAAACTAACTCGAGTTGAAACTCGAGACAATAACCCAAAAACTCAGGGCTTCCTTCGAGTCGCCCACAAACCCACTTCCAAACACACGAATCAATCATCGTGCACCTGCACCAGCGCCGGAGCCTCCTCCGATCAACGACGATCCCATCGCCAAGTCACCCAACATCCTTACAATCGCCCACGATCAACAGATCATCATCTCCTTCCTCGATTCAAAATCGAGTACCCAGGGTGAACTGAAACCCAAACCCATCACCGGTAAAATCCTCTGCACCCTCGCTTCCGATGATGATAACCGCCATGATTCCGGCTATAGATTGTCGATCTACCGCGCTTCCACTACCCAGAATTTAATACAACTCGAATCACTGTAAGTAAAGTAGTGATTAAATTTTCAGCTAGACCCAAAATTAGGTTTAGAACAAAGATTGATACGCCGCCGTCGCCACAGCCCCTAATTGCCACTTCCTCCATTTTTACCCACCACCCTGATCATCCATCTAACTCTAGTGCTGATCTCAAACAACCCAGACCCTGTGATCATCATATATCACCAAAAAACATTTCCAGATAATCCCCAAATTCCCACACTTTACTTCATTAAAAATCCTGACTTTAAAAATGAATTCAAGTTATAAACTTGAAACAGTAAATTAAAGTAACTGAGTTTGTCTTGTTTAAAAGAATTTTTACTAAATTTCATTTCCTAGATGAGTTGCTAAATTCTTTTACTTAAGTTCATTTTTAATATTGAATCTTAGTTTAAACAAACATTTAATGCTTGATAACCAATCCTATATGAAATCAATGTAAGAGCAGCATGAAATTTTGTTTAAACTTTGATAATTCTGTAACAAGAACAAGGGAACAATGTAATCACAGACATGCACACTCCTGATCACAAACAAATAAACAAAAGTACTACACTTATGTATATAAACATGCAAAGCATCTTCACCATAGAATTTCAAAGCAACCATATTTGTTTACTTAACTTTAATTAAAAAGTTTACTCACCTTGGAGCAATGCATAGAGCTAAGCAATTTTTATTGACAGAACTTTAAAAACTGTGAATGTTTTGAAAGCTGAAAACTTGGAATTTGCTGAGATAATGCAAAGCTTCCCAAAAACTGAACTGATGTTGCACTGGAAACCTTGATGACTTGAAACATTAAGGCTGAAATGCTTGATACTTGAACATTTGAAGTTGTAATGCTTTTTGAATATTTGCTGATTCCAGATTGCAGTTTGAAAAAGCTACAGGCTTTGAAAAATTTCTGGTTGAGCTTTGTTTTTATAGGAGATGATTCAAGTCTTGATTTCAGTTTGGAAAAGAATTTCAGAGTTTTTGAAAAATGGTTTGAGGAAGGTTACAGCCTGATGACATTTCTCTGGTTTGCCTTTGAACTTGAGAAATGAATTACAGGTTGTATTTTGGTTTGAGTGAATTGATTTCAAACTTGAGAATGCTTTAGGTTTTTGATTCATGCATTTTCTGGTTTGTAGAGTTTTGGATTGCATGAAAATTTCTGGTTTTAGGAAGTTTTCAGATTTGAGTTCTCTTAGAAATGAAGATAGGAAAGAGATGAAAATGGGAAGATTTAAATCTATATAGATTAAATTAGAATTAATTTAAAATGGAAGAAAAAAATAAAACAACCTAGTGACACTTGTCTCTGCCATTGTTTATTTGTTTACACATGTTACTTATATTACTTATTTTAATTACACTTGTATTTTCATCATTTTTTTATTATTTAAAATGATTTTAAAAAACTTTTCTTATTAAATTCCTAATTAACAAATACATTTAATAATTTATAAACACTTTTCTAAATTTATATAAATACAATCTTTAAAAGAAAATAAAATAAAACCCGTTATAATTTAAATAAAATTATATATAACATTGCAAACTCGTTTTTAAATGCTATTTTAAAAAGCCTTTGTATTTATTCTTATTAAATAAATACAATTCCAAATTTCTATAGATAAATTTCTATAAAAAGAAATATAAAAAAAATCTTATTTTTAACTAAAAACATTATCTATATATTTTAAATCCAAACTATAATATCATTTTATTTTAAGATGTATGTGTAAGTCCCTTAAATTCAAATTTATATTCAATTCAATGTCAAATTTAAAAATCCAAATCTAAAATCAATTTAAATAAATATAATATCTATTTTTAAATAAGCCCATAATTATTTATAAATAATTTATTCTATTTTAAAATCAATTTATATACATAGATGTAAAAACACACGTATCAATTTTGAAAACAATAAGTCAATATAGAATTTATTTACACAATACAAAATAATTATTCTTTTAAAACCAATCTATAACCATAATTAAGACATTATATTATTATTACTTGGTTATTTATTTTTGAAAATAACAACTTTATCAAATTTAAACGATTTATTTAAGAGATTATCAACATTTTAAACTCCTTGAAATTCCGGAATATTACACACATCTCAAATCAAAACAGAGCATCACAATCAGGGATATCAAACAATAGAATCCTGTATAATAAATCATCAATTAATTGACTATTCCATTTCAAACTATTTAATTAATTAATCACTTTTAAATCAATTTATTAAATCTTAATTACTTAATTAATTACCCTTAATTATTAATTAGTTATCTAAATTGTTATTTAATAAAACTTAATTACCCATTTATTAACCACTAATCACTTTATTAATCAATTATTAATTCGTAATTAAATTACTTGATTAGTTAACTACTAATCATACATTAATTAACTTTAAGTAGTTAATTACAAATTTATTTATCACTTAATCATTAATTAACCAATCTCTAATTACAATTATAAAGTAATCATTCTTAAGTGCTTTCTAAAATAATTAATTAATATTAATTATTTGTCTTAATTAACATTTTAGAAATCTTCTTTAAACTTTTAAAATCAATTTATTACTAACTTAGAAAACCTTCGATGTTAATTAAATTTAATACTTAACTTAAATTATCTACTTAATTAAAATATTAATTAAGAGTTTAAAAACATTGTAAAGTATTAACTAAAATAATTAAAACTTGTATTAAAGTCTTAACTTAATTGTTAAACATTTATTAAGTCGACAATGCTTAAAACTTGTTGAAAAGTATTTTGCTTAAGTTTACTTTTATAATATTGCAGTTTGAAAAACCCACCTGAGTACTTTAAAGGTTTTACTCGAATAACACTCGAGTTTCTCACCATCTTTCCCGAGTCATCTCTCGTTCCTCACGTACTCCTTCTTCTTCCTCATCCCTTTAATTTTTAATTTCCAGTTAAGTTGAGATTTAGTTTAATTTAAAATTAAAGTATCAGGTAAACTCTCTCGTGCTCGATTACTAGCCCAAAGCAATCCATCCATATACTCCAGTAGCGACTCGAGATTGCCCACCAACAAACAACGCTGACACAAACCCACGCCGTACACGTGCATGGCGTCTTGCCGTCACTCCGGCGAACTCCACCACCTCAGGCAAGTCGCAAATCATCCCAACATACGAAATCGAAACTCGATTCAACACCAAAACTTTCAAATCGAGATTTGCATTTCATTCGAAAAACTGCAACTTTTCATTCGAAAAACTGCAACTCAACTCCCCTCAGCAAAACACCTCGCCCCAGTTGCTCAGACCACCAGAGACGCTCAAATTCCATCCACACCACGTCAACACCCCACTCTTTTATCCCCTTCAGTCTCGTGACACTCGATCAAACAGAGGAGACGAACTCGTCTCGTTTCAGACATGACCAAAAACTTGAACAACCCCTAAATGGCCTCGTCCAAGCAATTCATGCAATAGAAATTTTTTTCAACAATTTTCTCGAAATCATAGATGTTCAAACTTGCTTCAAACAAAATTTCAACAGTAAATATTGGATCGATCATCAGAAATTGGTAAAAATGCAAAATCTGTTCAACTGTAAACTGCTCGTGGCATAAGCAACTAAAAACCATCATATTTGTTTTAAAAATCCTATCTTTAGCTGTTAATTCAAGTTATACAAACGAATCAATGTTTTAAATTATTTGATTTTATCATATATTTATCTTTTTACTGTAAAACTGGATTTACAAAACCAATTCTTCATTATCATGCAGAAAACAAATTCTTATGCCGTAATTTAAATTTAAATAAACTCGCTTTGTTGATACTTTAAACCTAACAAAGGTTGGATGATAATAATTTGGATCTTGATTAAATATTTGACTCTGTAACATCAAACAGAGAAGACCAGTATGTTTAATTTTTTCCACAGAACAAACTTATACATATAACACGGAACTATATTCAAAACTAAAGCATATACAACCCGTATTATCAATGAATCCTATACTGTTATTTTATTAAACTTAAAACTTTAAAAATTCATGTTTACTCACCTGGAAAGTTTTTTGAACAGAGGGCTGCTTTTGCTTTGAAAACATGTAGTTTTAAGTCTTCCTTTAAAACTTATTTGTTTTGTTGTTGAATTGATTTTTGATGATGCTTATATTTTTTTTCCTCTGATTTGCTAAGCTGTTTTCTTGAACGAACAGGGACTGATTCTGCATTCTGCAATTGGGATATGATTTCTGCATTCTATTTTTTAGTTTCCCAAGTGCAGTCCTTAGATTGCCACTCCAATGTACTTTAACCAGTTTCACAACCTTGTTTCTCAATGCGTCTTGAATTGCCTTCCAAAATCTACTAGTGAAGATCGGGTCACGATCACTCACTATGCTGCTGGAATACCGAGGAGATGGGCAATTTCTTTCACATGTAATTCAGCTAAACTTGCAGCCGTGCGGGTAAATTTCACTGGTAAGAAGTGGGCTGTCTTAGTCAAACGGTGCACAATAACCCAAATTGCTTCATTGCCTTTCCGAGTACGTGGCAACCCATCGATGAAGTCCATCTATACTTGGTCCCCTTTCCACTTGGGTACCTCTAAAGGCTGAAGTAAACCCGCCATTTTCTTTTGATCGCTTTTAATTTGTTGGCAAGTAGCACAACGACTCACATATATAGATATGGCCCTTTTTATTGTCTTCCACCAGAAAATTCTTTTGATATCACGATACATTTTATTGACTCCTAGATGAACGCAACTTTTAGACTTGTGACATTCGTCCAAAACTTCACGTTCCATCTCCAGGATGTCTGGGACACATATTCTGCCTTTTAATCTTATAACTCCTCTACTATCCATCTCAAAACTAGTGTCTTCTCCTTGGCATGTTCTTTTATAAACTCCTTGAAGAATCTCGTCTTCATTCTGCTTACTTGCGATCCTCTTAAGAAGAGTAGGAGTGATAACAAGATGAGCAAGAATAGCATGCTTTCTATTCAAGGCGTCGACAACTACATTGGTTTTTCCAGGCGTATATAGGATGTCTAGGTCATAAGATGCCAGAAATTCCAACCAACGTTGTTGTCGCAGATTTAGATCTTTCTGGGTGAAAAGATATTTCAAAGATTTGTGGTCGGTGAATAACTCGAATTTTTTTTCACCTAAAGAAAGACAGTTCATTAAATATATTGTTAAGTTAAATTCGTAAATTGTTAAGAAAGCTGAAAAGATTTTTACGTAGAAGATAATGTCGCCATATTTTCAAAGCGAAGATAACAGCTAAGAGTTCCAAATCATGGGTTGGGTAATTTCTTTCATGAGGACATAATTGTCTACTCGTGTAGGCAATTACCATCCCATTCTGCATTAATACTACACTCAACCCATCACCATGAGTATTGGTATAAACAGGTAAACCCTGATTTCCGTTGATAATAGTGAGAACATGAACGATGGTTAATCTCTTCTTCAACTCCTGAAAAGCTTCATCACATTTCGGAGTCCAATTGAATTTTGCATTCTTCATTGTTCGCTTAGTCAAAGGACTATTTATCTTAGAAAAGTCCTGAACAAACTTCTGATAATAACCAGCTAAACCCAAAAAGCTTCAAACTTCTTTTGGGGTAATGGGTTTTCTCCAATCAAGAATAGCATAAATTTTGTTAGGATCAATAGAAATTCCTTCTTCTTTAACAATATGGCCGAGAAATTTAACTTCTTGACTGAAAAATGGCATTTGGAAAATTTTGCAAATAAAATATTTCTCCTTAATATCTCCAAATGATTCTAAGATGCTCGACATGCTCCTCTTTGGTCTTTGATCAACACAAGAAATTGCAATAGAATTTCAAGTTTTAACCGATATCGTTTTATTGATACAATTCAAATTTAGCCTTATATTCTATTAACCAATTTAACTCAATTTAAGATTTCCAATTTATTTAAAAATTTCAATTCCAAATTTCCAATTCACTAAAGTTTAAATCGACAAATTAATAACAAGAATACGAGGTAGGATCTTATCTACACGATTGCAGGCCATCACCGCATTGAAACTTCTTCTTGTAACTGGTATGAAGCAATCAAAGAATTTGGAATCAAATCAAAGGAGATTGATAGAGAAAGTTGTTTACACTGTCGCAGGGTATTGACCATTTGTAGTGGTACTCCCTTGTCCCCTATCTTGTCCTCCTCTTGCACTCATACTTACTATCAGTGTATAGTAAGAGAATTTACTGAGGCATTCGAACGGATATCTTAAGGATATACTCATTCTAGGGTATACTTCACCATATCTCTAATGAGTTACTTAATGTGTTATACTCCTGAACTAAAGTTTTCAACCTTCTGCTTTGATACCAAATGTGACGGCCCTGACTCGACCTTCGAAAATCGACACCGAATACGACACTCGTATTCAAATGCCGCAGATCTAAACGTCGAATCTGGTTCGCTGGAGCTTATGATACATTAAGTACAACACCGCGGAAGAAAACAATGAAATAATACATTTGATAAATATTCATGTACAATAATGACACAATGAATATCAATATACATCAGAGATATGATACAAGACAATAGCAGCGGAAAGAAAAAGATAACACCAGCAGCGGACAATATCTCCAATATAGTCTTTAAGAGAGAACTCCAGTATCGGTAATCTCCATCTCCACGGCACCAATTCAAAAATAGCTCGAACTCCCAATAACGTTTCACAAAGATAAGCAAGGTCAGTCGTGATCCAAAGACTGAACTAGCTCCAGATAATCTACTAAACTTGACTATCTGAAAAACCCAACTCTAGACTGCCGGTATGGGAAAATTGTAGGCACCCAGAGTTTAGGAAAGGAATAATAAACTCCAGGTCAGTCGTGGGACTAGTATGAGCAAACAAAACAGTTTATCTTTTTAAAACAAGCAACAAGAGAATTTGAATAAATCCGCAATGCTTTTCAGAAAATGAAACTAACATAAGGCCTCCTGCCACACACACAATGCAAACGCAGAATTGGAGGAGATTTCTCCTTATGATAGTCAAATATGCTTGATACGAGAAAATTTCTTTGATATTATTACTAGTGAATAGTGTAGAAAAACCATTTTGAAAGTATAATATTAATCCTAGCCAGCATACAACCATTATTCTATGCCTACTATAGCTACCATGCTCAATAGCAGGTTACTGCCATATTCCATGGCAGGTTATACAACTAAAACCGTACATGGCGCGTATTTTTTTTGTTTGGATTTCCAACAAATGGTCAGGCTAAGAAACTTCCTACTGTCCATGGGTATGCCTCTGGCGGGACGTCCCGAGAACCTACCCGAATCTCTTCCAACACAAGGTCGGGTTACCTCTGTAACTAGGTAACTACTACTCGAGCATGACACCCCCCGATCCTTTGGGACCTTTATCCGAGGCGCCTCTCAACTAACAACCACAAAGCAATCACAAAGTAATAGATTTGCGGTGACCACATGAGTTAAGTATCTGGGCTCCATACCATGATACCACCCTTTTCCAGAAGGGATAACACACCCTAAAGGGAGGGACCCTTATAACCTTGCCGCAACTTTCCTGTTTCGACCATTTCCGGGGTGTGAGGTCCGATGAGGTCTCGTCCACAAAGCTACGCTTTACACGAAAGACATGCTTTGATCACAAATGATCAACAAATGATGATTAACACACAGCAGCACTTAGCATGCCACACTACCAAATTGGGAGTATATCACTGATAACCTTCAACTACATAACCTCTGAGCTCGTACGTCTCAGAGAAGGGTGTTAAGCTAAGAGAATAAATTCTCCGCCACCAACAGATATGTATTTGAAAGAAATCTGATTTATATCTCAAAGTGTAGTGTCAGACATACGACCATACAAGTCTGTTCCGGGTTCGAACAGAACCGAAGGCACTTCGTCCAATCAAGGAAGAAGTCCTTGCAAATTCGGGTATCCACAATCCCGATCGGACTCCCTATCACATGTGCAGATCTCTATACCGGAGCAACTCAGTGCAGAGACATTCGATAGGTTATCCTATCATTTTTGAAGACACCCGGTCTTCGCTACCATCTTCAAATGCTATCAATTTCGTCGTATCATTATTTGGAATGGGTTATATGACACAAGGTCCTCTCCCCGGCTAAACCGAATAATGAGCGCAATATTTGAAAACATATGGATATGGGATTTCAGTTAAGTCACCACTTTTAAAAACCCAAAACCTTTCGTCAAATGGTTTAAACAAATTACCATTTCAAATTTTTAAACAAAAGATTGATTTCACAAAGTTCACTAATCTTTTATCAAGATCCATTTACAATATTTAAACAAAAGATCTATCTTTGAGATCCTCTTTTGTTTGAAAACAACATTTCACAAATATTTCACAAAGATTCCTTTATTAGTTTCGAAACAATTTCTTTTCAAATCTTTTATATAAAAGATACCCCGTTAATTTCAAATAAGGTTCAACTACCTTCCACAAAGATTAATTCCTAGCTTTCAAAACTATTTCAATTCCATTTCACACTTGAAATCTTTTAACATAAATTTGAAATCCTTTCCTTATATGAAAGCTATTATTATCTGAAACAAATAGTTTTCGTTTCGGAAAAATCCGATTATATTTATACAGGTTAAAGCCCTTAATTGAGTTAAATTTAAATCCCCAAATCAATACCTTTAAAATGGTTTAACCCATATATAACTTGTATAATATCTTTAATCCCTAGTTTCCAAACATAGAATTCAATTCCAAATTTTGAATTTAAATTTAAATCAAATCATTTAAACTTTAAGGCTTAATCAAGTTATTCAAAAATAAATTTTATCTTTGAAATTCTTTTCAAAACTTTTACTTTAATCCCAATTTATTTTCAAAACCATTTGGATTTAAAAATTCAATTTTTAAACTATTTCAAAAATCTGTGACTTAACCAATTTCCATGTGCAATCCATATTTGTGTGTGTATAAGTGTGGTCTAGGGGTTTTACACAATAGAAGTGCAACATCATCAATCAGTACATATTCAAATACAGTAATATATTTGATAAGCAGTATAAATCATAACACTTATCTTTCATTCACAGATCACAGATGTACATCACAGATAATAAATTACATTAAACACAGCTCAAATCAAAACAGAGCATCACAATCAGGGATATCAAACAATTTAATCATCCAATAGAATCCTGTATAATAAATCATTAATTAATTAACTATTCCATTTCAAACTATTTAATTAATTAATCACTTTTAAATCAATTTATTAAATCTTAATTACTTAACTAATTACCCTTAATTATTAATTAGTTATCTAAATTGTTATTTAGTAAAACTTAATTACCCATTTATTAACCACTAATCACTTTATTAATCAATTATTAATTCGTAATTAAATTACTTGATTAGTTAACTACTAATCATACATTAATTAACTTTAAGTAGTTAATTACAAATTTATTTATCACTTAATCATTAATTAAACAATCTCTAATTACAATTATAAAGTAATCATTCTTAATTGCTTTCTAAAATAATTAATTATTATTAATTATTTATCTTAATTAACATTTTAAAAATCTTCTTTAAACTTTTGAAATCAATTTATTACTAACTTAGAAAACCTTCAGTGTTAATTAAATTTAATACTTAACTTAAATTATCTACTTAATTAAAATATTAATTAAGAGTTTAAAAACATTGTAAAGTATTAACTAAAATAATTAAAACTTGTATTAAAGTCTTAACTTAAATTGTTAAACATTTATTAAGTCGACAATGCTTAGAAGTTGTTGAAAAGTATTTTGCTTAACTTTACTTTTATAATATTGCAGTTTGAAAAACCCACCCGAGTACTTCCCAGGTTTTACTCGAGTAACACTCGAGTTTCTCACCATCTTTTTCGAGCCATCTCTCGTTCCTCACGTACTCCTTCTTCTTCCTCTTCCCTTTTTTTTTTTCATTTCCGGTTAAGTTGAGATTTAGTTTAAGTTAAAATTAAAGTATCAAGTAAACTCTCTCGTGCTCGATTACTAACCCGAAGCAATCCATCCATATACTCGAGTAACGACTCGAGATTGCCCACCAACAAACAACGCTGACACAAACCCATGCCGTACACGTGCACGGCGTCTCGCCGTCACTCCGGCGAACTCCACCACCTCAAGAAAGTCTTAAGTCATCCCAACATACGAAATAGAAACTCGATTCAACACCAAAACTTTCAAATCGAGATTTGCATTTCATTTGAAAAACTGCAACTCAACTCCCCTCAGCAAAACACCTCGCCCCAGCTGCTCAGACCACCAGAGACGCTCAAATTCCGTCCACACCATGTCAACTCCCCACTCTTTCATCCCCTCCAGTCTCGTGAAACTTGATCAAACAGAGGAGATGAACTCATCTCGTTTCAGACATGACCAAAAACTTGAACAAAAACCCCTAAATGGCCTCGTCCAAGCAATTCGTGCAATAGAAAAAAATTTCAACAATTTTCGTGAAATCATAGATGTTCAGACTTGCTTCAAACAAAATTTCAACAACAAATATTAGATCGATCATCAAAAATTGGTAAAAATGCAAAATCTGTTCAACTGTAAACTACTCGTGACATAAGCAACTAAAAATCATCATATTTGTTTTAAAAATCCTATCTTTAGCTGTTAATTCAAGTTATACAAACGAATCAATGTTTTAAATTATTTGAATTTATCATATATTTATCTTTTTACTGTAAAACTGGATTTACAAAACCAATTCTTCATTATCATGCAGAAAACAAATTCTTATGCCATAATTTAAATTTAAACAAACTCGCTTCGTTGATACTTTAAGCCTAACAAAGGTTGGATGATAATAATTTGGATGTTGATTAAATATTTGACTCTGTAACATCAAACAAAGAAGACCGGTATGTTTAATTTTTCCCACAGAACAAACTTATACATATAACACAGAACTATATTCAAAACTAAAGCATATACAACCCATATTATCAATGAATCCTGTACTGTTGTTTTATTAAACTTTAAAAATTCATGTTTACTCACCTGGAAAGATTTTTGAACAGAAAGCTGCTTTTGCTTTGAAAACCTGTAGTTTTAACTCTTCCTTTAAAACTTCTCTGTTTTGTTGTTGAACTGATTTTTGATGATGTTTATTTTTTTTTCCTCTGATTTGCTAAGTTGTTTTCTTGAACGAACAGGGACAGATATGGATATATATATAAAGAAGACAGTGTTATACAGGTAGGTGTTACCGGTGTAGTTTACTTCTTTTGGTCAGTTTCTTCTTTTTTTATTTTTTTATTTATTTGATCAGATATTTTTTCAATTTTGGCTGAAATGATTTTTATTTGTGCTTGAGAAGATAGCATTAAATGCTTATGTTCTCATTCCTGTTTACATGCAAATCCATTTGAATTTTTTTGCATATAGGTATTTTGTTTTATCTTCTTCTTGCATACATTTTGTTATATTATCTTGTTGTTTACATAATTCACATGCATAGATATTTATTTCGGCCTTGTTTTTTTATCTTCTAGCATACACAGACCAGTCATATTTTGCTTTGCTTAATACAAACTGTCATAGTTATGTTTAAAACATTTACTTAAAATTTATATTTGAATTCAATATATATATATATATATATATATATATATATATAAATCCAAATCTACTCATATATGCACATATACAAATATATTCACACACACACATATATATATATATATACGTTTTAAATTCAAATGATTTTTTAAAACATTTATTATTTCAATCAAAAGAAATTGAAGTTTTATTCATATAAATTAACACACATTTTTATTTGTTTTGAAACTTTTCAAATTAAATTCCAAAAGGTCAAATAAGTTACCATATTTAAATTAATAAATTTTGGGATGTTACACGAGTCCTAATTTAATTGTTTGCAAAAAGTAGCTTTTCGGACTTAAATCCGACTAACGATGCTATATTTAAATAAAATATTTAAATATACGATCGTAAAATATGCGGGTTGTTACAGACTCCCCTCCTTGAAGAAATTGCGTCCGTGTAATACTTAAGAAGAAAACAAATAGTAACAACCATAAAAGCATATCAACACAAAAGAAAATTTGACGTAAGAAGTTCACACTAAAGAACACGGGAGAATAAGTTGCTCATAAGTCAAATTAGGTGAAACTTCAATTTCTTCAATAATACCAGGTTCAAGAATAGAATCAGAATCCATAAGGCATTTTCATAGTTGAGAGTCGTGGAAAAATGTTATGAATAGCAGAAAATCGAGCCGGCGACGAAATTCAATAACGGTATGCCCGAATAATTCGGAACAACGACGTAGTATAATAACAGTACGTCCGATGTACCCGAAACTCAAATAAATTGGACGACGACGTAATATATAATGGTAAGTTCGTTGAACCTGTCAAAAAGATCATTCCATTCAGACATCATCAAAGAAACAACCATTTGTTGTTTATGACTAAGGACATTGGCATCACAATTTCCCTTTCCAAAGTATGAAGAATATCAAGATCATAAGATGCAAGGAACTCGAGCCAACTTTGTTGACACAAGTTGAGTTCCTTTTGAGAAAATAAATACTCCAAAGATTTATGATCGGTGTGGAGAACAAATTTCTCTCCCAAAAATAATGACGTCAATTCTAAAAACAAAAACAATAGCCGCGAGCACTAGATCATGAGTAGCATACCTAGTCTCGATAGGCTTTAATTGTATAGAAGCATAAATGATAGCACGTTCCCTTTTGCAAGAGAACGGTACTCAAACCAATACGATTAGCATCGGTACAGACAGTGAAGTCTTGGTTCCCTTCGGGAATATCGAAAAAAGGTCTTTTAATTGATACTTTTTCCCGAAAAGCTAAAACTTCCAAAATTACAATCAGCTTTATGAAATCATCTTTCTAGAAAAATTTACTTATTCCATGTAAATTTACCGTGTCTGATTGTCTCATCAAAACATTTAGGAGATTCCTATCGATAACGTTGATCAAGCGCATCAACCAGAATTCTTAAAGCACTCAATGGGCAAAACAACACAAAATCATTTTCGTTACGATAAAAGTATCTCTTGAATTTTTTACAAATATTCTTTATTCGTTTTAAGAACAAGATCCAATTATACATAAATCTTATGAAAAAGATTTGGAAATTTTTAAATTGTTGTTTTCATCCAAAATCAATAAATATAAGGATAGTCTCATCAAAATATTCATAGAATACTCGATTAATAAGATGGATGAAATAAGCTGAACAAACTGAATGACATTACGAGTCATTCATAAGAATCATAACGAGTGCGGAATGCGGTAAAGGGGTAAGCTATCCTCCGCAACTCGTAGCTAATGAAAACTGGTGGTAAAGTTGAACTGAAAAGACCTTAGCACCACTTAATAGAATTTCTTAGGTGATAATCCAAAGACAAGCTCAAAAATACCGAAAAATTCAAACTACTTGAATGAGGAGAATAACATTTTCCTCAATAAGTGGGTCTAGAGAATAAAATGATGCCGCCAAATTGGAATCGAAATCATAAAGAAAAATAAAAATCTGCTTAACAGATTGAAAATGTCGAAGATGAACAGTCCACTCGAGACATAGAATATGGATTCATAATAATTAAGCCAATCCTTTCACAAAAGTCAATTCCGAAACCTAAATAACACATAACATGCAAATCGGTCCGGAAAGAAAAATCACATAAAATAATCTCGACATCTTTTCAAAGCAAACTGAGTGTCGCGGATCCACCAACCGGATTCGCAATTCTAAGTGAAGTCATCAAGCCCAAAATATTTAAAGAAAAAGAATCAACAAGTTCTTTTGATATAAAAATAATGAGATGAACCCATATCAACAAGAACTCGAATAGGATAATCACAAAACAAATGTCATCAAGGATTGAATGAGAAATACCTTGACCAAGAGAAGTGCCACTAGGGCCTTTCACAACATTCAGCTTTCCCTCCTTCTTGCTTTGAAGTATGGGACACACAGATATATGATGATTCAAATTTTTGCAATAGCGATAATAAAGAGGTTTCGGAAGCTCCCTTGCATAGTGGTCCATGGAACCACAATTGTAGCATTGTCCACGACTAGAGGTAGGAGTCTTTGCTACCGGAGTTTCTTGTTTCCCTTTCTTGTTGAGATTGGGGCCTTTGAACTTAATAGGCCTCTTCTTATTGACTCCCACAATTTCAACATCGCTTTCCTTATCGGCCTCTTCAAGTCGAAGAACAATATCAATAAGCTGATCGAAAGAAACTTCTAGTTTCATAAGTAAAGGATTTTTAAGGTTCTTATTCAACCCATAGACGAATCCCTGATTTTCCTTCAAGGGGGTATTAATATACTCGACCCCATATTTAGAGAGAGGTTTGAAAGATGCGACGTAATCTGTCATAGAAGATTCACCTTGAACAAGGTCATTAAAACGCCGGGCCAAAGTTACTTTTTCAGCTTCCGGCATAAACTTTAATTCGAATCATTCATGGAATTGCTCCCAAGTAAGATCCGCTTCAATAATCTCTGAAGTCAAGAGCTCATACCAATCTAACGCTCTTTCTTGGAGCATGCTAGAAGCCACTTGGACACGATGGAGATCAACAAGATTCATGCGAGAAAAGATACGATCGCATGATCTAAGCCAAGCTTGAATTTCTATAACACTTTCAGATCCCTTGAATGGCCTTCCACTTAAATCGGTATAGTCTCTGCACAAGCGTGCAAATCCAGATCTAGGATGAGTACGCTCTAGAATGGGTCCGACAGCTTGAGCATTCTTTACAAGATCTAAAAGTTGCTGGACAAACATGAATACTCCCTCCTGAGGAGTAGCACTAGATTATCCGACACTGGGACAGTTTGATCTAACCATTTCTTTTCTTTAAGAAAGAAAAAAAGAAGAAAAAAGTTATTCTCAGAATGAATATCAAACAAACATGATTGATAAAACAAGGCATGACAAAGAAAATAGGATAGAACAGGTCCTAAGACTCGAATAAAATCCTAATGCACGACTCCTAAAAAGAACTTAGGACGATGATCCTTGCTAGATTATTCTACATTGCTCTGAAGTTTGGCTCCGATACCAAGCTGTGACGCCCCACCTCTATACTCACGCTAGCAAAGGACACTACGGAGTAATGCCGTCAACTAGCACGAAGAATAAGGCTGTTGAGGAGCGACCCTCCATGTAATTGCTTTGTGCGAGCACCGATATGTCAGATAGAATAACATGCATTTCATTTCAAGAGGAAATACGACATATTAAATACAAACACAAGACTACTACACAGTGGCTATGAAGTCTTCGGAAACAAATATAGAAATAAACATAACATACATCAGTCACAGATGTTCATATCAAAGGCGAAAACAAATATGAATATAACAAATAGAAGTGTACATCAAAGTAGGGGTCATACAAGATCCACTACATCAAAAAAGAATAGATACAAGTGCTAGACAAAAGAATAAGTATACATCAAGGAGTCTCTATCTCGAATGTATAAAACAAAAAACTACTTAGCTAAGTAGTTAGACAAAAGTCAGATGATGGTCCCATATAAGGAGTCAAGCAGAAGCACCTGTAACATCTCGGTCTGACCCGAGTATTATTTAATAAGAAAATAATAAACGGATCAGTCTAGCTATAAATATCAGATAAAATGAGATAGAATATGAGATATAACAAAAACATATGATAACAATAATGCCATACTATGACAAGTATACATTTAACAACGATAAAAATCATACAATTATCTCAAAAATCTCATAACATCAAAAAGAATGTCATATTCTTTATTTTATTCACCAAGCCACAAATATTGACAAACATAAAAATACCAATTGAAAAGTTGGTGAAACACAAATTCACGAATCCACAAATATTGATAAAACTTATCAATGTAAATAACTAAAATTGGTGAAACACAAATTCTAGAAGTCATCATTTAGAAATCCAGAAATCACAAAAAGGGGGAGGCCTCAAACGGAAGCATGAAAACTCACCAATACGTGTATCACAAACTGAACGCTATTCCATAAACTGAACATCGACGCACCTAAATAGGATACGCCCCATGCACAGTCGAACATCGACGCACCTTAATAGATACGCCCCATGCATAAACAAACATCGACACACCTAGAGAGATAAGCCCTATGTAAATTCTAACATCGACGCACCTAGAAAGGTATGCCCCATGCAAAGTCGAATATCGACGCACCTAAATAGGATACGCCCCATGCATAGACGAACATCGACGCACCTCGAAAGATATGCCCCATGCTCCGACTTCTTGAGCCGATTGCTGCACAAACGGTCCAAAGACCATGGGTCGCTACCCCACCAATTTTGAGTCGAAACTCCACAAACGGGGCTTTAGTTCCCCACACAAAAAAGAGACATCGTACATTGCTAGTCTAAATCACAAAATGATCATCACCGATCAACAAGAAGTGTCAACTACACTAAGCTAGTAAATAAATGAGTTTAGCTTCATGTCGCATAACCACTGGCTTAACTTAAATATTTACGAACAAATTGTAGATTTCCACTCGAAAATTATCACAAGAGTTTCAATCGTACAAGTCTAAGAATTAACCAACAAAGTAAACGCAAGCGTTTCATACCATTTGTTTTGCTAAGTCGTTTAATTGGACTTCTCGAACGAGTGAGGTAAAGGTTTGTGTATACTAGTAGGTTGGAAAACAGTTTTATAAACGAGCATTGTATTAAAATAGAGTTGAAATCGTCTTTGTAAAAGAGTTTGTTTATTTACTACTAGTATAGAAACCTTTGTATTTTAAAGTGACAAATCACAAAAATGATTGTAGAAACAATCAATCATCAAAAATACACATACGAAGGCGTGAATCAAATCCATAGAAATCGGTACCGAATCCATCAAAATGGATATTCTCAAAAATCCCAAAAAGAAGTCATCAAAGTCGATAATAAATGATAACGACAAATCGGATCAACAAAAATCGATTAAAAATTGGAAATCCACTCAAAAACAGCCAAAATAGGCAAATTAAACAGTTCCAGACGTCTAGTAGGTTTTTCCAGACGTCTGGCCATAGTTTCTGGAAGTATATGTGTTTTTCTCCTTTCTCTTTTTAATTCCAGATCCATTTCAAACGTCTGAAATTTTTAACCAGACGTCTGAATTTGATTACAGATGTCTGGATTTTGTTTCAGACGTCTGGATTTGGTTTGTCTTTTCCAGGCCTTTTTTCAGACGTCTGGATTTTTCAATCAGACGTCTGAAATTTTCTGCTACGCAAAAAAATCAGCCTAGACCAAAAATGGCAAATCCAAATCGAAATGCGATCGAATGAGCGAAGGATGATAGGGATTTATGCCAATTGACAACCCAGCACCATAGGCTCTTCGATACGCCACAAATAACATGTTCAAACATCCAAGATAGGATCTTTAAAGATTTTGACTTTAAAATACCAAAATTGAAAAATTCACCAAATCAATTCAAATCAAAAGCAAATGAATATGAATAAATGTTAGGAATTCAGATCTAACAACAATGAAAGTTAGAGACGTAGATGTGAGTTCAAAAACTCACATTTTTCTCAAAAACAACAAAGGAAAAGCTTTTAAAACAAGGCAAGATCAATTCCACTTCAATTCAACTCAAGGAGCTTCAATCTAAGCTCATAAGAAAATATTTCCTAAGTTAGATTATAGGAAATTTCTGAAATTAAAGAGAGATTGAGATGGAGAAGAAGAAGAGGATACTTACCTAAGCTTCTTTTTGATTTTGGAGCTAGAACTTGAATTTGCAAAAGAAACTAGGGCTTAGTAATTTCCATTTCCAATCTTTTCCCTATTTTTACTAAAGCTTGAGTTGTAGGAAATATTATGAAGGAATGAAGAGGAGTGGAGTGGAGTTGGGTTGATATGTTAGGTTAATAGGCTGAAACCCAAACCCAAAGCCCTAAGTGAAAATGTCAAAATTCTACTCAACTCCAAACATATCGGTATTTATACTCAAAAAGGTCGCAAACGTCATTTTGAACTCAATTGAAGTGGTCTCGAGTCCTAATTCAACTATTTGCAAAAAGTAGCTTTTCGGACTTAAATCCGACTAACGGTGCTATATTTAAATAAAATATTGAATTATATGATCGTAAAATAAGCGGGTTGTTACACTTATAATCTTCTAAACTATTGGGAATGAGAATTATTGAAACCAAAGTAATGAAAGTATGGTTTAATTTTTTTTTAAAGTTTCCAAGTCCTAAAAAATTCAAAAATAGAATCAAACAAAATAATTTTGATCTCATCCAATGTGTTTTATAAAATTTGGCCCCAAAGCCATTAGGGCCAGGGCTTTTATCATTGTTTGAATTAAAAATGATATTTTAATTTCCTCAATTCTTGTTGGAGCTAAAAGAATATCTTGGCTATTGTCATTTAATTTGAATTTAGGCTCAATATTTGGAAAATCATTAGAAGAAAGATCAGTATTATATAGATTAGTAAAATAGTTAATAGCTTCTTTCTCTATACAAGACATATTATTGATAATATTACCTTTAACGTAAATGATTTTATCGGTATCAATTCTGCATTTCCTACTAGACATTTTAGTGTAAAAAAAATTACAAGCTTCGTGCCCATGATTTAATCAGTCTATTTTAGCTTTCTGCCTTAAATTAACAGATTGCACATGGAGAGATTTGGCCAGATTATTTTGGGCTGAGAAAAAATTGTTGATTTTATCACTGTCTGAGCAATCATTATCTAGAACATTCTTCCTTAGTTCACATTCATCCCTAAGGGTTTTAATATCCTTATTTGTTCTGCTTTTATTCGAAATTTTCAACTTACCTTTTGTAATTTGAAGCATTTTACTAAATTTGTATAGGGCAGTGCTCAAAACTTTTGTAGAAAGGCAATTATTGATAATATCTCTATAACTGTCCTTATAAACCCAACCATTCACAAATCTAAAAGGAATATTCTTTTTAATATTATTATTGCAATTAAGATAAATTTGAATAGGAGTATGGTCACTAGTAGCTTGAGAAAGAGTAAGACATTTTAAATCTTTAAAATAATTTATAAACTTTTGGTTAATTAGAATTCTGTCTAATTTGCAATGAATATTTCTGAATATGCCAGATTTCCACTTATATCTATTTCCAAAATTTGTTGGTTCATATAAACCGGTTTTGATGAAAAAGTTATTGAATCTTTCTAATTTTTTGAAGGGGATGGGAATTCCCCTTTTTTTAAAACCATGCATGACAGTGTTAAAATTATCCATAACAATCCATGGATGACTCATGTTAGAGTTAATTATTTCAAGATTTTTCCAGAGAGAGTCACTTTCAGTTTCACTGTTAGAAGCGTAAACAAAAGCAATTTCAAGTTGAAAACCACCTTTATTAGTACTTTACAGTGAATAAACTGAAAGTTTACAAAATGTTGACAAATATCTCAAATTTTAGGGTCCCAAATGACCATGATTCTACAATATCCTCCATTTGATTATTATTTACAATATTCCAGTTATTTAAATTTTTTAATTGAAAATCAATAATTTTAGAATTACCTAATTTATGTTCTAATAAACCAACAATGCAGGGATTTGTTGACAATAGAAGATTAGATAAGTCTAATCTTCTTATAGGAGAATTGAGACATCTAACATTTCAAGTGATAATTGTCATATAAATAGCAGAGGGATTAAATTCAAATTAAAATAAAATGATACTCAAAAGGATACTATTAACAGTAACAACTTATGCAATGTGACTGCCCTCTTTTTCAAAAGTCTCCATCCTCCTTACTTTCTTTTTGTATGAAGTTTAGTTTGATGCTTTCAGCCGATCTTCCCATTTGAAATTTTTGATGATATACTTCCTTTTAAATTCACTGTCTTCTGTTTCTTCAAAGCTTTCATTATCTACAATCTCTTTTATGCTTTTCATTTTGCGTTTTCTTTTTTCTTTTATTTCTTTTCTACTTTTCCTTGAGGCCGATGCATAATTTTGAAACTAGACCGATAGCTTTTTGAATATTGGCAACAGAAGTCGGGTTTTTGGTAATTGTGGAGAGATGTGTAGCTAGTAGCTGATGTGATTTTCTGATGGCTCCTTACTTAAGATGTTATTAATGAAAGAACTATCATCTAAATTCATCGCTTCTACAACAGAAGAATCTTCTATTGTTTGAATTTTTTTGTCTTTTGCTTGGATAGTCGAATCTTTCGAATTTAATATTTGAGGCACGGAAATGCTTTCATTGATTTTTCCTGTTATTTTTGATGATTTAAAACAAATTACAGCCTCATTTCTAATCTTTATCTGATCTTTTCTGCCTTCTTGATAAGCTTTTTCAGATGCAGATTCTTGCACAGTAAATGAATCTTCTAAGTTGACAATCTTTCCAATATTATGTTCAAGAGGTTGAGTAGAATTTTTCTTATTATTAGTAAGTAATGTTGTTTTTACAATTTCACTTCTTTGCTCCGACAAGATGTTGGTATTGACAGCAGCTTTTCCTTGCATGCTTTTTTTTCTTTCCAAACCAATTTAGAGTCACAATTTTCCAAAGAACGACCAAAACATGAACATGTTTTACATCTAGGAGGAACCCATTCATATTCAATATTTTGAACCAAGTTTTCTCCATAATGTAATGTTTTAGTAGCTTTATTTGGTAAATCAGAATATGCATTAATTTCTACAAGTATTCTTGCAAAAGAAATCCTAGTTTCTTTAGCAGTATGATCATCCAATTTAAGGGGGGTGCCAAGTACACTAGCAATTGCACTTAATATTTCACTATCCCATAGTCTAAGGTTTAATTCGGGCGGTTTGATCCAAATATGCACAGAAGAAAGCAAATCCATGTCAAGATTAATTTTACTGCTCCATTTTTTCATAATAATCAGTTTTTCATTTATAAAATATGGCCCCCATTAATAGCATTATCACAATCCAAAGCATTGGAAAATTTGATTAAAAAGAATCCATTATTATGAGTAAAAATGTCGAAATTACCCGTGGGTTTACAGGATTTAGCAATTACAGCCTTGAAGTGATGATAGGCCGGTCTGTTGCCAAAAACATAGGCAAATACTAAGAAATTTCATTTACTTTCTGCCCTTTTGCTGGCCTCCGCGCTCACCACCACTATTTTCTTCTTATTGATGGAGAGAAGTGGCATACTTAAAGGTCAAATTTAGTATTTGAGCCTTCTTTTTAGACCATTTCTGCCTATGAAGAAGGCTTGCTCAGGTTAGTGCTAATTTGAGATATTGAATTCTCCTTATTTTGAGTGATTCTTGGATTGTTTCTTGAATTTTTGAAATGGATATCCGAGTTCATAACTTGCTGGTTGATTCTTGCATCATTTCTTGTTAAGATTCTATCATTCACAGTATTTCTTGAATTGAATGTTCCCTGTTTTGCAATTCTGAAAGTTTGTTTGGATTGATTCATAGTGCCTTGTTTCAGGTTCAATTGATAAGAACAGATGCATGCACGTTGCATTTGAGAAGCAGTTTCTTTATTCAACATTTTTGATCTTTTATTCTGAACAACTTGAAAACCTTCTTCATCAAGATCAGGGGGTTTTTTTGCTTGTAAAGGTGGTGAGAGAGGCAATGGATTCGGTGGATGAGGTGGAGAGTGTGATGGAGAGGATTGAGAGGACCCTTTATTATGATCAAGGTTGTACATAGGATTACCTAGTAAAGTTGTAAAAGCAGCCACGGCTGCTTCAACAATTTCAGTGACTTTCAAGTATTTTCTATTTAATAGTTGTGTTCTGTTGGAATTCCTATAGAACAAAATGAATGAAAAATACATAAAGTCCCACATCGCCTAATATACAAAGAAAGCCAAGTATATTAATAGCTTTCTCATGAGGAGGTTGGGGGCTCCCAAATATATGCTTCGTTGTGAGGAGGAAGATCATGCTTCTCCACCACACACGCGCGCGCGCCGCCGCCATCCGACCGACCGAACTGGGTCGGGTTTGGGTTTGGGTCTAATATGATACTCGTATTTTTACTACAAACTGGACCGGCCTTTCTGACAGGTGCAGGCCATACGAACAGATGCGGATCTGTTCGGAAGCGGACACGGGTTCAATGGGCTCGAACACAGGCGGGTGCGACCCGACTGAAGCAAACGCGGGCGAATGGATGCGGCATGAGCGGGTGCGACACAACTGAAGTGGCGCGGGCAAACAGAAGCAAATAGCAGGCGGTGCGACTGTACGAAGTGGTACGGACGCACTGTTTGAGCGAATGGGTGCAGACACGACCGTTCGGAAGAGATACGGACCAACTATAAATAAGAAGGAAAACTGATCACTTTCTTCACTCATTTTTGGAATCCGAATCTTCTTTTTCTCTTCTGCTGCTATACTCTAAATCACAGAGTGATATACTCATTACAATTTCGAGCAGATTTCGTCTATTGTATCTTGGGAGAATTTTGAAATAAACTTCTTAAGAAAATCGTTACGACGAGCCTCAGACATAATCCGGTTAGAATTCTAGTCTGTTTGTATATTTATATACATTATTCTATATTCTATCCGTTATTCTGGTTATACTATTTATTCAAAATAGTATAACGTTGTTGTTGTAACTTATTTACAACATTCATAGTGTTATAATAATTAATACAGAATTCCAGTATAGTGAAAATCCAATTTATAAACTTGTGCGACGAGTTTATTGTAGCGTGCTATCTGTTTTAGTACACTAGCCATATAACATCTTAAGAATTTTACTGTTTTTGCTAAAACTGAGATGGCAACAAAAATATGTATTCTGATTGTGCTATTAATAAAATTGAAGTTGCTTATTTGCTTGAGCATGAAATTTTACTATGACATGATAGATTGGGACACATCCGAAAAATGAAAACAATATCAAACTTGGGATTAATTCCAAAATTTCAAGTAAATAAGAACTACAAATGTGAGACATGTGTAGAAGCAAAAATGGTCAAACAACCATTTAAATCTGTTGAAAGAAGCACCGAACCATTAGGTTTGATACATACAGATTTATATGATTTTAAATCATTACCTACAATAGGTGAGAAAAAGTATTTCATTACTTTTATTGACGATTATACGCGATATTGCTATGTATATCTTTTAAATAGTAAAGATGAAGCAATAACAACGTTTATAAAATACAAGGCTGAGGTAGAAAATCAGTTAAACAAAAAGATCAAGATACTAAGATCTGATCGATGTGGAGAATATGAATCACCATTTGAACAGTTCTGTGCCGAAAATGGTATAATTCATCAAACAACAGCTCCATATTCACTACAACAAAATGGTGTAGCCGAGAGGAAGAACAGAACGTTAAAAGACATGATTACTGTCATGCTTTTAACTTCTGGTCTACCGACGAACTTGTGGGGGGAAGCCTTAAATATGTCTAATCACGTATTAAACAAAGTTCCTCACAATAAAACGGGAACAATTCCATATGAGATATGAAAAGGACACGAACCAAGTTTTAAATACCTCAAAGTGTGGGGGTGCTTGGCAAAAGTTCCAGTTCCGCCTCCCAAGAGAGTCAAACTTGGACCAAAAACAGTAGATTGTTATTATCTTGGACCAGCCCAAAATAGTAGTGCCTACAGATTTTTGGTATTCAAGTCTGATATAACTGATATTCATGTAAATACAATCATGGAATCAAGAGATGCCTCATTCTTTGAAGATGTGTTTCCGCACAAAAGGAATGAAGGAAATAATGTCCCAAAAAGGACAAGGGAAGAATCAAACGATTCGCATGAAGATGAAACTCGTCATGAAATTGAGGATGCTGAACCAAGAAGAAGCGCGAGGGCTAGAACTTCCAAAACATTTGGTTCGGACATTTTTACATATGTATTAGAGCACGGACCTCAAACGTACAAGAAAGCAATGTCATCTTCTGAATTCTCATGTTGGAAAGAAGCAATCCAAAGTGAGATTGATTCAATTCTAAGTAACAAAACTTGGTAAATTGTTGATATTCCACCAGGAATAAAACAATTGGCTGCAAATGGATTTTCAAGAAGAAAATGAAAGCAGATGACTCTATCGACAAATATATAGTCAGATTAGTAGCCAAAGGATATTGTCAAAAAGAAGGAGTAGACTTCTTTGATACATATTCGCCGGTAACACGAATAACCTTTATAAGAATGGTAATAGAAATTGCATCCATCTATAATCTAGAGATTCATCAAATGGATGTAAAAACAACATTCTTAAATGGAAATCTCGATGAGGAGATTTACATGGAGCAACCTGAAGGATTTGTTTCCAAAGGAAATGAAAACAAAGTCTGTAGATTAGTCAAATCATTATACGGACTAAAACAAGCTCCAAAGCAATGACACGCAAAATTTGATAGTGTCATGATGAGAAATGGTTTTCGTATAAATGAATGTGACAAATGTGTTTATTATAAACAACTTGGACAATCATATGTGGTGATCTGTCTATATGTGGACGATATGCTAATATTCGGTCCAAATACTCAGGTAATTGAGACCATAAAGAAAATGTTGGTCAACAATTTCGACATGAAAGACTTGGGTGTTGCAGATGTTATTTTGGGAATAAAAATAATAAAAACACCTAATGGAATTGAGTTATCTCAATCACATTATGTAGAAAAAGAGATTGAAAGATTTGAAAATTTTGGAATTAAAGGAGTAAATACACCTTTTAATCCATCAGAAGTACTGCATAAAAATACTAATGAGAGTGTAATGCAACTGGAATATTCTCGTGTAATAGGATGTCTCATGTATCTCATGAATTGCACAAGACCAGATATAGCTTATGCAGTAAGTCGATTGAGCAGGTATACCAGCAATCCAGGGAAGGAACACTGGAAAGCACTAATGAGAGTGCTTGGATATTTAAAAAATACCACTAACTATTCCTTACATTATGCAAAATATCCTGCCGTCTTAGAAGGATGTAGTGATGCAAACTGGATTGCAGATTCAGAGGAATCAAAATCAACAAGTGGTTATGTGTTTACCTTAGCAGGGGCAGCAGTGTCACGGAAATCTATTAAACGAACATGCATAGCTCGATCCACTATGGAATCAGAGTTCATTGCATTAGATAAAGCAGGCGAAGAAGCAGAATGACTTCGCCACTTTTTAGAAGATATTCCGTTCTGGTCTAAACCTGTACCGGCCATATGCATACACTGCGATAACCAAGCAGCGCTAAGCAGAGCGCAAAACTTTGTGTATAATGGAAAGTCACGACACATTCGTCGACGCCATAACACAGTTAGGCAGTTACTCTCAAATGGAACTATTTCCATAGATTATGTGAGAATAACTGATAACCTAGCGGATGCATTTGCTAAAGGTTTATCAAGAGAGAAAATTGACTGCGCATCGAGGGGAATGAGTTTAAAAGTCTAAACCACAAAGAGTTATCTTATACGAAAACCTATCCTAGCGACTGGAGATCCCACGGACTAGGATCAATAGGCAAACCAGTTCTGAGTAACTCAAGACGTAATGCACTTGCGTGGACATAGTCCAACTCCATTCCTATGGTGCACAATATAAATGCATGCCTACTGAAGTATTTAAAGGTTAAAATTATGTTTTTTTAATGATGACCATATCTTGGAAATAACAAGCGGGGTATATGTAGGATACTCTTAATGGTTGCGATCACCTATGTTAGTGTGAGCTGGGTCGGCTCTATGAGGATATTAAAAGGCTTTTATTATTTAAAAACACTCGCAGAACCAAAAATTGTTCAAGACCAAAATGAACATAACCAAGAGATTGGATGAGAAGGGAATCAATGCTACGTAAAGCTTATTGTCTGGATATACAATAAAGGCCGACGGTTCAAGATGAAATAATTCACCGATTAGCCAAGTAGATCCGATAAGTTTTAACTAGGAAAAGTTCAAAGTGAAATATCTACTTATCCATGATAAATCATTATTCCATATGTACTCTGTGATATTTAGCTTTGTGCGGGGGATATGTATAATATCATTCATGTGGGGGATTGTTGAATTCCTATAGAACAAAATGAATGAAAAATACATAAAGTCCCACATCGCCTAATATACGAAGAAAGCCAAGTATATTAATAGCTTTCTCATGAGGAGGTTGGGGGCCTGGGGCTCCTAAATGTATGCTTCGTTGTGAGGAGGGAGATCATGCATCTCCACCACATGCGCGCGCCGCCGCCGTCCGACCGGCTGAACCGGGCCGGGCTCGGGTTTGGGTTTGGGTCTAATATGATACTCGTATTTTTACTGCAAACTGGACCGGCCTTTCTGACAGGTGCAGGCCATACGAACAGATGCGGATCTGTTAGGAAGCGGACGCGGGTTGAATAGGCGCGAACACAGGCGGGTGCGACCTGACTGAAGCAAACGCGGGCGAATGGATGCGGCATGAGCGGGTGCGACCCAACTGAAGTGGCGTGGGCAAACAGAAGCAAATAGCAGGCGGGTGCGACTGTACGAAGTGGTACGGACGCGACTGTTTAAGCGAACGGGTGCATACACGACCGTTCGGAAGAGATACAGACCAACTACAAATAAGAAGGAAAACTGATCACTTTCTTCACTCATTTTTGGAATCCGAATCTTCTTCTTCTCTTCTGCTGCTATACTCTAAATCACAGAGTGATATACTCAGTACAATTTCGAGCAGATTTCGTCTGTTGAATTTTGAAATAAAATTCTCAAGAAAATCGTTACGACGAGCCTCAGACATAATCCGGTTAGAATTCTAGTCTGTTTGTATATTTATATACATTATTCTATATTTTATCCGTTATTCTGGTTATACTATTTATTCAAAATAGTATAACGCTGTTGTTGTAACTTATTTACAACATTCATAGTGTTATAATAATTAATACAGAATTCCAGTGTAGTGAAAATCCAATTTATAAACTTGTGCGACGAGTTTATTGTAGCGTGCTATCTGTTTTAGTACACTAGCCATATAACATGTTCTATATCTTCAGGCTTGTAGATGCATTCACCTTCATTATTAATAAGTGCTTGAATGTTAGTAAAATACCTTGTTTGTGACATTTTCACGCGATTTTTTTTTTGGAATTGGCATCACCTTGTTGTAACCGTTGAACTTTTGATTTTTGCTTATTGCTCCAAAATTTGATTTTTTGCTAGGCCTGGAATTTATGTCTTGCCATTAACATAATTTCGTACAATTCAATGTTTTCGGGGTCTTGATCAACCAGCTCAAATAAAGAATTATATTCTTTATCAGCATTATCAAGAAAAGAGTCAGCTTGAGGTCTTTGTCTCTTCCACTATTTAATAGCCTTATACATTCTTTGAACTTGAACATAAATCCGTATATAAAATCTCCCTCCACTTGTATATTTAAGGCCTGCTGTATATTCTCATAGTAACTATCAATGCAAGGCCATGAATTATCATATCAAAAAGGTATCCCTTGTGCATGCATGTTTGAATTAAGTGAAGCAGTAGTGGGTTGTGGTCACTTGAGAATTTACACTACAAGAAAAAGGCAGAATACCGACAGCCAAGACCGACGGCTTCCGACGGCCATTTTCCGACGGCTTTCGACGGGCCGTCGGCGGCCGTCGGAAGCCGTCGCAAATTTGCGATTATACCAGCCAGCCGAGCCCTTTCTTCCTCCTCCATTTCATACCAAAAAAACCCAAAAAACCCCCCAAATTCAACCCCTAAGCTTCCAATCCCTAATTTTTAGCTTCCGGATCTTCCAACGCACTCTAATCAAGCTTCAGTACTCTTAATCTCAGGTATAATCTCTTATTTTTATGAAAAATTCAGTTTTTACCCTAATTATAGATTTGCATAAATTGATAAATTAGGGCGAATTAATGATTGCAATTGTTTCCACTAGCGTAATAACGGTTTATAGCATCACATGGTATACCGATTTCATCTTTTATCGTGAAATTGTGATAAACACGTATAATTTGTGCATGTTCATGTATATGTATTTTGTTGTGTATGCCTTGATTCGACGATTGTATACGTTATTTGGAATAAGGTAAAATGATTGAATGAACTAGGAGTATTATATTGTGCACGTTTTTACTTATGACACAAAAAAAATGCATTACTCTAAATTATAATTGTGTGTATTGAAAAATGACAAAATGTTAAACCAGCCCTAAGTTGATGCGTAATACGTCGAATAAATGTGTGAAATTAATATATAAATGTGAACAGTGAGTAAAACTGTATTTTTGAGTAAAATGCGCGCATGTTAACCGACAAATGTCCCTTAGAGAGTTTTTGGCCCCGTCTGACGAGTGTTGTACATGATCGTTGTATAAATAGTCGTTTTTTTCGAAAAACGACCATTTATATTCATCTGGTACAATGTTTGTCGGATTTGTCCCTGTATTGGACAAGTTATGAACACAGTAAGAATTTACATTTTGTATACTACTTCGTCTCAAACGGTTCATAAAATTTCGCCCTAACTTTTCTTTTTTGTTTCCTGCGTACACGCATTTGTGTACAATGCAGGGAACAAAAGGGAAATGCTGCCGAAATTTTATTGAATCGTTTGGGACGAAGTAATATACGAAATGTAAATGCTTACTGTGTTTGTAATGGGAAGTAGGATGTCTGACCAATGAAAAAAAATTATATATTTTTAATCGTTACGTACGTTAAAAAATGAAATGTGCCCTATTTGAAAATATTTTTAAATTTGTGAAGTTGTTCTTTAAATTCAAAATATTATACGAACATGAAAATAATCTTTTTCGAATGTGTATTCTTCAAAATAAATATTAAATTTTGAACTTCTCATTTTGTCAAATAGGAAAAATGATTGATTATTTTGTTGATCGAAGGAGATGGATGTACCAAAGAAAAGGAATGAGGGGCTCAATAAAAGAAGATTTTTATAACGGTATAAACGTGTTTGTTGAATTCGCCTTAAGTAATAACGGAAACGATCCAGAAATTCGTTGTCCGTGTAGTAGGTGTAGACATTTGAAGTTTTTGTTACCAGATATTGTGAAAGTTCATTTGTGCCAACACGGTTTCACACCCGAATATTATGTTTGGGATCGGCATGGAGAAGTTGTAGCAAATACTTCTGTAGAGTCTGAAAGTATCGTTAACGAAATAGTTTCAACGACCCATATAGAAAATATGGTCGAAGATGCAGGACGATCAATGTTTCCTATGGTTGAAGTTGACGACGATGATGTAAATGTTGAAGAACCAAATATTGAAGCTAAGAAAATTTATGATTTACTAGATGCAGCTAAAAAACCTATTTGGGATGGTTGTAAAAGCGGCACGCAGCTGTCAGTAATCGCAGAATACATTGCGATGAAGTCAAAATACAACATCACTGAAGCTGGGTTTACGGTTGTTGTACAAGCTGCAAAAAGACATATGCCGCCCGATAATCTAATGTGTGAAAATCACTACGAAGTTAAAAAACTTATGTCGGCTTTTGGTTTACCGTATCAGAAAATAGATACATGTTTAAAAGGATGCATGTTGTTTTGGAAAGAAGACGCAAACCTTAGAAATTGTAAAGTTTGTAACCAGGAGAGATACAAACCAAGAAAAAAGAAGGGTAAGGAAGTTCCGTACAAGCGTATGCACTACTTACCCATAACTCCAAGACTTCAAAGATTATACGCATCTTCTGTAACTGCGTCTAATATGAGGTGGCATAGCGTGAGAACGGAGGAAGAGGGTACGTTGACACATCCGGCCGATGGAGAAGCATGGAAGCATTTCGATAAAACGTATCCAAATTTTGCAGCGGAGAGTCGAAATGTTAGATTAGGATTATGTACGGACGGTTTTTCTCCATTTTCTCAATTTGGTTCTAAATATTCATCCTGGCCCATTATCGTCACACCGTATAATTTACCTCCATGGATGTGCATGAAAACGCAATATATGTTTCTTACTGTTGTCGTTCCTGGCCCCGACGATCCGACACAAGGAATCGATGTATATTTACAACCGTTGATTGAGGAGTTAAAAATACTGTGGAACGAAGGAGTAGAAACATACGATGTGTCAAAGAAGAAAAATTTTCGTATGTTTGCTTCTTTGTTGTGGACTATAAGTGATTTTCCTGCCTATGCAATGCTTTCGGGATGGAGTACTGCCGGTCGTCTAGCATGTCCATATTGCATGGATGAAACACAAGCGTTTTCTTTACCGCATGCTAAGAAAATTTCATGGTTTGACTGTCATCGATATTTTCTCCATGTAAATCATCCCTTCAGAGGAGACAAGAAAAACTTTTTAGCTAATAGAGTAGAAAACAGACAACCACCGACGATATGGTCAAGCGAAGACATATATGAACTTGTTAAGGACTATCCAAAGATATATGAAACGGGGGAGCAAACAGAAATTGAAGGCAAATCAGTTGTTCATAACTGGTGCAAACAAACTATTTTTTGGGAGTTGCCGTATTGGAAACATCTTCTGCTTCGCCATAACATAGATGTGATGCACAATGAGAAAAATGTATTTGATAATGTGTTTAACACAATTTTGAATGTGAAAGGGAAGACGAAGGATGATTTGAAATCAAGACGTGATATAGAAGAATTATGCAAACGTCCCGAGCTTCATATGAAACCAAATGACAGTAAAAAACCAAAAGCTTGTTACGAATTAGATAATAATCAAGTTAAAGCTGTGTTAAAATGGGTGGAAGGGTTAAGATTTCCTGATGGGATATCATCAAATCTTCGTAGATGTGTTGACTTTAAAAATGGTAGATTGAGCGGAATGAAAAGTCACGACTGTCACATAATGATGGAAAATTTATTTCCCGTTATGTTTAAAGAACTACTGCCGTTAAAAGTTTGGAAGGTAGTAACGGAGCTTAGAATGTTTTACAAAGAGCTTTGTTCGACTACTTTAAAAGTGCAACGTTTACGTAAACTTGAAGTGGACATTCCTATATTGCTTTGCAAATTAGAGAAAATATTTCCGCCAGGTTTTTTTAATGTGATGGAACATTTACCTGTTCATCTTCCATCTGAAGCACGACTTCGAGGTCCTGTCCAATACGGATGGATGTATCCATTTGAGAGGTATGTAATATGTTATAACGTAATTTAATTGCATTTGAAAGATGAAGTTAATATAAATTAATGTTGCATAGATATTTGAATCATCTGAAGAAAAAAGTGAGACAAAAAGCACGAGTTGAAGGTTCGATATGTAAATCTTACATCGAAGAAGAAGCTTCGTTCTTTTTCTCTCACTATTTCAGTGACCATGTGAATATTTCATTTCAAAGTGTTCCTCGTAATGATGAAGGCGACGAACAAGAGTCCTCTCAAGCAATGTTATCTATTTTTAGACAACATGGTCGGCCTTCTGGAAAATGTGTGGAAATATGGCTAGACGATAGAGATCTTCGTGTAGCACACACTTATATTCTTCTAAATTGTGCCGAGGTTGCACCGTTTGTTAGGTAATCTGAAATAATAATTTTTGTTTTATTCTTTTCTGTAATGCATGCGCGTGTATAACCTAATGTAATAATTTGTTTATATAAACAGTGTTTATGAACGGGAACATCCGAACGGAGATCTCAGTAAAGAATTTTCCCGTTGGTTTTCAAATTACATTTATGAGCCGAAAAATTGTGTTGTTGACGAAGGGTTGAAACATCTTGCAATGGGACCAAAAAGAGTGGTCAAGACATATCCAATATATTTCGTCAATGGATACAAATTTAACACTAAAGAATACGGTGCAGAAAAATTAACAAATAATACTGGTGTATTTGTTAAAGGTAGTGACGATCCAGAAAACCATTTAAATGATTTTTATGGCGTTCTAACACAAATTTTGCAACTGACATATTTCTCAAGACCCGCGGAGGAGGTGTTTCTATTTAGATGCAATTGGTTTAGCAATGTTCCAGGTTCTGGAATTAATGTGCATAAGGATTATAATCTTATCGAAATAAAGCATACATCGCACTATCACAAGTATGATCCTTTTGTACTAGCCAAACAAGCATTGCAAGTTTATTACGCTCCTTATTCGTCTCTAAAAAGAGATAAAGCAGATTGGTCTGCAGTTTTTAAAACAAAGGCCAGATTCACATTCGATGGGAAGAATATTCCGGACGAACAAGCTTATCAGGCAGATCTTGAGCAAAATAACGAAATAATAATTACAGACGATCATACAGATTTTGGTCCTTTGATCGATGAATCAAATGTTTTGGTAGAAGCGTTTGACAGTGCAGAGGAAAATATCGTCGAAAACGAGACCGAATCTGAATCAGAAGACGATGATGACTGATATAAATTTGAATCTGTTTTTTTGCAATTGATGTAACTATGTTGAATTCTTGATGTATTATGAAATTGATGTAACTATGAAACTAAATCCGTTTACTATTGTTTTATGTTATTTCAATTTGTCATTTATTTAGCAATTTTTATTAAAAATGCAATGAACTCTGCTTATCGTAGGAAGAGTACACCCATCATGAATCAGGTATAACAAACTTACATGTCTATTTACATTTCAGTCTTTATAATTAAGCAATTTATACCATTGATGTCATGTTCATATGAAATATATTTCATTATCATGTTTTTATTCTCTTATATAATGATGTGTAAACGTCACAGGTTTATCATTATGTCACATAGAGGGAGGAGCTCTTCCCGTTCTTCAGGAGGCGATGGCAGTGGCCCATCGCAAGCGCCACACCGTCCAGTTGTTACGTTAGTCCCCAAAGCAGATGGGTAAAAATTAAATCTTATTCATCATCTTATTTTTTCTATACTATACGTATGTACTTATCTGTATCGTACTTAAAAACAGGGGGTTCGAGCTACTACCCACTAAGGTAGTGTTGGACGTCTCCAGAGCAGCATATCGTAGTAGGATGAGTGCGTGCTGGCCGAAGTGGGATGCCATCCCTCCGCACATCATAGAGTGCATATGGCAGGATGTCCTAGTATGTGTAATTTTTATGTTTTCCATTTTTAATTCGTTTTTGTCGTTTTTCTACCGTTTATCGTTTAAAGTGTAATCTTTTTTTAACACAGGCTGAGATAGACATCCAGACAGATGATATGCAGCTGGCACGAGCATACTGGATGAGGAAGATGCGAAAGAACTACAGAGACACGATATCTGAGGTTAAGAAATCCGGGAAGAGACCACGGTGGACGGGGGAGAGCGTGTGGCAAGCTTGGTTGAGCTACTGGGAGACGGACGAGGCGAAGGCAAGTATACTAATTTTTTTTCAATTATTAATTTAACGTGATTGAAAAATAATGTATCAAATTTTGAATGTACAGGCAGAGTCAGATAGAAACTCTGCAAATAGAAATAAGAATCCCGTTACTCATCGCGGAGGATCGAAGTCGTTTCAGCAGTATCGGCAGGAGTTGGTAAATTTAATTACTGAATAATAAATGTAAATAGTTTATGCTATATGATTTTAAATGTATAATAATTGTATGTAACAATCAACTTCAGGAAGCCGAGGCACATGGTCCTGTCAGCTATATGGACGTGTTCACCCGTACGCATGCTGTTGAGCATGTTAATCCAGACGGGACTGTTTCGTACACATGGCAGGACGATAAATCCAGTAAAAGCCATGTAAGCATATTTCATTTTATTCAGTATTAGTAATTGTTTTAGTTGTCAAATTATTATGAAATAAGATATGATATTATTAATTTGTCAATGCAGGAGATGTTTATGGAGCAGCGACAGAAACTCCTTTCTGATACGGGTCGAGAGCAGCTGACGACCGATGAAGAGGACGTTATTTTTGAGTCCGTTATGAGTCCACCAGAGCATGGTCGACGATACGGATTTGGCAATTTAGCGGTAAATAATTTAATTTTTCTTAAAATACTTAAAATATGATATTCTTACCTTTTCAAAACAATAAACTTTGATTTTATTTATTTTTCAATTATTGCAGTCCAGTAGTCAGAGTAGGAGACGGCGGAGTAGACCTCAGAGCGAGCTAGCAAGTATAGAAGAATTGCAGACTAGAGTTCAGCAGTTGGAGGAGCAGAACCGCCAACAGGCCATGCAGACGGCACAGTTATTTGAGTACATGCAGCAGTTTGGTGGCCGCTTCCCTTCATCGGCTGGCTCTGGATCTGGGGCAGATTGATTCATTGCTTTCTAATTCGTTCGTGCAGGTATGTTTAGTTTTAGTTTACAATGATTTGGTAGAAGGAACAATTAATTGTTGATATGTATAATTATGTATAATACACTTGGTTCTGTAGCTGTATCAGGATATGCATGATTAGAACAGTTATTGTTAGTATTATTGTTAATGTTGGAATGTTATGTATATTTTGTATTTTATTTTTATTCTAATTTTGTTTATTTCTGTGTCTATTGAATATTTTGGAGTATTGGTTTGCATGTTTGGTTGGATTATTGTTTATTTGATTGTGCAGTATTGATATTGTAGTGTTTGGAAGAGAAATGTGGTTGGAAGGCTCTATTTGCAGCAGATTTAAAAAAAAAACAGCAGGTTTCCGACGGCTTCCGACGGCTCCCGACGGCTCCCGACGGCTTATTGGTCGAAATTTTCCGGCGGTTTCCGGCGGTTTCCGACGGTTTATTGGCCTGATTTCCGGCGGTTTCCGACGGTTTCCGACGGCCGTCGGAAGCCGTCGGAAACCGCCGGAAACCGCCGAAAGCCGTCGATAATGTATACGGCATCACCCGTCGGTAGCCGTCGGAAATACTGCTCCCCGACGCCTTCATTTCCGACGGCTTTTTCCGACGGCCGCCGACGGCTTCCGACGGCCGCCGACGGTTTTCAGCCGTCGGAAATCCCCCCTCCCCTTGTAGTGTTAGGTAGAATAAGGGATTTCATAAACTCGGATGTTTGAATTAGTACATCATTGAGAATTATATTGTCAATATTATTTGCTATCCCCTTCCTTTTCGAGTATAATTAAATCCTATAGGTTTGATTTCAGTCAAGCCTGATTGTTATAGGCAGTTGTTAAAGCTCCTAATCGGATTAAAAGGAATAGGAAGTCCTCCCTTTTTATCTGTAGGAGATAACGGGTTGTTGAAATCATCCATAAGTAATCAAGCAGTAGTTATATTTTTGGAATCTGTAATAATTTGCTGCCATAGTGTCTCTCTTTCATTTTGCAAATTACTTGCATATATAGTAGTAAATATAATAGAAAAATCTCATGTGTTGATAGCTTCCACTGTAATATGTTGCATTGGTTCCAAAATATTTGATAAAGTCCATGTATTTTGGTCCCATAATAACAATATTCTTCCTTTACACTTGATGAATTGGAAGTCATATAATTCTTGTTAGTAGTGACATACCTTGAAATGTCTTCTGATTCATTATGCACAGGTAAATCTTCAACTTCATGTTTGGCGATATGATCAATGAATAGTTCAGATGTTATATTATCAGGTAGTTCTTCATTCAAAAAATTAAGAGTATCGTCCTCTGCTATTTTTGTTTCTTAACTGGTTCATCTTGTTTGGCAGGAGGCTCTGCTTCTATGTTAGCCCCAAGCAAACTGGCATTATTTGGGGATGTTGCAGATCAGCTAGCCTTTTCCAAATCTATTGAAATTCCCCGTGTCTGTGTTAGCTACAGGTTTATTTTTTTTCATCTGATTGCATCTCGTTGATATTATCAGCATTTGCATTTTTAGTACTTGTATTTCCTTCTTGTTCTTTATTTGTTTCAGACTTATCTGCATGTTCCGAACATTCACCACTTGCAGCATTTTTGGGTAGCCACGTGATTTGGATTGTTCAGCATGTATTTCATAGTTATATATGTCCAAAGATTTTAAATTGAGAGAAATTAGGAGGAATAAAATCATATGTAATAAATATCTCCTTTGTAACCCCGTTATGTAATAATATAGAGGGACTCTTGTAACTAATTTAGACTGTACATTGAGATCGATTAAAACTTTGCTAACTTTGTTATTTTCATTTCAGCCGTTAGCGTTAGACCTGTCAAATGGGTTGAGTTGGGTCAAAATGGGTTGGGTTGAGTTTGACCCAACCCATTTATGACTCATTCTTTTTTACCCACTTATGACCCTATCCATATATGACCCAACCCGTTTAATAAGCGGGTTACCCATTTAACCCATTTAAAGATTTAGGGGCCGTTTGGATTACAATAAATAAGTTGTTTTTTGCTTATAAAATGAAAAAATTAAAAAGTCAATATGAAATTAAAATCTACCGACTTTTAAAAGTCAATTAAAATCTATCGACTTTTAAAAGTCATTTTTCAACTTATTGCAAAAGCAATTTTTTTTGCTTTTCGACTCACATAAGTCGATTTTTTATATGAAAAAATTCTAAAAAAATGTATTTTCAAATTTCAAAATTTCACATTTCAAAATTCAAATTTAAAATTTTCAAATTTCGAAAATTCAAAATTTTAAAATTCAAATATCAAATTTTCAAAATTCAAATTTCAAAATTTCGAATTTTAAAATTTGAAATTTCAAAATTTTGAACTTTAAAAATTCAAATTCCAATTTTCAAATTAAAATTTCAAAATTCGAAATTTTGAAAATTTGAATTTTAAAATTCGAAATTTTAAATTTTGAATTTAAAAATTGAAAATTTTAAAATTTAAATTTTGAAATTCGAAATTTCGAAATTTAAATTTGGAAATTTCGAATTTTGAAATTTTGAATAAATTTTAAATTTGAAATTTTGAATTGTTTGGAAATTTCGAAATTTAAATTTTGAACTTTTTGGAAATTTCGGATTTTGAAATTTTTAATTTTGAAATTTCGAATTTTGAAATTTTGATAAAATTTTCAAATTTTTGATTTTGAAATTTCGAATTTTGAAAATTTGAATTTTGAAATTCGAAATTTGAAATTTCGAAATTTAAATTTGGAAATTTTGAAATTTGAAGTTTTGAAAATTTTAAATTTGAAATTTTGAAATATTTGGAAATTTCGAATTTTGAAATATTTGGAAATTTCGAATTTTGAAATTGGAAATTTTTAAATTTGAAATTTCGGATTTTGAAATTTTTGGAAATTTCGAATTTTGAAATTTTGATATTTAAATTTTCAAATTTTTGGAAATATCGAATTTGAAATTTGGAATATGAAAATTTGAAATTTGAAATTTAAATTTTGAATTTTTTGGAAATTTCGAATTTATAACTTGAAATTAGAAATTTTAATTGCAGTCTGAACAGAAAAAATAGCGGCTTCTACAGTCGGTGAAGTTCAAATATGAAGATGCAGTGACCTGTTATTTTTTAAGTACAACTGTCAATTTTCATGAAAAATACATTGTATGTTTAAAATTCTTATTTTTCAAATTTATATTAAAATTTAATGTTTTTAATAAATGGGTAAATGGGTTACCCACTTATAACCCTTTTAAAAATGGGTCAACCCAACCCATAACCCATTTAATAAAATTCATAAATGGGTTGACCCAACCCACTTAAAAGTAGGGTAAATGGGTTGGGTCATATTTTGACAGGTCTAGTTAGCGTGTCCATTCGAATGGGTTACCAATAAAACTTGAGATGATAGAAATAACTTCATAACTCTACATTTCCATATCCAAGTTGTAGATTTATCCATATCTGAGTTGTACAAAGATCTAAAGATTTGTTTCAAAACTAGGATGCCAAGGTTCAGTCAGGGCCGGTTATTGGGCAAGGCCCAATAGGCTATTGAATAGGGCAACCCACCTTACGGGGCAACCCACGACCAAAAAAAATCAAAACCCTATTTCTCAAAATTTCAAATCGCGAATCCGATTGCTTACTTCGGCAGCCTCCCACCTCCACGCACGACGCGAGCCACTCGGCGAGGCGTTCTCCTCCACGGCGCGCGACAGCAATCTCCAGGCGACGCCGCAACAGCCACAACACTTGGCGACAGCAATCTCCACGACTGCACTTGACGACACTGCGACAACAATCTCCAGATAGATACAAAAATCTAAGATACTTGAGTTACATGGTTAAAGGAATTGCAGCCTGCACATGTTTGTTCATCTTTGTATCATATGCAGAGGAGGTTGCAAGTACATTAGGACTACATTGTGGTGATTTTATTTTTCTTCGATTTCAGTTTCAAGTTGTGCGTTTGTATACCTGGAAGAAAAAGGTTTTTCTATATTGTGGGCTCATACAGGTATTATTTAATAATGTTTGGAAAAAAAACTTGCAAAGCAATTCATATACTGGTCTTTAAATCGAAGTGGATGATGTTAATTTAGTTCAATTAATACATATTCAGTGCGTGTTAAAAAAAAAAGGTGCTGCCAATGAATTAATTCATATATACGATGTTAAAACTTCACTTATTTCATCGAATTAGTAATCTACAGGGAATATGACGAAGAATGAAGATGATAAAAATCGAATGAGATTTCGTAAACAAAACTCCGGATTTTACAATAGAAAAGTTAAGCAAAAGAAAGATGAATTTGCAAAATCTCTCGTTGGTTCGATCTCTAATTTATTTCAAGCACAAATTCAAAAATCTCAATCTACCACTTCAAGTAGAATTGAAGAGATGGATGTTCATGAAATGGATGGAGATGTTGATGTCAATGAAGAGGCTATTGAAAATGAAGATGGAAATGTAATTGAAGAAGACGTAGTTGGTAAAGTGAATGATTTGAATGAAGGTGTTGACGATTTTATTGTGCTTGATCTTGAAAAGGATGTTGATGTCAATTATGATCCGGGACTATGGAGAAGAATAACCGATAGTAAAAGGATAATGCTAGTTAAACGGGGGCCTATCAAAATTGTAAAAGAAAATGAAGATTTTCCTAAAAATGAAATTGATGGTAGACATTTTTCTTCTAAACACTATTTTAGTTGTTATCCACGAGGAGAAGAACATGAAAGAAAATGGCTAATTTACTCAAATGAAGTAAATAGAGTCTTTTGTTTTTGTTGCAAGCTATTTAAAAACCCTCGAAAAAAGTTTAAATTAGGAGAAGAAGGAATGGATGATTGGCATAACATTACAACCAAGCTAAGAGAGCATGAAAGTAATCCAGAGCATACCTCAAATCTTATAAAGTGGGTTGATTTGTACAAAGGCCTTCAAGAAAAGGCAACAATTGATGAAAAAATGGAATCTTTAATCGATCAAGAGAGACAACGTTGGAAAAAGGTATTAGTGCATATAATTGGTATTTTGAAAACTCTTTCTCGAAATAATTTACCATTTCGTGGTACTAATGAAAGAATTTATGAAAAGAATAATGGGCTTTTTTGCCAACTTGTGGAATTTATAGCCGAATTTGATCCGATCATGGAGGAACATCTTAGAAGAGTGTTAAATAATGAAGAAAATAATCATTATCTTAGTCATAACATTCAAAATGAATTAATACTTTTGTTGGCAAAAAAGATTAAAGAGATGATGCTTTCAAAAATATTAAAGGCAAAGTATTATTCAATCATTCTTGATTGTACTCCGGATTTGAGCCACAAAGAACAAATGTCAATTATTATAAGATGTGTTGACGTTGATGATGCTATCAAGGTGGAGGAATTTTTTCTTGGCTTTATAGAGGTTGATGATACATCGGGACTTGGTCTATTTAAAAAGCTTTAAAATATTCTAATTGATCTTAAACTTAACATTGATGATGTGAGGGGCCAAGGTTATGATAACTGATCCAATATAAAAGATATGTTATATTTTATAACATGAATTTTGTAGTTTAGTATTATTATATTATATCATGTCATAAATAACTTAAATTTGATATTAGGTAAACATCAAGGGGTACAAAAGAGACTTATCGATCAAAATCCAAGAGCATTTTATATTTCGTGTGGATGTCATAGTTTAAATCTTGCTCTATGTGATATGGCAAAATCATGCATGAAAGCTAGAGATTTTTTGCATATGTCCAAAAGATCTATATTTTATTTTCCGGTTCAACTCAACGGTGGGAAATACTTAGACAACATGTAAAACGTTTAACGGCAAAACCATTATCGGCAACTCGATGGGAAAGTCATGTAGAAAGCATGAAAGCGATAAGACTTCAACCGGCGGAGTTCAGAGATGCTTTAATTGACATTGCAAATAAGTATAAAGATGATAGTATCGTGAGGGTGGAAGCTAAATGTCTATGTCAAAATGCTTTAGAAGATTACGAGTTTTTGATTAGTTTATGTGTTTGGTACACTATATTGGATAGTATTAATCGAGTTAGCAAAATACTTCAACGTGAAGACATGGATATTGAAGATGCAATTACTAAAATAAAGGAGCTTATTGCATTTTTTGAGAAATTTAGAGAAGATGGATTTGCAAGCATGATAATTGAAGCTAAAGAACTTGCGGATGAAGTTGGCATTAAACCTAAATTTGCTAAAAAAAGAATTATTCGTAGAAAGAACATTTTGATGAGGATATGGATGTTGATGCTCATGAAAGTCAATCTTTGGAAGATAATCTTAGAACCACTTACTTTCTTCATATAATAGACCAAACTCTTTCTTCACTTAAAGATCGGTTTGAACAATTTGAGCTTTATGAAAGGATTTTTGGATTTTTGTTTAATGCAAAGTTCAAAACTATTGAAGAAAAACAATTGAAAGAGCAATGCATGCAACTAGAAAGTTTTTTAGAATATAATCAAGAGAGCGATATATGTGGGAAAAGATTATTTCTTGAACTTAGACAATTGAAAAGAATATTGCCATCGGAAACAATGAAATCAATTAGTATTCTTGAGTTTTTAAAATCCTATCGTGATGTGAGTGGATTTCTAAATGTATGGGTTGCATATCGAATTTTATTAACTATACCGGTTACGGTTGCTTCGGCAGAAAGAAGCTTCTCTAAGTTGAAGTTGATAAAAACTTATCTTCGAACTAGTATGTCGCAAGAAAAGACTAAGTGGGTTGACAATGATTTCAATCGAAAATGGATATTTGGATAGTTTAAAATATGATGATATAATTGAAGAATTTACTTCCAAAAATTCAAAAAGAAGTTGTTTTCGTTGAATATGATTGATATGGTAAAGATATTAAAGTATGTATATGAAGCTAATGAGAAAATATTTTGAAAGAATGAATGAAATATGTATTTTGGATGAACTTTGTTATTATGTGAAATTAATGAACAATATTTACAATGTTATACTGTCATTTTTTATTTTTTTCTTATGTAAAAGATTAAAAAAATTGTGCTCGTCTAGGGCAACCGAGAGGCTAGAGCCGGCCCTGGCTTCAGTAATGATAAGCTTACCAGAGAACGAATATTTTTTTCCTGCGCTGTTGTAGTCTTCCTTATCCGAGAACTGAATTGGAAAGTGGTTAGCTTTTGCTGTGTGAATCAAATAAATGCCGTTTGGTCTCCAGATCCAGTCAATGAATGCTTTAATTTTTTAAAACGGAAGTTTTGATCCAACAGAATATATAATTATAGTGCTTTCCCATGTTGGTTCATCTGAATAGCCCGATTCTGGAATATTAACGTAGCTTTCAACCTGTTCAACGTACTTAAACTGTTTCTCTCTTATCTTTTCTTTTATTTGATTTGAAATTGCGGCTGCCTTCGGATTCTTTCTAGACGTATATCGTTTCTCTCTTACGGCATCTGCATATGTTTTTGTTTGATTTGTTCTCCGTTCTCCTTTGTCAACGCATTCATGCATGCATGCATGTTGAAATTGGGTTAACGATTTAATTGCAACTTGTTGGGCTTTGCGGTCCAAGTCAACAGAGTCGATTCATAAAACTGCACAGAGATATAAAACAACACTTTAAATTTGAAGTCAAACGACTTTAACCTGAAACATTCCAGGTTAGGGTTTAGAAAAAGGCGAATTTAAGGCGGCATCAAATTCTCAGCTCGAGTTCCTCTAATCTTGGCCTTCCAGCTCAAGCTCTCCAGTATGCGTATTTCTGGTGCCGTTAAGTGGGTAAGTTTCCTTCTTGCAATTCAGCCAGTGATGATAACTATGTCTCTGTTAATCTGACTAGATAATGCTAGCGCGTCCTTTTTTAGCCATTGAAAGGCTTGTCGTTCCTCTCACGCCAGAGGTGTCAAATGATAGTTGTGAGGCAAAATTTCCCAGCTCCATCAGGTTCATCATGTCACTCCTCAAGTTCCGGTAATCAACTTCCTCCTTTAATGATTTGACTTCATCAGTATGCATGAATTTCATTTTTGCATGGTTCATGTCCTTTTATTGAAATTACAATCGAAAAATAGATGTCATGTGTTTCAGTAGCTGCATTACAGAGATTGCATGTAGTATCATCCAAAATCTCCCATCTATGTAGTCTGTTTTTGGTAAACAATCTTGACGGTATTGCTTTGTATGGATTATTAGACTTGCTCTAAACTATGTTATGCCAAGCAACAGTAGGATATTGAACCCTAGAATCTTCACAAGCATCTTTAAACTTAAACTGCCCGTTGCCACTGCTCTTCCAAACCCAAATGTGTCTTCAGGCCTTTCAGCAAATATATGAATGCCCTCTAGTTGCCTGTCGCAGTCCCAACTAGAATCAGTAATGATGCCAGCAACCTTACAAGCAGGGGTGCCATTGGTAGAATATCCATCCCAATCCATTCTTTCAATAAAAGTTTTTCTGTTTAGCTAAGGGTCCTTCCATAGATCAGTTGTTTCACCATTGGCAATTTGTCTATCAATTAAGCTTTTCAGTTGTTCCCTGTATTTGACAATATTCTTCCAAGTAGTAGAGGCATTATTATCAATTTTAATAGTCCAGAAGTTATTTTTGAGATATCCGACCCTCATCCATTTAGCCTATACGTTATTAGACTCCAGAATTTTCCAAGCAAGTTTGAGGCCATATGCTATTTTCTGTTCAAACAGATTTTTAAGGCCAACCGCACTTTAATTCTTTGCTTTACAAAGATCCTTGTAACTGACCTTATGTAGACCACCCCTCCATATGAAATTAGCACAGACATGGTTGATTTTGGCAATTGAACATTCAAGAATTGAAAGGTCTGGAGCCAAAATCTAACTTGAAGTAATAACCGAGTGAACAAGCTCAATTCTACCTACAAAGGATAAGAATTTAGACCTCCAACCCTGAAGATTCTCTGTTATGTTATCCACCAGTTTGACAAATTCAGCATCAGTTATGATGTTGTTAGTTAGTGGTACATCCAAATACTTGACAAGAAGAGACCTTTCGTTAATTCCAAGGCTTTCCAACAAAGTTTGTTTATTTCTACAACTTGTTAAAATAGCACTTGTTGAGTTCATTCAATTTAAGACTAGCCTACCTCTACAAGTCTCTAAATATTTTTTTAATCTTACCAATAGCATTAATACTAACCTTGAGAACAACAATGAGATCATCTGTATAGATAAGATGAGTGAAATGGGGCTGAATATTGTATATATGACTTGTTAAATTATGATAATATGCATGCTCCATTTGGAGAGGGACCTGTTCCATAGCAACTTAAAAAAAGCAGGGGGATAGGGGCTAGCCTTTAGGGAAACCATTGATAAGAATTGAAAAGGTAGGGGTAGTAAGACAATGAGCAGTTAACTTCAATAATTTTGCTGGAATCCCGTGGAATTTAGCATACGAATAATGAAGTTTTTATTAACTGTTATAGGCTTTGTGCAAGTCAATTTTCAAACAAAATTTGTCTACCCCCATATTGTTGAAGTCTCTAACCAATTCATGGGCCATTAATGAATTCTCAGAAATAAACATGCCCTTAATAAAAGCACCTTGACATCGAGATATTAGGTCAGGAAGCACTTTATTGAGTTCATACATATGACTTTAGTCAGGATTTTATTGGTGACATTACAATAGGCAATAGGTTTATATTCTTCAATTCTCTCAGGTTTATTAACTTTAGGGGTGAGAGATGTAAAAGTATGGTTAATTTCCTAAATAAACATACCAAAATCCAAAGCCTCTTGATAAGCTTTTAGCATGTAATCTTGTAGGCATATTGAGTGCATTTTTTTGAAACCTGCCTCCATGCCATCCGATCTAAGACTGGAAGCACTATGAATGGAGAAAATAACATGCTTCAATTCCCGTTCTTGAATTCAAGCTGCTAGCATATCACATCCTTCCTTGGAAATTCTCCTTCTGCTCTGTATGACAGGTAATTCTTGATCATACAGTAGGCAATTGCTTTAACCTCAACGCTTTTAATACTTTTAGATGCATTCCCATGCTTATTAAGACAATTATACAAATTATTATGATACTTTCTTTGAGACATTTTAGTATAAATTTTTCTACTACATTCATCTCCCTTTAAAAGCCATTTTTCTTTAGCATTTTGTTTGAGATCAATAGCCTGTTTCATGAGTTCCTCTTTTAATTTCTTTTAGTCTGCATTTAGGCCTTCATGAAGAGGAATTCCATTAAGTTGAATTTGTATATCTTCTAACTGGTTCTAGATTTTATGAATTTCATCATCATGCTTAGGTCTTTTCTTGTTCCAATCCTTGAGTCTGTTTCTCATAACCTTGACAAACATTACAAATTGATACATGTTGGTACCTAGAGAAATTGGAACTGAGCTAAAATCAATAACATCATTATAACCATCAATGTATTGCCAAAAGTCAGCATATATAAATGGCCTCCTTTTTTGATTGATGACATTGTCATTAAATTGCATACGTAGAGGACAGTGATCAATAATGAAGCTAGGAAACACTGTAATTTTGAGATTAGAGATATTATATATATATATATATATTTATATATATATATATATATATATCCGCACTACTCCAAAAGCTCTGTCCAGTATAGAAGTTATTTTTTTGCCTCACTACTTCTTCCTGTCAACTTCAGGCCAGTGTGGAATGCTTCTACTAATTTACTGGTAAGCATTCCATCATTGAACTCAACTACTTGGGAAAGTTTCAATGTATGTCCACCCTTCTTTTCATTTATTCTTAACACAACATTGAAATCACCAGTAACAAGCGAAGGATGATGAATACGTTTAAATTGTCAATCAACTGTTTCCATAGTTTAGTTCTTTCTGATGCTAGATCGCTAGCACAAATAAAGGAAGTAAAGATATCCAGGCCCCTAATATTCTTCAATTGAATTGGAATTTGCCAATCAACCCATATTGAGAACATAACATGACCATGTGTTTTCTTCTTGGAGTATCATGATTCGACCTTTAGCGGAATCGGAACTGTTTTGTACCAAATTCTAATGATCCGCCAATTGACATTTAAACATATCAATATTTTCCTCAGAGAATTTACTTTCTGGTTTAGCTGAAATAGAAGACTTATACTTAGCCTAAATGTTGTAAAGGTCTGACTGACGAGTGTCGTTGTTAAGACCTCTAACATTCCAAAAAAAATTAGACATTAAGGTCTGGTAGATTTGCTCCTTGTGATAGAAGAAGACACAACCTTAGCTGAAGAAGCAACTACTTTCTCCTTTTCTAATTTAAATTGACTTTCATACTCTTCATTTGGTTCATTGTATATGCTAATGTTTTCTTCTTCCTCCTCTTCATCAGATGATTCCAGCTAGGTATTCATCTTTTGAATCTCCTTTATTGAATCAGGCAACACCTCCTCCTCTACTATTTTACTGCAATCAGATGGATTTTCAGGAGATTTATCCTCAACCAATGGTTACAAGTGCTTAGGGGCAGGGGATGTCTTCCCTTCTCTATGATCTTGAGCTAGCTGAATTGCTGGTTCTACTCCATATCCCAACATATTAATAGGTGATGGACTAGGTTATATATTAGGTATGTTGTAACAGCTAACTGCAGCATGTTGCGCATTATTTTTTGTTGCTGCATCATTTTTTGGACAACTATCTTCAGCCTGATTACTCATAGTTGCTGATGGTGGTGTTTTGCTTTTTCCACCCAAAGTTGTTTTGGCTTGTCTGTATTGAAGCTACATGGTTAATATGGCCAAAGCATTTCCACTCACCACACTTAGGAGGCACAAACTCATACTCTACTTCTTGCACATACACATTTTCTTGTATATCTATTACTGTAATAGTTTTTGGGAGATTAGAACTAGCATTAACTTCTACTAGCACACAAGCAAATTTAATACATTTTACAAGTCTAGTATTTTCATCAATGTCTAGTTGCTTGCTAAGTAGACTTGCAAGTTTGCCGATGCATCTCATATTCCATAAAGCTAAATTTAGGTTATTAAATTTGATCCAGACTGGGTATGTAGAATTACTCTTCTAAAATTGAAATCTATTTCCGACTTCCTCATGAAAGTTAGCTTACTATCCATGAACCACTGACCACCCTTAAGGATTCGATCATAATCATCTTCCATCTCGAATTTGATCAGGAAAAATCAATTGCCTTGGAAACACATCACATGCCCCTTTGGGGTTCCAAACCTCTTGATATACGCATTAAAATAGACAAACTAAGGCCTTTTACCCGCCACATAGACATAAATTGAGTTCTTCCATATAGAATTAGCTTCTTCATGTCCTCATCATCAATAAGCTGATTCATCTCTTTTTCAATCAGACAGAGGTTCAAAGAAGTCAACTTTACCTTTGATTTCAATTTTGTTACCCAGAGCCTTGACCCTAGATTTAGGTTTTACGTAAAAAATAAAGTTAGAAGGATTAGGGTTTCGCTTGACAGCCTCTGTAAAAGTTTGCTTCCCTTGCTTCCCTTTTCTCTTCACCTCCTTCTATCCGCCTCCGTCGTCATCCTATTGCTTACTTAGGGTTTTAGCTGTCGCCATTTTTAAAATTTAAAGGATAGTAATTATATATATAATTAGAAAATAATATTTGTATTTGAATTATGTATATACATATGTATATATACTCTTCTTTTGAATCTGTATTCAAACCATTCTAGAGAAAGCTACCGGACTGAAAGCACTAAGCATCGATGCACTAATTTTATTCGAATTTGTGTTTTGAAGCTTGGATCAATAGAGGTGGGGTATGGGATGCTTACGACCAATAAATAGAGGAGATGCAAAAACTAGAGTGCAAAAGTGAGGGATTAGAAGTGTTTATAGGAGAGGATGGAAGGAGTAAAATGTGGTTTAAGATCCACTATTCACTCTACCAGTTCAAACCCAACTAAAACCAAATCAAGCCCTGCTTCCTCCATGTATATCTGGCTACACTTTGCCGACATATGAGCCTCCTAATCAAATCAAGCCCAATCAAATAAAAATACATTTAAATCTAGTTTAAATAAAATCATATTGTGTATCGATATGTGTTTATACAACTTTTATGCACAGACGGTCTTCAACATAAGGCAAGTAAAATTTTATAATTAACATTTCACAAATATTAATTAATTCTAACAATAATTTAATTAAATCAAGTGGTAGTTGAAGTATTCAACATTTTGGTTGTGTGACTCTTATGTGTAAATTCGGTCAGTGATTAATATTAAGCAATTCGAATGTTATTCTTCACATGTCAGCTTCGCTAGTGGTGTAACATTATTGCCAAATTTATCGTTTATGTAGCTTCGGAAAAATTCAATTTTACTTATTTTATGCATTACCTTGTAATGACAATTATTTACACTAATTCTCTTCGTCAAAACTATATCACGTTAAGATTTGTGAAATTTGGTAATGATCAAAATTCTAGTATCATTCGTATTTAACTTTATTGTCTAAACCCAAAGTCCTTGGTTAAATAATAACAATTATTATTAACCGGACTCCTTTAGTCAGATACTTTGACTTTTATTTAACTTCAGTTGATCGTGATATTAACCTCATATAACCAAAAAGGCAAATTCTTAGTTGAATAGTGTTTCACTTCCAATGCTTCAACTTAGAGCCAATTATGGTCATCGATGGATGTCATGCGATGATTTAATTATAATCAAAGTGGAATGTCCACATCGAAGTTCAATAATATTCTTACGTCTAGGGAATTTTTTAATATTATCACATCGATATTTTCTATTTGATCTTTGTTATGTTTACCAACAAAAAACTATTAAGTGAGGCATTTCACAGTTATCCAATAACCATCGATATGTAACCCCATGATTCCTATATCAAGCATGAGTAATACACTGTCCAAAATTTGAAGAGCATTACATACTCTAGATGTAGGATTGATTTCACCTTAGAGGGGGAAGAGAGGGGATGAATAGGGTGATACTAATAATAATAAAAAATAAATGCGGATATATAAAATAATTGCAGCACAGATAATAGCAGAATTATAAAAGTAGAAATAGAACAACAAAGATTTACCCAACTTCGGTAAAACCCTGCTTACGTGCTGCCTCCAATGGTTTCTACTAGAAATTAAGTAGTCAGATGCTTACACATGTAAACTTACGACATTCGTTATCGATTAACTTAATTCTACGCTCAAAACTCTGCTACCGAGTTGCGAATTCTAGAACACAAAACCATAGTTCGTAACCACTAGAATTTGAAAAGTTAAAAGAAAATTACAATTTAAAAACACTTATAAAAAACCAAGCCAACATAACAACCGACCCACTTAAGTTATAAACAAAAAAGGGCGACTTCCCTTTTCTATTAATTCACATAAAATAACTTCGGTCAATCTTGTTCTCCTCTTTTAGAATTAGGGTTTTGGAAATTGAAACCGCCCATTCCAGTTGATCAATTCAATAGATGTTTTTGCGTCGACTGATTTGTCAATCGATCGCCTTGTTTTGAATTCGCTCGGCTGCTTCAATTTGTCAAGTTGGAATTGAATAATACTGGTATGTGATTTCTATATTACTCTCGCTGATATGCTTGAACTCTCGATACACTTCTGTCGATGATGATATGAGAATTTATAGGGATCGATTCCCTTATTTTTCGTTTGAATATTTCATTTGAATTTGTCTGCTAATTTTGCTCGGCCATTCGACTTTACTTGAATACATGTGATTTGTTTAGACTGGTTCAATTCGAATATTTTTCTGATGTGCTTTGCTTGATTACCACGGCTTGTTTGGTTTTCTGATTTTTCATTCTATTTTTAACATTGTTTGATTTTCTATGAGTTGATTTCAATCTTTTCTCGTATGATTTAAGCATCATGAATATACAAATTTTGTTACCCCCTATTCCATTCATATGGCCATGACTTCTTCAATTCACGTTATCGGCTTTGACTTTGGCACTATGAATTTTCATTAACTGCTGTTACATTCTCTTTTGGAGTATGACGTTGTTTTGACTGCTTGCTGCATCTGTAGTTGTATCGTGACTCAAGTAACTGCTTCATTTTTGGAAATTTGTTAAATTGCTTGTCGTTTGTTGGTTGAGTCTGGTTTCCACTGCATATATATGTGTGTGTTCACGCATGTATATATGTAGTGATGCCTTGTTCTGTTTGTTTTATGATGAACTTGTGTTGCTGGCTTCATGTATACATTTGTGCACCAAATCCGTCTGTCTTGAGTCCACTTCATGTTGAAGTCTGGTGTAGTTGTGGTTTCATGAGTATGTTTTGTTGTCTGCATTATCTTGGGCATTCTGTATATGTTCAAGTTTAAGTTGTAATTGAACTTCATTTTGAAGTCTGGTCTTGTTTCATGTGCACTGCACTGGTGCCATTGACATTTGTGTTCATTTGAGTCTACACTTGTTTGGTTCTAATTCCATGTCTTCATGTGGTCTTCCCTGTTGTATCGTGTCTGGTGAAATTGATCTGCTTGATTCACTTTCTTTTGTGTGGCTTTGAGCATTGCCTTGGTTCTGTCATGCACTTGATGTTGCCTGTCCACTTGCATTGACTTGGGGTGGTGATACACTTGATTGAACATATGCTTGGTTAGAGTCTGTAACTGAATTGTACTGCATGTATATATATGTATGCATGTGTGCAAACATATGTATATATGTATGTGGTCATGTTTATGTATATGCATGCTCCAGTTTTGTTGCTCTTTGGTGTTAAGGCTTTACTCAGTTGACTTGTACATGGTTGCATATCTGGGTTACCCTGTTTGCATTGCTCCGAGTTTCATATTCATTTCCTTGTATGTTGCTCTGCTCCAACCACTGCTGTGTTGTCTCTCTTTTGTTCAACTGAGTTGTGTTGTTTAAGTGAATTGTGTTCATTCATGTATGCATATCCTTTTGCATTTAATTTAAAAATGCATTTTGATTATAAATATGAGTTTAATCTGTAATAACCCTGGTTTTGATGATTACCCTTTAATATTAAATTATAACGCTAGTTATAATTTCATATTGAGAATTAAAATAAATTGAGAATTTAAATTGTTTATTTAGAATAAATAGTAATTTTGAATTTAAAATGAGAAAATAAAGTTTGGAAATTTATTTTATTTTCTTAGGGTAATAATAAATGGAAAACGAGTTTTTATTTGGAGAAAATGCAATGATTTTATTAATTATTGCCAATTACTTCTTTTAACAATTTTTAAAATTTTTAAGGGAAGTAATTGATTTTTAAAGGCTGTTTATTTAGATAAAAAGATGAAATTTGGTTTAAAAATGCATTTAAATTATAAATATTAGTTTGAAATAGTTTGTTATATTTTCCTATGCAAGAAAATAATTTTTATTATATTTTAGAAGTTACAAATAAAGAATTATGAATTTATTTGATGTAAATTATGTATTTCTGTAAATTTGGGTTTTTAATAATAAAAATTGATTGGTGGGTCATCTCCATGTAACTAATTTCATGTGGACTAATCTGGATAAACTTGTGGGTTGTTTGGAGTTACCTGTTGAACTACTTGTCGAGTTATAGTGACCTGCCTCAAGTTAGAATGGTTTGATTCGTGTTGTTATTTCATGTATGCTGTCATGTGAACCATTTGATTATTGAGGCTGTGTTGCTTGATTGCTTTGGTCGAGCATTTTCACTTGAGTTGAATCCACCATTTGGTTGGGTTTGACCTTGTGCTCATTGTCCCTGCAGTTTTATCAAGTGTATATCGGTGTGCACAGCCTTATGGCATGTACAGTGGTACACTGTGCATGTCACAAGTTGTTCGTGTATGAATGGATTCAAACGAAAATGATGACGAACAACCCAAATAACCGAGGCAAATAATATTTTCAGCAACACATGTTTTATTTTACACTAAAAATATATTTCTTTTTCAATTTTACTGCGTCAATGTTTGTTTTGCAGATAATTCAGATGCTGGATTCAATCTGAAATAGAGTTGAAGATAAATACGAGTGATTGAGTGATATGTAGTGAGGTGAACATGTATGTAAAAAATTGTATACTGAAAAATTGTGTTGTAATTTCAAATTGTATTGTAATTGAAATTGTGTATATATAATGAGAGCTCAAATTTATAATAAAATATTTGTTTGAATATAATATTTGTTTGAATTTAAATTGTATGCTATTTATTTTATTCAGTAAATATTTATTTAATTATGTGAAAAATAAATAGTAAAATAACAAATACACTTAAACGAATATATATATATATATATATATATATGTTTATTATCATTAAACAACAATCATATACTATCATATTCAACAATCTTCCCCTTTCGATGATAACAAATATATATATTTAAGATTTTGAATTTATTAGATGTACTTTGTCATTGATAAACCTTATTTGCTCCCCTCATTAGAATGCTCCTTCCAAAACCAAGCTCCCCTTCACATATGCATGAAAATAAGTAAAAAATATGCAAATGAAAATATTTGACCTTTATTTTCCAAAATCTTAACTATTCTCTCCTCCTTTTGTTATCAGCAAAAGAGTAACAGTGTTAGAAAAAACAGAGATAAAGTGATAATATTAATACAACATTAATACCCAGTTGAGTATAAATATTAAATTTCAATAAAAAATCAAACAAAATTCATAAATACTCTGTTAGATGCATATTCCACTTTAGAGTGATAGGGGTGATGTTGGAATATAAAACCATATAGTTGTGTCTATCTGTGATATATTTATATCAAGAATTTGAATATCTACTAACCATGCATAACCGTTAGGACTTCTAAATGAGATTAGTAGTAAAAATGAATTTCAAGCATCTTTTAGTCACGAATAACCATGAGGACTTTTAAATGAGAATGAAAGCACATATACAAATATTCCAAGTAATTCACCCATGCCGTGAGGACTTTTAAATGAGAGTGAATACTTTGGATGCCTTTTCTAAAAAATAAAAAAAATAAAAAAAATGAATAATTTCCTGTTTAAAATACCACATTTTAACATACTATATTGGATTTTGATGAGTGACGGTCGTTAGAAATATGATAGAAATAGAGATGTTCATGAAATTTTTACCAACAAAAATTATTAAAAATCTTGTTTAAATTTTTTTAAAGAAATTTACTATATATACTTTCTCAAGTCATAATATATGATTAATATCGACACTCATCACTTTTTCAATCACTATTAATCTTTTCGATAATCAGTAGGGAGTCGGATTAGTAAATGTAATCATTTAAGATCAAATCCAAAAATAACTATAAAATCAAATTTTCTAAAATGCCTAATCTGAAATGAAGTCAACAAAAACTATTTTTTGGAAGGGGTTTTATAAGGAAAAGTGCCTGTTGATTAAAAATCATTTGAAATGAAAATTGTGCAGACATTTTCTCTGAAAATGTGTTGCAACTAATGAATGTTGCAACTAATGAATGTCTCTACATAAAACACATTACACTAGTAATTTTTCTATCTACTAGATTACCAGTGTAATCTACATCCGAATTTCCCTTTTGACTCAAGATTATCATTATATCATAGACCAAATCGTGGAATGTGCAACAAATACTTTAAAATCCTTTTTACATCCTTTAAATGAAATTCTTTTAGATTTGAATTAAAACCATGCAAATAAGCAAACAGTGAACATAATGATAGGTCTAGATTCAGTAAAATAAACAAATATACCCACGAGTATATTGAGTAAACATCAATCAACACAAAAACATCTCTTATTACCTAAACTTGCAATATAGTTAGTCCTAGCAAATCTATTTGAATAGTTCGAGAATGAAAAGATGAATGGTCCACATTTTTCATAATTCGGAATCAAAATCAACATTTATCTCCTTATCACATAATAGGCTGATTAGATTACGGTGCGGATTTTCACATTTAATAAATCGTTCAAGATAAATATACCGTTATCTATTTTACCTTCACGATAATTTTTCGTTATCACTCGTTGTGATTCTGCCACCTTTGTGCTAGGCTAAGGAACTTTGATTTGTCTCCTGTCGTGTGGCTGTAATAGCCATAATCTAGGTAATACTGTTGTTGTTTCTTAGCCTGCCACCATACCTACATGAGAAAAGATTTTTGTGACCTATTTATTTTTATAGGTCCATTGTTGTTTGTCGCAAATGATTTTGAAAGATACGTTTGAGTAGACACAAACAATTTATATTTGCTCCTTTTGGCGCCCATATTTGTTTGACTTTCAGGGAATTTACATTTGTGCCTTTAGGAACCCAAATTGGTATGGTTTTCACATGTGTGCCTATACCAACAATTGTTTTGATTGTGTCCAATTTTTCTACAAATTGTGCACTCGGATTTGACTTGATTAATTTCGCTTTTAATAAGTTCAAATTGATTATATCAAGTCCTTGTCTAACAGTATTAGCAGTTTGTTTCCCTAATAACATATTTAGCAATCTTTCTCCTTTTGAAATTTTTTCTAAAGTCGTAGATAATTTTTGGACTTGTGTTTTGAGGTATCCATTTTCGTTCAATAACAAAGTGTACTTCTTAATAGAATTTTCTCTCCTTGTGTTTTCACTTTCTTTCAAAATCAGAATTTCATTTTCAAGTGATTTAATTTTAATTTTTGATTTTTTAAATTTCTTCTTCGAATGATGGCCACTTGTCACACTTAGGGCTTTTATTTCAATAGTTTTTGACTAATTGGTCAAGTTGTTTATTTAATTCTATCAAGCCATATCTTTATGAGTCAATTTTATTATATTTTTCCCTAAGTCTTTCAAAACAGCCATTTACTTCGTAAAAATATATAAGTAATTCCAAGTGAGTAAGTTTTGATACCTTGCTTTGCTCGTCATCATCACTGCCAGTTGTTTCTCCTTGAAGGCACAAATTTCCTTTTTCACTCCCACTGCCAGTGCTTTTATCATACTCATCAGTTTCATCCCAAGTGGTTGTATAAGTTCTCCTATTCTGTTTCTTTCTTTGGCTGAGTCGATTCTGAGAACAATTGGGCTTGATATGACCGGGTTTGTTGCATTTGTGACATATGATTTTTTGCTCTTCTGAGTTGTTTAATACATTGACTATTCTGCTTTTCAATTGTTGATTTAAAATAGATTTCTATATTTGTGGTTCCACCTTTTGAATCTCTTTATTAAGAGCCCCAGTTTTGCTGCACCATCATCATCATCATCATCATCTTCACTTCGGTTGTTCCTTTGAGAGCTATTGATTCTTTCGCGTATCACCTCCTTCACGTTCTTCCTTGAATTTCATTTCTAGCTCATAAGCGGTGAGATTTTCGATGAGTTCTTAGACTTTGATTTGTTTCAGACCTTTTGATTCTTGAATGGAAGTAACTTTTGCTTTGAAATTTCATGGAAGGACTCTGAGGATTTTTCGGGCTATTTCTAACTCTGTGTATGATTTTCCGAGAGCTTTTGTTTTGTATATGAGATTGGAAAGTCGTCTATACATCTCTTTGACATTTTCATCCTTGGCCATTGTGAAGTTCTCATATTCGCTACTAAACATGGCAATGCGAGATTCTTTGACTTGAGACGTTCTTTCGTGAGTCACTTCAAGTGTGTGCCATATTTCCTGCGCGGTTAGACAATGTAAGGCACGAATAAATTTAATCTGATCCAATGAACAAATAATAGAATTAATAGCTTTAGCATTAGCTTCTGTAGTTTATTTTCAAAATCTGTCCATTGATCTATTGGTTTTTCAATTTCCTGATTATCTACCACTATAATTGGTGTCCTATAGCATGTCTCAACAATATTTCAAGCTTCAATGGTTTTCAAAAAAAAATTCATTATATTTTTCCAGTAAGCATGTTCACCATTGAACATAAGTGGTTTAACTATGGACTGACCCTCAGCAAAAGCATTATTAACCGAAGCCAATTTAAAAAATCAATTTTTTTAAAATAAAAATTTGTTTTTGAAAAAAAAAATCAAATTTTTGAAAACAAATATTGGTTTTTGTTCCTATCTCTGATACCACTTGTAGGATCGATTTCACCCTAGGTGGGGGGTGAATAGGGTGATACTAATAATAAAAAAAATAAATCCAGAATTATACAAAATAATTGCAGCACAGATAATAGCAGAATAGTAAAAGCAGAATAATAATAGGCTGATTCATGGGTTGTATTGATATTTTAAGGGTGATTTTATTTTATTTGTGTGCTTGATTTAATGTTTTGTGTGCTTGATTAGATTTTATCATCATGAAGCTTCATATGTGAACATATATTATTTAAATTTAAAAATATCAAGCTGTTAATTTTGAATCCTTATCAAGGCGTGCCGCCAGCCGTTCATAATGTCATTACCCCTATTTCGGACGTAGTGGAACAAGTCTTGTGTTCCAATTCGATCGTATGGAGAAGATAGCTTTTTGAACCTAATTAAAATATTAAATTTTCCATATAAATTTCAACGCGCTTCTATCCTGTACGACCAAATGGTAACTCTAAACGCTATGAAATTTAAAATCTGTGTAAAAGTTTTAAAGAAAAGTTTGGAAAAATAGATTTGAATTTATTCATTGTGTATGTATCATGATAATCAGCAAGTACAATACTTATAGGCCACGATTCCTATTTCAGGAAAGTGTAGCAAAGCAAGAGAAAGAAAATAATGGGCTTTAGCAAACATACACAGCCCAACAGAAATAGAAATACATTGTAACTAAAATAGATTCATGCAGATTCATTCTTTACACTCCCCCTCAAGTGGAGCATATGGATTTATCATGCTCAACTTGTCACACAATATCTTCATCCGAGTTCCATCTAGAGCTTTAGTTAAAATATCTGCAACTTGATCACCAGTCCTAACAAACTTTGTTTGTACCAATCCTTGTAAAAAAATTTCACGAACAAAATGACAGTCAACTTCAATGTGTTTGGTTCTTTCGTGAAATACGGGATTGGAAGCAATATATATAGCTGCTTGATTATCACAGTTCAACAAAGTTGGCTTCTCAACTTTTATACCAATCTCTGTCATAAGATGAACAAGCCACATTACTTCACACACTCCTTTAGCCATGGCTCTATACTCGGATTCAGCACTAGACCTTGCAACTATGCTTTGTTTTTTACTTTTCCAAGACACAAGATTACCACCAACATAAACACAAAAACCAGAAGTAGACTTTCTGTCAAGCTTAGACCCTGCCCAGTCAGCATCAGAGAAGCATTCTATTGTAGCATGTTGATGATTAGTATATAATATGCCAAAACCTGCAGTGCCTTTAAGATAACCTAAAATATGTTCTAAAGCTCTCCAATGATGAACACAAGGAGAGGACATGTACTGACTCACCAAACTTACAGAATAGGACAGGTCAGGTCTTGTGACAGTTAGGTAGTTTAACTTACCAACAAGTCTTCTATATCTTTCTGGATCTTTGAAAAGTTCTCCACTGTTAGATAGATCATTATTTGGTATTATTGGAGTAGTGTTTGGTTTAATACCAAGTTTCCCAGTTTCTGTCAAGAGATCGAGAGCATATTTTCTTTGGGATAAAAATATACCTTTTGTACTTCTAATAACTTCAACTCCAAGAAAGTACTTTAGATGACCTAAGTCCTTGGTATGGAATTGTGTATGGATGAAATTCTTTAAAGACTGAATTCCTTTGATATCATCTCCAGTAATAACAATGTCATCCACATAAACAACAAGCAAAATAATACCGGCACCTGAATTTTTATAAAACACAGAATGGTCAAATTTGCTTTTATGTATACCAAATGATTCCAAAGCCTGACTGAATTTTCCAAACCATGCCCGAGGAGATTGCTTAAGACCATACAATGTTTTTCTTAACTTACATACCATCTTTTCCTCCCCCTGAGCAATGAATTCAGGTGGTTGAGCCATGTAAATTTCTTCTTGAAGATCACCATGTAAGAAGGCACTCTTGATATCTAGTTGATGTAATTCCCAGTTGTGTGTTGCAGCAAGAGAGATGAATAGTCTAATGGAAGTTAGTTTGGCTACTGGACTGAAGGTTTCCAAATAATCTACACCATAAACTTGTGCATAACCCTTTGCCACCAACCTTGCTTTGAACCTGGCAATTGATCCATTAGGGTTAACTTTTACAGAGAACACCCATCTACACCCAATTGGCTTCTTATCCTTTGGTAATGGAACCAGATCCCATGTTTTGTTAAGGTCTAGTTCATTTAATTCTTCTATCATAGCTTCATGCCATTTGGGGTGTGAGATAGCTTCTTTGACAGTTTTGGGTGTAGAAGTAGTATCAAGAGTTTTTATGAATAGACAAGTGTTGGGTGATAAATGGTTATAAGAAACATAAGAAGCTATGGGATAAGTACACTGACGTTTTCCTTTCCTTAGGGCAATAGGTAGATCAATCTCTGGATTAAATTGAGGTATAGGTTCATGGATTGGGGTAGGAATTATATTATTATCCATAGGTTCTTGCAAGTGTTCAGTATTGTCAGTATCTTGTGTGTGAGTAGAATATATAAGGAAGCTTGGATCATCATCTGCCACTGGTTTACTTTGGTTTAGCATAGGTTGATAATAGGGTATATCCTCATGAAAGGTTACATCACTGGACACCACATATTTATCCAGACTTGGACAATAACATCTATATCCCTTTTGTAATCTTGAATAACCCACAAACACACATTTTATGGACTTTGGGTCAAGTTTAGACACTTGAGGCCGTACATCTCTAGCAAAACAAACACATCCAAAGATTCTAGGCTCAACATGATAAATGTGTTTATCTGGAAACAAAACTTTATAGGGAATCTCACCATTTAAAACACTAGATGGCATTCTATTTATTAAGAAGCATGCAGTAGCAATAGCATCTGCCCAAAAGAATTTTGGCATGTTCATTTCAAATAGCAATGCTCTAGTGGTCTCTAAAAGGTGTCTATTCTTTCTCTCTGCAACTCCATTTTGGTGTGCAGTATCTACACAAGATGATTCATGTAGCATACCATTTTTATTCATAAACTCATGAAATATTCCAGAGGTGTATTCTTTGGCATTATCACTCCTTAATACTTTGATATTAGTATAAAACTGAGTTTTTATTTCATTACAAAAGTTACAAAAAATAGAATATAGCTCAGCCCTATTTTTCATAAGAAATAACCAAGTTATTCTAGTGTAATCATCTACAAAAGTTACAAAATACCTGAATCCAGGTTTAGAAATAATAGGAGATGGACCCCAGATGTCTGAATGAACCAGATCAAATGCAGCCTTTGCTCTTTTATTGATCCTTGGACTTGAACTTAACCGATGATGTTTTGCAAATTGGCAAGAGTCACAATTAATATGTTTAATGGAGTTGAACTGAGGGTACAAATTTTTTAGATTTGATAGAGATGGATGTCCTAACTGATAGTGAGTTTTGAGAGCTTGAGTGATGCTTGTACATGCAATAGAGGTTGAGTCATCAAACATGTAGAGACCACCTAGCTCTTGTCCTTTACCAATAATTTTCTTGGTCACTAGGTCCTGAAACACACAGTGATTAGGATAGAACGTGATGCAACAATTAAGTTCCTTTGTTATTTGACTAATAGAGAGAAGATTAAAAGCAAGCTTAGGTGTGTGTAGAACAGATTTTAAGGTAATAGAAGGATTTAGAGTTATGGATCCAGATCCATGAACAGATGAAAGAGAACCATCAGCCAGGGTTATATTTTGAGATTTATTTTTACCTTGAAAATTTGATAAAAATAATGGATTACCAGTCATATGATCAGTAGCACCAGAGTCTATAATCCATTTGTTAGTTTTAGCCACAGTAGATATAGTAGGGTTTTGATATTCTATAGACTCCTTCAAGCTATTCTGGTACTCGGCATACTTGTTATATTCTTCAGCAGAAATGAGAACATGCTTATTATCACTAGCTTTTGCAATAGTTGCTGTCTGTTTTGTTTGTCCATTGTTTTGTTTTTGTCTTTCCTGTAGTTTCCAACACTGTTGATACTTATGCCCTTTCCTCTTACAAAAGGTGCAAAAATTTGGATTCATTGATCTATTGTCAGGTTCTGTGCCACCTCTTCCATATCCGGTTTGATTCGGTCTCCATTGTGCATTGTTTTGTACATATCCGTTCTGTGCACTTGAATTGGTTTGGGTAACAAGAGCACTAGAATGAGGTGCAACATTAGTTTGTGCATTACTTGAACTTTCTGCCCTTAGAATTCGACTGAATACTTCTTGTAGTGAAGTCACATTGGATCCAGATAATACTTGTGACTTTGCAGATTCATATTCACTTGGCAATCCTCCTAAGAAACTCATGATTGCCATCTGTTCTCTCTGTTGCTGTTGAATCTTGATATCTGAACTCATAGGTAAAAGTAGATTAAACTCCTCATAAGTTCTTTTAAATTTTATGAAATAATTCATAAGAGAGAGATCTTGTTTTTCCGATCTATAAAAAGATTTGCACACATCATACATCTTGCTGATATTTCCTTTTTCGGAGTAAAGAAATTCAAGATAATCCATTAGTTCTTTCACAAATCCACAATGATTAACAAGACTAATCACATTATTATCAATTGTATTTCGAATCCGCAGAAATAGGCGAGCATCATCTCGTAGCCAAATTTGATCCTTTGTTTCGATTGAATCTTCCTTTGGTGGATCTTCCTTAAGGTGATTCTCCTTGTCAATACTTCGTAAATACAACCTAATTGTTTTACTCCAATCCAGATAATTCTCATCACACAATTTATAATCTGTAATTTTAGACATTACAGGCATTACATCCAAGATTGCTTTGTTTTCCGCCATAACCCTAATTAAGAAATCGGATTAGAAGAAGAAGGATTTAGAACGGATCTTTACGCTCTGATACCATGTAAAAGTTTTAGAGAGAAGTTTGGAAAAATAGATTTGAATTTATTCATTGTGTATGTATCATGATAATCAGCAAGTACAATACTTATAGGCCACGATTCCTATTTCAGGAAAGTGTAGCAAAGCAAGAGAAAGCAAATAATGGGCTTTAGCAAACATACACAGCCCAACAGAAATAGAAATACATTGTAACTAAAATAGATTCATGCAGATTCATTCTTTACAATCTGAAAGATATATCTATTACGGATATAACGACCCAGAATTTTTAGATATTTGAAATTGGAACATTTAATTGATTTTAAATATTTGAAAGTTAGTTTAACTTGAATTTCAAATAACAAAATTATTTGGATAATTAGATTATTGAATTTAATAATTAGAAATTGGGTAAAGTATTAAATCTTAGTTTTCAAAGCTTGTTAAAAATATTTCAAAGGCTTATAAAATCCATATTGATTTTACTGGGGATAATAAAAATGTTAAAAGTGAATTTAAACTGTTTTGTTCAGTTTTAAAAATATATCGTTTAAATTGATATCTAAAAATAACCTTCCAAGGCACAGTCTCGGAATTCGACGAAACCAGTTCCATTGGATCTGTAATAGTGTATTATTATCGGATTTCAAATTTCGTAGTGTTTGGTGTTATCATGTGATCGTACGGTAGATAAACGTGCTGAAATTTATATTGGAAGCTTAACATAATAACTGAGTTAAAAAAACTATCTTATCCATATGATCGAATCAGGACTCGAAACCTTTTCCATTGCGTTCATAATAGGGGTATAGCATTATGAACGCCTAGTGGCATGCCTCGATAGGAGTTTGAAAATTTAAGTTGCGTTTTCAAGACAATTTAAATTTAAATATAAAATATTCTTATTTGAACTGGTCAAATTTCAAATCATATCAGCCCTTTTTCCAAAATACCGTAGGCCATCCAACACGTATTTTCATTTTTCTGTTTAATTTCACATGCGTCCCCTCAAAAAAATAAACTTCGGACACGTTTGATAGAAGAAATTTTGTAGCCGAACTCAGGAAATTGTCTCCATTGTTCTTCTTTCCTTAGTAAAAATCGATATCAGTTATATAAAAAAATATGACCGTATTAAAATCGTGTCTCCCTCGAAGAAATTTATAGATCGATCGAAATTCATTCAAATAAAATAAAATAATAGATAAGTATGGCTGCTCTCTCTTCTCATTCATATCAAGATCGAAATCGTATTCAAATACAAAATAGTGGATCGCACAAACTTTAGTGAACCTTCGCATGGAGGTCGCGAGCACGAATTGGGAGAAGGCGGTGGGATTTTGGGTTTCTGGCTAGGGTTGTAGGGTTAGGACTTTCGCGTAGAGGAGGGTGCACCGTGAGCACTCGCGAGGATGGGACTAGCGATGGTAGGGGTTCGCAAGCAGCTAGGCGATGTGATGGCAGTGGGTTGAGGGCATCGTTGCGGTGGCAAGGATACGTGGGCCAATCGAGCTACAACAGACGTTGGGAACTGCGGCGTCATCATAGGGAAGGCAAGGCTAAGCCTTCGATCCGGCAGTGAAGGTATTTTATTATTATTTCATTAAATTATAAATATATACATTTTGCAGCAAAGAATAAAACCATTTCTGTTTTTAAAATTAATATATATATATATATATATATACATGTATCTAGGTTAGAAGGGGTTTTATTTTCATTAAAATTTATATGTATATGAGTTTATTGTAGGAAAAAAAGTATTATACAAACATAAGTATATCTTTATAAATACACACATGTTTTATTTTATGGGAACATAGAAATTATTATATATGTAGATAAAGTTTGGACAAAAAATTAGGAATTTTGAAGTGTTTGAAAGTTTAATTAAAAATTAGATTTTTAAAAATCTATATAGACTATTTTTATGAATATACATGTAATTCTATTTTTATAAATATATATGTAATTTTAAAATAAAAAAATAAATATGTAACGACTGCGATTTTTCGTTCACGAATGCCGACATCAATACGTCCACTTTATCAACTGCCGAGCAATCGAAGGCCGGAAAACCGTACCGTTAGGGTTAAAGAAGAAGAAAAAGTAGAAGAAGATAGAACAGAACAGAAAGAAATAACAGAACAACATCAGAATCTCACAATTCGCAGTGGAACAACTTATAATACATAAATGAATAATCTTTAAACAAAGAACTATATCAGTTATTACATTACATTACACCATCAGAGTGTACAACAACAAACAACATCAACAGCGGAAAAGAAATATTATATACTAGTAGTACGCCATGCCGTCCAGCTTGCCTCCTGCAACTCCTGAATTCCAGAATATCCGTATAAACCTTACTCTTGACTGCCCGTGTGGAAATTGGTGGGCACCCAGAGTTTACGAAGGAAAACAATAAACTCCGAGTCAGTCATGTGACTGGTGTGAGAACTAAAACAGTTTATTTTTCTTTAAAATCAAAATAGAGGAATATTTTTAAAGTCAATTCGCAATGCTTTTAAAAATGAGACTACCATAAGGCCTCCCGCACACACACACAATGCAAATGCAGAATCGGAGGAGATTTCTCCTTATGATAGTCAAAGATGCTTGATACGCATTAAAAGAACATTTGATATTATTATTAGTGCATAGTGTAGGCAAAATTCATTTCGAAAATAAAGATATAAATCTTAGCCAGCATAGACATTTCGCACTTATGCCTACTATAACTACTATGTTCAATAGCAGGTTACCGCCACATTCCATAGCAGGTTATACAACTAAATCCGTACAAGATCGTATTGTTCCTTTGGATTTCCAACAAATGGTCAGGCCAAGGAACTTCCCATTGCCACATGGAAATACCTCTGGAATGACGTCCCGAGAACCAAACCGGATCTCTGCCAACACAAGGCCGGGTTACCCCTAACTGGGTAACTACTGACACGAATATATCATCCCCCGATCGTAACCGATCTATCCGAGGATCCTCGATTTCCAACAACCACAAAATTTGCAGCAACAACATAGGTTAAACATCTGTGCTCCATACCATGATACCACCTCTATCCAGAAGGAATGACATACACTAAAGGTGCGCTACCCCCTAATAACCTTGCTGCATCCTTCCTGTTTTGACCATTTTCGGGGTGTGAGGTCCGATGAAGTCTCGTCCACAAAGCCACGCTTTATACAAAAGCCGTGCTTTGGGTCAACAAATGATCATAGAAATGATCACCAAGATAAATGATCAAACAAATGATCATATCACAAATGATCAAACAATGATCATTTCACAGCAACACTCTGCATGCCACACAACCAAATTGGGAGTATATCACTAATAACTTTCAACTATATAACCTCTGAGCTCGTATGTCTCAGAGAAGGGTGTTAAGCTAAGAGAATAAATTCTCCGCCACCAACAGAAATATATTTGAAAGAAATCAGCTTTATATCTCAATTTGTAATGTCAGACATACAGTCCATACAAGTCCGTTCCGGGCTCGAACAGAACCGAAGGCACTTACAAAGAAGTCCTTGCATTCCGGATAATTTCTAGTCACGTCCGGACTTCCCGTCACTAAGGGTGATAAAACATCTATATCGGAGATCAGCCGATCCAGAGTAACTCAACGGTAATCCTTCCGTTTTCAAAAATATCCGGTCTTCAACACCGGTCATCAAATGCAATCCATTACGACGTATCACATATTCGGAATGGGTTATACGACCCCAAGGTTCTTTCCCGGCTAACCCGAAAAGTGAGTGCTTATTCAAAAAAATAAGTGTGGCATTCAAATTCAAACAATCACAACAAATACCTATTTAAAGGTAAATATTGATAGTCGGATTATTTAACTATCAAAAGGCATGCTCAACATCACCAGATTCCAAATAATTTTTCAAATTATTTATTTTCCAAAATATCTTTACAAGATATATATATTTCCACACTTCAAAAATAAATCAATATTTATTTTTAACAAATTCCCCTTTCCATTTATAAATTCCATAGTGAATTTACATTTTCAAAATATCTACTGATATACGATTTTCAATCGATTTCAAATATTCATTTTCAATTTATCTTCAAAAAGATAAATTCTCAAAACGTTTCATTTCACATTGGAAAAACATTTCCATACTTATTTATTAATAAGTAATTCACAAATCCATTTATTTTCAATACTTAGAAAATATTCAATATACTTAATATCGAAATTAAGTATATATTTCATTCTTTAATGAAAATATTCACTTAAACACATTTATTTGAGTCAAAACAAATGTTGCGTAAAACACCGTTACAACGACCCAAAATCACTAGTATAGGGATTCGAAATTAAGATAGATATATAATCCCAATACTATATAAAACATTTCCTTTCGGAAATCATTTACTATAACAACAGTGTTATAGTCTCCTTCTATTTCTCGAAAACGTCTATTTCAACAATAAATGTCGAAATCTATGTATTCGATACTTAATGCATTTTAAAACGTCTTTAAAATCATTAACTTCATTTCATAATATTCGCTTTCCCAAAACGTATCCATTTTATTCAATAATATATTCACTGTCCAAAATCGTGAATATACCTTATTTACCCAATTTCAATATTTACTGCACGTTTTATTTTCATGAATTTATTCGCTATCCAAAATCGCGAATATATTTCCTTTTATAAACTTCTATATTCAATTTATCAAATTCAATTGATTTCGAATTTATAAACGTTGTCTATAAATTCCATTTCTATTATAAGCTTCGATTTATAAATCTCCTTTAATAATCAATTCCATTTATATTTCGTTTATATGTCGAATCTAACTTATAAGTAAATTACTTATAATCCATTTATTCACAAATCCATTCTTTTATATCATCATTTGTTTATAAATCTAAAATTCTTATTTACTTATAAAATTAGGTACAACTTTATTTTAACACTTATAAAGGCTCGTTTTATAATTCAAATGTCTTTAACTTATAAAATATAAATTTTATAAATCTTTTATATTAACCGTTTATAATAATTCAAAAATCTCAATTTAACTATTTTATAAATTAATTTACTATTTATTTCTAAAATCTTTTTCGGTTATATTTCTCAAAAATCACAACTTTATAACATTAAAATTTTAATATTTATTTATTTTAAAGGAAGACAATTTAAAATTTTAATAAAACATATACTTTCAAATATTACTTTAAAAATCTATTTAAAAATCAAAATCGTTATTTTAAACTTCAAAAATGGATCCGATGATGCAACATCACCAAATAGTCAATCATGACATCCAAACATCATATATCAATATGATAATCAACAAATATCACAATATCTGTAAACAAATCAATACAGTTGAGGAATCCAGTTGGATCCCTCCAACCTGTTTCCCTGCATCCACAAACATTAGCACAATACCAATTCCGTTCCAGTACGGAATTATCGCGGTATATGGGATTTATAAAATATTATCCGCTTAATAGACGGCGCAATAGGGTCTCATCCTCTATACAATGCGGGAAATCAATTCCAAGTACATAATTAATACCAATTTCACTGTTTATGAAATATTCGCGGTATATGTTTTTAATAAATAACATCCGTTTACTAACGACGCATAATGTCTATTTTAACAATCAATAGATAACAATCATCATTCAAACATGCATTCAAGAATTTTAAATCTAACTATTTAAAATTAAAATCGAAACCGATTCGATTGAGTGAGAAGTTCTCACCTTGATTCAATTTCGTTTCCGCGTTTATTTCGAATAAAATTAAACGCGCGTTTAATTTTACCCGAAATTCTCACTAACTCCAAACGACTCCAATCCAATTCCATAGCGTAGTGCTCGTCCATACGAACCCAACGCAACTGGTTTCGCGCGTTTTCGACCTCGTATGAAAAAGATATGATTTTTTTAAGTTACACGAATTTTTAACTTAATAAATATACAACATATTTTTATAATTTTATACCCTAGCTTGCATCCACCGTCCATTTCCTTCCTTCTAATCACAGCCGCACCCCATCATCTTCCTCTCCCATTCACGTTCCTACAGGAGAAAAAAACGCACGTATGAACCCATAAAGCCGCCGATTAGGGTTAGATCTTGCGGCCTCCACAACGCACGAAACTCCATCATACCACCGCAATTCGAACGCTCATCACCACCCCAACCTTCGGTCGTAACATGGGTGAGCTCGGCCATGTATTTGTAGGATCTAGATTAACCCTATAGGGGGGTGAATAGGGTTATAGCAAATTTTCTCTATTTAAACACAGAAATAAACTGCAAAAATAAATATGCTGAAAAGTAAATCACACACAAAATTTACCCAGCTTCGGCAACCCCTGCCTACTGCTGCATTCACAGATTTCTATTAGAATTAAACAGTATCACGCTTACAAACACTCTACTAGACTCGCAGACCTTTTTGCTCCCGCTCACAAACACTCTACTAGACTCGCACACCCTGCTCCCGCCTATAGAGTTTCGCTCACTCGCAAACACTGCTCCCGCCTATAGAGCTTTGCAAACTCGCACACCCTGCTCACTGAACTAATTCTAAATAGACAATCTGACACTACCTAATCCCTAGGTGGTGATTTACAAATTCTTCGACTCGAAAAGAAAAACAAACTTCAAAATTAAAACCGGAGCAAAAATTAAACTACAACTTGAATGCGTAATTTTTGCTCAAAATAAAATAACTAAAAACCCCTTTATAATTGAACTCTAAAATAAACTTAAGCCCTTTTATAATTAACAAGGCCGGCCCCTTGTTTTTCATTAACCCGATCCACTGTTGTTTTGACCCGTTCCTTCTTTTCTTCTTTCTACTGTAAACACTGATGGCCGATTTCTTTGTTGAATTAGGGCTTCGGCTTCTTTCGAATTAGGGCTTCGGCTTCTTTCGAATTAGGGCTTCGGCTCTGGATAATTGATGCTCTTTGCTCGTGCTCGTTCTCTGATGTTTCGCGACTTGTTCTCTGATGATTCGCAACTTTGAGATTGTGAATTGTTCGCAGCTGCTTCTTTTGATGACTGAGTTCGTTAAATTGGTATGTATTACTTTCGTTTGCTGGTTTGATTGCTTGCTTCGATTGGACTCGATTTTAACTTGATAGCCGATGATGTAAATTGGGATTGCGATTGATAGTTCGATTGTGAATTGAAGCACTTGCTTGATGATGATACCTTCGGGTTGAATTTATATGAATTCGATTACACTAATTAACTCGATACTTTCCTGAAATTCACTTTCGTGATGCACACGACTTTCCTAATGCGTTCGTAACTTACTTGATTCATACGGCTTTGTTTTGAGAACGTTCGATCCTTCTTGTATATATAAAAAAACAGAAACTTTCCCTTTTTAATTTTGCTGACTATTTCAAAGAATACAAATTTGATACTGTCATGAATTCGAATTCTCTGTACTGTTGAACTTTAGCATCCTATTTTGAAAATTCTGACTTGACACTGCTTCGACCATCTTGTGTTTGTCCCTGTCTTCATCTCTGGCCATCTTCACTAGTCTCCTTTTGAACATTGCACCGTTTTTCACTGTTTACATCACTGGACTTGATATCATTGATCTGCATTTCTTTATTTCTTATGGCTCCACTGTTGCACTCGAGTGGTTTCAAACATGTGAGTTGTTGTTTGCTTTTGATGTAGCTGTTAGTCTGCATTTTTTCGATTCCCTGTGTCACTTGATCTATCACACTGTTGCATACATTTGCATTGTATATATTCTTGGATTTGGATTTGAACTGCTTCATGTACTTGATATTGTGGCAAGTAGTCTTTGCTGTTATGTTGATGCAATGTGCCTTTGTGGTTGTAACTGGACAGTTCATATTGCTTTGCTTCATCGTTTGTGTCCACTGCATTCTATTTCACTTTGGTTTTGGAGTTGCTTCTATATTGGTTTAAGTTGCACTGTACTTTGTGCTACTTCACCATGTCACTTGAGGTTTTGCAGTTTGGTTTATTGATGCATTCATGTACACTGCATATCTCATGCTCGAGCTCTTTGCATACTTTATGACTGTACTGTTCTTGTTGAGTTGATATATTTGTGGTACTTTGTCTCTGGCATTGACATTGACATTTGTATATATGACCTGGCCAGTTAAATCATTAACTGTTCATACTTGTGATCTTCATTTGGGTTATTGATCGTGATTTACACTGCTACACTGTTGCATTATAGTAGTTGCTTCTGTGCATATATATTGGTCTTTTACTTTATGCTGCAGTCTTCAAGCATTGTTGATTCATTTGTCTTTGCTGTGTACATGTTGTAAATGATTTGGCTTAAGTTGCATCACTGGTATATGCATATTTGTTCACCTGCAGTTGCACATTGCTGCTTGTAGCACTTGTATACTTGGTCGAGTCCATTTGCATTCTGCAGGCTTGTACTGTCCACTGCCCTGTAATCTTGACTTGCAGTGAGCTCGACATTGTTGTTTACTTCACCACTGACTTGATGCTCCATACATGTTTGTTGCAGTCCCTTTTTGCTGTTGCTATCCACATTGAACTGCTTTTGATGCATTTTTGAACTTTGTTGTATTCATGTCTTCGGCTGTTTGGTCTGAACTTGACGTTGCAGTTTGTAGCTGTTGACTGCATCACCATATATCAATTGCTCGGCCTTTGGTTTCATGTGCATTGAGTTTTGTTGTGATTGTGCTTGCACACTTGCTATTTTTGACTGCGCACACGAGTTGGCGAGGCAGTGCACACGTGTATGAATGTACACGTGTGTATTGCAGCCACTTATGGTTACATGTCCCTGTAATATCTATATGCACGACTTTGTGATGAAATCAAGTGTGAATGATGACGAACAACCCAAATAACTGAGGCAAATCATATTTTCAAAAATCGTATTTCATTTTATATTGCAAAAATATTTCTTTTTCAATTTTACTGCGTTAGTGAATATTTTTGCAGATTTCTCAGATGCTGAATTCAAACTGGAATGCAGTTGAAGACAAAATACGAGTGTGAGTGATATGTAGTGAGGTTATCAATGTAAAAATATTTGTGATGTAATCGTGATGTAATCAGAAATGTATATGTATAGTGAGAGCATGAATTTGTACTATTCAAGATTGTAATAAATATTTGTTTGAATAAAATTTCTGTTTGAATTCAAAATCTGTGTAACTTGTTCTGTTTGAATTCAAATTCAAATTCTGTGTAATTTATTTTATTCAACAAATATTTATTTAATCTATGAAAAAACAAAATAGTACATTACCAAATACATTTAAATGAATATATATGTTTATTATCATCAAACAAAAACATATAAGCGCATATTCAACAATCTCCCCCTTTTGATGATAACAAACATATATTTAAGATTTTGTACATGTGTTAAATGTATTTGATCAATGATATACTCTTAATTGCTCACCCTATTTAAATGCATCCTCTCTACATGATGCTCCCCCTACATATATGCATACGAATAGAAATATTCAAATAAGCCTAGACGCATATGGAAAAATTATTTGACCTTTGCTTGATTCTATTTGACAAAATCTTAACTTTTCTCTCCCCCTTTTGTTATCAGCAAAAGAATAATAGTGTTAGAGAAAAATAGAGATTAAGTGATCAATATTAATCCAACATTAAACTCAAATTGAATATAAATAGTAAACTTCAATAAGAATCAAACAAAAACCATAACTACCCTTGTTAGGCGCATATTCCGCTTTTAGAAATGATGGATATGGTGTTCATATAAAATCATACAGTTGAATCAACTTGTGGTACATTTATATCAGGAATTTGAATATCTACTAATCATGCATAACCGTTAGGACTTTTAAATGAGATTAGTAGTATTCGAATTTAATTTTAAAAATGAAATCAAGTATCTTCTAACCACACATAACCGTGAGGACTTTTAAATGGGATTAGAATCAACTTGTCTATTTAAGCAATTAATTTTGATATGCGTTCCATACATGCATAACCGTGAGGACTTTTAAATGAGCATGGAAGCACATAAAAAAATTCAAGTAATTCACCCATGCATAACCGTGAGGACTTTTAAATGAGAGTGAATACTTTGGATATTTATTTATTTATTTAAATAATATGACATGAAAAACAAATGATTCCTGATTATAGTACCACATATCGACAAACTATATTGAATATTTGATAAACCATGGTCGATAGAAATAATGATAGATATAGAAATGGTCATGGAATCTTTACCCAACAAAAAGTTTTATAATTCTTGTTTTATTTCCTAAAGAAATTTTCCAAATATACTCTCTTGAGTAATGTATGTTAAATATCAACACTCATCACTTTTTCAATCACTATTTATCTCTTTGATAATTAGTAGGGAGTCGGATCAGTCAAAATTTGTCATTTAAAATCAAATAAAAATGACTGATCTGAAAATATGGTCAAACAATTATTTTCTCGAAGGGGTTATATGAAAAAAAAAATCTGCTAAATGGAAAAATTATTTTAAGTGAAAAAATATGCAGATATTTTCCTTGGAAAAACGATGCAGCAAATGAATGTTTCAAAAATTAATCACGTTCAACTCGTATGTTTTCTATCAACTAGATTACCAGTATGAACTGCATCTGAATTTCTTTTTCAATCCAAAATATCACTAACTAGATTTGGTAAACCAGACATGAAGTGTGCATCAAAAATTTCAAACTCAATTTTAGCAACAATTTAAATGACATCCTTTGGATTTTGAATTGAAGCCATGTTCACACTCAACCAAATATCATGGTGTTAATTTCAGAAAGTATAGGATAAACAATTATATTCATGAGTAATCAACAGTCAGTCAACATCATAATTATTTCAAAAACAATTTCTTGAAGTTTCAACAACTTCTTAAAATCCTTTTCCACATGAATTTGAAATCGTGCAAATTTACAAGCAGTGACCAAAATGTCAAAATATATCTAAGTGTAGCATGAGTAATCAAGGATCAATAAAATACCATCATTTGACCAAATATATTAAGCTCAATGATGAAAGGATGGTTGGTCTACTTTTAAGCACAAATCAAAAGTAAGAACAAGTCAAAGGAAAAATCATATCAATAAGTCAGAATTAAAGACATCACATCATTATCGCAATTTTGGCTGATTTAATTCAGAATATGGTGCAGATTATCACATTTAATATACCTTCACCTGTTTTACCTTTACGATAATTTCTCGTGATTGCCCATTGTGATTCTGTCACCTTTATATTAGGCTAAGGAACTTTGCTATGTTGCTCGTTGTGTTTCTGGAACAGCCAAAATCCAGAGAGCACCGTTGTTGTTCCTTAGCCTGCCACCACACCTACACGATGAAAGATTTTTGTGATCTATTTCTAGGTCCATGATTGTTAGTGGCAGAAACATTATGAATAAACAAACCCTTTGGAACCCAAACTTGTTTAGTCCTTTTATTCTTGTTCCAATAGACATGAAATTTGTTTGTAGAATTCTTAGGAACCCAAACTTGTATAAATTTTGTGTTCTTGTTCCTATGACTACAATTTTCAACATGATGTCCAATTATTTCACATTTATCAAAGATACTTTTCCCTTTTGCATTATCCTTAGCTTGTGTTTTCCCAAAACCAAGTCCTTTTCTGTTGTTAGCAAAAATTTGATTTTCCAATAGCATGTTGAAAGATTTTTCGCCTCTTGAAAAGTTATTCAAAGATTTCTCAAGATTTTGGACTTTGGTTTTTAGTGTTGTATTTTCAGTGACAAGTGAGGTGCATCGATTTATAAAATCCTTTTTCCTAGTGTCGATGGTTTCCTTAAGATTCAAGTTTTCTTTTTCAAGATTCTCAGAGTTATTCTTAAGTCTTGTCAATTCTGAATCTAAAACTTTACATCTTTTACATTCTAGGTTTTGAATATTTTCAAGTTCAGTTTCTAACCTAAAATTTTTACGAGCAAGTTCTCTCCTATCAGTTTTCAGTTCTTCAATTTTAGATTCAAGAGCATCAACTACTTTAGTAAGATCAGAACACATAAAAACAAGATCTCTATAGGAATACTCACCTTCCTCACTAGATTCCTCTGAGCTTGAATCTGAATTTGATTTCGCCATAAGACACAAGTTAGCCTCCTCTGAGCTGCTATCCGAAGCTTCTTCTCCTTCTTCATCATCCCAAGTCGCTGCAAATACCTTCTTCGCCTTTTTCTTTCCTTTGTTGTTTTTGAGGAGTGGGCATTTTTGTATGAAGTGTCCGGGCTTCTTGCAGTTAAAGCACGTCGGTTCATTATCAGAATTGTCAGAATCTTTTGGCCTATTACGATTTGTTTTCTTCTTGCATGGCTTGAATCTCGACCATTTTCTAAGATTATTGACAGCCATTGCAAGCTCTTCAATTGGATCTTCTCCTTCTTCATCGCTTTCTTCTTTGCTCTTTAAGGCAATCGTCTTTTTCTTTGGTTCGGAGTTATTGCGTTCTTCCTTTGCTTTTAGCTCAAGCTCATATGTCATCAGGTTTCCAATCAACTCCTCCATGCTTAGCTTACTCAGATCTTTCGATTCTTGGATTGCCGTGACTTTTGCCTCAAAGTTCATTGGTAAGACTCGTAGTATCTTTCGCACAAGCTCTACCTCAGTGAATACCTAACCAAGTGCTCTAGCGTTGTATACCAAAGTTGAAAAGCGTCCAAACATGTCCTTTATGCTCTCGCCTTTGTCCATCACAAAGTTCTCGTATTCATTGCTGAATATGGCTAGACGAGACTCCTTGACTTGAGAAGTTCCTTCGTGTGTCACCTCCAAAGTGTGCCAAATTTCCTGTGCTGTTGTACAATGAGAAATTCTATTAAATTCATTTTTATCAAGAGCACATATCAAAGCATTCATGGCTTTAGCATTTGTCGTTTTCAATTTCTTATCGTTAGCATCCCACCTATCCTTAGGTTTAGGAATCTCAGTACCACCAACGATTATAGTGGGAGGTTTATAGCCAGTTTCAATAATATCCCAAACATCATAATCAACGGAACTAAGATAAATACTCATCCTAACTTTCCAATAAGCATAATCGTTCCCGTTAAACATGGGTGGCCTAACGATAGATTGCCCCTCAGAAAAAGCATTATTTGATGAATTCATGACTCTAGAGTTAAAGAAAAATACCAGGCTCTGATACCACTTGTAGGATCTAGATTAACCCTAGAGGGGGGGTGAATAGGGTTATAGCAAATTTTCTCTATTTAAACACAGAAATAAACTGCAGAAATAAATATGCTGAAAAGTAAATCACACACAAAATTTACCCAGCTTCGGCAACCCCTGCCTACTGCTGCATTCACAGATTTCTATTAGAATTAAACAGTATCACGCTTACAAACACTCTACTAGACTCGCAGACCCTTTTGCTCCCGCTCACAAACACTCTACTAGACTCGCACACCCTGCTCCCGCCTATAGAGTTTCGCTCACTCGCAAACACTGCTCCCGCCTATAGAGCTTTGCAAACTCGCACACCCTGCTCACTGAACTAATTCTAAATAGACAATCTGACACTACCTAATCCCTAGGTGGTGATTTACAAATTCTTCGACTCGAAAAGAAAAACAAACTTCAAAATTAAAACCGGAGCAAAAATTAAACTACAACTTGAATGCGTAATTTTTGCTCAAAATAAAATAACTAAAAACCCCTTTATAATTGAACTCTAAAAAAAATTTAAGCCCTTTTATAATTAACAAGGCCGGCCCCTTGTTTTTCATTAACCCGATCCACTGTTGTTTTGACCCGTTCCTTCTTTTCTTCTTTCTACTGTAAACACTGATGGCCGATTTCTTTGTTGAATTAGGGCTTCGGCTTCTTTCGAATTAGGGCTTCGGCTTCTTCCGAATTAGGGCTTCGGCTCTGGATAATTGATGCTCTTTGCTCGTGCTCGTTCTCTGATGTTTCGCGACTTGTTCTCTGATGATTCGCAACTTTGAGATTGTGAATTGTTCGCAGCTGCTTCTTTTGATGACTGAGTTCGTTAAATTGGTATGTATTACTTTCGTTTGCTGGTTTGATTGCTTGCTTCGATTGGACTCGATTTTAACTTGATAGCCGATGATGTGAATTGGGATTGCGATTGATAGTTCGATTGTGAATCGAAGCACTTGCTTGATGATGATACCTTCAGGTTGAATTTATATGAATTCGATTACACTAATTAACTCGATACTTTCCTGAAATTCACTTTCGTGATGCACACGACTTTCCTAATGCGTTCGTAACTTACTTGATTCATACGGCTTTGTTTTGAGAACGTTCGATACTTCTTGTATATATAAAAAAACAGAAACTTTCCCTTTTTAATTTGGCTGACTATTTCAAAGAATACAAATTTGATACTGTCATGAATTCGAATTCTCTGTACTGTTGAACTTTAGCATCCTATTTTGAAAATTCTGACTTGACACTGCTTCGACCATCTTGTGTTTGTCCCTGTCTTCATCTCTGGCCATCTTCACTAGTCTCCTTTTGAACATTGCACCGTTGTTCACTGTTTACATCACTGGACTTGATATCATTGATCTGCATTTCTTTATTTCTTATGGCTCCACTGTTGCACTCGAGTGGTTTCAAACATGTGAGTTGTTGTTTGCTTTTGATGTAGCTGTTAGTCTGCATTTTTTCGATTCCCTGTGTCACTTGATCTATCACACTGTTGCATACATTTGCATTGTATATATTCTTGGATTTGGATTTGAACTGCTTCATGTACTTGATATTGTGGCAAGTAGTCGTTGCTGTTATGTTGATGCATTGTGTCTTTGTGGTTGTAACTGGACAGTTCATATTGCTTTGCTTCATCGTTTGTGTCCACTGCATTCTGTTTCACTTTGGTTTTGGAGTTGCTGCTATATTGGTTTAAGTTGCACTGTACTTTGTGCTACTTCACCATGTCACTTGAGGTTTTGCAGTTTGGTTTATTGATGCATTCATGTACACTGCATATCTCATGCTCGAGCTCTTTGCATACTTTATGACTGTACTGTTCTTGTTGAGTTGATATATTTGTGGTACTTTGTCTCTGGCATTGACATTGACATTTGTATATATGACCTGGCCAGTTAAATCATTAACTGTTCATACTTGTGATCTTCATTTGGGTTATTGATCGTGATTTACACTGCTACACTGTTGCATTATAGTAGTTGCTTCTGTGCATATATATTGGTCTTTTACTTTATGCTGCAGTCTTCAAGCATTGTTGATTCATTTGTCTTTGCTGTGTACATGTTGTAAATGATTTGGCTTAAGTTGCATCACTGGTATATGCATATTTGTTCACCTGCAGTTGCACATTGCTGCTTGTAGCACTTGTATACTTGGTCGAGTCCATTTGCATTCTGCAGGCTTGTACTGTCCACTGCCCTGTAATCTTGAATTGCAGTGAGCTCGACATTGTTGTTTACTTCACCACTGACTTGATGCTCCATACATGTTTGTTGCAGTCCCTTTTTGCTGTTGCTATCCACATTGAACTGCTTTTGATGCATTTTTGAACTTTGTTGTATTCATGTCTTCGGCTGTTTGGTCTGAACTTGACGTTGCAGTTTGTAGCTGTTGACTACATCACCATATATCAATTGCTCGGCCTTTGGTTTCATGTGCATTGAGTTTTGTTGTGATTGTGCTTGCACACTTCCTATTTTTGACTGCGCACACGAGTTGGCGAGGCAGTGCACACGTGTATGAATGTACACGTGTGTATTGCAGCCACTTATGGTTACATGTCCCTGTAATATCTATATGCACGACTTTGTGATGAAATCAAGTGTGAATGATGACGAACAACCCAAATAACTGAGGCAAATCATATTTTCAAAAATCGTATTTCATTTTATATTGCAAAAATATTTCTTTTTCAATTTTACTGCGTTAGTGAATATTTTTGCAGATTTCTCAGATGCTGAATTCAAACTGGAATGCAGTTGAAGACAAAATACGAGTGTGAGTGATATGTAGTGAGGTTATCAATGTAAAAATATTTGTGATGTAATCGTGATGTAATCAGAAATGTATATGTATAGTGAGAGCATGAATTTGTACTATTCAAGATTGTAATAAATATTTGTTTGAATAAAATTTCTGTTTGAATTCAAAATCTGTGTAACTTGTTCTGTTTGAATTCAAATTCAAATTCTGTGTAATTTATTTTATTCAACAAATATTTATTTAATCTATGAAAAAACAAAATAGTACATTACCAAATACATTTAAATGAATATATATGTTTATTATCATCAAACAAAAACATATAAGCGCATATTCAACAGTATTGTCATGGGAAATCGTGCGCGACTTGCAACACTTCTAGCTCGATTTTCCGCCAATCCGTTAACCCAAACGCGATCATGACCGTTCAGATTGAAGATCTCGTTGTCGTCTACAACTTTCATGTAGAAAGTTTTCGCTAATTGTTGATGGATTGAGAGATAGAAGAGGATGAAGTTGATAATTTTCGGCCATTCATTGTTATGGAGGCGGCGGCTCCTGAAGAGATGACCTAGGGTTTTATTTTTTTGCAAATAATGAATATTTGTGGCCTTTTATAGAAAAATACGCGACACTATTCATCCCGGAATTTCCGAACTCCAAACGAAGCGTGCCGGTTGGCGTTTCTAAGGTTTACCCCGCGTTCCGAACACAATGGAACGTGTTTCGGGAGCTAATTCGGTCATCTGTGCGAGTTATGGCAATAAACGTTCGATTTTAAATTAAACCGATTAAACAATTTTCTAGGCGTTTTAGCTTGCACCGGACAAACGGTAAATCCGATTGACTTGAAATTTGAAACCTTACAATAATATCACATTACGGATCCGATGAAACTAGTTTCGTCGAAATCCGAGACTGTTTGAAAAATGACTATTTTAACTCGCCAAATTAATATTAAAACAATTTCGATGCGTTTCGAGCTACCACGGTCAAACGATAACTCCGATTGCTACGAAAATTGAAATCCGATAATAACAAACTATTACGGATTCAATAAAGCTAGTTTCGTCCAATTCTGAGACTGTTCAAAAAATGTCTAATTTCACTAGTCGATTAAATATTAAAATATTCAATTTTCACAAATAAACTTTTAATTCGATTTTAAAAGTTCTAAAACATCGTTCTAACTTCAACATGATAAAATAAAATTTTACAAATCATTTTCAATCATATTTATCTCAATTTTCAATTATTTCTGTATTTTCACATATTAAATTATCTATTTAATTATTCAATTAAATCCAATTATTCGAAATAAAACTTATTCGACTTATAAATTTCACTTATTAATATTTAAAATTAATTAAATATACAAATTTAAATTATCAAAAATTCTGGGTCGTTACAAAATATACCTCTACACATTTTAATTTACTAGTTCACTTTAAAAATGGATTATGGTGATTTAATTGTTTAGTTAAGCCATTTAATCATCTCAATTACTAAAAGACCTTTAAAGGAAAATTAGTTTAGAATTTAATTATTTGTTTGAAATTAAATTATTAGTTAAATTAATAAATGGTAATTGACTATTCGATTAGTTCAAATATTAACAACCATACGATGTTTATACAAGGTCTAAAATCATGGAGAATCAAGCCGGTTTGGATTGGATTGCAAAAAATAAAATAAAAGGTGAGTTAATCTCACTCATTTGGATTACCCTTTAAATTTAAATAGTTAAATTCAAATTATTGGTTGTTTGCTGGAATTGATAATTTAATATCAGTTTGGATGTGACATTATATATATATATATATATATATATATATATATATATATATATATATATATATATATAATATAGGGGCTGAGACCCTATGCGCCCCGCATAACAGCGGATGACCCCTTATACCGCGATATCCCGCCTTGAAGCGGGATTGGTATCTTATTTGTTGACTAACATCTATGGATGCGGAGAAACAGGTTGGAGGGATCCAACTGGATTCCTCAAAATGTTGAATTTATTTTCAGCGATGTGATATATGTGACGATCTATGATGATTATATTGATTATATTGGTAATTGAATGCTATGGCCTGGTTGAATATACATTGGTATTGAGGACAATGAAATATATAAAGTTTGGATTTTTAAAGGATATAAAAAGGGAAAATTTTAAAATACTTATAGTGAATTTAAATAAATTAAAGGAACAAATTTGGGAAGGGATAAAGGTTTGATTTTAAATCCTATATATTAAATTAAAGGATGGGAAAAATAGGAATTTTGAATAAATGGGAAAAAGGATTTTTATTAAAATAAGGACTTAAGCAATACTATTTTGTAAGTACAAAGAAATATATTTTTAAAATTCAAGATTTGAATGAGTTGGGAAAATAAAGAAGAATTTTGAAATAAAGTATGAAATTGATATTTTCGATTTAAATAAGAATTTAAATCATAAATAAAGGTGCGAATATGGGATAAATGGTTTTGAAACAAATTTGGATAAGTAAAGGAATTTATTTTAAATGAAGTTGGTTTTGGAAATCGATTTGAAAACCGACTAAGTGATGAAACTGTGAATAAAGGAGAATGTGATTGTGAAATTTATAAACATGGTTTATAAATAAAGTGAAATATTTATCAGACGATAATTGGAAGTATAAATTCAGGATGAGAATTTATAAAGGAATGAGTAATTTGTTTAAAAAATAAATAATGGTTTATTTTTAAAGGTGTGGAAAGGAAAGTGTATTTCCTTGGAAAGCCAAATATATTTCCAAAGGAAAATTCCCAAGTATAAGTTAGAAATGTTAAAGTGGTTTGAATGTTTTAGAAAGAGATAATTATTAGTGGTTTTAATTTTTTTAAAAGTAAATATTTATTAAGTTAATTATATAAGTAAAGTATTTTAAAGGTTTAGCTAGTATTAAGATTTAAAAGATAATTACTTAATATTTATACCTTATAGAATAACTTTTATTTTAAAATTAATTTTGATTTAAGTTTTATATGAGAAATTATTATAAATTTCCATAACTAGCATTTTAAAGTGTTTCAAGTAATTTTTATGTTAAGTGTTTTAAAGTATATTTTTGGATAAAGTGATTTAAATTTTTTAAAAATATATAAAGTATTAAGACTTGGTGATTTTCAGTGGAAATAAAACAATTGGGTGGAAATTTATTCCGCGAGAGAAAAAGTGATTGGAAACCATTTTCAAAGGTTGAAAGTGTTGAAAATATCTTGCGAAGATATTTTAAAATAAATAATTTGGAAAATTATTAAAGCTTGATGGTTGTTTGTGGATGTTATGTGATAGTTAAATAACCGACTACCAATATTGGACAATGCGCTGATCATTTCGAAGAGACTGGGATTGGGTTTAATTTCTTGAAAACCACTTCGATCCGGTTTGAACGTTTTCGTGAGGTAGACAAGAGCTGGAGTTGAAGATGGAGCAGTGAAGTGCAAGGGATAATCATTATTAATCCTAAGGGTGATGCCAAAATGAATGTAGTAGGAGTAGTGCCTTCGGTTTGGTTCAGAACCGGAACGAACTTGTATGGATGAATGCTATCAGAACATCGTCAAGAGGATAATGAGCATTCTAAGTGAATGTGTGCTAAAAAGGTAACGCATAGCCTTGAACCTCATCAACCAGGAATGGCTAAAACAGGAGAGGTGCACGCAAGGCTAAGTGGCTAGCAACCAATTAGGGTAAGGTCATCCCTGTCTAGATGTCCCTTTATTCGAATGTGTGGGCGGTTGCTGATCCCAACCACGGGGTGATCTTATTCGGACTATCCAATAAGGGGTAGCTCCGGTCTTGTGTAGCAGGGGATCAAGGTGGATCCTCAATGCGGCGATCTAGACCACATACTATGACGGGCGGTACCCAGTAGCCCTGCCATTGTATGGAATCCAATCTCCAATAAGCCCCTGTACGGTTTTGGTTGTGCCCAACTATTGCTGAAACGTGAAATGTGATTTCAGCTAGATTCTATTTTACTTTCTACAAACACTATTATAATATCAGACGGATTTGATAAAAATGTTTTCGTTATCATAAGGTAAAAACTAGACATGTTTATTTATGGCGTGAACTTACGAGATACCTTTGATTTCAAAAGATTTTGAAAACTTTAATAATCCAATTGAGTGTGTTTTCTCACTCTGGAATTCCAGACTGACTCGGGTGTTATTTCGCTATAATGCTCGGGTCATACCGAGTATTATAGAATACATGATAGGATATTGTGGAGCTCAGGAGACGAGCTAGATGGCGAGGCGTATCACACGTATTTGATGAATATTCCACTGTGTATGATTAAATGCATTGGCAGTTTTTGTGGGGACAGGTTATGATAACTGTCCAGTTGTGTGCTATGAATTTTGTTGTACTCTGATGATGTAATGTAGAAAACTGATAAAGTTCTTTTTGGTTCAAAGTTCAGTCATTTATCTATTATATATGGTTCCGTTGCGTTTGTGAGATTCTGATATTATTTTCTTTTTCTTCTTTCCCTTACGAACCAGTTTTCCGGCATTCGATTGTTCGGCATTTGATACAGTGGACATATTGATGTCAATTTTCAAGCGTCGTAAATCGGGTCGTGACATTTTGATATTAGAGCTGAAGTTTAAGCAAGAACCTCGGCTTTGGTGGCGATTACTCATTAGAAATAGAGTCCGTAGTACTCTAGAATGAATTTGAGTGTATTAATAGATATGAGCACATATTTTTTAATGAACATAAAAAAATTGTTTTTTATATTGTGTTGATTTATCGGTTATGTGTTTATGGATTTTGGTCGATATGTGAGATGTCATGTCGTCAATAGGGGTTCCTAAACTCCTAAATAAAATAAATCGACACAATATTATTTTAAAATAGGGTAAATGAAATAATTTTACCCAAATTATTTTTGTATATAAAAGAAATATTTTTTCGTAAATTATTATAGTACGTGGTTGCTTGGTTGTTAGTAACTAATAATATTAAATTATTATCATGGTTTGAACAAGAATTGGAATTATAACCAAAGTTAATGAATTAACTTATATAACAAAATGGAGTTGTAAATGGGGATCATAAATGTGATTTAATTGAAAACGAAAAAAAAAATCCAGAGTAATGTTTGAATATAGATTGGAAGAATTTAAAATTTAAAATTTTGGAAAAAGTTTAAATTCCATTAAGTTGGAAATGGTTTTCAAAGGTTTCGGAGAAACAATGGTGATATTATTTGGGAAATATTTTTGAATTAGATATGAAATCTGGTGAGATTTGAAATTTAAAAATATTTGAAAAATGTTTTTGAAGGGATAAAAGCACTAAACTCTTTTTGGTTGTTGGAAAATAATTCCGATGTTGATCGCGACATCATCAGTGTTCATTTTCAACTTTCCAAGGGAGGAATTGCTGCCAAAATATTTTGAATTTGGTGTTTGTTTGCAAAAATTGGATTTGATTTTGGAATGCAAGGAATAATTTGGTTTGGATATATATGATTTCAAAATGTTTTGAATGTTTATGCAATTGTTTAAAACTATGGAAGTTTAATTAAAAATGTTTACAGAATATAAATGGGTTTGATAACTTATAAAAATTTGAAAAAAAATTGTTTAGGATAAAATTTAACGTGAAGAAGAGTTAAATTAAATAAGTGTGAAATGTAAATAAGTTGGGAAACTTATAGAAATTTAAAACTTGAATTTAATTGGAAGATAATTGAATTAAGTTAAATAAAGTAAATCTTGAGGAAATGAATCTAAGTAAGCTAAATGGAATGGACATTGAAATAGAAATTTATTTAAGTGGAAATAAATTTGTGAATAAACAAATGAATTTACATTTGTAAGTAAATGGAATTGGAACTGAATAAGGTATTTAATTTAAATTATGCAGAGTAAAGTGAAGTTGAAGAATTAGTTCGAAGTAGACTAGAATAATAAGAGTTTGGAAATAAAGTCCATTGAGATTTAAAATAAATTAGTGGATGGAACTAATTACAATAACTAAAAAAGTAAATATGGGTTGAGATGTGGTTAATAGAATTCAATATTTAAAGTTTGGAAATAAGTTGAGTTTAAATTAAAATTTGAAATTTTAAAATTTGTATAGAATGGATATAAAACTAAGTGATAAAAAAGAATATAAAGTAACTATTTTGAACTTAAGTAGTGGATGGAAAATTCTTAAGTAAATTTGTATCAGAGAAATATTCCAAGCTAATAATGAATGAGGAATAAATAAAGTGTGGAATGGGATAAGTTAATGGAAAACCAAAATAAATGTGAATAATAAGAAAATTGATATAGCTAATAATCAATTAAGATAAATACTTAGGATGTACGTATATTATTTTATTCACATAGCGATTTGATCCGGATTCGAGCACAAAATTTCGAGATAGTTATATAAATTCGAGTTGGTATTTTTCACTCGATTTTCGAATGTGAACTCTGCATATGGATTTTTGATTGATTCTGAAAATTCTCTATCATAGTTTACGGCTATGCAAGGAGAATGAAGATTTCTGATGAAGAAACCAGATCTGAGTCCGCACTAGAGAGTCGGGTAGACAATACTAGTTCAGAAGTGAAATTGTGTGATCGAATGAGCGATCGGATTTGATATTGCGTACGGATGATATATGTACATCGTACGTGCTTGAATGAAATAAATATTGAAAATTTTGTAAGAAATGTATAAAATAATTTTGAATGTTGTAATTGGGAATTATTGCTAAGTAGGATATACAGGTGCTTTAAAAGCAAAAAGAAATTGGTCTTTTGAATTCGAAAGATAAATTGAATTGCTCGACAAAAAGGTATGTATTTAAATTTCTGTATGAAATTTGATTATTTTCTGGTCTAGCCACTTGGCATGTTGTTTTCTTTTGGAATTTGGGGGCCCGTATAGGCAATTTATAGTTGTAACGATCTAGCCGCGCAAAGGAGACATTGGCGAATTTTTTTGAAAATTGAGAGAGTTGGAATTTTTTTGAGAATTTGGATAATTTAAAATTTGAATTTGAATTATAATTTGAATGGTTGAATAAATAATGCTGATTTTCATTTATGGTTGAGATGGAAAGTTAGAAAGAGGATTAGTGTGTCTCTAATAAAAAGGTTATTTTGGGAAGTTGTTAAAAACTGTTTGGCTTTGGGAAAATAGTTAACGGGTTATGGGTCATTCTTCATAACTTGTAATTTCGGCGACGACCCAGAATTTGTTTGAAATTGGAATATTTAATTGATTTTAAATATTTGAAAGTTAGTTTAACTTGGATTTCAAATATCAAAATTATTTGGATAATTAAATTATTGAATTTAATAATTAGTAATTGGGTAAAGTATTAAATCTTAGTTTTTAAATCTTGTTAAAAATATTTCAAAGGCTTAAAAATCTATATTGATTTTACTGGGAATAATAAAAATGTTAAAACTGAATTTAAAGTGTTTTGTTCAGTTTTAAAAATATATCGTTTAAATTGATATTTAAAAATAGCATTCCAAGGCACAGTCTCAGAATTCGACGAAATCGGTTCCATTGGATCCGTAATAGTGTATTATTATCGGATTTCAAATTTCGTAGTGTTTGGTGTTGTCATGTGATCGTACGGTAGATAAACATGCTGAAATTTATATTGGAAGTTTAACATAATAACCGAGTTCAAAAATCTATCTTCTCCATACGATCGAATCAGGACTCGAAACCTTTTCCATTGCGTTCATAATAGGGGTATAACATTGTGAACGCCTAGCGGCACGCCTCGATAGGAGTTCGAAAATTTAAGTTGCATTTTCAAGGCAATTTAAATTGAAAATTTGAATTTAAATATAAAATATACTTGTTTGAACTAGTCAAATTTCAAATCGTATCAGCCCTTTTCCAAAATACTGTAGGCTATCCAACACTTGTTTTCTTTTTGCTGTTTAATTTCACACGCGTCCCCTCAAAAAAATAAACTTCGGACACGTTGATAGAAGAAATTTTAAAGCCGAACTCAGGAAATCATCTCCATTCTTCTTCTTTCTTTCCTTAATAAAAATCGATATCAGTTATATAAAAAAATACGGCCGAATAAATTTTTTGCCTCCCTCAAAGAAATTTATAGATCGATCCAAATTCATCTAAAATAATAATAATAAATAAGTATGGCTGCTCTCTCTTCTCATTCAAATCAAGATCAAAATCGTATTTGCATACAAAATGGTGGATCGTGCAGACTTGAGTGAACTTTCGCATGAAGGTTGCGAGCACGAATTGGGAGAAGGTGGTTGGATGTTGGGTTTCTGGCAAGGGTTTCAGGGTCAGGACTGTCGCGCAGAGGAGGGTGAGCCGTGGGCACTCGCGAGGATGGGACTGGCGATGGTAGAGGTTTGCGAGCAGCTACGCGATGGTGATGGCAGTGGGGTGAGGGCATCGTTGTGGTAGCAAGAACACGTAGGCCGATCGAGCTACGACTATAACAACCAGGTATTTTCAGCCATTCGCATCCATTATAAGTGTATAGGTAGACACTCATGCCGGAATTGAATTGCTCAAAATACCGCGTTGTAAATAAAAATTTGGCAAATCTCAGAATATACAGTAAATAAAAATCACAGATCACGGACACAGAGTAATAATAATGCAGCGGAAGTAAAAGAGATAGTAGTTCATGAAGCTACTATATAAATATATCATAGTTACATAAGATACAATAGAAGAAATAAAGTACAACAGAAGTTTAAATATGATAACCAAGTACAAGCTGAATAGAACAACCGAACCGAAAAGATGAAACTTGACAAGTAGATAATCTCCAGTGATTCCAATCTCCAGAAAGTGGAAATCCAAATCTGTGAATAACTCAGGCTGACCCGAGCGTAAATAAAAATACAAACACTCGAGTCAGGACACACATACTTATACAATGTAAACCAACTCATGTGAACTGTAGCAAAGGTACAAGTAACTTAGAAGATGCTTGGGACCGCCCATCCTCTAAGGATCCGTTAAACTGTTTACTATGTAGTAATATACGCTATATACAGTAGTGTCTAATCAGTAAAGTATAATCATATAGAAAATAGCGTTAAGGGGATGGTGAACCTTAACGCGGTCGGATCTTTAAAACCAAAATTGTAGTGGGCTCGCTATAAGGAGATGACACGGCACGCGAGGCAATGCCAGGGTGGATACACCGTTTGCACTCTCAGACTGGTGGTGACGGCAAGCCAGCAGCTTCCGCCCACCTCGAACAATACCCCCGAATCAAAGTGGCGCCACATATCGAATCGCAAAAGTAATAGAATGGTTTTCGATGGAGCATGCTCGATGAAAGGGTGCGACCCTTTGTGTAGCCCGGTATAGCTCTTGTTTTAGTCATTTATGCCAACTCACGGGAGTTGGGTCCACGTAATATACCTCGAGAACGTCGCCACCATCCTACTTCATTCTGGAATCTCCACCGCGTACACAGTTGTTAAAGTGGTTTTTGGTATTGGCCGGCTATAAGACAATATCCGATCCCGGTCTCTTTAACAACCAATCGTTATTATAACCCGTAGTTATAACTTTAAAACAATATTTTATACTTCAAAAATAAGATGTCATTTCAACCCAAATCTTTATCAAAATAAAGATTAAATCATTTCCAAACCATTTCAATATATCATCATACCATATCTTTCAATTCAAATATTTATCAAAATAAATATCAAGTCATTTCTAACCATTTCAATATTTTAAATTATCATATCCTTTAAAAACTTCCTTTCAAATCATTTTAATACATCAAAATATCATAACCTTTCAAAGCTTCATTTTTCAAATCATTTAATATCAAAATATCATATCTTTCAAAACTTCGTTTCAAATCATTTTAATATATCAAAATATCATATCTTTCAGTACCACATTTCAAATCATTTTAATATATCAAAATATCGTATCTTTTCGAAACCACATTTCAAATCATTTTAATATATCAAAATATCATATCTTTTCGAAATCACATTTCAAATCATTATTCATTTTATTCAATTTAAACTACCATTTCAATTCATATTTCAAAACAATTTATATTCCAAAAAAAAATCATTTTTAATCATAAAAATGAAGTTATTATGTTAAAAATTAAATTTCCAAAATTTTCAACTTCCAAAGTTCATTTATTCACTTACGTTTATCAAAACAGTGAAATTTCACTTTTCGCAGCATTTAGAAAACACTACGGAAAGTTACATTCAAAATAGTTCAATTTAACAAAAGACAACATTTTAAAATGTTGTAATAGGGTTTACTTAAATTCCAAATAAACTTAGTTAATTTCAAAAATTATAGCGCTTACAAAATTGCTATAATAATTTTTAATTCAATTTAGCTTTTTAGTTCATTGTCATCAACTACAGCATTTACAAATACTGTAATATCATTTACATTGTAATTAATAGCATTTCAAAAATGCAGTCAATTAACTCCAAATATTCAATATAATTTCTCAACCAATTATATTTTTATTTAAAACATTTTTAACTCATAAAATCATACATTTTCACATTTATAAACATCATTTAATTTTCCTCAAGTTCATGATTTTATAAAGTTAAATTTCCATTCAAAAATCAAGATTTAATAATAATTCACTTATTAAATTGCAATGTTCAATTTTAAATTCCTTGCATTGAATTTCAACTTAACACTTAAGTTCAAATTCTCAAATATAACTTAGTTTTATTTTTATTTGCTTAACTAAAAGTTCACTTTTAAGTCAATTTCATAAATTTCCAATTTTAGTTATATTTCAATATTTCAACTTAAATATTCATTCATTTCACATTCAACTTTATCAAAAATCATTAATATGATATAAAATCACTTTAAATTAATTTAAATTCAAAATATCATAAATTTATCATATTTTCAAAGTTAATTTAAATTCCATTAAAAATTAAATCAAAATTTTCGAAATAACTTACATTCATATTTTCTAACTTTTCCATAATTTATTTAACTTATAGATTTCCAGAAAATAAATAATACTTTACAAAAGTTATATTTTTATTAAATTTCAAATCAAATATTATAATAATTAAATTTCTAAAATATTTTAAAATTTTTAGAAAAACATATTTTAACTACGGGTCTGTATATAATTTTCTACGCTAGGTAAAGTGATACGGGTAATATATCATTTCAACCCGTAATTTACAAAGAAAATCCGGGTTTTATCATTTCAAACCCGCAATCCCAAGTTAAAATAAATTAAATAAAAACCGTTCAAGCCTATCATTTCAGCCTATAATGATTTTTTCCTATTCTAAAGTCCGTTCGGGTATGTATCATTTCAACCCATAGTGATTCTAATTTACAGGGAACTTGCAGTGTGATAAACTGATAAAATATACAGAATAGCATGAAATAACAGTAACATATGATATAACAGGTGTTTAACAGGTGTGAAAGTCATATGCTAATAATATAAGCATTTATAACATGTTAATATAGTTCTACAGATTCGCAGGGTGTCAATTTACTACTTATATAAGTACATAATGTCTGGTGAGAAATACTCACATTTTTTTTTGCTGGAGATATCAATTAGAATGACACAACTGATCCAGAAGGCACGACCTTTGATTTTGAGTGGAGAGAAATAGCCAAGATATCATCTTGTAAACAACCCCAAAACAAGACAATATAACTTATGAATATTCAACCAAAACAATATAGAAATAATTGGAAATTTGAAATTAACAAAAAATGATTCAACCTTTCATTAACCATTCAAGTGCTTGGCCATGACATCATTTAGCTCAGCCATGATTAGGTCTAGACCTGAAATGCTCATCCAATGGTCAGCAAAAAGAAGGCAAACAATGGGATGTGAAGAGGTAGGAGTTAAACATGAAGCAGACAAAGAGTCAAGGCCAAAAGGAGTGGTTTTTGGTGCACACTAGGCTCGGCCTAGTCATTGTTTGGGCTTGGCCATGCTTGTTCCGGATCTGGACAGAGGTCAAGTGATGGCCAGAGATCAGGTTATGGTGGTGGTGGAGCAAGGGGAGGTGGCCAAGGTGATAGAATAAGGATATAAGTGAAGTTATGTGGTCTATGCATTGTTTTCAAGGATTGCTTTAGAAGTTTGAGGGGTTTGCATCATAGGGAGGCCATTGTCAGATCTTAGTCAGAGGAGGGGAAGGTGGTGCTGCTGCAGATGGTGGTAGTGTGGTCGGTGGTCGGTGGTGGTGGTGGAGATGTGGGGCCGAGCAAAGCTATGAGAGGTCATGGCAAAAATCAAGCAAAAACAAAGAAGAAGTAGTAGAAAAATGAGAGGAGGAAGAGAGGCCATTGCTTATTTTTCTTTGCTCAGATCTGAAATGGATGTGTATTATTGATGGAATAAGAAACTTTCACGTGAATAAGCAAAAGAAAAGGAACAGCTACAATAAATTGATGCATTGATTGAAAAAGAAACGGTAAAAGAAACGGTGAAACGACTTTACGTTTCTTAGCTTTTAAAACCTTCCATACTTCCTTTTCTTTTAAATCAAGTAAAACAAAATAAACTTCAGCAAGTACATCTAAAAACCGAAACAAAGTGAAATAAAATAAAAATATATAATTAAATTTAATGAAAATATAAAAAGAATTAAGGATATTGCTTAAAAATTGAAAACAGAGTTCAAAAATTACAATTAAAACATCAATGGCTTTGGAAAAATATCTACTTCATTTTAAAAATATTCTAAAGCAAAATTTTGAAATAAAATAATTTATTTATCATTTCTAAAATAAATTAAATAATTAAATTGGAGAAAAATAGAAAAGAACTAAAGAAAATGTTTAAAAATTGAAAACAGGGCATGGAAATTACAAGAAAAATACAACTAGCTCTAGAAAAATTCCTACCTCACTTCAAAAATATTAAAAGACAAAAACATACATAAAATTACATATCAATACATATTACAAAAAAATATGACAAATAAAAATAAAATTTATACTATTTAAAATAACAAAATTGCTGAATAAACGAATTGCACTCAATATTGAAATATACATAACTTTCATAATTCAAATCCGTTTCCAACGAAACAAAAAGCAGTGTTCTTAAAATTTTATGTACTTTCATAATAAAAGATAAAATTTAAATTTTCAAACTTTTAAAAATTTAAATTAAAAGTCAAAGTTTGACTATTTTGACCAAAAATTCACTTTTTGGAAAATATTCTTTTTAGTCATGCTTTGGAATGATAATTCATATCAAAACTAAAGTTTATCATTAAAAATAAATAAAATAAGTTTTTAAATGAAAATTTTAATTAAAATAATTAAAATATACAAAAAAATAAATCACAAAATACATGGTTGTTACAACGACAAACGTTGGGAACTGCGGCGACATCATGGGGAAGGCAAGGTTAAGCCTTCGATCTGGCAGTGAAGGTATTTTATTATTATTTCCTTAAATTATATATATATATACACATTTTACAACAAAGAATAAAAACCATTTCTATTTTTAAAATTAATATATATATATATATATATATATATATATATATGTATCCAGGTTAGAAGGGTTTTATTTTCATTAAAATTTATATGTATATGAGTTTACTGTAGGAAAAAAGTATAGTACAAATATAAGTATATCTATATAAATACACACATGTTTTATTTTATAAGAACACAGAAATTTTTATATATATAGACAAAGTTTGGAAAAAAACTAGGAATTTTGAAGTGTTTGAAAGTTTAAATTAAAATAAGATTTTTAAAAATTTGTATAGACTATTTTTATAAATATATATGTAATTCTATTTTCATAAATATGTATGTAATTTCAAAATGAAAAAAAATAAATATACCTCTACACATTTAAATTTACTAGTTCACTTTAAAAATGGATTATGGTGATTTAATTGTTTAGTTAATCCATTTAATTATCTCAGTTACTAAAAGATCTTTAAAGGAAAATTAGTTTAGAATTTAATTATTTGTTTAAAATTAAATTATTAGTTAAATTAATAAATTTTAATTGACTATTCGATTAGTTCAAATATTAACAACCATATGATGTTTATACAAGGTCCAAAATCGTGGAGAATCAAGCCGGTTTGGATCAGATTGCAAACCAAAAATCAAAGGTGAGTTAATCTCAATCATTTGGATTACCCTTTAAATTTAAATAGTTAAATTTAAATTATTGGTTGTTTGCTTGAATTGATAATTTAATATCAGTTTGAATGTGATATTATATATAGTAGTATATATATTGGAGTGATTGACTTCCCACATTATATAGCGGATGAGACCCTATGCGCCCCGCATAACAGCGGATGACCCCTTGTACCGCGATATCCCGCCTTAAAGCGGGATTGGTATTTTATTTGTTGACTAACATCTGTGGATGCAGAGAAACAGGTTGGAGGGATCCAACTGGATTCCTCAAAATGTTGAATTAATTTTATTTTCAATGATGTGATATATGTGATAATATGTGATGATTATATTGATTATATTGGTAATTGAAATTAACTGAATGCTACGGCTTGGTTGAATATACATTGGTATTGAGGAAAATGAAATATATGTAAAGTTTGGATTTTTAAAGGAAATAAAAAGGTAAAATTTTGAAATAATTATTGTGAATTTAAATAAATTAAAGGAATAATTTTGGAAAGGGATAAAGGTTTGATTTTAAATCCTATATATTAAATTCAAGGATAGGAAAAATAGTAATTTTGAATAAATGGAAAAAAGGATTTTTATTTAAAATAAGGACTTAAGCAATATTATTTTATAAGTACAATGAAATATATTTTTAAAATTCAAGATTTGAATGAGTTGGAAAATAAAGAAGATTTTGAAATAAAGTATGAAATTGGTATTTTCGATTTAAATAAGAATTTAAATCATAAATAAAGGTGTGAATATAGGATAAATAGTTTTTTGGATAAGTAAAGGAATTTATTTTAAATGAAGTTGGTTTTGGAAATCAATTTTAAAACCGACTAAGTGATGAAACTGTGAATAAAGGAGAATGAGATTGTCAAATTTATAAACAAGGTTTATAAATAAAGTGAAATATTTATCAGAGGATAATTTGGAAGTATAAATTCAGGATGAGAATTTATAAAGGAATGGGTAATTTGTTTAAAAAATAAATACTGGTTTATTTTTAAAGGTGTGGAAAGGAAAGTGTATTTCCCTGGAAAGCCAAGTATATTTTCAAAGGAAAATTTCCAAGTATAAGTTAGAAGTTTTAAAGTGGTTTGAATTATTTAGAAAGAAATAATTATTTAGTGTTTTAAATTTTTTAAAAGTAAATATTTATTAAGTAAATTTTATAAGTAAAGTATTTTAAAGGTTTAACTAGTATTAAGATTTAAAAGATAATTATTTAATATTTATACCTTATAAAATAACTTTTATTTTAAAACTAGTTTTGGCTTAAGTTTAACATGAGAAATTATTATAAAGTTTCATAGCTAGTATTTTAAAGTGCGTCAAGTAGTTTTTATTTTAAGTGTTTGAAAGTATATTTTTTTGGATAAAGTGATTTAAATTATTTAAAAATATATAAAGTATTAAGACTTGGTGATTTTCAGTGGAAATAAAACAATTGGGTGGAAATTTATTCCACGAGAGAAAAAGTGATTGGAAACCATTTTCAAAGGGTTGAAAGTGTAGAAAACATCTTGCAAAGATATTTTAAAATAAATAGTTTGGAAAATTATTAAAGCTTGATGGTTGTTTGTGGATGTTATGTGATAATTAAATAACCGACTATCAATATTGGACAATGCGTTGATCGTTTCGAAGAGACCGGGATTAGGATTAATTTCCCGAAAACTACTTCGATCTGGTTTGAATGTTTTCGTGAGGAAGACAAGAGCTGGAGTTGAAGATGGAGCAGTGAAGTGCAAGGGATAATCGCTACTAATCCTAAGGGTGATGCCAAAATGGATGTAGTATGTAACAACCCGCATATTTATCGAGTTTACATTTAAATATTTTTATTTAAATATTAAATCGTTAATCGGATTTTGGTCCGAAAAACTACTTTTTGCAAACGGTCAAATTAGGACTCGAGACCACTTCCATTGAGTTCGAAATGTCGTTTACAACTTTTTAAGTATAAACATCGATAGGTTTGGAGTTAGTGAAATTTCACTAACTTTTCCCGCTTTGGACTTTGGGTTAGTTTAGCCTATTAAGCCCAAGTTCCAACCCTCTTCTCCTCACTCTTCATAAATTTCCTAACTAACTCAAGCTTTAGCATTAATGGTGAAGAGAATGGGAAATTAAAACTCCAAGCTCAAATTCAATTGCAACTCCATCATTCAACTCCAAATTCAAGTAGAAGATATTGGATTCAAGCTTTGGATTGCTTCTCCTTGCTTTCAAGCTTCATCTTCATAAAATTTTAGTGCAAAGGTGAGATTTTTATCTCACAATTCTAGTCTATAACTATATTGGACTGTTGGGAATGATTCCCTATCACTTTAGCATGCATATTTGCTTTTGGTTTGGATTGGATTGGCGAAAAACTCCGATTTTTGGTGTTTGGGAGAAATTTCTGCATTTAGGTCGTTCTGGCCGTTTTTAGCTCGCTCGGAGTTAGGTCGTGTGGACCTTAGGTCGTAGGTCGCGTACGAGTTAACCCCTAGGTCGTTCTGGCCATTTTTAGGTCGTTCGGAGTTAAGTCGTTCGTCCATGGGTCATGAGTCGTTCACGAGTTAACTTTAGGTCGTTCTGGGAGAATTGGCACTTCGGAATTAGGTCGCTCACGAGTTAAGTCGTTAGGTCGCTCGCGAGTTAGCACCATAGGTCGCAGGGCTTTAGGTCATTCTGGAAGTATTGGCACTTCGGAGTTAGGTCGCTCGCGAGTTAAGCCTTAAGTCGTAGGTCGCTCACGAGTTAGGCCTTAAGCCGTAGGTCGCTCGCGAGTTAAGCTTTAAGTCTTAGGTCGTTTCCGACCTATAATCTCCAGGCAAACGTTAAGTCGGCCTGCTTTATCTCGTAGGTCGTCTCCGACCTAAGCTCCTGATAAGTCGTTCGAGTTAGGTCGTTGGACCATTTACCTTAGGTCGCTCGTCCACTAAGTCGGCCTGGTTTATCTCGTAGGTCGTCTCCGACCTAAGCTCCAGATAAGTCGTTCGAGTTAGGTCGTTGGACCATTTACCTTAGGTCGCTCGACTCTGTTAAGTCGTAGGTCGTTAGACCTTAGGTCGCTCGACTCTGTTAAGTCGTAGGTCGTTAGACCTTAGGTCGTTCGCCTTCCTTAAGTCGCTCGACCCCTCCACACTAGGTCGCTCGGCTTGCTTGAGTCGTAGGTCGTTGGACCTTAAGTCGCTTGCCTCCCTTAACTCCAGTTAGGTCGCTCGGCCATTGTGTTAGGCCGCGTGAACCCTTAGGTCGTTAGACCTCATTTTGCTTTAGGTCGTAGGCCGCTTGTCTTCACTTAGGTCGTACCGTTTTGGACGGGGCGCTGCCCCGCACCCCGCCGGGGGCGCTGCCCCCTGTACCCCCGCGACCTGACCGGGCAGGTCGAACCCCGTAAGCGGTGGCGTTGCCCCCGCACCCCCACCTTGGGGGGTTGCCACCCCCCCTGGACCCCCGCGACCTGACCGGGCAGGTCGAACCCCGTAAGCGGTGGCGTTGCCCCCGCACCCCCACCTTGGGGGGTTGCCACCCCCCCCGGACCCCCCCCCTCCGTAGGGGATCTTATCTGAAAAATATTGAGCTGATTTCCTTGGATTTTATTCGCATCTCCGTATGCGATCTTTGTGACTGATTGTTTCTACACTTGCTTATGTGTTTTGTCACTTTATAATATAAAGGTTTCAATACTAGTAGTAAATATCAAAACTCTTTTAACAAACAATTTCAACTCTATTTTTAATAACAAAGCTCTTTTCTTAAACCGTTTTCCAATCTATTAGTATATACAAGCCTTTACCTCACTCGGATGAGAAATCTAATTAAACGACTTAGTAAAACAAGTGGTATGAAACGCTTGCGTTCACTTCGTCGGTTAATTCTTGGACTTGTTCGATTGAACCTCTTATGACAATTTTATTAGTGAAGATTTACAGTTTGTTCGTAAATATTTAAGTTAAGCAAGTGGTTATGGGACATGAAGCTAAACTTCTATATTTACTAGCTTAGTGTAATTGACACTTCTCGTTGATCTTGATGATCGCTTTATGAATTAGACTAGCAATTGCGCGATGTCTCTTTCATTGCAAGGTTAGACTAGACACCACTTGTGTGATTCCATTCACACATACCTTTCTGCTTTTTGGTTAGTCTTGACCTCATTCTGTGTGATTCCACTCACACATGTGGGGTAGCTCCCCATGGTCTTCGGACCGTCATGTGATAGGCCTCTTTCCCTTTTTATGATTTCTGGATTTCTCGTGTTGATTTCTGGAATTTATGTCATTGACTTGTTATGAGTACAAGTTTAGGGTATGATGCCCCCTTCGAATCTTTGAGAAGATTCTTGTGATATTGATTATCTCTTATTGATTGATCTTCTGTTGATCATTATTTACATACTTATAGTGGTATGTCGTTATGGATGTTTATGTTTATGCCATATCTTTTATGTTATATCATGTCATCTGATATTTATAGCTAGACTGATCCGTTTATTATTTTCTTAAATAATACTCGGATCAGACCGAGATGTTACAGGTGCTTCTGCTTGACTTCTTCCCAGGGATTCATCACTCTGACTTTTGGCTAACTGTTTAGATTAGCAGTTTTTTTGTTGTATACACTTGAGATATAGACTCATAGTTGTATTCTTTTGTATAGCACGTGTTGCTATTCTTTTGTATTATCGTGGATCTTATTGACCACTACTCTGATGTACACTTTCATGTGTTAGTTATATATTCATATCTTCTTCCGCCTTTGTGATATGGATATCTGTGACTGATTTGTGATATGATTATTTCTATGTTTGTTTCCGAAGATTATTTATAGCCACCGTGTGATAAGCAATTACATGGATGGTCACTCCTCAACAGCCTTATTCTCCGTGCTAGTTGACAGCACTTCTCCGGAGTGTTCTTGGCTAGCGTGGGTATTGAGGTGGGGCGTCACATAGTAGGTGTAGTGCATTCGGTTCCGTTCGGACCCGGAACGGACTGTATGGATGAATACTATATGAACATCATCAGGAAGACGATGAACATTCTAAGTGAATGTGTGCTAAAAAGGTAACGCATAGCCTCGAGCTGCATCAACCGAGAATGGGTAAAATAGGGGAGGTGCATGCAAGGCTAAGTGGCTAGCAACCAATTAGGGTAAGGTCATCCCTGTCTAGATGTCCCTTTATTTGGCTGTGTGGGCGGTTGCTGATCCCAACCGCGGGGTGATCTTATTCGGACTATCCAGTAAGGGGTAGCTCCGGTCTTTTGTAGCAGGAGATCAGGGTGGATTCTCGGTACGGTGATCTAGACCACGTACTATGACGGGCGGTACCCCAGTAGCCCTGCCATTGTATGGAATCCAATCTCCAATAAGTGCCTGTACGGTTTTGATTGTGCCCAACTATTGCTGAAACGTGAGATGTAAGCATTTCGGACGGAGTCTATTTTACTTTCTATAGACACACTACTATAATATCAGACGGATTTGATGAAAATGTTTTGGTTGTCGTAAGGTAAAAACCCGAAATGTTTATTTGTGGTGTGGTCTTACAAGATACCTTTGATTCAAAAGATTTTGAAAACTTTAATAATCCAATTGAGACGTTTTCTCACTCTGGTATTCCAGACTGACCCGGGAGTTATTTTGCTATAATGCTCGGCTTAGACTGAGTATTATAGAATACAGAATAGGATGCTGTGGAGCTCAGAAGACGAGCTGGATGGCGAGGCGTATCACACGTGTGACGCCCCACCTCTATTCCCACTCTAGCCAAGGACACTACGGTGTAATGCCGTCAACTAGCACGGAGAATAAGGCTGTTGAGGAGCGACCATCCGTGTAATTGCTTTATGCGAGCCTCGATGTGTCAGATAGTACAACATGCATTTGGTTTCAGGAGGAAATCTGACATACCGATACAAACTCAAAGCTACTAAACGGTGGCTATATATATTCTTCGGAAACAAATATAGAAATAAACATAACACAAATCATTCACAGACATCCATATCACAAAGGCGGAAATAGATATGAATATATAACACATAAAAGTGTTCATCAGAGTAGTGGTCAGACAAGATCCACAATATCACAAAAGAATAGCTACAAGTTCTAGACAAAAGAATATGGATACATCAATGAGTCTGTATCTCAAATGTATACAACAAAAACTACTAATCTAAGTAGTTAGCCAAAAGTCAGGGTGATAATCTCAGATGTGAAGTCAAGCAGAAGCACCTGTAACATCTCGGTCTGACCCGAGTATTATTTAATAAGAAAATAATAAACGGATCAGTCTAGCTATAATTTATCAGATGAAATGATATAGAATAAGAGATATGACAAAAACGTACGATAACCATAAAACCATACCGTGATAAGTATGTAATTGAAAATCAACAAGAGATTAATCAATATCACAAGAATCTTCTCAAAGATAAAAAAGAATGCCATACTCTTTATTTTTATTCACAAAAACCATAAGTATTGATCATTATATCAATGCTAATCACAAAAGTTAATGAAACACAAATTCACCAATACACAAATATTGATAAGACTTATCAATGAAAATCACGAAAATTGGTGAAACACAAATTCTAGAAATCACCAATGGAAATCCAAAAATCACAAAAAAGGGGAGGCCTATCACAAAACGGGAGCATGTAAACTCACCAACACGTGTATCACAAAATGGAACGCTATTCCATGGTTGCTAACCATTAATTTTGAGCCGAAGCTCCACAAAACGGCCCGAAGACAATGGGTCGCTACCCCACCAAATTGAGCCGAAGCTCCACAGAAACGGGGTTTAGTCTCCCTCGTAGACAAAGAGACATCGCACATTTGCTAGTCTAAATCACAAAAATGATCATCAACGATCATCAAGAAGTGTCAATTACAGTAAGCTAGTAAATATATAAGCTTAGCCTCATGTCCCATAACCATTAGCTTAACTTAAATATTTACGAACAAATTGTAAGTTTCCACTAGAAAATTGTCACAAGAGATTCAATCGAACAAGTCCAAGAATTAACCGGCGAAGTAAACACAAGCGTTTCATACCACTTGTTTTACTAAGCCGTTTAATTAGATTTCTCGTACGAGTGAGATAAAAGTTTGTATATACTAGTAGATTGGAAAAAGGTTTAAGAAACGAGCATTGTAATAAAATAATGTTGAAATCGTTTTAATGGAAGAGTTTTGATATTTACTGCTAGTATAGAAAACCTTTATATTTTTAAAGTGACAAATCACAAAAATGATTGTAGAAACAATAAGTCACAAAAATTCACATTCGAAGATGTGAATAAAATCCAAAGAATTCGATTCCAAATCCATCAAAGTGGAAATACCCTTGCGACTAACAGCCACGACTTACGACTTAACATAAGTCAACACAAGAAATCAGCGGCTCAACGCATGCGACTCCACGGCATACGACCTAAGAGATCAGCGACTTAAGAAATAGCATGCGGCCTAACAGAGCAACTTAACATGGCGCGACCTATGGCATGGCGCGACCTATAGCATGGCGCGACCTAAGTTGTTGCGACTTAAATGCAGGTGCGACCCAAGGTATGGTGCGACCCATCAGCTGTGCGACTTAACAGGCCGAGCGACCTAAGGTACTGGGGCAAGCCGAGCGACCTAAGTAATGCGACCTAAGTGGTGCGACCAAGCCGAGCGACTTAAGTAATGGAACGGCCTAACAATGGCACGACCTAAGCATGGAACGACCTAAGCATGGCGCGACCTAAGCATGGCGCGACCTAAGTATGGCGCGACCTAAGGGGTGAGAGAAGGCCGAGCGACTTAAGATGGCGCGACCTAAGGATGGCGCGACCAAAGCAGCTAGCGGCATAATAGATCGAGCGAGCTAAGGGGTTGCGACCTAAGGAGCTAGCGGCATAATAGATCGAGCGACCTGAGGGGTTGCGACCTAAGTGCAGGCCGAGAGATATGTATGCAGGCCGAATGACCTAAGGAACAGAAGTGCAAAAACTCTCTCAATTTGCAACCGGTCGAGCACGGACGCTAGGGGATTACGCCCATCGGCTACTCCGTCCTATTGTCTCCTCGATGCGTCGCCAAAAACATTTTCAATCATCAAAGTTAGGATTTTTAAAAATTTGAACCCAAAATACTAAAAATTGGGATTTTCACCAATTCAATCCAAACCAAAAGCAAATGCACATGAATAAGTGTTAGGAATTCATACCCAATAATCAAAGATAGTTATAGACAAAGATGTGAGATAAAAATCTCACCTTTTCACAAAATCAATGAAGGAGAAGCTTGTAAGCAAAGGAAGAATCAACCACACTTCAATCTCAACACAAGAAGCTTGAATCATTGGCTTCTCTTTGAATTTGGAGTTAGATGTTGGATTTGCAAATGAACTAGGGCTTGGAGTTTTAATTTCTCATTCCTCCCTCCATTTTTGATGAAGCTTGAGTGTTAGGAAATGAAAGTGAAGTTATGAAGGGAAGAGGGGGTTGAGCTAGAGTTAATAGTTTAGGCTAATGGGCTAAACCAAACCGAAAGCCCAAAGTGAAAATGTGGCAAAATTCACCTAACTCCAAACATATCAAAGTTTATACTCAAAAAGATCGCAAACGGCATTTTGAACTCAATGGAAGTGGTCCCGAGTCCTATTTCGACCATATACAAAAAGTAACTTTTTGGACTAAAATCCGACTAACGATAAAACATTTAAATAAAATATTAAATATTCAAATCGTAAAATGTGTAAGTTGTTATAGACCCCCTTCCTCAAAGAAATTGTGTCCTCGCAATATTTAAGAAGAAAATATAAGGTAAGAACCATAATAGCATATCAACACAAAAGAAATTTGAAATAAGAAATTCACCTCAAAGAGCACGGGAAAGTAAGTCCGGATGTGTTCGCTCGATGAACTCTCTAGATTCCCAAGAGCAATCCTTTGGATTTGAGGACCATTGAAGTTTAACAAGCGGAACATCTTTTTTCGAAGGCGCTTGACCTCCGAAGCAATAATATGAATAAGATGTTTCTCATAAGTTAAATTAGGCGAAACTTCAATTTCTTTCACAACATCGGGCTAAAGAATAGAATCGGAATCTCGAAGGCATTTCCGTAATTGAGAAACGTGAAACACGTCTTGAATAGCAGAAAACTGAGCCGGTAATAAAAGGCGATAAGCCACGGAACCAATACGTTCGGTAATGGGAAATGGACCAACATATCGAGATGCTAACTTTCCCGATCGACTGAAACGTACAACACCCTTCATCGGTGAAAAACGAATAAACACAAGATCTACCACAGAAAATTCTAATTTCCTTCTCCGGTTATCGGCATAAGATTTTTGTCTACTCTGGGCTTCTTTCATCCTATGACGAATATGGTCATCTTCTCTGTGGAATCACGAATAAAATCTGGACCTAAAACCAGCTTCTCATCGGCCTCAAGCCAACAAGAAGGAGATCAGCATGGTCTTCCATAGAGTGCCTCGAAAGGTGCCATACCAATACTAGATTGGAAGCTATTATTATAGGAAAACTCAATAAGAGAAATATGATCTTCCCAATTTCCACCAAAATCAAGAACACATGCACGAAGAAGATCTTTAAGAGTTTGATTCACACGCTCGGTTTGTCCATCGGACTGGGGATGATAAGCGATGCTAAAATTAATCTTCGTTCCCAAAGCTTTTTGAAGACTCTTCCAAAACCCACTAGTAAACAATGGATCACGATCACTAACAATAGAAGTAGGAACTCCATGCAATTTAACAATTTCTTTGATAAAGAGTTTGGCCAAAAGAGGCATAGTTCGATTGGACCGAACGGGAATAAAATGGGCGGATTTAGTAAGTTTATCGACTATCACCCATAAGCTATCATGACCCGAACGTGAACGGGAAGGCCGTCTATAAAATCCATGGAAATTTGGTCCCACTTCCAAACAGGAATTTCTAAAAGTTGCAATAGCCCACCGGGCCTTTGATGTTCGGCCTTAATGAGTTGGCAAGTCATGAAACACTTAACAAAGTTAGCAATATCAGATTTCATTCCCTCCCAATAATAAAGTCGCTTCATGTTCGCCTACATTTTACTACTACCAGGATGAATGGTAAATTTAGAACGATGAGAATCTTCTAAAATGTCTTTACGAAGATTACTTATATTTGGCACGATAAGTCTACCAAATTTTCGAATACCGCCACGAGAATCAATATCAAAGTCTTTCAAACTTTCAATATTAATTTTATCACTAAAATTTTGGCCAAGAAGAGCCAATTCGGGATCTAGCTTTTGAGCTTCAAGAATGCAGTCTATAAGAGAAGGATGAGCCTCAAGGCTACATAAAGCAAGAGATGAACATAAATCGGAAACATGATCTCGAATCTCACAGGTGGATAAAACCCCGAGATCATTCCATTCGGATATCATCAAAGAAACAACTGCTTGTTGCTTACGACTAAGTGCATCGGCAACACGATTTCCCTTTCCGGAAGTATAAAGAATATCAAGATCATAAGATGCAAGGAACTCGAGCCAACGTTGTTGACGCAAATTAAGTTCATTTTTGGGAAAATAAATACTTCAAAGATTTATGATCGGTATAGAGAATAAATTTTTCTCCCAAAAGATAATGTCGCCAAATACGAAGGGCGAAAACAATAGCCGCGAGCTCTAAATGATGAGTGGCATATCTAGTCTCGGCAGGCTTTATTTGCCTAGAAGCATAAGCAATAACACGTTCTCTTTGCATAAGAATGACACCCAAACCAACGCGACTAGCATCGGTATAAGCAATAAAATCTTGGTTTCCCTCGGGAATCACAAGAATAGGAGCATCGGAAAGGAGTTCTTTTAATTTCTGAAAAGAAGCTTTACATTTGTCCGACCAAATGTATTTAACTCCCTTCTTTGTCAAACTAGTAAGAGGCACGAAAATTTTAGAAAAGTCTTTGATAAAACAACGGTAATAACTCGCCAATCCGAGAAAACTACAAATCTCCGTCACACTCTCCGGTCTCTTTCAATTTTGAATCGCTTCAATCTTTGAAGGATCAACGGAAATTCCGGATTCAGAAATAATATGACCGAGAAACTTAACACGTGATTGCCAAAATTGGCATTTAGAAAATTTTGCTTTTAATTGATTACTCCTAAGAGTTTCCAACACAATCCGAAGATGCTTTTCATGTTCCTCCTCGGTTTTAGAATACACAAGAATATCATCAATAAAGATGAGAACAAACCGATCGAGCAGTCTTTGAAAACTCTATTCATAAGGTTAACGAAATAAGCCGGAGCATTTGTTAAACCAAATGGCATAACAAGCCATTCATAAGATCCATAACGAGTACGGAAAGACGTCAAAGGAATGCTATCCTCTGCAATACGAAGCTGATGAAAACCGGTAGCTAAGTCTAATTGTGAAAAGACTCTAGCACCACTAAGTTGATCGAATAGATCATCAATCCAAGGTAAAGGATATTTATTCTTGATAGCAAGATCATTTAGCTTGCGGTAGTCAACGCAAAGCCTAAGTGTACCATCGGTTTTCTTCACAAAAACAGCCGAAGCTCCCTAAGGCGAGGAACTAGAGCGAATAAATTGCTTCGTCTCCAATTCGGATAATTGTTTGCGCATCTCCTCATTTTCTTTATTGGACATACGATAAGGAGGACGAGTAATAGGTTGAGCTCCAGGGATGAGATTAATTCTGAACTCAATTGCTTGCTTAGGTGGTAATCCTAAAACGGGCTCAAATATGTCGGAAAATTCACGAACAACGTGAATAAGAGAAATAATATCTTCCTCATCATCATTATCGTCATCATGAGGATTTAAATAATATAAAGATGCAACCAAGCTAGAATCCGAATCTTTAAGGTCAATAGAAATCTGCTTAACAGATTGGGGATGTCAAAGATGAATAGTCCGCTCAGGACATAGGATTTGGGCTTCATAGCGGTTAAGCCAATCCATTCCCAAAATCATTCCAAAGCCTAAGTAGCGCATAACATGCAAATCGGCTCGGAAAGAAAAATCACACAAAATAATCTCGACATCTTTACACAATAAACTGATTGTTGCGGATCCACCAGCCGGATTCGCAATTCTCGAAGAAGTCATTAAACACAAAACATCCAAAGAAAAAGTATCATCAAGTTCTTTTGAAATAAAAGAGTGGGACGCACCCGTATCAAAAAGAACTCGAATAGGGTGATCACGAAATAAAATAATGCCATCAAGGATAGAATGAGAAATACCTTGACCACGAGATGTGTTGCCAGGGGATTGAGCAACATTAAGCTTTCCCTCCTTCTTGTTTTGAATTTTGGGACACGAAGATATATAATGGTCCGGGCTTTTGCAATAGTGACAAGCACGTGGCTTTGAACACTTATTCGCATAATGGTCCTTAGAACCACAGTTGTAGCATTGCCCACCACTTGAGGTAGAAGTCTTGGTTGCCGGAGAGGCTTGCTTCCCTTTCTTATTGTTGGGATAAGGACTTTTGAACTTATTAGTCCTTTTCTTGTTGGTGAAGTTTGGTTTAGCACTCCCAACCTCAACATCACTTACTCTATCAGCCTCTTCAAGTCGAAGAGCGATATCAATGAGCCGATCAAAAGAAACTTCTAATTTTAGAAGTAATGGCTTCTTCAGATTTTATTCAAGCCATAGACAAATCTTTGGTTTTTCTTCAATGGGGTGTTTATGTACTCGACCCCGTATTTAGAAAGTGACTTGAATGATGCGACATAGTCTGTCATGGAAGATTCACCTTGAACAAGGTCAATGAAACGGCGAGCCAAAGTCACCTTCTCAGCTTCTGGCACAAATTTTAATTCGAAGCGTTCCCGAAATTTCTCCCAAGTAAGATTCGCTTCATTTATTTCAGAAATCAGAAGCTCATACCAATCTAATGCTCTTTCTTGGAGCATACTAGAGGCCATCTGAACACGGTGAAGATCAATAAGATTCATGCGAGAAAAGATTCGATCGCACGTTCTCAGCCAAGCCTGGACTTCAATAATAGTTTCAGATCCTTTGAATGGCTTCCCACCCAAATTGGTATAATCGCTGCACAAACGTGCAAATCCAGACTTAGGGTGAGTAGACTCCGGATTAGATCCGGCTGCTTGAGCATTCCTTACTAGATCAAGAAGCTGCTGGACAGACATAAATACTCCATCTTGGGGAGTAGCACTAGATTGACCGGCGCTGGGACGGCCAGGTCTAACCATTTTTCTTCCTTTTTAAAGAAAGAAGAAGAAGGATAAGGTTATTCACCAAATGAATATCAAGCAATCTTAATAGATAAAACAAGGAATCATAAAGAAAATAGGATGAATCGGTACGAAGACTCGAATAAAATCCTAAAGCACGACTCCTAAGAAGGACTTAGGACAATGATCCTTGCTAGATTATTCTACATTGTTCCGAAGATTCGCTCTGATACCAAGTTGTGACGCCCCACCTCTATTCCCACTCTAGCCAAGGACACTACGGTGTAATGCCATCAACTAGCGCGGAGAATAAGGCTGTTGAGGAGCGACCATCCGTGTAATTGCTTTGTGCGAGCCCCGATATGTCAGATAGTACAACGTGCATTTGGTTTCAGGAGGAAATCCGACATACCGATACAAACTCAAAGCTACTACACAGTGGCTATATATATTCTTCGGAAAAAGTATATAGAAATAAACATAACACAAATCAGTCGCAGACATCCATATCACAAAAGCGGAAATAGATATGAATATAAAACACATAAAAGTGTTCATCAGAGTAGTGGTCAGACAACGATCCACAATATCACAAAAGAATAGCTACAAGTGCTAGACAAAAGAATATGGATACATCAATGAGTCTATATCTCAAATGTATACAACAAAAACTACTAATCTAAGTAGTTAGCCAAAAGTCAGGGTGATAATCCCAGATGTGAAGTCAAGCAGAAGCACCTGTAACATCTCGGTCTGACCCGAGTATTATTTAATAAGAAAATAATAAACAAACCAGTCTAGCTATAATTATCAGATGAAATGATATAGAATAAGAGATATGACAAAAACGTATGATAACCATAAAACCATACTGTGATAAGTATGTAATTGAAAATCAACAAGAGATTAATCAATATCACAAGAATCTTCTCAAAGATAAAAAAGAATGTCATACTCTTTATTTTTATTCACAAAAACCATAAGTATTGATCATTATATCAATGCTAATCACAAGAGTTAATGACACACAAATTCACCAATACACAAATATTGATAAGACTTATCAATGAAAATCACGAAAATTGGTGAAACATAAATTCTAGAAATCATCAATGGAAATCCAGAAATCACAAAAAGAGGGAGGCCTATCACAAAACGGGAGCATGAAAACTCACCAACACATGTATCACAAAATGGAACGCTATTCCATGGTTGCTAACCATTAATTTTGAGCCGAAGCTCTACAAAACAGACCGAAGACCATGGGTCGCTACCTCACCAAATTGAGCCAAAGCTCCACAGAAACGGAGTTTAGTCTCCCTCGTAGACAAAGAGACATCGCACATTTGCTAGTCTAAATCACAAAAATGATCATCAACGATCATCAAGAAGTGTCAATTACAGTAAGCTAGTAAATATATAAGCTTAGCCTCATGTCCCATAACCACTAGCTTAACTTAAATATTTACGAACAAATTGTAAGTTTCCACTAGAAAATTGTCACAAGAGATTCAATCGAACAAGTCCAAGAATTAACTGGCGAAGTAAACGCAAGCGTTTCATACCACTTGTTTTACTAAGCCGTTTAATTAGATTTCTCGTACGAGTGAGATAAAGGTTTGTATATACTAGTAGATTGAAAAACGGTTTAAGAAACGAGCTTTGTAATAAAATAATGTTGAAATCGTTTTAATGGAAGAGTTTTGATATTTACTACTAGTATAGAAAACCTTTAATTTTTTAAAGTGACAAATCACAAAAATGATTGTAGAAACAATAAGTCACAAAAATTCACATTCGAAGACGTGAATAAAATCCAAAGAATTCGATTCCAAATCCATCAAAGTGGAAATACCCTTGCGACTAACAGCCACGACTTACGACTTAACACAAGTCAACACAAGAAATCAGCGGCTCAACGCATGCGACTCCACGGCATACGACCTAAGAGATCAGCAACTTAAGAAATAGCATGCGGCCCAACAGAGTAACTTAACATGGCGCGACCTATGGCATGGCGCGAGCTATAGCATGGCGCGAACTAAGTTGTTGCGACTTAAATGCAGGCGCGACCCAAGGTATGGCGCGACCCATCAGCTATGCGACTTAACAGGCCGAGCGACCTTAGGTACTGGGACAAGCCGAGCGACCTAAGTAATGCGACCTAAGTGGTGCGACCAAGCCGAGCGACTTAAGTAATGGAATGACCTAAAACATGGCACGACCTAAGCATGGTGCGACCTAAGTATGGCGCGACCTAGGGGGTGAGAGAAGGCCGAGCGACTTAAGATGGAACGACCTAAGCATGGTGCGACCTAGGGATGGCGCGACCAAAGCAGCTAGCGACATAATAGATCGAGCGACCTAAGGGGTTGCGACCTAAGGAGCTAGCGACATAACATATCAAGCGACCTAAGGGGTTGCGACCTAAGTGCAGGCCGAGAGATATGTATGCAGGCCGAATGACCTAAGGAACAAAAGTGCAAAAACTCTCTCAATTTGCAACCGGTCGAGCACGGACGCTAGGGGATTACGCCCATCAGCTATCCAGTCCTATTGGCTCCTCGATGCATCACCAAAAACGTGTTTAATCATCAAAGTTAGGATTTCTAAAGATTTGAACCCAAAATACTAAAAATTGGGATTTTCACCAATTCAATCCAAACCAAAAGCAAATGCACATGAATAAGTGTTAGGAATTCATACCCAACAATCAAAGATAGTTATAGACAAAGATGTGAGATGAAAATATCACCTTTTCACAAAATCAATGAAGGAGAAGCTTTTGAGCAAAGGAAGAATCAACCACTCTTCAATCTCAACATAAGAAGCTTGAATCAATGGCTTCTCTTTGAATTTGGAGTTAGATGTTGGATTTGCGAATGAACTAGGGCTTGGAGTTTTAATTTCCCATTCCTCCCTCCATTTTTGATGAAGCTTGAGTGTTAGGAAATGAAAGTGAAGTTATGAAGGGAAGAGGGGGTTGAGCTAGAGTTAATAGTTTAGGCTAATGGGTTAAACCAAACCCAAAGCCCAAAGTGAAAAAGTGGCAAAATTCCACTAACTCCAAACATATCAAAGTTTATACTCAAAAAGATCACAAAAGGCGTTTCAAACTCAATGGAAGTGGTCCCGAGTCCTAATTCGACCGTATAAAAAAAGTAACTTTTCAGACTAAAATACGACTAACGATAAAATATTTAAATAAAATATTAAATATTAAAATCGTAAAATATGCGGGTTGTTACAATACATATTTGATGAATATTCCGCTGTGTATGATTAATTACATAGCCGTTTTTGTGGGGACAGGTTATTATAACTGTCCAGTTGTGTGCTATGAATTTTGTTGTACTCTGATGATGTAATGTATAAAACTGATATAGTTCTTTTTGGTTTAAAGATCAGTCATTTATCTATTATATATTGTTCCACTGCGTTGTGAGATTCTGATATTATTTTCTTTTTCTTCTTCTACCTCCTTCTTCTTTCCCTTACGAATTGGTTTTCTGGCATTCGATTGTTCGGCATTTGATACAGTGGACGTATCGTTGTCGTTTTTCAGGCATTGAAAATGAGGTCGTGAAAACAGATCCAATGGAACTAGTTTCGTCGAAATTCGAGACAATTCCCCGGAAGGCTATTTTTATATGTTAATTTGTATGAGTTACTTTTAATATCGAGTAAATCACTTTTAAATTCAATTAAAATGTTCTATTACCTTCATTCTTATGAATATAAATTTAATAAGACTTCAAACTATTTTTTTCCAAATAAAAATCTAAGATTTAAGTTATTTTAAAGATTTCAATTATTTAATTCAAAAATTAAATTATCAATAAATCATTATATTTGGAATTCAACCTATTAAATCGATAAAATAATTTTTCAATATTTAAAATCAATTAAATAAACAATTTCAAATAACCAAAAATTCTAGGTTGTTACATTCTTCCCCCTTCAAAAGAATTTCGTCCCCGTAATTTACCAAGATAGGAAAAAATGCCTAGATCACATTAACTTTCCCAAATCCAATCAGGTAAAATGTATTCCCCAAATCTATTTTTTGAAACCACATTATTACTTTTACTAATTTTCAAATTCATCCATAAATTCCAAGTAATATTATTTACTCAATCATTTTCAAATTATCCCAAATCCAAATTTTTGTTATTAAAAATTTTCTAACTCCTTAAATTTTCGAAAAATTTCGCCAGCGTCTCCATTGCATGGCTAGGTCCGAACAACTACAAAAAGCCACTACAGGCTCCCCAATAAAAGAAGACAAAAGCCAAGTGGCTTAATCATAAAACCATCAAATCAAATAGCAAAATAAACATGTACCATTTTGTCGGGCAATCCAAATTTTTCTTGATTTAAATACCGGCATCTTATTTACCAATGATATCCAATCATATAGTTCAAAATTATTATATTTTGCAAATTTCAAAGTTCTAATATTTGATTTACTGAAACCATACAATGTGCATATATATTCACATGAAATATCAAATCTGATTGCTCACTCGATCACACAATTTCACTTCCGAACTAGTATCATTCACACGACTCTCTTGCACGGACTCAGATCTGGTTCTTTGATCAGAAATCGTCATTCACCTTGCATAGCCATATACTATGATAGAGAATTTAAGAATCAATCAAAATCCATATTTAGGGTTCGCCGTCGAAAATCGAGTGAAAATTTTCAACTCAGATCAATATAAATTATCTCGAAATTCTATGCTCGAATCTGGATCAAACCATTATGCGAATAATATAATATACGTACAAATTATGTATTTATTTCCAATTGATTCACACTAAATTCTTTTCATTCACATTCATTTCATTTATATTCAGTTATTCACAATTATCATCCACATTGCATTATTCACATTGCTTAATTTCCTAGTATATTTTCTAGTACCACTTATCTCTTGGTAATTTTCTCATCAAATTTTCTTAAGTCAATTACAAACATTTTATACGAATGTTCTTAGATTATTTAGCAATTCATCACTTGAGTCTATATTCAATTAAACTCAAATCCAATTTTCATGTTTAACACCTTTCACACTGTACTATATCCATTGATGAGTTATAAAATTCTATTCAAGTTTATAAACATTTCATTTAACTCTTCTCATGTTTATTTCCACTTCATAACTTAAGTGTATATCTATTCCTAATCAAATTCAATTCACTAATTAATTTAGTTAGTTAGTTCATTTCTTAATTCATTTCCAAACTTTACTTTATTTAACCTAACTTTGGCTAATTTTCTTTCCACAATTCATTTATACTTAACTTGAGTTAAGTTTAATCCAATAGTTCAATTTTTTAAAACATTGCTTTAACTTGCAGTTTTCAAATTTTATAAGTTATCAATTTATTTTCTCCTATTTTCAAATAAAACATTTTAAAACGAAACCCGTAGTTTAAACAACCTGTTCTAAGTTTTTTTCTTTCAAATCATTTTTGAAATCACACACAAAAAAAAATTCCACTGGTATATTGAATCATCCTTTTGAAGCTAAAAACCAAAACCAGTTTTGCTAAATAAAATTCCAATGGTAGCAATTTCTCTCTTGGAAACTCGAGAATGCACATTGATGATGCTGCAGTCATCACCGAAATTATTTTCCAGCGACCGAAGTGAGTTTAGTGCTTTCATTCCCTTTTAAAAAACCATTTTTAAATATTTTCATTCAAAAATACTTCCAAAATAATAGTATCATTATTGTTTTCGAAAACACTTTGAAACACATTTCAACGTTTCCAACATAGATTCAAAATTACTCAATTTGAATCCATTTTAATTTATTAGTCTCATTTATAAATTATACTTACAAAATTTCACTTTCTTAAAATATTTCACAAATGTTTTATCATTGTTTATTTTATAATAAACATCTTTTATTAAGGCACAACAAACAATCAATGATAATAATCAATGTTATCATTTCTAACAGTCAAACGCACTATATATACCATAATAATTTGTAAAAATGATTCTTTATAGATAAAACATAATTAGGGTAAAATTTTTCATTTACCCAATTTCAAAATGATATCATGTCGAGTTACTCTGTTCAAGTGCTTAGAGATCCCTATCAAGAACGTTAATTACTCGTATCGGCCATAATCCATAAGCTACTCAATAAATCAACCAACATGATATAGAACATTCTATATTCACTAACAAATGCGCGTTCATATCTATTAATACACTCAAACTCATTCTAGGATACTGACGATCCTATCTCAAATGAGTTACCCCATCAAAGCCAAGGTTATCGCTAAACCAAAGCTCTGATACCAACTTTGATGACCCACATTTTGGACGGTTTAAATTGACAATAATCCACACATGTCCAATTTAGACAATTCGAAACATTAATAATCCATGGGGTTAATTAAGAAAAATGAGAAAGGAAGAAGGAAACAGACACAGAATCTCGCAGCGAAATGAAAAAATATAAGAATCAAATAAATAGTTCATGAAGTTATTTACTGTACATTTGATTATAATATATACTACATTAATCAGAGTTATATATATACAACAGAAACAAAATATAATGCAGCAGAACAACATGATGTTGGGAATAATAATAGTAATAATAATGTACCAAATCTTCGTCTTCGTCGTCCAGAGAAAAGTCTTCGATAAGCTGAAAGCTCAGGGCTGACCCGAGCGTAATGAAAAGACAAAACACTCAAGACAGGAATAAAATATTCTTATGTAAGTCAAATCGATATCGCATATTACACGAGTGCCGTGGAATCAGAGATGTTTGTGGGGTCTCACATCTCCTATCCAATATATAACATGCATTCAATAACTCAAGAGATATTACGGGATTTTCCATCTCTTAAGGATCCGTCAAAATGTTTATTTATAGTAGAATACGCTCTATATAATGTCTAATCAATAAAATAAATATCAAAATAGCATTAAGGCTTTACATTGATCCCGTTTAATGCGTTTTTAAGCATTTTTGTACAGTTTGCATGTAAAACACTAGTAAACCGTCGATGGTTAGGGATGCGCCGTGTTACGACAACACTAAACCAAAATCGTAGGGGTCTCGTATCGGGATAAAAGTATGACAAGGCACGTAAGGAAATACCCAAGATAGGATACTACCAGTTTACCCTTCTCGGCTGGTGGTGACACATCATAGCCATGATCGTCCACCGCGTCCAACACTCCCATAATCGAAGGGCGATCACCAACAACAATCGAAATAAGGATATTCATACGAAGAAGTGTGTCCGCTCGGGGTAGCTAATCCATTTGGTAGGCATGGCTCCTATTTTAGTCATTTCAAGTTGGCACAAGTGCCAAGCAAATCCATCATCGTTCTCTTTCTTCAAATCTAGCAAACGATGCCAAATCCAACCAATTCGTTTTTGGAGTCTCCTCCATGTACAGTTATTAAAATGGTTCCAATATTGACAGAGAGTATGCCAATAAGTGGCCCCGGTCTCTTTAACAACCAAACGTTGTTTTAAACACCGATTGGTACTTTTACATTTCAAATTAGAGATATATGTTTTAGTCATTTCAAATTGGCATAAGTGCCAGGCAAATCCATCATCGTTCTCTTTCTTCAAATCCAGCAAACGATGCCAAATCCAACCAATTCATTTTTGGAGTCTCCTCCATGTACAGTTATTGAATTGGTTCCAATATTGACAGAGAGTATGCCAATAAGTGGCCCTGGTCTCTTTAACAACCAAACATCGTTTTACACACTGATTGGTGGTTCAAGTTTAAGTTATTTATTCCGCTTTAGCATTGTATTTGTGCTCTGATATATGTTGGGCAGTGTTGTATCATATTTGGATATTGTATTCATTGGAGATATATGATATATTCATTGTTTTCTTCCGCTGTGTTGTTGTACTTAATATGTTATAAGCTCCGTCGAATTTGATTTTAACGTTTAAATTTGTGGCATTCTAATACGAGTGAAGTATGGATGTCGATTTTCGAACGCGAAAATCCGGGTCGTCACATTTGGTATCAGAGTTAAAGGTTGAAATTTAGCTTTTGAAGTATAACACATTAGGTAACTCATTAGATATAGGGTGAAGTATACCATAAAATGAGTATCCCTAAGATATCCGTCTGTGTGCCTCAGTAAATTCTCTTACTATCCACTGATAGTGAGTATGAGTGCAAGAAGAGGACGAGATATGAGACAGGGAAGTACGACTACAATTGGTCGATACCCTGCAACAACAAAGAAACAACTTTCTCCTCAATCTCTTCTGGTCATCATCCAATTCTTTGATGGCTTCGTCGCAGCTCCAAAAAAAGCTTTGATATGGTGGTGGCCCTGCGAATCGATGTAGATAAGTTCCTATTTTGTCTTTTCTAATCATCAGTTCGTTTTTAACTCTAATGATTTTGAAATTTTATTTGAAATAAATTGGTTAACAGAATATGAAGATAGATTAATTTGTATTGATAAAATGATTTCGATTAAAAAACAAGGTTTGAAATTTGTTGTAATTTCTTGTAAAGATCCAAGTTCGAAGAGGGACAAGCTAGTATATACTTTGGGATATTCCAACCTGGATTGAGTATCCATTATTTATTTTATTGGGTCCAGATATATTCTACGAACGGTTAGTTATTGCTTCGGACTAACCAGTGCCCCTACATGTTTCGTAGATTGATGACCTGAGTATCTCGTAAAGTATCGAATGAGTTTAATCTCATATTGTTGATATTCTAATTTGGTAAGCCAAATGCAAAATAGATTTCAGTTTGATCTGGAAAACTATTTCTCTATCTTTGTGTGTTCATCTATTCTTTGTGGTCTCCCTGCTTCCAAATTTCGATGACGAAATTTTCTTAAGGGGGAATCTGTAACGGTCCCTTTTTTGAGTTGAATTTAATTTGGTAATTGAAATAAATTTTTGAATTAAATTGTGAAATTAATTGAATTTTTTCAAACAAAATAAAGATATGTGTTGTTTACTTATATATACGTATATAAATGGTTTTTAATTTAAATAGAATTTCTAATTGGAAATTTAGAAAAAATATTTTGAATAATATGTTAATTATAAATTTAATTGTGGATTAATTTGAAAATTTTGAATAAATATATTTATGAATATATATAGATCGAAAGTTAAATTGTAAATAAAATTTTGATTTTGGAAAATTCAAAATGTAAATATTTATAAATGAGTTGGATTTATTATATAAATTAAGCTTTAAAACATTTTCCTTAAAAAGTTATATAAGATTAAGTAATAGAAAATGTATAAATGTAAAACTTCATTCATTTAAAAGGAATAATAACTTGAATTTAAAATAAGCTTTAATAAAAGTTTAAAAATATATATATCTTTTGGAAATTAATAAGAAAACATATATGTGAATAAAATTGGTTTGTAAATATATAAGTAAGATTTAATCAAAGATTTAAAATTCTTTTCTTTTATATCTGAAAATAAATAAATATTTATTAAAAAATAAAAGATAAAGACATGAATCATAAATACTAATAACATAGGGTTTAAAACAAATTGTATAAAATTATTTAAAAGAAGGTTTTAGACATAAAATGTTTATATTTTAACAAGTGTCAAGAAAATAAACAAGAAGTTGTACAATTGTTAGTTTATTAGACAAGTGGCAAAATAAAATTTTCTCCTAATTTGGAAATCATATTAACATGCATAAGAAAGAAAATGAAAACCAGATTTTATATATGTCACTCTTCTCCTTTTCAGAAGCCTTTGTTAAAGTTCAAAGTAAATTATAAAACCTGAGAAATAAAAATCAAAAAAATAAAATCAAACCCAGAAAATAAAGTTTGAATTCATTTCAAAAAATTTGAAGCATAAGGCAACTCAAGACTTCTACAACCAGGATATAATTCAAAGAAAAAGCCTGAAACAAAGATCATCTCCAGATCTTAAAGCCTGGAAGTAATTCAAGATAAAAGCAGGAAATAAAAATTCAACTGGAAATCAAACTCAGAAAAAAAAGAAGAAACCTGTCAACTCAAACCAGGTAATTTAAAGCAAAGGCGAATTCTTCCACAAATTCAACTAAATCAGTTCTTCAATCTGAATCAGGGCAAATCAAAATCAAGGCAGATTTAACAATTCCAGTTTTCAAATCAAACAGGCTTTCAGTTTTCAAATAATCAATTGTCAAGGCTCTGCTTCTCTGTCTTTACACACAGGTAAGCAAAATATCACCTTAAACATCTTAATCTTGATATCTGTGATTAATAATGGACGAGAAGTAATGGAAAATGATTGCATGAATATGGATATGTTTGTATGTGTGTGTGTGTGTATATATATATGAAGTTTTATATGTATGTATGTCTGTATATACATATAAATATGTTCTTACTTTACAGTTTAAAATCAACTTCAAAAATTCAAACCATCCTACCCAAACAAAATTTAGACATTGATCTCTGAATTAAAAGTGTTGCAGGGATATAACATTATTTTCAAAAATAAATCCAAATGGAAATATTGAGTAAAACTTTTGAAAATGGAAATATACAACGAAGAATACATTCAAGTCAAAATTTCGATTGATAAGATTCCTAGTTCTGATTATAGATTTGAATTCGTACTTAGAAACCATGAATTTTTAACATTGATATCATGATTTTTAAGTAAGTGGTAGAGACGAATTATTGAGATGAACGGTTCTTCGTTTTTCATCAATTCACGACGAACGGCGGTGGGTCGAGTTTGGTGGTTGATGTGGAAGGAAGTCTGAGTGATGTAGATCTCAGGAAAAATGATCATTAATTTTATCATTCACCATAGTGGTGTGTTGTTATCGATGTAGGGTTTAGCAAGCAGTTTTGATCGTCGTTAAAATGAAGGCAATTGCGACGACGTGGGTGGGTCGGAGGCGACCGGACCAGGATGAATCGACACGGCAGGTTATGGTGCAGCTATGGGTGGAATAGCTCGTGTTCTGATGGTCGAAGGAGGCGTGGCGAAGGGGTTTTAGGTGACCGTGTAAGTTCCAGATGGAGATCAAGAGTCTCGATTTAGATTTCCAGGACGATTTGCTAACCTGGGTGGTCTGGAGGTTAGGGTAGTTCATCGACAACATGTGGATAGTTGTAATGATGGTCGGAGAAGGTTGGATCGGAGGTGCACCTGTGCATGTTGTATTGGGTATTGTTTGAGTTCGGGAAGAAAAGTGGAGGCTCGAAGTTGATCTCGAGGCTTTGGTGTTGTGGCTCGAAGATGTGCTCGGGTCGAACGCGAGTATGTAATGTCTAAAAGAGTTAAACCAAAACAAAGTTTTAAAAAAAGCGAGAGGAAGAAGAAGAGTTGAGCTCGGAAAAAATAGTGCTTGGCTTGGTTAAGTGGTTGGGTTAGTCTCGGATCATTTTGAAAGGTTATTAAACTTTAAAAATTGTAAAGCAAACAAGTTTATTTTGAACAACTATGTTAACCAGATTTTGTATAAGAAGTAAATTTGTGAACAGGTTTTTAAAATAAAGAATGATTAAATAAAAAAATTAATTAATTAATGAAAGCGATTAAGGGGATTAATTTATGATTAAAGGTAAATTAATCAAGCGATTTAAAGAATAATTATTTGATGGATAATTGAATAATTAAAGGTTAATTAATTTATGGGATTAATTAATTAAGGTAATTAATTTGAGGATAATTAATTAATTTAAAAAATTAATTAATGAAAGTGATTAAGAGGATTAATTTATGATTAAAGTTTGATTAATCAAATTATTTAAAGAATAATTAATTAAAGGGTAATTAATTAATGTGGTTAATCAATTAAAGTAATTAATTTAAGGATAATTAATTAATTAAAGATTAATTAATTAATGAAATTGATTAGGGATAATCACTTATTGTAATTAATTACGAATAATTAATTTAATGGTAATTAATTAAGGGTTAATTAATTAATTAATTAATGGAAATTAATTTAAAGGATAATTAAGTAATTAAAGGTTAATTATTTAATGATTAAATGTTGATTTATTTATTAATTAAGGTTGATTAATTAATAATTAAAGGTTAATTAATTTATTATTAAAGAATAATTAATTAAAATGGTTTGTGATTAGTTAATAATTAATTAACCAGGAATAGTAGTTTATTCATAAGTAATTAATCTGATTTAAGTCAGATGATTAATTGATCTTACTTATGGATGTTTGAATTGTATGGAATGCTTTGAATTGGTTGATATCCCTGATATGTTATGCTTTGTGCTATGAATTATTTTGGTGTGATCTGTGATGAATGTAATTTATTTATCTTTGATGAATTTATATTATTCATCTGTGAATCTGTGAATGAAGATAAGCGTTATAGGATTATACCACTTATCGATATTGCTGTGTTTGGATTGTGATGATTGATGATGTTGCAGTATCGTGTAAGACCCCTGGACTACACTATACACACACAAATATGGATTGCACGAGGAAATTGGTTTAGTCACAGTTTTTTGAAATGGTTTTAAAGTTGAATTTTGAATTCAAATGGTTCTGGAAATGGAATTGGGTTAAATATCAAAAGCTTTTGAAAAGGAGTTTTAAAGATAAAAGTTATTTTGAATAACTTGATAAAGTTTTGAAATTTTAATAGTTTGATTTGAATTTAAATTAAAGATTTGAAATTGAATTCTATGTTTGGAAATTATGATTTAAAAAGATTATACAAGTTAAAAATGTGTTTATATGGGCTTTAAACTATTTTAAAAATATTATTTTGGAAATTTAAATTTAACCCAAGTTTTATACTTGAAGGGCTTTAACTTGTGCAAATGTAATCAGATTTTTCCGAAAACAAAAGCTATTTTTTTCAAATAATAATAGCTTTCATATAAAAAAGGATTTCCAATTTGTGTTGGAAGGATTTCAAGTTTGAAATAAAAATGGTTTTCCATGTTATGAATGAATCTTTGAAAATGGTTTTGAAAGCTACGGATTGAGTCTTTGATTTAAAGATTGGATGAGTTAATCCAATTTGAAAGGGAAATTGTTTTGAAAAGGCTATGAATGAATCTTTGTTAAAGATTAGTGAACTTTGTTTTCAAATTGAAGAGGATCTTAAAGGTGTATCTTTGGTATAAAAGATTTGGAATTGAAGTTATTTTGAAAACTATGAATGAATCTTTGTGAAAGATTGGTGAACTTTGTGTAGTGAATCTTTTTGTTTAAAGATTTGAAAATGGTAATTTGTTTAAACCATTTGAAAGAAAGGTTTTGGGTAATAAGTTATGAGTTAACTAAGGTCCCAATATGCATATGCTTTTTAAATTAAGCGCTCATTATTTGGCTTAGCCGGGAGAGGCCCTTGTGTCATATAACCCATTCCGAATAATGATACGATGATATGAATAGCATTTGAAGACCGGTGGTGAAGAGCGGATATTTTCGAAAGAGAAAAGATAACTCGTCGAATGTCTCTGCACCCGCTGATCCCCGGTATAGAGATATTATCCTTTGTGATGGGAAGTCCGGACGTGATTAGTGAATATCCGGATTTGCAAGGGCTTCTTTGAAGTCCTTTTGGTTCTGATCGATCCCGAAATGGACTTGTATTGATGTGTGTCTAACGTTACACTTTGAGATGTAAAGTTGGTTTCTATAAAATACATTTCTGTTTGGTGGCGGAGAATTTATTCTCTTAGCTTAACACCCTTCTCTGAGACTTACGAGCTCAGATGTTATGTAGTTGATGGTTACTAGTGATACATTCTCAATTTGGTAATGTGGAATACAAAGTGCTGCTGATCATTTGTTGATCGAAGCAAGGCTTTTGTGAAAAGCGTAACTTTGTGGACGAGACTTCGTCAAGCCTCACAACCCGGAAATGGTCGAAACAGGAATGTTGCGGCAAGGGTTTTAAGGGTCGTTCCCCTAGGTTATGTCCACTTCCTTCTAGATAAAAAGTGGTATCATGGTATGGAGCCCATATATTTGACTGTATGGTTGTTGCTATTTATTGGTGAATCCTGAGATAAAGGTCGGTAATGACCGAGGATGGATTACTTGTAGGTGTTACCTAGTTACAGAGGTAACCCGGCCTTGCGTTGACAGATATTTGATTTGGTTCTTGGGGGCGTCCCTCCAGAGGTGTTCCATTTGATGTTCCTTAGCCTGACCATTGTTGGAAATCCAATCATCCAATACGCGCCTTGTACCATTTTAGTTGTAGAACCTGCCATTTCACATGGTATCTATAGTAGGCATACTATAATAGTACGTATGCTGGCTAAGATTAATATTATACTTTCGAAATGTTTTCTGCACTATGCACTAATAATAATATCAAAAAGGTTTTTGCGTATCAAACATGTTTGACTATCATAAGGAGAAATCTCCCCCAAGTGTGGGATTGCGTTGTGTGTGTGCCGGGAGGCCTTATGGTAGTTTCGTTTTCAAAAAAATACATAGCGGATTTCTTTTAAATACTATTGTTTTGCTTTTGTTAAAGATAATTTTTTTGGTTTGCTCATACCAATCCCATGACTGACCTGGAGTTTATTGTTCCCTTTCTAAACTCTGGGTGCCCACAAATTTACCACACGGGCAGTCTGGAGTTGGAATTTTTAGATAATCAAATAGTAGGTGTAGATTTCGGTAGCCTCCAGCTTTCTATATGGAATCCTTTGGAGTCTTTGGATCTTGGCGATCACATCGATGACTGACCTTGCTTAAGTCCTACTTGATGGGGGTCGAGCTAGCTTTGGATTGGAGATGGATTTGCAGATATTGGAGTTCTCACTTGGTGGTTCATGTTCAAGTTATTTTTTCCGCTTTAGCATTGTATTTGTGCTCTGATATATGTTGGGGAGTGTTGTATCACATTTGGATATTGTATTCATTGGAGATATATGATATACTCATTGTTTTCTTCCGCTTTGTTGTTGTACTTAATGTGTTATAAGCTCCAGCAAATCGGATTTTAACGTTTGAATCTACGGCATTCGAATACGAGTGAAGTATGGATGCCGATTTTCGAACGTGGAAATCCGGGTCGTCGCATTAAATATAAACCTTTCGGCCTTTGACCAGTTTGAATTTGAGAAAAATAGTTTTAAAATTTAATTGTTTAAAAATAGTTTAAATAATTAAAATAGTTGATATAAAATAATTTACGTGTTTAAAATGTTTTATTAGGTAAAATAGTTTGGGAAAATCAAAATAACTTAATATGTAAAAGGGTAGATTTTAAATAGTTTATAATAAAATAATTTATTTGAAAATAGTTTCAAAGTCAAACCGATTCAATTTCCAAATCTTCTTAATTCAAATCAATTCAATTTCGATTTCCATTTAAATTGATTTAATTTTAATTTCAATTCGAAGTAACTTCGGTTCCAAATTAATTCCAATTTCAATTCCAAAATAATTTCAACTCGAAATACAAATTAATTTCAACTACACTTCCAAATTAATCTCAATTCCAATCCCGAAATAATTTCAATTCCAAATTTAAACCATTTCGATTTATATTAGTTTCAACTTCAATTTTCAAGTATCGATTCAAAACAGTTAAATCAAATTTACCTTCAATTTCAAATTTAAAATCCAAATTCTCAAATATGATTAAATATCGAGCTCAATTGCAAAATATTGTTTTTTAGCAATATTCAAAGTTCGAATAAAGTCCAATCTTTTAAAACTAATCAACTTCTAAAATTCACATATTATTTCGATTACAACTTCAAAATCTCAACTTTGATTATTTAAAACATTCTTGTTATCAAACTTGAATTTCAACACTTCGAGCTCAAGTTTGAAAATAGTTCGATTTCCATAATTTCAGTTTCATTTTCTTAAAATCAAATCGTTTAAATAAATTTCAAATCAAAATTCTTAAAATTATTTAATTTAACCAATCCGGTGTCCGTATATAATTTTCTATCCTATGGCCAAGTGAATAGTTATTTTGATTTAATTTCAGGGATGGATATAATCATTTCAATCCAAAACAAATAACATAGGTATATATCATTGCAACCTATTCCTTAATTTATTTGAAATAATTCAATTTACAGTTTTATATACTGTAAATAAAGCAGGGTGATAACATAATATATTAAAAATAAATAAACATCCGAATCATCCAAAATGTCAATCAATAGCATCCATTACAATCAACATCCAAATAAGCCAATAATACCCAACTATTTACTATTTATCAATAACCGGGAATTCAACTAAAACTCAGTTTCCATTTCTAATATGAACTGTCAATTTATATTCCTATCGTCTTGATTCATATAAATATAAACGCCTGTTAAATTTTACCAACCATAGTCAAAAATTTAAATCACCCCACAATATAAATTTAACTAACAAAAGAATTAGATCAGTCAATTGTGAGCATAGACTACACTACACACACCTTTTATTTGAATCCAAAAATTCAAATTAACCAAACAACTACGAATCTAACTCCACAATGTAGACGGTTTTGACACGACCCCAAAGTGACAAATGACACTCAAACCTGACCTCGTATGCACACAATACAAATTTGTTAATATTTGAAATAATTAATAGATTTAATTACAAACTTAGATTTTGTTTACCCATCAAAGAGAAGGCCCGACCCACCACTATTCTTCTTCCCCTTACTGTTTCCTGTAGCTAAGAATTCGTGCATGAAAATATACAGAGCCATGGCCGTATCCTTCCTCTTATACGCACGCAACCGTGCCTCCATCATGCCACGAAACCATAAATGAATATCACCACTGAACTTCTCCAAGCTCTCTCTCCCTAACAAGCTTCAAAAAACCACGCCTTCGCCTTGAAATTGAATCACGTCTAAGCCTATTTCTTCGTCGAACTGCTACTGTCGCGATTCACCACAGGTGATCACACCGCACCAAAACGACCACAAAGGTGCTAGACCACCACCCAATCAAGAATCCATGCTCCAAAATCCACATCACGCTTAAAACTCTACAAATCCCTAACCCTAGCTTACCAACCATGCCGTGTCACAAAGTCAAACTCCCTAAACAACTGTCGCACTTTACTAGAACCTCCCAAATCGAAGATTTAGATGAAATTGGATTTTTAAAGTTTGTTTGAGAATTTTTGAATGAATAGAACTTGAGGAATTTATTTATGAAGTTTGATGTTCATATTTATTTCTTTCTTTTTGACCTGGAGATCATTTTGTACAAGGGAGAACATAGGGTGACTAGTATATAGGGTGGTTGAGAATTTTGCTTACAAGTTTCACAATTTTTTTATTTTTTTCTTTTCTTTTATGGGATGATGTCATATTGTGGGATGGTTTGATTTCATGGGTTGAATTGATATTTTGTGGGTGATTTGATTTTATTTGTGTACTTGATTTAATGTTTTGTGTGCTTGATTTGATTTTGTCATTATGAAGCTTCGTATGTAAATATATATTATTTAAATTTCAAAATTTCAAGCTGTAAATTTTGGTTCCCTATTAAGACGTGCCGCCAGGCATTCATAATGTCAAACCTCTATTTCGAATGCAATGTAATAAGTCTCGTGTCCGAATTCGATTATATGGAGAAGATAGCTTTTTGAACCTAATTAAAATATTAAATTTTTGATATAAATTTCATCGTGATTCTATTCCGTATGACTGAACGGTAACTCTAAACACTATGAAATTTAAAACTCGATAATAATATACTATTACAGATCTAGTGGAACTGGTTTCATCGAAATCCGAGACAGTGCCCCAAAAGCCCCTTTTTATATGTTAATTTATACAAGTTATTTTTAAAATCGAGTAAATCGCTTTTAAATTCAATTTAAAAGTTCTATTACCTTCATTCTTATGAATATTAATTTAATAAGCCTTTAAATTATTATTTTCCAAATAAAAATCTAAGATTCAAATTATTTTAATGATTTCAATTATTTAATTCAAAAATTAAATTATCAACAAATCACTATGCTTGAAATTCAACCTATTAAATCGATAAAATTAACTTTTCAATATTTAAAATTAATTAAACAAACAATTTCAAATAACCAAAAATTCTGGGTCGTTACACTCTAATTAGGGATGTTATGTGTATTGCTATCAATATATTACGTAGATAAAGTAAGAAACATGTATGTACTTGTTAAGCAAACTCAAGGTATATGCATTATACTTAGGCCCTCACGACATAGTGACTGCGAGTGAATAATCTCCTTCAATTTGTTGAGCAAACTCAAGGTCGAGATTGGGATTAGACAAAGACCACGGTTAGGAGTTGTATGTGATACAATTGATAAAGGGTTGTCTATCGCTTATGGACTGTAACGACCCGTGTAAATTTGATGTTTAAAATGAATTAAATTAACAGGATTTTTATTTAAATTTAGAAAGAAATAGAAATCTTATTTATTTATATGAAGGAGAATGTTGAAATTAGATGTATCAAGGGTAATTAAAATTTACAAATTAAATTATATATTGCAATTTATTGTAATAGTGGAAATTGTTGCATTTGGATATTAAGTTAGAAATAAGTAAATAAAGGCAAGTATTGAATTCATCAATGAAGAGAAAAAAATATTTAGTACAATTCCTTTTTATTTGTAAACTATTGTAAGGTGTTAATTAATTGAAATGTGAAATATTAATAAGAATATTAAATAGAATGGAATTCAAATAATATAACAATAGAAATGTGAAAATTTAGGAATAGATCCAAAGTTATAAATAAGCTGTTGAAATAATATATAATAAGTGCAATTTGAATGAATCAATGTGAGTATAGATTTAAGCAATAATTGGGAATCATATCTATGAAATGATAACGAGAATACAAGGTAATAAATGCCAATTAAGGGTAATAACTAATAAACTTAATGAAATTCCAATTTTATATAAAATAATTTAAAAGTCAAGTTTGGCTATAATTTGAACATAAGTAAATTGAATTTGTAATATGAAAATATATGCCAAAATTGATTTTTGTAATAAAAGATTTTGTATGTGACAAAAAGGTAACGGTAATGTTTATGGTAGGTTGCCTATTCATTTATTTAGATTGTTAGTTGGAACTGGAAATAAGTATGTAATAAATGTAAATGAATGATACATTTATGTGAAATACAACCAATGTAAATTTTATTTATAATATAGCAATGGGTGGATTTAAGAAGTGAAATTATAGAATTTGAAGCTAATTAATAATGGACATAGTAAAGATGGCAATCCAATCAAATACTTAGGAATCAAATTTATTTGGAAGGTAGTCTAATTCATAAATAAATGGTAAGTAATTAGGATTTAAATTAATTCTATATTAATTGAAACTGATTGTAGATTTAGTGTAGTAACGTTAAAGCTAACGTTTTGTTAATATAGATTTAAGTATAGAAAGCAATATTTATTAATTTAATTTAAGTATTACAAAATAAATGAAATTTAACGTTTAAATATTACGTTAATAGAGATTTAACTGAAATTCGAGAATATTAAATTAATAGTTTTGAACCCAACATTTGAATCCATCTACTTAAAATTTTTAGATGGAATAATCATTGACTATTTAAATTAATAGAAATTTTGGGAGCTTAATTTATAATTTTGAATATAATGAAATAGAAGATTTGACACTGCAACTGATAGATTTATCAACTCTAAATTGACATAAAGACTTGTTTAAAACAATTGTAAATGTTGAGAAATATAAAGGTGATAAAATTTACAAATTTTAGAATTGGAATTTAAAATTTGATTTATTCAACAAATTGTAAATTTATTTAATTAATGGAAAAATAGCCATTTGGGCCAATGACTCGGATTTCGAAGAAACAAGTTTCATCGGATCCGTAACGGTGAAATAATAGTGTTTCAAGTTTCGTAGCGATCGGACTTGTCGTTTGATCGTACGGACTCGAAACGCCTTGAAATTTATGCCATTGAAATCAATTTGAAAATATTGATTTCAGCATAACTTCTTCATACGATCGAATTTGGACGTGAAACTTTTTCCATCGCATTCAGAATATTTTAAAACACCTATTTAGATATATGGGTTTAACAAATTTCGTTCCGGGGTCAGAACGGGTTTTTTGGGCCAATTATCGTTCATCACGTTTGTTTATCGGATCCATCTACTTTATTTCTAACCTACCTATATAAACCCAGTTATAAAGCCTAACCTCCATCTATTCTCATTTGCTTGTGCGTTCATTTCTTCAACTCTTTCTCTTCCTCTATGAATGCAAACCTTAGATCCAAACACAATTGCAAATCAAATCAAAAGTCAAAAATTCAAAGTTCTCAGAAAATTCTGGAAAAAATATATATCGAACATCTCGACGATACAAATCAGCATCTGCTGTTTGTTTTTTGAAATTGCGCTTCGATCAGCGGGAAATCGTGGTCAAACCTTGAATTTTCAAAATCCTAAGGCCAATTTGGGGGTTTTTATTTCGGCGTGAATTGGTGAAATCGCTTTCTGGGTTTTGTCGAGGGGAGCGTCAGGAAGCTATCGGCAGTAGTCGCATCTTCCAATTCGAACTGTGGCTCTCGAATTTCGTGAATTAGGGTTCCGGTTGGAGACGGCGGCGGCGTTGACTGGGGGTGCCGCACCTATGCTGGTCGGTAGAGGGGGAGATGGAGGTTCCAACGGTGGCTACGGCGTACCAAACGGAGGTCGGAGGCGCGTCGAAAGCTCGGTCAATGGTTGGCTAAAGTGGGTTCCTTGCATGCGTTTCTCGTTCTGGGTACTGCATATGTGCGTTACTGGAAATGAGAGTGGAGGATGACGTGGCAAGAGTATGTAATGTGTTCTCCTTTTGTTGTTTTTAATTTTGAAATTCAAGTGCAATAATCGCTATAACTTTTACATACGAAATCCGATTTAAGCGCGGTTTTTTTTGTTAGGATCGTATTGAAATTCCAGACTAGATGACGCTGGTTTGGACGAATTCTGAGACCGTCGAATTTTTGGTTTTAAATTGAATTTAAATTCAATTTAAATTCAAAACGTGAGTGTTTTAACCCACTCACAATTTCTAAAAGTTCTTATGTTTGTTAAATTGATTTTAGATATGAGTAGAAATTTATTTATGGCTGTTTGGCATGTTTTATTCATTATCTCTGTTAAATCGCATTTATTTAACATGATTGTTAATTAATTTTATTATTGCATATAAATTGAGAGTGAAATTTATTTATTTGCATATAAACTGATAGTTAAACAGTTAATAAATTTGTTTTGAATATAAACTGTTAGTTGATAACTGTCATTTATTTCCTGTTATATTGTATATGCCATATATTGATGTTTGTTTAAATTGATGATGATTGAAATAAATTGATGATGATTGAAATAAATTGGTTGATGATTGATATTGGATGAATGAATGGTGTGTTCTATCTATATAAACTGCAAGTTATCATGCATTTTCATTTCATTCGGGATTGTGGTTTGAAATGATATACAACCGTATTTTTATTTTTAAATTGCGGATTGAAATGATATATATCCGTATCACTTGACCATAGGATAGAAAATTATATACAAGCACCGCGGTATATATATAAAAAATATTTTTGAAATGGTTTTCTATGGTTTTGGAAAGGAAATACGGTTTAATAAATACTTATTTTGACGTTATTTAAATGTTACTTTATATATATAGTTAAATTCGTAAATCTAAGCTATGTATAAAACGGATTAATAAAATGGGTTTATTAAGGAAGTTGATTTCTTTTATATAAAGTGGTAAGTATCAATTTGAATTCTATTGTATATATCAAGTTTAAATGACTTAAATGAAATTAAGTTAGAAGGTAAATATGGGATGGGTTTTAAATTGAATTATTTCAGAATTGAACTTGAACTAAAGTATTTAAGATTTATCCTCGAAATTTGTTTTAAAATATAAATAAATTAAGATTTAAAAGGTATGATTAATAACTTGATTTTGATTTGAGGATTTAAATGAATACTAGGTTGATTGAAAGAATATTATCAAGTTAATCTAATTAAAAGAATATCCTGCTTAAAGTTTAAGGGTTTTACTTAAATAATATTCGCTGTATTAAGTAAACATTTCAAAATTTAAATAATAAGAATATGATTTGATATATATTAAATTTTCAAAGATCCCATTTTTGAATAGTGGAATATTTAAATATTTAAATATTATGAACTATAAAAATTTAAGTTTTGAAATATGTGATATTTGAGTTTTGAATTATACGAGAATTTAAAATGGCTTATTTGGAGAATTAAATTGGTATTGGGAATTTATTGTGAAATTTAAAGAATCTATTTTAGTATATAAAGTAATATAGTATTTAAACCATTAAGTATTAAAGGTTATGTTTCAAAGCTATGGTTTCAAAGTATATAGATTTGAAATGCTATGATTTTGTATAAAGGGTATTTTTTGAAATAAAATGATATCATATTGATTTAGGTTTTAAAGGAAATGGTATCATATTTATATGGTTTTGAAATGGATATTATATTCTGGTTTTAAAAGTATAAATTATTTTAAAAAGACCGCGGTGTTATAATAACGTTTGGTTGTTGAAGAGACCGGGATTGGAAGTTGTCATACTCTCTGCCAATTCCGAAAACCACTTTAACAACCGTGTACGCGGTGGAGATTCCAGAATGAAATAGGTTGGTGACAGCATTTCCTATAAGGTAAATACGTGGGCCCAACTCCCGTGAGTTGGCATAAGGTGGTTAAAACGGGAGCGATTCTCGGGCCAATGAGGTCATTCCTCTGACCGAACGCACTCCTTCGATACTATACTCTGACTTTGGATTGATTCGGTGGCCACTATTGATTTCTTTGATTTTGGGGGTGTTTGTTCGAGGTGGGTGGTAGCTGCGGCTATGCGTTACCATCAGCCCGGATGCGTAATTGGTACATCTACCCTGGCATTGCCTAGTTGTGCCGTGTCACCTACCCTAGCGCGCCTTATACGATTTTGGTTTTGTACCATACCTATGGAGTGCCCTCTGACGACGCCCAGTACGGGGGAGATTACGGTACTGTATAGACTATGAGAATATATAACTGTGTTAAGGTGGAATATGTAAAGCCTTAACGCTATTTAAAAGTAAGTTTATTTTACAATTAGACACTATTATAATAGCGCAATATACTACATAGTAAATAGTTTAACGGATCCTTAGGAGATGTAAATCCCGAGCATCTTCTGAGTTACCGCACTCATATTTATTTATGTTAATTTGACTCACATAAGATCTTTTAGTTCTGACTCGAGTGTTTTTGTTTTTTCAAATTCGCTCGGGTCAATCCGAGCGTTTCAGGATTTGGAGATTTAGCTCTGGAGGACGAAGACGAAGATTTGTATTACTATTATCTATTTTATTCCACTACACTGTATTCCGCTGCATTGATATTATTGGTATGTGAACTCTGATATTTAATTTTAAAAAGAAGAATCAAATGTTTTGTAAAAAGTTTTATAAACTGTATATTTTATTATTATATTTTATCCTTCCGCTGTGAGATTCTATTTTGTTTTATTTCTTCTATGTTTTTCTTATTTACCCCATAACAATCCGCCCTTCCGTATGGTTTGAATCGACATGTGTGTCGATTTGAAGTATGCGAAAAGGCGGTACGTTACATCTGGTATCAGAGCTTTGGTTTAGCGATAAACCTTAGCTTTGTGGGGTTTGACTCTTTATTAATATGGTAGTTATACCCTATGGGAGTCGCTGAGTGTATATATATGAGAGAGCGTATTTGTTAGTGTTATAAAAAGGTTTTTATACTGTGTTAATCAGTTCTGTTTTGTATTTGTAAATTCTGGTTGCTGCATGGGACGCTGTGACATCAATAGGGATTTCTAAACACTTAATAGGACAGACCGACATAATATTTGTTTTATATAGGTGAATGAAATAATTTTGCCTATTATAAATTCTATATATAAAATAAAAAATTTCAAAAGATATCTATATTTGGCTGCAATAGATTGGTTGTTAGGTAATAAAGATTGAAAAAAATAAAATAAATAAAAAGTGGAAATTTAGAACTTATGATCCGGGGTTTTGAAATTTCTTTCGAATAAATTTTGGAATATAATAATAGTGTTTATAAGTATTTTCTGATATAAATATTTAGTATAATTCGAAAGAATTGTTTTAAAGAAGATTTTGGAGAAAATAAGTTTTGTACTTTCCTCTCCGTCGTTGGAAAATAATTTCGGTGATGGCGGACGCATCATCGACTTTCATTTCCGAGTTTCGAAGGGGAAAGGCCACTGTGGTAGTTCTACTGCAGATTCATTTTTGAATATATATAAATTTTTAATTGTTTTAAATATAATTAGAGATATATAAGTTGTAAGAATATATTTATTTATTGTTTTAAAATAAATTGAAAATTTAACTCGGTATTAAATTCTTAAATTTCCATTAATTAATTTGTTTCGAATTCGTGTAGTTAAATGAAATGTAAGTAATTAATAATTGAAACCTCTCAGTTAGGTAAGAGATTTAATGCTAAGTTATAAAGGAAATAAAAAGGAAGTTAAAATTGTAACTTATAAGAAAAAGGCAAAGATTTATTGAACAATGAATGAATTAGAAGAATTGAGATAAAACTTGTATAAGTTCATCTGCATTTTCTTTAACATATATAACTTACCAAATATGAAAAGTTGAAATGTTTAATAAGAAATGTAATGAAAATTGTACAAGTAATAGTAGGTAATGAAGTATTCAATGAATTTGCTATTAAATGAGAATTTAATGTTATAAACTTAAGTTATAATTGGAATTTTACTATAAGTGCATATAATTAAAGGTAAGTAGTTCAAATAGATGATTATTAACTTAAGTAAATAAATGGAAATGCTAAGAAATAAATGGGACATGAATACTATTGATAAACAAATGAAAATAAATGAGGTCATACAATAAATGAATAATTATAATGAAATAAAAAGAACTGGCATGACCTGAGTTAATGGGAATGAATAATTGTAAGTAATAAGTGAAATTAAATGAAACAAACATTGAATGAGTAAATGAAATTAAAAGTTTGTTAGAAATAAATGTAAATTATAAAAGGAAAATTTATGTGGTATGAATAAAAAGAGAAATTTAACAACAAATGTATGAATCAAATTAATAAGGATAAATAAAATTTGTTTTTTAAATTGGTTGTTGTTAGGTTATGGTTGTTTGGGTAAGATACTTTAAAAATTGGGTTTGAGAGAATGAATAATCTATTTAGTTTATCTAAGACTGTTGAGTAAATGATGAGCTAGTAGTTTATTCTTCATTCCATACAATTTAAAAGTTTTGAGCCCGAACAACTATTTGTTTGTTTGGTTTAATGGTTGCTTTGAATTTGTTGGGTATGCTGTTTGTTGAAAATGAGGGTTGTTGTATTGATTTGTTGTTAGTAATTGAAACCACTCAAATATTTCATTTTACATAAATTGTTAACCCTTTGGATTTTATAAGGAAATACAGGTTATGGAAGCAATCGCTACTGCTTTTGTAACAACCCGATATTTTCAACCATTCGCATCCCCACATGTCGGACTTGAATTGCTCAAAATACCGCGTTGTAAATAAAATTTGGCAAATCTCAGAATATACAGTAAATACATAATCACAGATCACAGACACAGGGTATTTAATAATGCAGCGGAATTTAAAAGAAATAGTAGTTCATGAAGCTACTATATAAAAATAAGATACATCAGAGTTAAACATGATACAACAAAAAGGAACAAGATACATCAGGTACAAATCAGAATACATCACTGAAATCACTGGATACAGAAAGAAAAATAGATGGCTGGATCTTCAAGGAAAGCTCCAACTCCGAAGGTGAATCTTGAATGCTAACTCACTCAGTCTGAATCGAGCGTAAAGCAAAATACAAAACACTCGAGTCAGGACATAAATTCTTATGAACTGTAAATAAACTCAAGTGAACAGTAACAAAAATGCATCAGTAACTTAAAGGATGCTTGGGATCGCCCATCCTTTAAGGATCCGTTAAACTATTTACTATGTAGTAATATTGCACTACTATAATAATGTCTACAGTAAAATAAACATACTTTTAAATAGCGTTTCGGGCTACCCATATCACCCTTCACACATAATAGTCCCAGTAGTCCATCAATATCATGCCATCTCCACTCCGGGTGACTGTCAGAGGATACCACACGGGCTACGGGAGAAAAACAAACTCGTAGTAAAGGCTCGGTATGGTAGGTGACACGGCACACAAGGCAATGCCAGGGTAGATATACCAATTACGCACACGGGCTGGTGGTAACGCAGCAGACACATACGCCCACCTCGGAACACACTCCCAATCAAAATCGGAGGATGACCATCTAATCAATTACCAGTAAGAGTATAGTATCGAAGGAATGTGTCCGACCAGAGGTGCTACCTCCTTTGGCCCGAGATCGCTCCTGTTTTAGCCACCTTATGCCAACTCACGGGAGTTGGGTCCACGTAATATACCTCAAGAACGTCGCCACCATCCTACTTCATTCTGGAATCTCCACCGCGTACACGGTTGTTAAAGTGGTTTTCGAAGTTGGCAGAGAGTATGGCAACTTCCGATCCCGGTCTCTTTAACAACCAAACGTTATTATAACGCCGTGGTCATTTCAAAATAGTTTATATTTCAAAAGGATCAAATCATTTCATTTCAAAACTATATTCCTTTCAAAATAGTTCACGCCTCGAAACCAAAACCATTTTTATTTCAAAACTATTTATTCGATCAAAATAGTTTATACTTCGAAACCAAAATAATTTTTATTTCAAAACTATATTCAAATCAAACCATCAATTTCAATTCAATTCAGTTTTCTAACAAAACATTTCAAATCTTATAAATTTCAAATATAGATTTGATCTACAAAATAAGCTATCCAATTTTAATATGTTTCCAAACTTTAATATCCCACATTTCAAAACTAAACTTTATAATTCCATATATTCATATCTCAAATCTAATTTCATTATTATGTAGTTTTGAAATATTCATTTCATAAATCCAATATTATTAAAATAAACTCAATTTACAATTAAACTATATATCCTTTCATACCAATATAAACTTCAAATATTCATTTATCAAAAGTACATATCATTCTAATTCATATTCTTTATCAAAATAAAGATCAAATCATTTCCAAACCTTATTATCAAATCATTATTTGAATTCAAATTCAAATACTCAAATTTAAATATCATTTTTAAATAAAATAAGTCATTCATTTGTTATTTCAAGCATTATTACAAAAATACATTTCAAAATTCCATTCAAAAATTCATTTATCTCATTACATCTCATTCCGTTTAACACATAACTATGAAAACTTTATTTAAATTCAAATTCAATTTAAATTCCTTAAAAATTCAAATTTAAATATTCAAAATTTCTGAAATTTCACAAATAATCCATTTCAAAAGTTAAATTAATTAACACTTTAAAATATAACACAACAGTGTTAAAATCTATAACATTTCAAAACATTGTCAAATTATAGCAACGACATCCTTTATAAAGTGCTATTGTAGCTTATAGTTTCCAAAATGGTTTAGTTCAAGAATAACGACGTTTATAAAATGTCGTAATAGATATTTAGTTATTTCAAACATTGTTAGATTCAAAACAGTAGCATTTAAAAATGCTGTCAAAAGACTACAACAGCTTGAAAATGCTATAAAATTCCAGATTTCATTTTAGCTTCTCAAAAATAATAGTAAAACTCCAAATTTTATCATTATAACTTGAAAATCATATTTCTAGACTTCAAAATTTCACATTTAAAATCATTTTAGCATATGACTTAACACAATAAAATTTTAAGATCAAATATTCAATTTAAAAACTCCATTCATTTATTAAGTCAAAATTCACTGTTTATTAACTTATAAATTTAATAAAACTTAACATTTACTTCAGATATCATTTCAAAACTTTAAATTTAATTTCCATTATTTATTTACATTTTAAAATAAAATTTAAAGTCAAAAATCACAATTACTTCAAATTTATGTACTTAAATTCACAATTTCAAGACTTAATATTTAATTTTCTTAAAATCATAAAACATATATTTTTAAATCAAAATTTCATACTTTTGAAAATACATATTTAAAAAAAATCATTTAAAAATATACCACGGGGTCTGTATATAATTTTCTAACCTAGGTCAAGTGATACGGATATATATCATTTCAATCCGTAATTTACAAAGAAAACCGGGTTTTATCATTTCAAACCCGCAATCCCAAGTCAGATAAAATACAATAAAAATCGCTCAGGCCTATCATTTCAGCCCATAACAATTTTTTCCTATTCTAAAGCCCGTTCGGGTATGTATCATTTCAACCCATAGTGATTCTATTCTAACAGGGAACTTGCAGTGTGAATATATGCATAAACAATATAAACAATGTCAATGTCACAATATAATGTCATATATCAGATGTTAGGTTATAATTAACAGTTTTAACATGGTAACAACATGGCATAGCATATCATATAATCATAATTAACTTGCATAAACATTTTATATTACTAAACACTTGTCATCAATTCACTATTTCATAAGTATAAATGTCAGAGTGAGAAAGACTCACCTTTTCGAAGCTAGAGACCAAAACAACAAACACAAGAGCGATTCCAAAAGCACGATAAACACGATTTGAATTGAATGAATGGAAAGCCTTGATAATGATCTTGTATACAACAAATAAACAAGACCATATAAACATATGCATACAATACAAATATGAATTTAAACGAAATGGAAATTTTAAATCAACAAAGAACATTACCCAGCTTTAACACGAAAGTGCCTGACCACGACAACATGGCTTGTCACATGATCAAATGGGCTTGTTCTCATGACGCTAGGCTCGGCATAGGTGTCAACATGACTTGGGTTTAGCATCAAAACACATAGCAACAAGTGGATGAAGATGGAGGAGTTACAACATGAAGCATACTAAGGGTCAAGGCAACAATAGGTAGGGTTTTGGTGCATTTTTGGCTCGACCAAAAGCAAGTGAGCCTCGGCCAAAGGAAAGTACAGGTCTGGACAGTGGGGAGTGATGGTATAGCAGCACCAAAAAGTCATGTAGTTTCTGGTGGTGGTGGTTCTAGGGGTGGCCAAAGTGTATAGGAAGAGGTAGGTGATGTTGTATGGCTAGGCTAGCATAGTTTCAAGGAGTTTTTGTGCAAATTTAAGGTGCTTGCATCATCTAATGATCACGACCTGACATGGACAGAGGAGAGGCTGATGTTGCAGCTGGAGATGGAGGAGGTGATGGTCGGTGATGATGGTGGAGAGTGGGGCCAAGCAAAGTTTTGCAAAGGAGGAAGCAAAATCATTGAAATTGTGAAGAAGAGAAGAGATAAAGAAAGCCATTTGCAGTTTTATTTGTTTCTTCTCATGCCGTGAGTTTTGTTTGAGGAAGAGGAGAATATTTCACGTGAACGCTGAAAGAAATTCATGGCTAAAGCAAGAGATGTGAACGGTTAAAGCAATGAAGTGAAAAGGCAAGAAAACGAAAAGACAGAATGCAAAAAGGCTTAAGCAAATAAAAGGTCACTAAACTCTTCAAATTTCCAATATTTCTTTTTAAATTTTATATAAATTTAAAATATATATAAATTCAGATAAAATACGAAAATTTAGTAAAAAAAAATTATTAATTATTAATTATATGTAGTTTAATTAAATAAAATAGCAAAATTTGCAACTAGTCTTGAAAATATGAAAAATAAGTGCAATGAACTTGGGAAAATTTTTATGTACTTAAAAATATTTATAAATAAAGATAAGAACACGAAATAAAAAGGAAATCACAAAAATAAATAAATAAATTTTAATTTAAATATAATTTAGATGAAGAAAATAGCAGAAAAAGGAAAGCAGCCTTTTAAAAATAGGAAATCATCATAGTAAATTTTAGAAAAATTCTATTATCATTTCAAAAATATTTAAAAGTCAAAATATACATAATATAACATATTAAAACATATTAAAATAAAATATGACAAAGAAAAATAAAATTTATACAATTTAAAATAACAAAATTGCAAAATAAACAATTTATACTCAAAATTGAAATGTACATATCTTTTGCAGTTTAACTCCGTTTTCCACGAAACAAAAAAGCAATGTTCAAGTTATTAAATCTATTTTCATAATAAAAGATAAAATTTAAAATTTCAAACTTTTAAATTTTTAAGTTAAAAGTCAAAGTTTGACTATTTTGACCAAAATCAACATTTTCTGGAAATATTCAATTTATGCATGTTTGAAATTCTAATCCACATCAAAATCAACATTTATATTTCAATTAACAAAATATATTAATTTTAATAAATAAAATAAAGTTTTTAAATTAGGAATTTAAATTTAAATAATTAAAATATACAATTACAATAATCAGAAAATACAGGGTTGTTACAGCTTTGGTTCCATAAATTTAGCGTAAATTGCCCAACAAAAAGGTACGTTTCGGATTACGGTTTATAGCGCTAATTTATATATTTTCCCGAGGTTGGGATATAATATTTTGGACAAAATATGTAATATAATTTGTTATATTTTAATATTATATTTTCTTCCGAGCCTCTCCATACAAGGGAGACTCTACCAAAATTTTCCGTAAATTCTGAACTTAGAAATATTTTGAAATGTTTACCTAACTTTAGTAATTTAAGTATAAAAAGATTTAATGGTTATAAATTGAGATATCTTATCTAAATTAATTAATTGTATAAATTTAATTGTTTATAAAGTTAATGTTTGAATAAGGTATATTGATTTCTTAGTTCTTCGTTTCTCTTCTTTTCCTTTTCGAGGACGAAAAGTTTTGAGTGGGGGAGAGTGTAACGATCCGTGTAAATTCGATGTTTAAAATGAATTAAATTAATAGGATTTTTATTTAAATTTAGAAAGAAATAGAAATCTTATTTATTTATATGAAGGAGAATGTTGAAATTAGATGTATCAAGGGTAATTAAAATTTACAAATTAAATTATATATTGCAATTTATTGTAATAGTGGAAATTGTTGCATTTGGATATTAAGTTAGAAATAAGTAAATAAAGGCAAGTATTGAATTCATCAATAAAGAAAAAAAGATTATTTAGTACAATTCCATTTTATTTGTAAACTATTGTAAGGTGTTAATTAATTGAAATGTGAAATATTAATAAGAATATTAAAAAGAATGGAATTCAAATAATATAACAATAGAAATGTGAAAATTTGGGAATAGATCCAAAGTTATAAATAAGCTGTTGAAATAATATATAATAAGTGCAATTTGAATGAATCAATGTGAGTATAGATTTAAGCAATAATTGGGAATCATATCTATGAAATGATAACGAGAATACAAGGTAATAAATGCCAATTAAGGGTAATAACTAATAAACTTAATGAAATTCCAATTTTATATAAAATAATTTAAAAGTCAAGTTTGTCTATAATTTGAACATAAGTAAATTGAATTTGTAATATGAAAATATATGCCAAATTGATTTTTGTAATAAAAGATTTTGTATGTGACAAAAAGGTAACGATAATGTTTATGGTAGGTTGCCTATTGATTTATTTAGATTGTTAGTTGGAATTGGAAATAAGTTTGTAATAAATGTAAATGAATGATAAATTTATGTGAAATATTTATTTATAATATAGCAAAGGGTGGATTTAAGAAGTGAAATTGTAGATTTTGAAGCTAATTAATAATGGACATAGTAAAGATGGTAATCCAATCAAATACTTAGGAATCAAATTTATTTGGAAGGTAGTCTAATTCATAAATAAATGGTAAGTAATTAGGATTTAAATTAATTCTATATTAATTGAAATTGATTGTAGATTTAGTGTAGTAACGTTAAAGCTAACGTTTTGTTAATATAGATTTAAGTATAGAAAGCAATATTTATTAATTTAATTTAAGTATTACAAAATAAATGAAATTTAACGTTTAAATATTACGTTAATAGAGATAAACTGAAATTCGGGAATATTAAATTAATAGTTTTGAACCCAACATTTGAATCCATCTACTTAAAATTTTTAGATGGAATAATCATTGACTATTTAAATTAATAGAAATTTTGGGAGCTTAATTTATAATTTTGAATATAATGAAATAGAAGATTTGACACTGCAACTGATAGATTTATCAACTCTAAATTGACATAAAGACTTGTTTAAAACAATTGTAAATGTTGAGAAATATAAAGGTGATAAAATTTACAAATTTTAGAATTGGAATTTAAAATTTGATTTATTCAACAAATTGTAAATTTATTTAATTAATGGAAAAATAGCCATTTTGGCAAATGACTCGGATTTCGAAGAAACAAGTTTCATCGGATCCGTAATGGTGAAATAATAGTGTTTCAAGTTTCGTAGCGATCGGACTTGTCGTTTGATCGTACGGACTCGAAACGCCTTGAAATTTATGCAATTGAAATCAATTTGAAAATATTGATTTCAGCATAACTTCTTCATACGATATTTGAAAATGGAATCTTATATATATATATATATATATATATATATATATATATATGGATTTTATATAAGTATGATATTTGAAAGTATTTGAAAAGGTACTATATGATATATATTTTCGAAGTAAAGATATGGAAAGTGCCTTCTGCTTGATATCCGCTTTGTGGCCACATCGGGGATTCATTCTATCGATATTATTCTCTCTGATTTTCGGTTTTCCGGATGTAATACTCGAGTGTTTCCCACCGTGGCGTAACCCATGGTTTTTTTTTCTCTCGTGACTGCATAGCGCAACTGCCTGGCTGAGTCTTGCCTAGGGGTACGGATTGTTTCCTGGGGGATCCAGGCGTAACCATTGTGTATCCTGCAATCTGTGTAGGTCGCGAATAGTAGTGCAAGTGTCTGGCTGAGTCTTGCCTAGGGGTACGGATTGTTTTCTGGGGGATCCAGGCGTAACCATTGTGTATCCTGCACTCTACTAGTCATCATGGCGTAACTCGCAGGGCTGAGAAAGCTTACAGATATGGATTGTTTCCTGGGAGACCCAGGCGTAACCATTGTGTATCTGCGAACCATGGTCGGACAAAGGTTTTGGTTTGGTTGTTTGTTTGGATTGTACTTTCCATATCTGTTTTTAAAAAGGTTTTTCAAGTATTTTCACTGGGTGTTGAAACAGGTCTACTAAGTACTTGAAGAATTCTAGCATTGCGCCTGATCAACGCATGGCCAGAGTCTGCAAGAACGAGGATAAACTTGTTAAAACATCGAGTTATAAAAATATTTTCGAAAGAAAGATTTATTTCGATATAAACGTATTATTATAAAGGTATTTATTATAAAAGTATTTTTCCCAATAAAGAAATTTTGTATTAATATTTGAAATTAAAATTCTTATGGTTTGAAATAAATTATTCGTGCCCGATTCTATTCTTTTGAATCTACCTCATCTGCTCAGCTTCATTTTTCACCTATATTCCGTTTTCGGAACCTACCTTCCTTTCCTTTTTGAATAAATCTTTTAAATATTGCTTATTTGTATACTACATTGTTTTATATAAAATTTTAGTGTTATAAATATTTTTGAAGTTATAAATTAAATAAAACATCTTTAAAGAAAATGATTATTAATTTATTGATAATATTTGAAAGGTATCTTGAGATAAATTAAAAATTTCATAAATTTTGGATTTAATATTTTCAATAGTCTTTGTAAATAGAAGTAATAATGTAAATAATTGTTTGCAAAGGAGTTTGAGAAGTATTAAATATTAAAGAAAATTTAATTTCAAATGAAATTTTCAAATAAATATTTTAAATAAAATTTATATAGTTTTAAAATTTATTGTTTATCTTGGCTTTCAATCTATTTTTTTTCTGGTTGTTTTATTCTCCTACCTCCTTCCTTTTCGGGGACGAAAAGTTTTGAGTGGGGGAGAGTGTAAGGACCCGGAAAATTTTAACAATTTTAATTGATTCTATAACGTATTCAATTGAATATTTGTGAAATCTTATAATAATTGAATTTTTAAATAAAATGTTTATATATTTAGAATACGTATATTTAAATATAGCAGATTGTAAATTTTCAAATAATTTTATGGAAGTTTATTTAATTGAGAAAACGTGCTGTCCAATTCAAGCTATTAATTGCTTTAATTGATTTCTGAATCAGTGCGTAACGGTTTCTTTTTACTACCGTTAAAGATTTCTATTGCTTAATACTTTTCCAATCCAAGTAGACTTTTCCATTCGTAACCATTAATAAATTTGAGATCATCGACCTTGCTTTTATTATTCCTTGTAGTTTCGTGCACTGACTTTACCTTTCCCACTACCCATAATTTTCTCTATACGTTTCTTTTGCAATTGAAGCGTATATTTATATATATGGTGGTGCGTTTATTCTGGTCTCTCTTTATTTTTGTTTTTAACGCTTGAAAGAATCTCAAATCATCAAGCTAGTAGCATCCGTTCCTTCCCTCGCTTTCATAAGGCCTATAATATATAAACCACTTGCTTATAGATCCGAACACAACTTTGTCATCAAATTTAATGTGCCTTCCTCTCCCTATTATTTCGGTTCCAACCTTCCTAGTAAATGGCTTTAATAAATTTTGGCTAAATCATAGCTACGGACTTTTCAAATTTCTTTCATTTTATATTTATTTCCAATTCCTTGATTGCTTCAAAATTTTTGAACGTGCCTAATCATCTCAGCATGTATATATAATATAAGCCTACCTTTTCTTGGAAAGCTATTGCTCACAAAAATTTCCTGATTTCTTTCCTTTTATCCATTTTTATATTCTTGACTTTCAAAACTCATTATGTGTTGTACAAACAAACAAAAATTTATTGCTTTAAGTGTATAGCTAAATCAACTATTGACCGTTACAATTACTTTTTTTTTCATTTCAATTTGTTACTTAAATAACATTTTGATGAATTAATGGACAGGTTTACGTTTCTTTTGCTTTTGAAAACTTTATATTTATAGTGTACGTTTCTTTTGCATTTCAAAAATTTGAAACATGCTGCCCCATTTAAGCCATTAATTGTTTTAATTATTTTTCTTAATCAACATATAACCGTTGCTTTTTATTATTCTAGGATTTACATCCATACTTTAATCTCTGCTGTTCCATTTATTTCATTTGAAATCTAAATTTATTTACCATTCATTTATACGCCTCTTTCTCTTCCCTCTTTTACCTCTTCGTTTCCGTGTTTCTAGGAATATATATATATATATATATATATATATATATATATATAGTATAGCATAGATTGCATCTTCTTTTCTCTCTGTAGGCTATTCGTTGCCCTCAAATTAATATTAAAAGAGGAGAGAGCTTTGTAAATATTATATAAAGTCATATAGCACGTTCACATATCAGATGCAGACCTACCTTTATATTTAAGAAACTAGCATTTTCTCTATTGCCTGAAGAATGCCCTTCGCCATGTCATGTTGCTTGAATCACGCATGCATTCTTCCTTTAAAAATCGCCTTTTCTCATCTCCCCTCCATCTTTTCTTATTTCTTCCAAACCTGAGCATGAGCTCTCTCTTTTCCTTGGCATGCCTCCTCCCCATGGCCGCATGCATTAGTTGGCAAAACATTTCCTCTCTGGTTTTTAAAAGTAAGTACGCATTTTATTTGATATAAGTCTATTTTATATATTAAGAACAGTATAGATTGTGCATAAGTTTTGTTTTATATGTTTACTGCAACTATGGGGATTTTGAATTCCCTAACGGTTGAATTTTAATAATAATAATATATTTCATAATAGTATATATATGATAATTGTTATATTCATAAACGTGTATAGAAATATTTAACTTCTGTTCATATATAAAGGTTAGTATATATTTATACTGTATTATGTATATTATTTTAAGATTTTACGGTATATAGTTTTTGACTTTTGTTAGCATATAGTTATCGTACGGCTTTTAGATACGTATGTTTTACTAACTAGTTGATAAGTTATATATATATATATATATACGTGTTTTATTTTACTATTGATAGCTTACGGTATATATGGTATAAGTTTGGCAGCCTTCTATTAATATACGTATTTTTATATGTTTTATATATTTGGTTATAACAGTTTCAACTATAATAAAATATGTTATTTTATTAGCTTTCATATGTTAGATATATAAAATATAGTATTTCAATTTTCGTTACTGTTTTGGTATATATATTATATAAAATTGGTGGGTACAAGTTTGATAGGTCAATTTATAATATATATATTTTTATGATTGTTTTAGTATTTTAGAGTTTACCGTACTATATTTTATTTTATTTTCAACAATTTACATAAGTTATATTTAAATGTAGGTATATATATAAATATTCTATGGTAGTTTTACAGTATAAGTTATATCAATATTTTATAATTTCAACAGTATATGCTTTCAAAAGTTTATTTCATGTCAGCCTTAAGGTTGTTTGCACTGACTGATACACGTTGGATTTTTTTTTAAGGGATGTGTATTTTGATTTCAAGTAAAGTCATATGTATAGTCATATACAAATTGGTAGAGGAAATGTTATATAGTATATATATGGTTATATTAATATAGTCGGTCTGCACACCTATGTATATATATTAACCGAGGCATTCATATTTTGTTGCATATTTTATAAACTGTGTCTGCATATGTTGGCTAGTTGTATATAAGCTCACTTATCCTATTTATCTTCCTTGATCCAATTCTGATTTGAATTCGTCTATTCCTATTATCAGCTCTGATCATTGAACCGTGTCCATCTAGCTTTGTTTTGGAATTCGGATCTAGATTTCATAACTCACTTCTTTTTCTCTGGCCTCGAAAGGTGAGGAATCACTCACGATTAACATTCTTTTATTTTCTAAATTTGATTTCAATTGAGACGACAATTGAAATATGAGGCTGTAGTTATTTAAATTGTTATATATGCTATTATCTGTAACTATTCACTTATGGGATATGACACTATATCCTATTGTTTATATAATTATTTTGATGATATATGCCTGTTGTTATTATTATTTACATATCTGTTATCACTCTGCAAGTTCCCTGTTAGTATAGAAATCACTAGGGGTTGAAATGATACATACCCGAACTGACTTTAGAATAGGAAAAAATCGTTATGGGTTGAAATGATAAACCCAAACGATTTTCATTTAATTGAATTGGGATTACTGGTTGAAATGCTATCCACCTGTATACATTTAGTGTACGGATTGAAATGATAAATATCTGTAACACTTGACCATATGATAAGAAATATATACATACATCGTTGGTCCATTTATATAAATATTTTGAAATTTAATTCATTGTTTTGGAAAGAAATATATGGTCTTATTAAATGTTAATCCTTAAATTTTTTTTATAAATAAAGGGTAATGATATATAGATTTAATAATATTTAATTTAGTTAAAATTTGATTTAATACATAAATTATGCTAAATATTTATGTAAATTTTATTCCAAAAGTATTCTGCAATTTACTAAGACTGGGAGATAAATGTGGTTTTATCTAAATGGTATTTAAATAAGGATTTATTTAATTAAATCAATTTGAAATATTGAATGGGAAATTTAAGGGTATGATTTTGTAACCGGATTTTTATTTAAGTGATTTAATGAATATTTCACGTTTAAACAAATTAAAGAAAATATTGAGTAAAATGTAATTTAAGGTTACTTAAATGATATTGTATCTAATGAGGGATTATTTTAAGACTAGATAATAATGAGGTTAAATCGAGATCTATATGGAACTATTAAATTGAACATTTAATTAAATATTAAAGCTTTGAACTATATTGGGATTTAAATGGTTTATTTTGAGATTCAGATATGTATTTGAAATCAGTATAGTTGAATTGATTATTTAGAAACTAAATTGATTAAAAAGTTAGTTTGAAACGTTGAATACTTAAAGTTTTGAAATATATTGAATATAAAGGGTATTTTGTGATTTCATATCCGAATTTGCGATCGATAAAATTGAAGTGGTTATTTTAGAAATTGAGTTGAATTTAAATTAATAAATTGAGATTGAAATAGATTTAAATGGGGTGGTCGGGTTGATGTTAAACGATTTGTTAAGTTGAGGGAATTGAAATTTCTTTACTGTACAAATTATTTAATATATAAAAATACTATTTGGGAAGTATAGAGATATTTGAAGTGAAAATGATATTTGGTTTTGAAGTATAAATTAAGTTGAAAAGACTACGGTGTTATAGTGTATATTTCTATCTTTTAGATAGTTCCATGGACCCTTAGAGGATGGTTATCCCAAACATCCTCTAAGTTAATTATATTTCAGTTGATATTTCACTTGAGTTAGATTTATAGATATAAGAATGTTAATCCTGACTCGAGTGTTTTGTGTTTTACTTTACGCTCGGGTCAGACTGAGAGATACAACATTTGAGACTCATCTTCGAAGTTGGAGCTTTGCTTGAAGATCCAGCTATCTATCCCTTCAGTCATCTAGTTGATTAGTTCAGAGAAGCCATCTGTTGCATTGGAGACTTCATGGCATTTCAACTATTCGGTTGTATTTCATTTCTAACTCTGAGGTTATAGTAGCTTCATGAACTACTATTCTTTATCTATTCCGCTGCATTGTATTACTCTGTGTAAGTGATCTATGATTGATTTATTTACTGTATATTTTAAGTTTTGCCAAATTTTATTAACAATTCGGTATTTTGAATTATTCAAGTCGGACATGTACGGTTTTATTGTCGATTTGAATGGTCCAAAATAGCGGGTCGTTACAGTTGGTATCAGAGCTTTGGCTCTAGGCAAAACCTAGCATATATGGTAAATTCATTTACAGAATCACTTTCGTTTGAGTTGAATCCCTTCTTTTTGACTTGATTTCCTTTGAATTTTGGAATGTCCCTCGGTTCCGAAATTCATTCTTGTCTCTCCCTATTTATATTCGTTTGATTCTGGAGTATCCCATAACTCCACGGAATGAATTGTAAAGGGGGTGAAAACTCCTTTACAATTGGCATTGATTCACCGGAGATTTCTGTATCCTCGGTTTACGATGCTGCTATATCTTAGTATGCCGAATTCTATCTCTGGAAATCGAATGTCGATTTGCTTTAGAATTCTGCATCAATTATATTCCTGAAGTCACGGTTGACCCGGTTAAGGTCGCCCGAGATTTATAGAAGTATATCCATCTTCTATTTTGTAATTTGATTTTCTCAACCTTGTTTGAGCCTATCTTCGAATCAGGATTCTATTGATTAGAGTTCCTCTAAATTAAATCTCTATCTTTGTTTTGAAATCCATTCTTGAATCATCCTTTGAAAATCGGGTTCGTTGTATTTTAAAATTGTTTTATACGAAATTATTATTTTGATAACTATGATTTTATTCTATATATAAAAGTGAAAATGTTTTCGATAAGGATTATATACCTATATATAAAACGAATAAGAAATGTTATTCTATATATAAAAGTTTTGAAAGGATTGAAAATTTTGAAAATTTATAAGAAAGTGATTTATATAAAAAGGATTTATAACTGAAGGGTTAAATTTAAAATTCGAGAATTGAATTCCGATATTTTGAAATTGGTTTTAAGATTTTGGGAAAATATATAAAAATAATACGATTTAAAAGTATTTTTCCGAATAAGAAATGTTTCAAATGGGTTCAAATGAATTCCAATAATTTTGAAGAAATTTCAAAGAAGTTTTCAAGAAAATAGAAGTCCAGAACTCACTTATGTCGCTGGAGAATAATTTCGGTGATGAGTGCACGCATCATCGACATTGATTTTCGAGTTTTAGAGTGGGGGAGAGGCCACTTTAATAGCTTCGCTATGCGAGTGATTTTGTAAAACCGTTTTTGATTTCAAATTCCGAAGTATAATTTGATATTTTCGAAAGATATATGTATATATTTGAAACAATTTAAAGTGAGACCGGTGTTCAGTCCTCGAGTTTTCAATTTGACTAGTAATAACTCTATATAAAAAAAAATTTGATTTCCAACTCTTAGATTTGAAATTTGATATCATCGACTATTTTGAAGGTTCGAGCACTTCCAAATCAAGGTTTAAAAATTTTAAACTAAGAAATTTCGAAAAGTATAAATTTTTTGATAATGCATATAAGTTTAGTTTTCAAGAGTATGACTTAAGTAAGTTTGAAACCTTTTGTTAAGTAAGTGAATATGACTATTTTTAATTATACTAATATGGAATTTAGTTTTGAAATGTTTTGAGAAAAAAAAATTTAATTTCAAATAATGGTTTTCAGAAAGGTAAATTGGATATTTCTAATAGAAATAGATAGTTTAAAAGTTTTAAAGTGATGATTATAAATTTGGAAACCATTTTGAGTATAATTGATTTTGAGAAAATATTTGGTTTTGAAATTAAATTGAAATTGAAAACCAGTACTTATATGGTGATTTTGGAAATGAATTTGTTTGACTTGAATTATTTTAATTTGGAAACTGGGATAATTTTCTAAACCTATTATTTTGGGAACTTTGAAATTTAGATACTTAATTTGGAAGAAAATTTGGTGAAATCTTATATGATTTTGAAACTGAATTGATAGTGAAATGATTTGAAATTGAGAACCTTATATTGTTAAGCACTTGATTTGGGAGTGGTCGAACTTATATAAAATGGATTTGTATAAGTATGAAGTGATTTGAAATCTATTGATTTGAAAGGTACTCAATTTGGAAAGAGAATTTTTTTTATAAATCGAAGTCTATATAAGTATGATTTGATGTACTATTGATTTGGAAAGTATTCGATTTGAAAATGGAATCTTATATATATATATGGATTTTATATAAGTATGATATTTGAAAGTATTTGAAAAGGTACTATATGATATATATTTTCGAAGTAAAGATATGGAAAGTGCCTTCTGCTTGATATCCGCTTTGTGGCCACATCGGGGATTCATTCTATCGATATTATTCTCTCTGATTTTCGGTTTTTCGGATGTAATACTCGAGTGTTTCCCACCGTGGCGTAACCCATGGTTTTTTTTCTCTCGTGACTGCATAGCGCAACTGCCTGGCTGAGTCTTGCCTAGGGGTACGGATTGTTTCTTGGGGGATCCAGGCGTAACCATTGTGTATCCTGCAATCTGTGTAGGTCGCGAATAGTAGCGCAAGTGCCTGGCTGAGTCTTGCCTAGGGGTACGGATTGTTTCCTGGGGGATCTAGGCGTAACCATTGTGTATCCTGCACTCTACTAGTCATCGTGGCGTAACTCGCAGGGCTGAGAAAGCTTACGGATATGGATTGTTTCCTGGGAGACCCAGGCGTAACCATTGTGTATCTGCGAACCATGGTCGGACAAAGGTTTTGGTTTGGTTGTTTGTTTGGATTGTACTTTCCATATATGTTTTTAAAAAGGTTTTTCAAGTATTTTCACTGGGTGTTGAAACAGGTCTACTATGTACTTGAAGAATTCTAGCTTTGCGCCTGATCAACGCATGGCCAGAGTCTGCAAAAACGAGGATAAACTTGTTAAAACATCGAGTTATAAAAATATTTTCGAAAGAAAGATTTATTTCGATATAAACGTATTATTATAAAGGTATTTATTATAAAAGTATTTTTCCCAACAAAGAAATTTTGTATTAATATTTGAAATTAAAATTCTTATGTTTTGAAATAAATTATTCGTGCCCGATTCTATTCTTTTGAATCTACCTCATCTGCTCAGCTTCATTTTTCACCTATATTCTGTTTTCGGAACCTACCTTCCTTTCCTTTTTGAATAAATCTTTTAAATATTGCTTATTTGTATACTGCATTGTTTTATATAAAATTTTAGTGTTATAAATATTTTTGAAGTTATAAATTAAATAAAACATCTTTAAAGAAAATGATTATTAATTTATTGATAATATTTGAAAGGTATCTTGAGATAAATTAAAAATTTCATAAATTTTGGATTTAATATTTTCAATAGTCTTTGTAAATAGAAGTAATAATGTAAATAATTGTTTGCAAAGGAGTTTGAGAAGTATTAAATATTAAAGAAAATTTAATTTCAAATGAAATTTTCAAATAAATATTTTAAATAAAATTTATATAGTTTTAAAATTTATTGTTTATCTTGGCTTTCAATCTATTTTTTTTCTGGTTGTTTTATTCTCCTACCTCCTTCCTTTTCGGGGACGAAAAGTTTTGAGTAGGGGAGAGTGTAAGGACCCGAAATTTTTTAACAATTTTAATTGATTCTATAACGTATTTAATTGAATATTTGTGAAATCTTATAATAATTGAATTTTAAATAAAAAGTTTATATATTTAGAATACGTATATTTAAATATAGCAGATTGTAAATTTTCAAATAATTTTATGGAAGTTTATTTAATTAAGAAAACGTGCTGTCCAATTCAAGCTATTAATTGCTTTAATTGATTTCTGAATCAGTGCGTAACGGTTTCTTTTTACTACCATTAAAGATTTCTATTGCTTAATTCTTTTCCAATCCAGGTAGACTTTTCCATTCGTAACCATTAATAAATTTGAGATCATCGACCTTGCTTTTATTATTCCTTGTAGTTTCGTGCACTGACTTTACCTTTCCCACTACCCATAATTTTCTCTATACGATTCTTTTGCAATTGAAGCGTATATTTATATTTATGGTGGTGCGTTTATTCTGGTCTCTCTTTATTTTTGTTTTTAGCGCTTGAAAGAATCTCAAATCATCGAGCAAGTAGCATCCGTTCCTTCCCTCGCTTTCATAAGGCCTATAATATATAAACCACTTGCTTATAGATCCGAACACAACTTTGTCATCAAATTTAATGTGCCTTCCACTCCCTATTATTTCGGTTCCAACCTTCCTAGTAAATGGCTTTAATAAATTTTGGCTAAATCATAGCTACGGACTTTTCAAATTTCTTTCATTTTATATTCATTTCCAATTCCTTCATTGCTTCAAAATTTTTGAACGTGCCTAATCATCTCAGCATGTATATATAATGTAAGCCTACCTTTCCTTGGAAAGCTATTGCTCACAAAAATTTCCTGATTTCTTTCCTTTTATCCATTTTTATATCCTTGACTTTCAAAACTCATTATGTGTTCTACAAACAAACAAAAATTTATTGCTTTAAGTGTATAGCTAAATCAACTATTGACCGTTACAATTACTTTTTTTTCATTTCAATTTATTACTTAAATAACGTTTTGATGAATTAATGGACAGCTTTACGTTTCTTTTGCTTTTGAAAACTTTATATTTATAGTGTACGTTTCTTTTGCATTTCAAAATTTTGAAACATGCTGCCCCATTTAAGCCATTAATTGTTTTAATTATTTTTCTTAATCAACATATAAGCGTTGCTTTTTATTATTCTAGGATTTACATCCATACTTTAATCTCTGCTGTTCCATTTATTTCATTTGAAATCTAAATTTATTTACCATTCATTTATACGCCTCTTTCTCTTCCCTCTTTTACCTCTTCGTTTCTGTGTTTCTAGGAATATATATATATATATATATATATATATATAGTATAGCATAGATTGCATCTTCTTTTCTCTCTGTAGGCTATTCGTTGCCCTTAAATTAATATTAAAAGGGGAGAGAGCTTTGTAAATATTATATAAAGTCATATAGCACGTTCACATATCAGATGCAGACCTACCTTTATATTTAAGAAACTAGCATTTTCTCTGTTGCCTGAAGAATGTCCTTCGCCATGTCATGTTGCTTGAATCACGCATGCATTCTTCCTTTAAAAATCGCCTTTTCTCATCTCCCCTCCATCTTTTGTTATTTCTTCCAAACCTGAGCATGAGCTCTCTTTTTTCCTTGGCCTGCCTCCTCCCCATGGCCGCATGCATTAGTTGGCATAACATTTCCTCTCTGGTTTTTAAAAGTAAGTACGCATTTTATTTGATATAAGTCTATTTTATATATTAAGAACAGTATAGATTGTGCATAAGTTTTGTTTTATATGTTTACTGCAACTATGGGGATTTTGAATTCCCTAACAGTTGAATTTAATAATAATAATATATTTCATAATAGTATATATATGATAATTGTTATATTTATAAACGTGTATATAAATATTTAACTTCTGTTCATATATAAAGGTTAGTATATATTTATACTGTATTATGTATATTATTTTAAGATTTTACGGTATATAGTTTTTGACTTTTGTTAGCATATAGTTATCGTACGGCTTTTAGATACGTATGTTTTACTAACTAGTTGATAAGTTAAATATATATATATATATATATATATATATATATATATATATACGCGTTTTATTTTACTATTGATAGCTTACGGTATATATGGTATAAGTTTGGCAGCCTTCTATTAATATACGTATTTTTATATGTTTTATATATTTGGTTATAACAGTTTCAACTATAATAAAATATGTTATTTTATTAGCTTTCATATGTTAGATATATAAAATATAGTATTTCAATTTTCGTTACTGTTTTGGTATATATATTATATAAAATTGGTGGGTACAAGTTTGATAGGTCCATTTATAATATATATATTTTTATGATTGTTTTAGTATTTTAGAGTCTACCGTACTATATTTTATTTTATTTTCAACAATTTACATAAGTTATATTTAAACGTAGGTATATATATAAATTTTCTATGGTAGTTTTACAGTATAAGATATATCAATATTTTATAATTTCAACAGTATATGCTTTCAAAAGTTTATTTCATGTCAGCCTTAAGGTTGTTTGCACTGACTGATATACGTTGGATTTTTTTTTAAGGGATGTGTATTTTGATTTCAAGTATAGTCATATGTATAGTCATATACAAATTGGTAGAGGAAATGTTATATAGTATATATATGGTTATATTAATATAGTCGGTCTGCACACCTATGTATATATATTAACCGAGGCATTCATATTTTGTTGCATATTTTATAAACTGTGTCTGCATATGTTGGCTAGTTGTATATAAGCTCACTTATCCTATTTATCTTCCTTGATCCAATTCTGATTTGAATTCGTCTATTCCTATTATCAGCTTTGATCATTGAACCGTGTCCATCTAGCTTTGTTTTGGAATTCGGATCTGGATTTCATAACCCACTTCTTTTTCTCTGGCCTCGAAAGGTGAGGAATCACTCACGATTAACATTCTTTTATTTGCTAAATTTGATTTCAATTGAGACGACAATTGAAATATGAGGCTGTAGTTATTTAAATTGTTATATATGCTATTATCTGTAACTATTCACTTATGGGATATGACACCATATCCTATTGTTTATATATTTATTTTGATGATATATGCCAGTTGTTATTATTATTTACATATCTGTTATCACTCTGCAAGTTCCCTGTTAGTATAGAAATCACTATGGGTTGAAATGATACATACCTGAACAGACTTTAGAATAGGAAAAAACCGTTATGGGTTGAAATGATAAACCCAAGCGATTTTCATTTAATTGAATTGGGATTACGGGTTGAAATGCTATCCACCCGTATACATTTAGTGTACGGATTGAAATGATAAATATCCGTAACACTTGACCATATGATAAGAAATATATACAGACATCGTTGGTCCATATATATAAATATTTTGAAATTTAATTCATTGTTTTGGAAAGAAATATATGGTCTTATTAAATGTTAATCCTTAAAAAAAATTTATATATAAAGCGTAATGATATATAGATTTAATAATATTTAATTTAGTTAAAATTTGATTTAATACATAAATTATGCTAAATATTTATGTAAATTTTATTCCAAAAGTATTCTGCAATTTACTAAGACTGGGAGATAAATGTGGTTTTATCTAAATGGTATTTAAATAAGGATTTATTCAATTAAATCAATTTGAAATTATTGAATGGGAAATTTAAGGGTATGATTTTGTAACTGGATTTTTATTTAAGTGATTTAATGAATATTTCACGTTTAAACAAATTAAAGAAAATATTGAGTAAAATGTAATTTAAGGTTACTTAAATGATATTGTATCTAATGTGGGATTATTTTAAGACTAGATAATAATGAGGTTAAATCGAGATCTCTATGGAACTATTAAATTGAACATTTAATTAAATATTAAAGCTTTGAACTATATTGGGATTTAAATGGTTTATTTTGAGATTCAGATATGTATTTGAAATCAGTATAGTTGAATTGATTATTTGGAAACTAAATTGATTAAAAAGTTAGTTTGAAACGTTGAATACTTAAAGTTTTGAAATATATTGAATATAAAGGGTATTTTGTGATTTCAAATCCGAATTTGAGATCGATAAAATTGAAGTGGTTATTTTAGAAATTGAGTTGAATTTAAATTAATAAATTGAGATTGAAATAGATTTAAATGGGGTGGTCGGGTTGATGTTAAACGATTTGTTAAGTTGAGGGAACTGAAATTTCTTTACTGTACAAATTATTTAATATATAAAAATACTATTTGGGAAGTATAGAGATATTTGAAGTGAAAATGATATTTGGTTTTGAAGTATAAATTAAGTTGAAAAGACTTTATAGTGTATATTTCTATCTTTTAGATAGTTCCATGGACCCTTAGAGGATGGTTATCCCAAACATCCTCTAAGTTAATTATATTTCAGTTGATATTTCACTTGAGTTAGATTTATAGATATAAGAATGTTAATCCTGACTCGAGTGTTTTGTGTTTTGCTTTACGCTCGGGTCAGACTGAGAGATACAACATTTGAGACTCATCTTTGAAGTTGGAGCTTTGCTTGAAAATCCAGCTATCTATCCCTTCAGTCATCCAGTTGATTGGTTCAGAGAAGCCATCTGTTGCATTGGAGACTTCATGGCATTTGAACTATTCGATTGTATTTTATTTCTAACTCTGAGGTATATAGTAGCTTCATGAACTACTATTCTTTATCTATTCCGCTGCATTGTATTACTCTGTGTAAGTGATCTATGATTGATTTATTTACTGTATATTTTAAGTTTTGCCAAATTTTATTAATAATTCGGTATTTTGAATTATTCAAGTCGGACATGTACGGTTTTATTGTCGATTTGAATGGTCCAAAATAGCGGGTCGTTACAGAGTGTTTTAACCCACTCACAATTTCTAAAAGTTCTTATGTTTGTTAAATTGATTTTAGATATAAGTAGAAATTTATTTATGGCTGTTTGATATGTTTTATTCATTATCTCTGTTAAATCGCATTTATTTAATATGACTGTTAATTAATTTTATAATTGCATATAAATTGACAGTTAAATTTATTTATTTGCATATAAACTGATAGTTAAAAAGTTAATAAATTTATTTGAATATAAACTGTTAGTTGATAACTGTCATTTATTTCCTGTTATATTGTATATGCCATATATTGATGTTTGTTTAAATTGATGATGATTGAAATAAATTGCTGATGATTGAAATAAATTGGTTGATGATTGATATTGGATGAATGGATGGTGTGTTCTATCTATATAAACTGCAAGTTATCATGCATTTTCATTTCATTCGGGATTGTGGTTTGAAATGACATACAACCTCATTTTTATTTTTAAATTGCGGATTGAAATGATATATATCCGTATCACTTGACCATAGGATAGAAAATTATATACAGGCACCGCGGTATATATATAAAAATTATTTTTGAAATGGTTTTCTATGGTTTTCGAAAGGAAATACGGTTTAATAAATACTTATTTTGACGTTATTTAAATGTTACTTTATATATATATATATATATATAGTTAAATTCGTAAATCTAAGCTATGTATAAAACGGATTAATAAAATGGGTTTATTAAGGAAGTTGATTTCTTTTATATAAAGTGGTAAGTATCTATTTGAATTCTATTGTATATATTAAGTTTAAATGACTTAAATGAAATTAAGTTAGAAGGTAAATATGGGATGGGTTTTAAATTGAATTATTTCAGAATTGAACTTGAACTAAAGTATTTAAGAATTATCCTCGAAATTTGTTTTAAAATATAAATAAATTAAGATTTAAAAGGTATGATTAATAACTTGATTTTGATTTGAGGATTTAAATGAATATTAGGTTGATTGAAAGAATATTATCAAGTTAATCTAATTAAAAGAATATCCTGTTATTGAAGTTTAAGGGTTTTACTTAAATAATATTCGCTGTATTAAGTAAACATTTCAAAATTTAAATAATAAGAATTTGATTTGATATATATTAAATTTTCAAAGATCCCATTTTTGAATAGTGGAATATTTAAATATTTAAATAATATGAACTATAAAAATTTAAGTTTTGAAATATGTGATATTTGAGCTTTGAATTATATAAGAATGTAAAATGGCTTATTTGGAGAATTAAATTGGTATTGGGAATTTATTGTGAAATTTAAAGAATCTATTTTAGTATATAAAGTAATATAGTATTTAAACCATTAAGTATTAAAGGTTATGTTTCAAAGCTATGGTTTCAAAGTATATAGATTTGAAATGCTATGATTTTGTATAAAGGGTATTTTTTTTGAAATAAAATGATATCATATTGATTTAGGTTTTAAAGGAAATGATATCATATTTATATAGTTTTGAAATGGATATTATATTTTGGTTTTAAAAGTATAAATTATTTTGAAAAGACCGCGGTGTTATAATAACGTTTGGTTGTTGAAGAGACAGGGATTGGAAGTTGTCATACTCTCTGCCAATTCCGAAAACCACTTTAACAACCATGTGCGCGGTGGAGATTCCAGAATGAAGTAGGTTGGTGACAGCGTTTCCTATAAGGTAAATACGTGGACCCAACTCCCGTGAGTTGGCATAAGGTGGCTAAAACATGAGCGATTCTCGGGCCAATGAGGTCATTCCTCTGATCGAACGCACTCCTTCGATACTATACTCTGACTTTGGATTGATTCGGTGGCCACTATTGATTTCTTTGATTTTGGGGGTGTTTGTTCGAGGTGGGCTGTAGCTGCGGCTATGCGTTACCATCAGCCCGGATGCGTAATTGGTACATCTACCCTGGCATTGCCTAGTTGTGCCGTGTCATCTACCTAGCGCTCCTTATACGATTTTGGTTTTGTACCATCCTTATGGAGTGCCCTCTAGGGACGCCCAGTACGGGGGAGATTACGGTACTGTATAGACTATGGGAATATATAACTGTGTTAAGGTGGAATATGTAAAGCCTTAACGCTATTTAAAAGTAAGTTTATTTTACAATTAGACACTATTATAATAGCGCAATATACTACATAGTAAATAGTTTAACGGATCCTTAGAAGATGTAAATCCCGAGCATCTTTTGAGTTACCACACTCATATTTATTTATGTTAATTTGACTCACATAAGATCTTTTAGTTCTGACTCGAGTGTTTTTGTCTTTTCAAATTCGCTCGGGTCAGTCCGAGCGTTTCAGGATTTGGAGATTTAGCTCTGGAGGACGAAGACGAAGATTTGTATTACTATTATCTATTTTATTCCACTACACTGTATTCCGCTGCATTGATATTATTGGTATGTGAACTCTGATATTTAATTGTATAAAGAAGAATCAAATGTTTTGTAAACAGTTTTATAAACTGTGTATTTTATTATTATGTTTTATCCTTCCGCTGTGAGATTCTATTTTGTTTTATTTCTTCTCTGTTTTTCTTATTTACCCCATAACAATCCGCCCTTCCGTATGGTTTGAATCGACATGTGTGTCGATTTGAAGTGTGCGAAAAGGCGGGATGTTACATGGACTTATAATTTGTTGAGAAAATCAAGGTTAAAATCGCAAAGTGGATGAGTCCAAACTCCACTAGAGGGATCGAAAGATTTTTATGTTTTTCTTAGGCCTTTGAGGAATATAAAAATTAATTGGGAACCTTACTAGAAAAATGAAATGTCAGTATTTAATTTTTCAAATATTGTAAGAACACATGCTATAATTATCTACATTGGTAAAATTGTGAAACTAAATTGATAAATTGTTTGCCAATAAGAATATACTGATGAACTAAATTATGATTCATAAAGAAATATAGAATATTCTTACAAATAATTATTTAATGTGTTGTCATTTTATGACCCAAGTAAGTGCCAAAAGCCATACAACTACTTAAGGCATTGGTAACTTGGTCATTCAACTATTTATTTGCCAGATAATGTGTATTGTTCGGCGAGATCGAACTCCAAAGTGATACAAGGATATGGGTATTTGATCCGTATTAGATCACATATAAAAGTTGTATGGTTAACGTCGTATTCTAGTATGTGAAATCTCGATGAAATTGGTTCACTCCATATAGCAAGTAAACAATAGTACAAAATCATGTGTTTAACTTGATGGAATATGATGAAAATTTTGTTGCGTAGATAATAATAAAAGACTAAGGGGTAAAGACTGACCTAGGAATTCGATCACTAAAATGGTAGTTTCAACCAGTTTGCTTAAGTGTTACCCGTTTGATATTCTCAAAATATTAAGAATTTTCGATTGTACTTTTGTAAAGGATTTGTGTAGTCTTGTAGTATAGTGGTCTTCTGAATGGTTTGATAATTTGAAAAGAAAGCGAATGTTTGGGAGTAGCTATAAAATAGGTACAGTTGGAATGAAGAGAGTGAATGATCACTTCTCCTTCATAAAAGACATTGAATACAAGAACTATACAAAATACTAGTAGGTACATAATATGGAATGAGAAATATGGTATTTATTTCAAATGTATTTTTCTTATGTAATTTTTTTCTTTGAGAGTTATTCCTATCAGCACCGAGATATTTGATCAAAAAATCTCAATCGTAAACAAGTTACAATGGATGAAATAAATAAATCACAATAAAAAGTTGAATGGAGCTTTGTAGTTCATATGCTATTATAGTAAATGGAGCTTCATATGCTATATAAAACTTATTAATGTTGGAACTGGAACTGCCCGTAACGGAAGCTATGAGTGAATTTCAATTTTTTTTACCCTATTGGATCTTTATTGGGCCTATGAAGTCTAACTAAATTAGAACATTTCTAAATTTCATTTAAATAAAATCGTTTATTTTATTTAAATTCAAATACATTAAGATATAAAATTAATTTTATTTGATTTAGTTTATACATAAATGTATCTTATACATATATGTGTGAGTGCATATGTAACATAATAATCCATTAAAGGTATAATATGCCCATATGTAGTTGTTGGGATTTACATCGCAATAGACATATAAGCTCATTTTGTATGTCATGGATGTCGTCCAAATATGTGCATGTATATATGTTACAATACACACACACACACATACACATATGTATGTATAAATATATTATATATAATGTATGAACATGAAACATTTATACATAGATAAATATATATAGAAAGAGAGAGAACAATGTTAAAAATTATTTATAATACAAAATTAACTTAGTTTTGCAAATATAATAATTTTAGTATTTTAATTTGTATATATTATGAATAAAATAATGTTTTCATTCATAAACAATTAACATAAAATAATCTATTGATGAAAATACAAATTTAGAGCTTAATTTTTTTTTGAGATTTTTAAAAGTTGAAATGTTATTTTTAAAAACAAATACATTGATTTTGACAATAATTATTAAATATAGAATAATATATTACTGGAAAATTAAATTTTTAAAATTACAAAAATTCATGGATCTTGAATAAAAGGTTATGAAATTTTCTTAACAATTTTCAATCAAATTATTATGTTTAATAAATCATAAATAGTTTTTTCGAAATAATATTAATTATCAGAAATAATAAACTTTATTAAAAAGTTGCTAAATTTTTTCTATATGTTTCTAAAATGATATAATAGTTTAAAAAAAAATTGAATTTTTAATGTAATTTTTATTTTATATATAATAAACAATTTAAAACTTCAATAAATGTTAATTTAAAAATATGAATATATCTGTGATAATTAATTTTTGAATTTTTAAATACATACTGTATATAAATAGCGTACTAATTTTTTTAAATCATATATATGTATATCTTATATATGCATATATGCTATTATGAGTGAGAAATATACACTAATTGTAACGACCCAGAATTTTTATTAATTAAAATTTGAATATTTAATTAATTTTAAATATTAATAAGTGAATTTATAAGTCGAATAAATTTTAATTTGAATTATTGGATTTAATTGAATAATTAAATCGATAATTTAATAAGTTAAATTATGGAAATAATTGAAAATTGGGTTAAATATGATTGAAAATGATTTGTAAAATTTTATTTTATCATATTGGAGTTAGAACGATATTTTAGAACTTTTAAAATCGAATTAAAAGTCAATTTGTGAAAATTGAATATTTTAATATTTAAATCGACTAGTGAAAATAGCCAATTTTTGAACAGTCTCAGAATTGAACGAAACCAGTTCCATTGGATCCGTAATAGTTAGTTATTACCGGATTTCAAATTTCGTGTCAATCGGAGTTATCGTTTGAGCGTGGCAGCTCGAAACGCATCGAATTATTTTTAATTTTAATTTGGCGAGTCAAAATAGCCATTTTTCAAAAAGTCTCGGATTTCGACGAAACCAGTTTCATCGGATCCGTAATGTGATATTATTGTATGGTTTCAAATTTCGTGTCAATTGGATTTACCGTTTGTCCGGTACAAATTAAAACGCCTAGAAAATCGCTTAAATCGGTTTAATTCAAATTGAGCGTTTATAGCCATAACTCGCACAGATGTCCGAATTAGCTTTCGAAACCTGTTCCATTGTGTCCGGAACGTGGGATAAACCCTAGGTACGTCAGTTTCGGCGCGTAAATCGGATTCCAGAAAACCGGAATGAATAGTGATTGAGAAAATTTCTATAAATAGCACCCTATTATTTTCCTTTTTTCCAAAAATTAACCCTAACCCTAATTTTTGCCGGCCGCCTCATAAACGATCAATGGCCGAAAATTTAATTCATTCTCCCTCAATTGTCTTCCAATCTATCATCAATCAGCAGAAACTCTCAACTAAGAAATTGAAGAGGGAGAAGAGTTCTTTAAATCTATACGGTTATGATTGGGTATAGTCGAGTAAATTGTTAGCAATTCCAGCTCAAGGGACGACCGGTTGCGCACGTTTTTCAGAGCAACGGTGGCACTAGGGGGGTGCGGTCGGCCGGCGGTGGTAGGTGGAGGCGAGGGCTTCGACGCGAGGCTCGCTGATCGTCATCAAAACAGGAAATGAAGGCCGCGTCGTTCGATTTGGGGTGCGTGCTATGGGTTCGTGCCGCGTTTTACACCTGGGAAGATACGTGATTGGGAAAGAAAGGTGATGGACGGCCCTGATGCAAAATAGTGGGATCTTGTGGCTAGAAATGGTTGAGGGTTTAAAAATTAAAATTTATATTGTAAATTTATATAAGTATAAATCGTGTAATCTTCAAAAATTCATATCTTTTTCATACGAGGTCGAAAAAATGCAAACTCAGTTGCGTTGGAATCGTATGGACGAGCACTACGCGATGGAGTTGGTTTGGAGTCGTTTGGAGTTAGTGAGAATTTTGGGTAAAATTAAACGCACGTTTAATTTTATTCGAAATAAATCGCTAAAACGGAATTTAAAATTAAGGTGAGAACTTCTCACTCAATCGAATCAGTTTCGATTTTATTTTAAATAGTTAGATTTAAAATATTTGAATGCATGTTTGAATGTTGATTGATATATATTGATTGTTAAAATAGACATTATACGCCGTTAGTAAGCGGATGTTATTTATTAAAAACATATACCGCGAATATTTCATAAACAGTGAAATCGGTATTATAAATAATATCAATATATATATATTGGCATATGTATATATTGCAGTTGTTGATTCCCCGCATTTTTTAGCGGATGAGACCCTATTACGCCGTTATTAAGCGGATAATATTTAATTAGAACATATACCGCGATAATTTCGTACTGGAGCGAAATTGGTATTGTGCTAATGTTTTTGGATGCAGGAAAACAGGTTGGAGGGATCCAACTGGATTCCTCAACAGTTTTTATTTGATTTCAGATATTTTGATATTTGATGGATTTTCATATTGATATATGATATCGTTGTAGTCGTGATTGACTATTTGGTGTGTAGCATCAGTGGACCAAATTTTGGGATTTTAAAATGATTTTTAAAGTGATTTTTGAGAATATACTATATTTTGGAATTGATCCATCATAAATAAATAAACGTTATAATTTTTAAAGTTATAAAAATTATGATTTTTAAGAAATATAGTTAAAAGCTGATTTTTGAAAATAAGGAATTAATGACTTTATAAAATAGTTAAATTGGGATTTCTGAAATAATTGTGAAAAGTTTAAATATAGGATTTATAAAATTTGATTATTTTATAAATCAAAATGATGAAATTTTAAAGGAGTTTAAAGACGTTTTTAGAATATTAATATAAATTGACTTATATAAGAGATTTATAAATGGATATTTATAAATTGAGATATTGAAATTATAAAACGAGTTTTTATAAGTGTTTGAATGAAGTGAAAATGAAATTCATAAATGAATGAAATTTATAGAATTATATAACGGTGAAGTTATAAATGGAAATTTTATAAACAGTAGGTTTATAAAATTTGTAAAGTTCAAAGGAACGATTTTTGCAAATAAATAAATTATAAGTGTTTGACTTATAATTTGGACTTTTGGTTTATAATTAAAATTATAAATCGAATAAGTTAATAAAGAGATTTATAAAAAGGAAGTTTTTATAAATAAATAGAAATGGAATTTATAAACGTTGTTTTATAAATTCGCGAATGACTTATTTTGATAAGAAAATTGTTGAAACCTATTAAAGGAGTTATATTCACATTTTTGAATAGTGAATAATCCTTTAAAATAAATTGAATAGAAGTGATGAAATTGTTAACGAAGTTTATTCACATTTTTGAATAGTGAATAATATGTTAAAAAAATTGTTTTAGATATGATGTTTTAAATAGAATTAAAACTATCTAACGATGTTTTAAAATGTGTTGAGATTCGAAACCATAGATTTCAACATTAATTGTTGAAATAGACGTTTTCGAGAAATAAAAGGAGATGATGGACTATAACACTGTTGTTATAGTAAATGATTTCCGAAAGGGAATGTTTTGTATAGTATTGGGATTTATATATCTATTTTAATTTCGAATCCCTATACTAGTGAATTTGGGACGTCGTAACGATGTTTTACGTAACATTCGTTTTGGCCCAAATAAATATGTTGAAGAGAATGATTTCCTTAATAGAATGGAATATATACTTAATTTCGATTTAAGTATATTGAATATTTTCCAAGTATTGAAAATAAATAAAATTTGTGAATTACTTATTAAATAAGTATGGAATTGTTTTCCAATGTGAAATGAATATTTTGAGAATTTATCTTTTTGAAGATAAATTGAAATGAATAATTGAAATCGAATATCCATGGATATTTTGGATTATAAATTCACTATGGAATTTATGAATGAAAAAAAAAAATTGGTTTAAAAATAAATATTGATTTATTTTTGAAGTGTTGAAATTTTATATCTTGTAAAGATATTTTGGAAAATAAACAGTTTGGAAAATTATTTGGAAACTGGTGATGTATGCATATCAATTGATAGTTCAATAACCGACTATCAATATTTCCCTTTGAATGGGTATTTGATGTGATTTGTTTGAATGTGAATGCCACACTTATTTTTGAATAAGCGCTCACTATTCGGGTTAACCGGGAAAGGACCATGGGGTCGTATAACCCATTCCGAATATGTGATACGTCGTTATAATTGCATTGAAGATCGGTGTTGAAGACCCGGTATTTGCGAGAGCGATAGGATGACCTGTCGATTTACTCTGCACCGAGTTGCTCCGGTATAGAGTTCTCCATATGTGATGGTGAATCCGATCAGGATTGTGAATATCCGGATTGCAAGGACTTCTTTGTAAGTGCCTTCGGTTTTGTTCGAGCCCGGAACAAACTTGTATGGATTGTATGCCTGACATTACAAATTGAGATGTAAAGCCGATTTCTTTCAAATATATTTCTGTTGGTGGCGGAGAATTTATTCTTTTAGCTTAACACCCTTCTCTGAGACGTACGAGCTCAGCGGTTATATAGTTGAAGTTATCCGTGATATATTCCCAATTTGGTAATGTGATATGCTGAGTGTTGCTGAAATGATCATTGTGTTGATTATTGTGATAGGATCGTTTATTTGATCGTCTATCTTGGTGATCATTGTGTTGATCATTTGTTGACCCAAAGCATGGCTTTTGTATAAAGTATGTTTTTGTGGACGTGACTTCGTCGAGCCTCACACCCCGGAAATGGTCAAAACAGGAAAGATGCGGCAAGGTTATGAGGGGTAGCACCCTTTAGGGTATGTACATTTCCTTCTGGATAGAGGTGGTATCATGGTATGGAGCCCAGATATTTAACCTATGTGGTTACTACGAATTTATTACTTTGTGGTTGTTGGTTTTCGGGATCCCGTGAGAAAGGTCGTTTACGATCGGGGAATGGCGTGCTCGTGTCAGTAGTTACCCAGTTAGGGGTAACCCGGCCTTGTGTTGGCAGAGTTCCGGTTTGGTTCTCGGGGATGTCTTTCCAGAGGCATTCTCATGTGGCAATGGAAAGTTCCTTGGCCTGACCATTTGTTGGAAATCCAAAGAAACAATACGAAACTTGTACGGTTTTAGTTGTAGAACCTGCCATCTAATATGGTAGCTATTAGTAGGCATAATATAATGGTACCTATGCTGGCTAAGATTTATATTCTACTTTCAAAATGAATTTTTCCTCTACACTATGCACTAGTAATAATATCAAATGTTATTTTAAATGCGTATCAAGCATCTTTGACTATCATAAGGAGAAATCTCCTCCGATTCTGCGTTTGCATTGTGTGTGTGTGCGGGAGGCCTTATGGTAGTCTCATTTTTAAAAGCATTGCGAATTAACTTTAAAAATATTCCTCTATTTTGTTTTTAAAGATAAATAAACTGTTTTGAGTTCTCACACCAGTCTTATGACTGACTTGGAGTTTATTGTTTTCCTTCCTAAACTCTGGGTGCCCACCAATTTCTATACGGGCAGTCAAGAGTTAAGGTTTATCAGGATATTCTGGATATTCAGGAGTTGCTGGAGGCAAGCTGGATGGCATGGCGTATTACTAGTTTATATAGTATTTCTTTTTCCGCTGCACTGTTTGTTGTTGTTGTACACTCTGATGATATGATGTAATGAAATGTAATGTAATAACTGATAGTTCTTTGTTTAAAGATTATTCATTTATTATTATATGTTGTTCCGCTGCGAATTGTGAGATTCTGATGTTGTTCTGTTCTGTTTCTGTTCCGTCCTATTTTCTTCTGTTTTTCTTTTCCCTCTATTCTCTTTTTCTTCTATTTTAAAATGTTCTATCTTCTTTTCTCTTTTCTATTCTATTTTCTAATTTTCTCTCCTCCCTAATTTCTATCTTTTTCTCTTCTCTTTTCCTAAATTCTTCTTTCTTAAAACCCCTAAGGGTTCGTATTTTCGTTCATCTTGAATTAAACAAAGGAGATTAGTGTCTATTCAAGGAGTACGGACTTACGGGTCTTTACAGTTGGTATCAGAGCTTATGGTTAAGCGACAACCATGGTTCTGTTGGGTATAATTCATTAGAGATAGAGTCAGTAGTACTCTAGAATGAATTTGAGTGTAATAATAGCTATGAGAGCGTATTTGTTAGTGAATATAAAAATTGTTTTATATTGTGATGATTGGTTTGTTGAGTGGCATATGAACCTTCGTCAGCACGGTATGTACAACTATGCCGAAGGGGTTTCTAAACACTTGTACAGAACAATTCGACACAGTATTGTTTTAAAAATGGGTAAATGAAATAATTTTACCTTGAGTATATTTTATATATAAAGAAATAATTTTTCAGAATTATTAAAGTGTATATAAGTTGATTGTTAAGTTGTTTGAATAATCTAAATAAAAGAATAATTGTATAAGCAAAAGAATGATAAGAATTGAATTATAATTAAAGTAATTTGCAATTGTGAAATAAACTTATATATATAAGAAGTGAAACTATATGAACATAACTTAAGATATGTTAAATAAAGTTGATATAGTTATCAAAGTAAATTAATAAAATTAAGTGAAGGATGTGAACTTAAGTTATATAAATGAAATTCAACTTTTGTAATAGAATTGAATGAATGGATTGAATATTAATCAATTAAATGTAAATAATTGATATGGAATAATGAATATAAGTGTTAATTCATTAAAATATAATGTTATTGAAAGTTGAATAGTTGAATGAAAATCAATTAATTAAACCAATTGTAAGCAAAGGAATTTGGTTGAAATTAATATTCTTTGGTTGTTATACGATTGTTAGTTGATTGTTGATTGATTATATATAGTTCATTAAGTATTAATGAAAGTGAATTAATGAAATTGAAAGCTATGTAATTGAATTCAAATTGAAAGTAAATAAACTTAAATAGAATTGAATTTGAATTGGAAGTGAACCAACTTGAATATGAATTAGTGAATATAAACTAATTGAAAATGAATGTTAGTAAAAACATCCACTGTATATGAATCAAATGTGATTTAAATTGAAAACCTATTTCATTAAATATTAATGAGAATATGAATGAATATTATTGATTATGAATGGTAGTTGGTTGATGGTTGATTATATATTGCTATTGAATGCATTGCTATGTTAGCATATATAGTTGTTATGGAGATATATGTTGTATATTGATACTATTTCCATATATGCATGATTCTCATGTTGTTTGTTGAGTAATTAGTAGGTGCGGATTGCGTTTGCTTCGCATTTGGAGCTCGCTTTTGCGCTATATTAGCCGTATATGCTTGCTAATAAAATATAAGGTACATATCTCGGATTACATACCGTACTTTTACACTTTTTTCCCTGCGGGATGCCTCATTACTTGATGAGATGTATATTTGTGATATATATACTGTCATTTTTTTTTCGGATCGAGCCGCGCAAAGGAGACTATGGCGAATTTTTCCGAAAATTTAAGGCGTTAGAAAAATTTTGAGAAAATTGGAAAATTTTGAAAACTTTAACTTTGATTTGGGAGTTGAAAGTTAAACAATGGTAGTTGTTTTTAAAAGATAACTAAGTATGATTTGAAAACTTAGTAAAGTATTATAAGGAATTTAATTATGAATTTTTGGAAAATTAATAAATTCTATAACCTTTATTACTTGTAATTTCGAGGACGAAATTCTTTTAAGTGGGGAAGATTGTAACGACCCAGAATTTTTATTAATTAAAATTTGAATATTTAATTAATTTTAAATATTAATAAGTGAATTTATAAGTCGAATAAATTTTAATTTGAATTATTGGATTTAATTGAATAATTAAATCGATAATTTAATAAGTTAGATTATGGAAATAATTGAAAATTGGGTTAAATATGATTGAAAATGATTTGTAAAATTTTATTTTATCATATTGGAGTTAGAACGATATTTTAGAACTTTTAAAATCGAATTAAAAGTTAATTTGTGAAAATTGAATATTTTAATATTTAAATCGACTAGTGAAAATAGCCAATTTTTGAACAGTCTCAGAATTGAACGAAACCTGTTCCATTGGATCCGTAATAGTTAGTTATTACCGGATTTCAAATTTCGTGTCAATCGGAGTTATCGTTTGAGCGTGGCAGCTCGAAACGCATCGAATTATTTTTAATTTTAATTTGGCGAGTCAAAATAGGCATTTTTCAAAAAGTCTCGGATTTCGACGAAACCAGTTTCATCGGATCCGTAATGTGATATTATTGTATGGTTTCAAATTTCGTGTCAATTGGATTTACCGTTTGTCCGGTACAAATTAAAACGCCTAGAAAATCGTTTAAATCGGTTTAATTCAAATTGAGCGTTTATAGCCATAACTCGCACAGATGTCCGAATTAGCTTTCGAAACCTGTTCCATTGTGTCCGGAACGTGGGATAAACCCTAGGTACGTCAGTTTCGGCGCGTAAATCGGATTCCAGAAAACCGGAATGAATAGTGATTGAGAAAATTTCTATAAATAGCACCCTATTATTTTCCTTTTTTCCAAAAATTAACCCTAACCCTAATTTTTGCCGGCCGCCTCATAAACGATCAATGGCCGAAAATTTAATTCATTCTCCCTCAATTATCTTCCAATCTATCATCAATCAGCAGAAACTCTCAACTAAGAAATTGAAGAGGGAGAAGAGTTCTTTAAATCTATACGGTTATGATTGGGTATAGTCGAGTAAATTGTTAGCAATTCCAGCTCAAGGGACGACCAGTTGCGCACGTTTTTCAGAGCAACGGTGGCACTAGGGGGGTGCGGTCGGCCGGCGGTGGTAGGTGGAGGCGAGGGCTTCGACGTGAGGCTCGCTGATCGTCATCAAAACAGGAAATGAAGGCCGCGTCGTTCGATTTGGGGTGCGTGCTATGGGTTCGTGCCGCGTTTTACACCTGGGAAGATACGTGATTGGGAAAGAAAGGTGATGGACGACCCTGATGCAAAACAGTGGGATCTTGTGGCTAGAAATGGTTGAGGGTTTAAAAATTAAAATTTATATTGTAAATTTATATAAGTATAAATCGTGTAATCTTCAAAAATTCATATCTTTTTCATACGAGGTCGAAAAAATGCAAACTCAGTTGCATTGGAATCGTATGGACGAGCACTACGCGATGGAGTTTGTTTGGAGTCGTTTGGAGTTAGTGAGAATTTTGGGTAAAATTAAACGCACGTTTAATTTTATTCGAAATAAATCGCTAAAACGGAATTTAAAATCAAGGTGAGAACTTCTCACTCAATCGAATCAGTTTCGATTTTATTTTAAATAGTTAGATTTAAAATATTTGAATGCATGTTTGAATGTTGATTGATATATATTGATTGTTAAAATAGACATTATACGCCGTTAGTAAGCGGATGTTATTTATTAAAAACATATACCGCGAATATTTCATAAACAGTGAAATTGGTATTATAAATAATATCAATATATATATATTGGCATATGTATATATTGCAGTTGTTGATTCCCCGCATTTTTTAGCGGATGAGACCCTATTACGCCGTTATTAAGCGGATAATATTTAATAAGAACATATACCGCGATAATTTCGTACTGGAGCGAAATTGGTATTGTGCTAATGTTTTTGGATGCAGGAAAACAGGTTGGAGGGATCCAACTGGATTCCTCAACAGTTTTTATTTGATTTCAGATATTTTGATATTTGATGGATTTTCATATTGATATATGATATCGTTGTAGTCGTGATTGACTATTTGGTGTGTAGCATCAGTGGACCAAATTTTGGGATTTTAAAATGATTTTTAAAGTGATTTTTGAGAATATACTATATTTTGGAATTGATCCATCATAAATAAATAAACGTTATAATTTTTAAAGTTATAAAAATTATGATTTTTAAGAAATATAGTTAAAAGCTGATTTTTGAAAATAAGGAATTAATGACTTTATAAAATAGTTAAATTGGGATTTCTGAAATAATTGTGAAAAGTTAAATATAGGATTTATAAAATTTGATTATTTTATAAATCAAAATGATGAAATTTTAAAGGAGTTTAAAGACGTTTTTAGAATATTAATATAAATTGACTTATATAAGAGATTTATAAATGGATATTTATAAATTGAGATATTGAAATTATAAAACGAGTTTTTATAAGTGTTTGAATGAAGTGAAAATGAAATTCATAAATGAATGAAATTTATAGAATTATATAACGGTGAAGTTATAAATGGAAATTTTATAAACAGTAGGTTTATAAAATTTGTAAAGTTCAAAGGAACGATTTTTGCAAATAAATAAATTATAAGTGTTTGACTTATAATTTGGACTTTTGGTTTATAATTAAAATTATAAATCGAATAAGCTAATAAAGAGATTTATAAAAAGGAAGTTTTTATAAATAAATAGAAATGGAATTTATAAACGTTGTTTTATAAATTCGCAAATGACTTATTTTGATAAGAAAATTGTTGAAACCTATTAAAGGAGTTATATTCACATTTTTGAATAGTGAATAATCCTTTAAAATAAATTGAATAGAAGTGATGAAATTGTTAACGAAGTTTATTCACATTTTTGAATAGTGAATAATATGTTAAAAGAATTGTTTTAGATAAGATGTTTTAAATAGAATTAAAACTATCTAACGATGTTTTAAAATGTGTTGAGATTCGAAACCATAGATTTCAACATTAATTGTTGAAATAGACGTTTTCGAGAAATAAAAGGAGATGATGGACTATAACACTGTTGTTATAGTAAATGATTTCCGAAAGGGAATGTTTTGTATAGTATTGGGATTTATATATCTATTTTAATTTCGAATCCCTATACTAGTGAATTTTGGACGTCGTAACGATGTTTTACGTAACATTCGTTTTGGCCCAAATAAATATGTTGAAGAGAATGATTTCCTTAATAGAATGGAATATATACTTAATTTCGATTTAAGTATATTGAATATTTTCCAAGTATTGAAAATAAATAAAATTTGTGAATTACTTATTAAATAAGTATGGAATTGTTTTCCAATGTGAAATGAATATTTTGAGAATTTATCTTTTTGAAGATAAATTGAAATGAATAATTGAAATCGAATATCCATGGATATTTTGGATTATAAATTCACTATGGAATTTATGAATGAAAAAAAAAAATTGGTTTAAAAATAAATATTGATTTATTTTTGAAGTGTTGAAATTTTATATCTTGTAAAGATATTTTGGAAAATAAACAGTTTGGAAAATTATTTGGAAACTGGTGATGTATGCATATCAATTGATAGTTCAATAACCGACTATCAATATTTCCCTTTGAATGGGTATTTGATGTGATTTGTTTGAATGTGAATGCCACACTTATTTTTGAATAAGCGCTCACTATTCGGGTTAACCGGGAAAGGACCATGGGGTCGTATAACCCATTCCGAATATGTGATACGTCGTTATAATTGCATTGAAGATCGGTGTTGAAGACCCGGTATTTGCGAGAGCGATAGGATGACCTGTCGATTTACTCTGCACCGAGTTGCTCCGGTATAGAGTTCTCCATATGTGATGGTGAATCCGATCAGGATTGTGAATATCCGGATTGCAAGGACTTCTTTGTAAGTGCCTTCGGTTTTGTTCGAGCCCGGAACAGACTTGTATGGATTGTATGCCTGACATTACAAATTGAGATGTAAAGCCGATTTCTTTCAAATATATTTCTGTTGGTGGCGGAGAATTTATTCTTTTAGCTTAACACCCTTCTCTGAGACGTACGAGCTCAGAGGTTATATAGTTGAAGTTATCAGCGATATATTCCCAATTTGGTAATGTGATATGCTGAGTGTTGCTGAAATGATCATTGTGTTGATTATTGTGATAGGATCGTTTATTTGATCGTCTATCTTGGTGATCATTGTGTTGATCATTTGTTGACCCAAATCATGGCTTTTGTATAAAGTATGTTTTTGTGGACGTGACTTCGTCGAGCCTCACACCCCGGAAATGGTCAAAACAGGAAAGATGCGGCAAGGTTATGAGGGGTAGCACCCTTTAGGGTATGTACATTTCCTTCTGGATAGAGGTGGTATCATGGTATGGAGCCCAGATATTTAACCTATGTGGTTACTACGAATTTATTACTTTGTAGTTGTTGGTTTTCGGGATCCCGTGAGAAAGGTCGTTTACGATCGGGGAATGGCGTTCTCGTGTCAGTAGTTACCCAGTTAGGGGTAACCCGGCCTTGTGTTGGCAGAGTTCCGGTTTGGTTCTCGGGGATGTCTTTCCAGAGGCATTCTCATGTGGCAATGGGAAGTTCCTTGGCCTGACCATTTGTTGGAAATCCAAAGAAACAATACGAAACTTGTACGGTTTTAGTTGTAGAACCTGCCATCTAATATGGTAGCTATTAGTAGGCATAATATAATGGTACCTATGCTGGCTAAGATTTATATTCTACTTTCAAAATGAATTTTTCCTCTACACTATGCACTAGTAATAATATCAAATGTTATTTTAAATGCGTATCAAGCATCTTTGACTATCATAAGGAGAAATCTCCTCCGATTCTGCGTTTGCATTGTGTGTGTGTGCGGGAGGCCTTATGGTAGTCTCATTTTTAAAAGCATTGCGAATTAACTTTAAAAATATTCCTCTATTTTGTTTTTAAAGATAAATAAACTGTTTTGAGTTCTCACACCAGTCTTATGACTGACTTGGAGTTTATTGTTTTCCTTCCTAAACTCTGGGTGCCCACCAATTTCCACACGGACAGTCAAGAGTTAAGGTTTATCAGGATATTCTGGATATTCAGGAGTTGCTGGAGGCAAGCTGGATGGCATGGCGTATTACTAGTTTATATAGTATTTCTTTTTCCGCTGCATTGTTTGTTGTTGTTGTACACTCTGATGATATGATGTAATGAAATGTAATGTAATAACTGATAGTTCTTTGTTTAAAGATTATTCATTTATTATTATATGTTGTTCCGCTGCGAATTGTGAGATTCTGATGTTGTTTTGTTCTGTTTCTGTTCCGTCCTATTTTCTTCTGTTTTTCTTTTCCCTCTATTCTCTTTTTCTTCTATTTTAAAATGTTCTATCTTCTTTTCTCTTTTCTATTCTATTTTCTAATTTTCTATTTTCTCTCCTCCCTAATTTCTATCTTTTTCTCTTCTCTTTTCCTAAATTCTTCTTTCTTAAAACCCCTAAGGGTTCGTATTTTCGTTCATCTTGAATTAAACAAAGGAGATTAGTGTCTATTCAAGGAGTACGGACTTACGGGTCTTTACACTAATATATATATATATATATATGAATTTATTAATAAATATATATAAAAAAATTATTAATGACAAAAATTGATTTTTTACAGTAAATAACCTTTGTCTACACATAAATTAAATAGTATAATAAACAAATTATGCAAATAACCAAACTGATTTGTGACAACCACATCTACTTACAAAATCTCACCTTGCTAAACATTTCTAGAATTTGTCTTTCGCCAGTTTTATGATTGGCATCGATATGATGTCAATATATTTGGTTTGGTGAATAAAATAAAGAATATGATATTCTTTTTGAATCTATGAGAAGATTCTTGTGATATTGAATAATCTCTGGTTGATTTTCAATTGCATACTTATCACAGTATGGCATTACTGTTATCATACGTATTTGTCATATCTCTTATTCTATCTCATTTTCATCTGATAATTATAGCTAGACTGATCCGTTTATTATTTTCTTATTAAATAATACTCGGGTCAGACCGAGATGTTATAGGTGCTTCTGCTTGACTCCGCATCTGCGGGTTATTATCTGACTTTTGGCTAACTACTTTAGATTAGTAGTTTTTGTTTTATAGATTCGAGACAGAGACTCCTTGATGTATACATATTCTTTTGTCTAGCGCTTGTATCTATTCTTTTGTTATATTGTGGATCTTGTTTGACCACTACTTTGATATACACTTCTATGTGTTATATTCATATCTATTTCTGCCTTTGTGATATGGATATCTGTGACTGATTTATGTTATGCTTATTTCTATATTTGTTTCCGAAGATTATATAACAACTGTGTAGTAACTTTGAGTTTGTATCGGTATGTCGGATTTCCTCTTGAAATGAAATGCATGTTATTCTATCTGACATATCGGTGCTCGCACAAAGTAATTACATGGAGGGTTGCTCCTAAACAGCCTTATTCTACGCGCTAGTTGATGCATTACTCCGTAGTATCCTTGGTTAGCGTGAGTATAGAGGTGGGGCGTCACATTCCCTCTGGAATTTCTCTCAATAACCCCTCACTTAACCCCAAGGAATAGGTATACAACACTTGAGCAACCGATTAGGATTTTTCTGCCTAAACAGCTGAAGTGGACTTTTACCGCCTGAACAGCAGAACATGACTTTACCGCTTAAGCACCCGAATAGGACTTTGATTATAGAGTAGATTATCTTGACCTTGTGTATTCTAATAACACGGATTTGTCACTTATAGTACACCCTTCCTTTAATCTTTTCCTCAAGTATCATGTGTACAGTTATGTGTATATGAAGATTGCGAAGTTTTAAATTGCTTTAGAAATATAGAATTATTATTGTTAGCAATGAATGTATGAATTCAAGAGAGTTGTTAATTTAGAAAATATGATTCAAGTATAAGCAAGTAAGTGAAGTAATTTGATCTTGAAATTCATGCATATATATAGGAGTTACGAAGTTGCAACTGCTGGTGACACTACAAGAAATTTGATTTTTAGTGGCGCTCAAAAAACGCTACAAAATGTTTTGGTGGCGTTTTGATAAATGCCGCTAGAAAACATGCGACTAAAAATCCATGATTTTTTGTTGCATTTATTTTAACGCCACTATAAATGAATTTTTGGCAGCGTTTTTTAAATGTTACTAAAGATCTTTTTTACAGCGTTTAAGAAACGCCACTGAAAAGGTGCCGTTTACTATCTTATTTTTTTGTTGCACTTATTATTATTTTTTGCAGCGTTTTTTGAACGCCACGGAGATTACCTGACTTACTATAATTGCGGATTCTGTAGCGCTTTTTAAACGCTACAAAAAATATATTTTTGGTGGCGTTTTTTCTCCGCCACCATATGTTTCGATTTTATTGCCTGCTGTTCCACGACTACATCTGATTTCGCCTCCAATTCAAGTACTTCAAAACTTATACAATAATGTAATATATAAATACATACACATTCAAAAATAACACATTCAATGAACCACAATAACACAAACAAAAGCAATTACATAATCACCACTATATCATAACATTAGTGTCAGGACAAAAGGTTAAGTATACGTTTACACAAACAAACTACCATAAACAGTTTCATAATAGTACATGCAGCTAAAGTAGTGCTGCTACCATACATACTAGTTTCATAACAGTTTTAATCAACCTAACTACATACATGTGCTGCTACCATACCAAAAACCAGTGCTGCTGCTTGAATTCTTCACAAACGTTTATCTACCTGTAAACAATAATAATCATGTTACTAAATATTTGTGAGGTGAAGGTATCAAAGATCAAAAATGGACAAATATAGAAGTCCTTAGACTATAATACTTCAAACAAATATGCCTCTGCGTATTAACCACTGATGCGATCACATTGTAACCATCCAACAACTTTTACATCATATTTATGAAGTCAGTGCACTAGACTTGCCATACGACAACCATCCTCTTCAACCATGCACTCCATTCAAAACAGCAAGTTCACCTGATAACATCCCCATTTCCTTCCTTCATTCCCTCTGCCTGTACACTAATTGTTCACACCAACTTCTAACACAACACAGTCAACTTCTCCACCAAAACTTCCTCACAATCATATTTGATACAAACTTCCGACCATACCCACAACTCGTCCCACAACACAACAACAAAAAATTCGAACCTGCCAAACATCTCGTCCATCTTCCCTGTTCTTCATCACTGGTACAGTCGAACCACCGTGCTTTTGAAACCTAACCGCAACTCCTCTGATCACTCAACAGACCTACTGCACCTAACCTTTCGTGCATTGCATATCTCTATAGTTCAGTACAAATGCACTTCGACCACACTTCAATCATCTCCACACTTCAACTACTCAGCAATCTCCCCTTCAATCTTCCAGTCACTCCTCTTTAACACTTGCTTCATATACCACCCTACATCCAAACAACACACTGCCAACATATCAACACCAAACCCTTGAATACAAACTCTAACTCCACAACATATCCAAATCCGACAATAGCCAAACTGTCCACCATCTCAACCTCACCAAAACTCCACCACAAAACTGCTAACATCCCCAACAGTTTCCCGACTTCTGGATCGTCACTGCCAACACTTCCTCCTCACTATAACCTCACCCAAAGCCGATAACAACCATCATCACAACTTCCTCAAACTGCCACTCCAACACCAAGTCAAAATCATTCCTTCCTCAATCACAAACAATACTTTAATATTAAATATTAACCATTAATGTATTCCATCTAGCACATTGGCTCACAGACTAGTCCGAACAATCAGAATTATTGCATTATCTTCAGATTGAAGCTGATCCATGTTGCTTCAGTAAGTAATCACTTTAGTAAGTAATCACTTCAGTTAAGTAAAGGAAAACTATATTTTTGATTGATTGGAGAACCGTGTAAAGCTCAACTTGCAGTGATTTCCTGTTCCCACTTATGTGTCATCGTGTCCCTAAACCATCTAATTCTTTTTCAGTTGCCAAATTTCTAGTTGTATGTGATCATGTATAATAGTAGTTCATAGCCTACCACACAAAAATTCCTAATCTTAAATGGTAAGATTGCAAGAATTAAGGTGAAATTACAAACAAAGGAGTGAAATATGAAAAGAAAGTAAATAGTATGTATACCAAAAGCGGTTATCTAAGAATAGTTTATAATTTATGTTTAAGAACACAAAAACATATTTTCTACTAAAGTGGTTGTAACGACCCGAAATTTTCGAATCCGAAAATTCCAGATAGTTAAGAAAAGAAGAAAGAGATAGAAGAAGAAGAACAGAAACATCAACATCTCACATTCGCAGCGGATAAAATATAATAATAAATAATAACAGTTTACAGAAGGATACTATATCTGTCAATTACATTTAAATACATCAGAGTCTCACATATTCACAGTCACTGAATATACACAATTATCGTCTCACAGACATACAATAGTATAACACAGCGGAAATATTCTATACGTTCCTGCCATCCGGCTCGCCTCCTTAGCTCCAGAATGTCCTTACCTGAAAATCTGTAATACTCGGTCTGACCCGAGCATTACATAAAGTAACACCCGGGTCAGGCTGGAAACCAGCGTGAGTAAACCCAACTAATATGGAATACAAAACATTCAACTTATATAAAACCCAGGTAACTTATATCAATTCACAAAGCCACAATTTATTTTAAACATCACTTATTTCACAAATAAGTTTCTAAATACCAAAGATTTAGATTTAACTAGTCCAATTCCTTTAAATCACTTCATTTCAGCCTATGGATTTCACATATCAATCTATAAAAATTCAAAGTGGTTTCGGTAATTTCCTAACACCCGAACCCGGACTCTTTGAGTCTCATGTCATCCTAACTCAAGTTATCCAAATGAAATACACAACATTTCATATCAAAGAAATCAACTCATCCAAAACATCCAATACCATTCAATAATCCATAAACAAAGCTTAAGCACAAACAAATCAATTCAATTGATTCCAATTTAATTTCCGACCTCAATCTCTTAGATTCCTTCACTTAACATTAATTAATTCCAAATTAATAAATTGGTCAACCCATCACTATTCATCTTAATTAATCACCCTGGATTAATTATTTTTCAATTAAATCCAAGTAATTATCTTTAATTAATTTCACGTTATTAATTATCCTTAATCCCAATCAATAAGTATTCCTAATTGCTACATAAATTAATTATCAATATTAATTACATTAATCCTTAATTACTTATATTATTTAACCTCTCATAAGTAACTTATATTGATTTATTTCTTAACTAATCAATCTCTATTTACATCATCAATTTTATAAATTAATGATTTTTCATTTACATTTCAATTTATTCTAATCTGATTTAGTTTCTCCTTTTATAATGGAAACTTAAAGGAATTTAAAACCACATTTATTTTTAAATTCAATTCGGTCTACAATTGCACTTTTACATTCAAGTTATTAAAACACTTAATATTTAAAACTTCATTTGTTAGATTTAGCTTGGATTCAGAACTTTTTTTAAATCTCTACTTTACAATTTAACTCCCGTCTTTAAATATCACTTCTATTTCTTTCCAATTCATTTTTATTTTATTCTATAATTATTTCGCTTTCAAATTTTCACCACTTATTTTCTTTCAAAATCCAATTTTATATATTTCGATAACTCAGGGTACCGAAATATCCAAGCAAACCAAAGCATTCAATTACCAAAATATTCATCACAGAATATCAACCATTTCAATATAGACTATACATTACAATATAATATAGCACATCAATTCAATTTCAACCATTCAAACAATCATTTGAATTTAACCATTTATTTTAAATAAAAGTCCAGAAGCGTGAGATTACTCACCTTAGTTATTACTTGAATCAATAGAATTAATTTATCATCTATCTTTAACACTTAAGTAATTACCCTCAATTACTTAATCATCCCTTAAATTATTATATTATTTATTCTTTGGTTTATTATTTACATTAACCACTGAACCCTTAAATTACTTACGTAATTATCTTGAATTAATTTCATTTCATAATTCAACTTTAAATAAATTAGTCGTCTTGAATTACCTTAACTTACTTACCACATTAACAAACCAATCCTTAAAATTTATTACACAAATTTTATCAACCTTTAATTAATTATCTTAATAAATTGATTAATTACTCCTTAAACTGATTAGATTAACTATTTAACCATCCCCAAATAATTAATCCTTGATTCAATTCGATTAACTAAATCACGTCTGAAACATGTCGAAATTGACCTATTACAAAATTGTTTTAAACAAACCAATTTGAATGTAGTTTTTCTTTCTACATAAACATTAATGGAGTTAAATTAAATAGGGCAGAAAATCTCACCTCGACGATTCAATTTGCCACTGCCTGTTCGAGAACCCTAGAACGAGAGCCCCTTCGATTGCCGATGAAAGCTCGTGAGCACCCTAGTCGTCGATCTGCACTAGAAGGAACGAATACGACCACTTGACCTCGCGCGTCTCAGCCTCGAACAGGTGCCCATCGATCGTGACTTCCCATCTCGTGCCTTTGCCAACGACGACGCCTATCCTATCGCATGCACCTCCATCGATGCAGCCTCGCCCAATCAAACACTGCGCGCAGCGATTCACCCAAACAATCGAAACCCTAACCCCCTTCAATCAATCGCGACTGCGTCTCTTCCTCCCCAGCTCGAGTTCGAGCTTGATTATGACCGCATCGCCATGTTTTTTTTCTATTTCGAAGACTTCGGCCATTTTTTTTAAATCGATCTGATAAGCGAATAAAGAGGGGAAAAGAAAACATATAATAGAATACCTAATGCTTCCTGAGTACGCCTGATTGATATATTTAAATATAAAAATATCTTGTTTTCCATAACGCGAAATCCCGAACCCCGAATCAAACATGCCGGCAGGCGTTTGTAAGCTTTTACTCGCATTCCGAGCACAATGGAACGTGTTTCGGAAGCTAATTCGATCAAATGCGCGAGTTACAAAGGAAAATGATCAAATTCCAATTAAATCGATAAAATAAATCTAAGCATTTTGACCTGCCATGGTCAAACGACAACTCCGATTGCTACGAAAATCGAAATCCGATAATAACTAACTATTATGGATCCAATGGAACTGGTTTCGTCGATTCCGAGAATGTGCCTTGGAAAGCTATTTTTAAATATCGACTTAAACGATATAATTATTAAAACTGGACAAATTACCTTTAAATTAAATTTCAACTATTCTATTATCTTCAATATCATCATTTTAAATTTTATAAGCCTTCAAATTATTTAAAACGGGCTTAGAGGTTTCAGATTCAACAGTTTACCCAATTTCAATTATTAAATTCAATATTTAAAATATATAATTCAATGATTTAATTATCAAATAAATATTTATATCTAGAATTCAAGTTAAAATTAACTTTTTAAATATTTAAAATCAAATAAATATTCCAATTTAAATTGTTAGAAATTCTGGGTCGTCACATTCCTTCCCCCTTAAAAGAATTTCGTCCCCGAAATTACTAGTTATGAAGAATGGTCCAATACCCGTTTACCTTCTCCCAAAACTCACAATTCAACATTCTGCCAACTATCTTTTATTAAAGACCCACTATCACCTTAACCAACTTCCCAAAACCTCCTATAGTTTCAATCAATACCCTTCTGCTCAATCATTTAAATTTCAATTTAAAACCAAATTTTGAATTATCAAAATTTTCTCAAAATTTTTCTAACTCTCCAAATTTTCGAAATTTTTTTCCAGCGTCTCCTTTCCGCGGCTAGCTCAGTACAACTACAAAAGGCTACGGGCTTCCAAATTCCAAAGGAAAACAGAAAGCCAAGTGGCTGGATCAAAAACCCAATCCAATTTCATATGGAAATTTAAATACATACCTTTTTGTCGAGAAATTCACATTATCTCCTGAAATCAAATCAAATTTTCTTTTCCCTTGTAATCCCTACATATCTTACTAAGAAACAATATTCAATCGTAACATTCCCAAACATTTTATACATTTTCTTGCATAGGTTTCATATCTATTTCAATTTAGTTTTTCCCATTTCCATATGATTTCAATTTATCTTCAATTCTGAAAATTGAGTTTCTTTCATTTATAACTGATTCATATTAGTTTCATCAACTAATTTACATTAGTTTTCAATTTGAAATCGTTTTGTCGTTAACCAAATTTTTCTCAAAATTTTCAAAAATTTTCTAACTCCTAAAATACTTGAAATTTTTTGGCAGAGTCTCCTCTGTACGGAGGAGCTTTTGCAATTTCACAAGAGATATACATATATATACATCGACCCACACGGTCAGAAAAAGCAAAAACAGTTCATATTTCCTATTTTTATTGCGTAGGCGTACCTTATTTAGCATTTTAAGCATGCGGCTTATTTATTCTAACAAATAGCGCAACCAAATCCAACCAAACGGCTTCCCGGTACTTGTACTTACTCAATTTACACATATAAGCACTATATATATGAAGACTATAACATTTATCTTATTTAAACAATTATAATACTTCAATTCTTAAAGAAATGCATTCCAAATAACTTCCACAAGCAATTTATATGTTTTCAAACTAATTCAATTGCTTTCAATCAATTCATAAGCCATTTTATTCAATTTTAATGGTTTGCAACTCAATTTCTTACATTCAATTGATTTTTAATCCCAACAAGCTCATATTCACTTCAATTAATTCTAAAACCAATTTATTTAATCTATATCAGCTCACCGAAATTTAATTACTTTTGTTTACGCCTAACGTCAATTCATCTTATGGAACTTCGACGGTATTTGCTTAATAGGGTATCCATTTCAGTTAATAATTACTTTAAATTAATTTTCTACTCATTCTGTATTTAATTCCATTTCATTTCCAATTTATTTACCAACCATTCATTGCATTTCATTTCATTTCCACATTAGATTCATTCAAAACAATTTATTAAGCTTGGCACATTCAAACTTATAAATTAATGACCATTTCCAAATTAATTTAATCCAAGCTTTTATTTAATGGGCTTTCACTCTTATTCGAAGCCAAGCTTCCATAAATTTTAAACTTAAGTTAATTTACTTTTATTTATTCCAACATCAAACTTAAGTTTACTTTTATTTGATTCTCATTTAATCGAATTCCATTAAATTCTGTTGCCCATCCCTTTTAAATTTTAATTTTAGTTCACCTTCTCAATTTCCGAAATAATATCCAAGCACATACTTAACTCATTTATACTTCAAATTAATATGCCCCGAGCTTAAGTTCTGTCTGATAATCCAATTCCAATCACAACTTTGATTTAGTTTTTATTCACTCAGACTTCATCCATTTATTATTTAACTCAATTAACCCATTTTAAAATTTTAATTTACTTACTTAACTCATTTCGAATTTATTTTATTACTACAAAGTCATTCTCAATTTATTTCTATTCACTTGGGTTTTTGTTTTGCAACTCAAAACATTTCTATTATAATCACTTCTCTTATATCCAATTTACTTGCAAATTTCATTAAATATTATTCAAATCACCCTTGAATTTTATTTATAATTCAAACCATCACATTTTTCAATCCAACTCTATTTTATTTTTATTTTACAACATCTCCTCTTATTTAGTTCATTATCAAATCCAAGTCGAATTCTATTTTAAATTTGAATTCATTTCCAAATTCCATTATTAACTCACAATCCATTTTATTTAACCGAGTTAAATTTTATTAACATACTCTATCAAATAATTATTTATCCAATTAGCTTAATTCCAATTTTTAAATCGATGTTCGATTTTATTACCAAAAATCACTTCATTAAATTTTTCCTGAATTCAAAAATTTTCATAATTCCAGTTTGGATTTCTTCATTTTCCAAAATTCCAACACCTTTATTTAAAAAATTTAGAAATGCTTTTAAATTCACATCATACTAATAAAATAACTCTTTATAAAAAGAAAAATACTTCATATAACTTGATGTCTCAACCAGTCCATCCTTGTTCTCATAGAAATTCAGTCATACGTTGATCGGGCGTAGGACTGAAAATCTATGTTTTCAACACCCAATGAAAATACTTGGAAAATAATTTTATTGAAAATATAGAAAACAGTTTTTGAAAATAGAGGAAATATCTTTGGTGAGGATGCTCTGGAAATCGTCACCCCCATCCATGGTCGCAGTTACATCCACGGTAACGTTGCCATCGCAGCAAAAGTCCATGTAACTGTAGGCTCTCCGCGGCCTCTCGATTACGCCATGGAACCCACAACAGATCATAGTTACATTTCAGGGTTACGCTGCCATCGCAGCAAAAGTCCATGTAAATGCAGGCTCTCAGCAGCCTCTGATTTTCGCTGTCAAAATAAAACTTCTCCACTCCTACATAGGTCGTAGTCTACCGATATAAAATCAAACGCAGACTGTTGGCTATCAGCAGCACACACGACTTCTGCTATGTTATACCTTAGGTCGTAGTCTACCGATATAAAATCAAACGTAGACTGTTGGCTCTCAGCGGCACACACGACTTTCGCTATGGTATACTCTACTCATAATCCCCAGGAACTAGTTTTGTCCGGACTCCTCACAGGATCAACTTTAGAACCCCCCTCCCCTTGGGGCTCAAGGCAGCACCACCGGGTGGCACTCCTGAGAAGTTCATTTCAAGGGAGCGCCTTTTTCCCCAGAGCCATTATCAAAACACTTTATACTATAAAATATAGTATCTTTCAAATCATAGACGTAGTATGATTTCATACAAAGCTCCTTTACACAAAATCGATTATCCCAAAATCGATAATTCTCAAACTAGGCTTTCCAAATTTTTAATATTGATTTTACCCAAAAATCAAAAGCCTTTCCAAATCCAAAGGTTCCCAAAAACCTTTTCTAAAATCCTGATATGATCCTTTATTTATATAGATATACATAAAATCTAAAAACTTTGGATCCTTTTCAACCTTGTATAAAACTCCTTTTATACCTCAAACACCTTCAAAAATCCTTTCCTTCCAGCAACAAATGGAGTTTCATCTTACACATAACAAAGATATATAACTTTGTTTATTCAAAATCAAATATTCAAATTTCATTACTCTTTTCAATATCACTTTCATTCAAATCCGTACGATATACACATATCATCTGTACGCTATACCCATCTGATCGCTCACTTGATCACACAATTTCACTTCCGAACTAGTATCGTCCACCCGACTTCCTAGTGCGGAGATAGATCTGGTTTCTTGATTACAAACCGTCATTCTCCTTGCATAGCCATAACTATGATAGAGAACATCCAAAACCAATCAACAATCCATATCTAGATTCGCCGTCGAAAATCGAGTGAAAAATCCCACTCGGATCAATAAACTATCTCGAAATTCTATGCTCGAATCTGGATCAAATCACTATGCGAATAGAATAGTATACATACATCCTATGTATTTATTTTCATTGATTATTAGCCAAATCAATCCCATTTCTATTCACATTTCCCTTAATTTCCTTTCACTTATTTACAATTGCCTTAATTCTCATTGAATTATCACTTCAATCCTTATCTCAGTTGGGTATTTAAATTAATAACAGTTTGAACTCCGACCAGTCTATATTTAGAAAAATAGCTTGATTTTTTTTTAAAATAGATAAGTAGTTGAAAAATAATTATTAGTTTACAAAATAGCTATAAAATAGGTAACTAATTGTAAAACAGTTGAGAAATAGCTAAATAGTTTCAGAAATTTTAGATAATTTCAAAATATTTGTAAAATAGTAATTAATTTGTGAAATAGTTAAAAAGAATAGTAATTAGTTTATAAAATAGTTGAAAAATTGTTAAATAGCTTCAAAAATAATTGTAAAAAAAGTATAAAGTAATTTGGCTTAAAGGAAGAGAGGTTGTATATACTAAATAGCTTGGAAAATAGGTTGATATTAAAACAATTTATATTGAAAATAGTCAAGGGTCAAACTGTTCACTTCCCTAACACTTCAACTTAAATTATAATTTCAAATTATTCCAATCAATTTGAATTATTATCAATTGAACCCATTTCAAATTCAAATCATTTCAATATAATCCAATTCAGTTTCCCATTTAATTTCTTAAACTTATGCATCTTCAATCACTAATCCAATTAATTCAAACCAAATTCAATTTGTACTAATGGAATTTAAATTTCAACTTTAACCCATCTCGAATTATATAAATTCGAGTTAGATTCTCAAAGGTTGGTTTAACTCTTTAAAACAAATTAACTTTTATTTAAAGTTTTTAAATAATTTAATTTCTGAGTCCAATTCTCAAAATTCCTTTTTAAATTATCTTAACTTATGTATTTCATGGTTCAATACAATTTTATTTTAAAATTTTAATTTATTATTAAGTTTTATCTTCCAGTTTGAAGCCAGTTCTTAAACAATTTTAATTTACAAACTTAATTGTTCAAATTTTCAGTTTAAAGTGATTCCATATCCTTAATTTTCAAATTAAAGCAAGATTTCCCTTTTATCTCATTAATGGATATATTACCACACTTCATTTCTCATTCATTTAAACAAATCAATTCGCAATTTAAGGATTTTTAATAACAATATGATGATATTATCCAATTTATCTTAAAACGTCCATCCATTTCCAATTTCTAGATCTCAAAGCCATTTTAAGATCACACAAACTACCAATTCAAATTAACCATTTAACTTTCCAAGTTAAATTCCAATTTCATCTTAAAATCTCCAATTCAAGTTGTTCATTCAAACTTATTTAACTTCTCCCAAGTTAAATTCAACTTACTTAATCTAATCAACCTCATTCAATCCTTAAACTTCACAATAATAATCTTTCCACTTAAAAACTTATCACTTTGGGTATCACATCTCATTCCAAATTTCAAACTCAACATTTAGAGTTTATTCAAACTCTTCTTGATTTATGTATATTCCTTATTCATACATATTATTTCCTTTACACACGTGGTCGTCCTTAAATTTTTATACCACTTTTGGTTTTTAATTCAAATCAAATTTTCAAATAACCCATTGTTTGCAACAAGTCCCAGCTATCCAAATAATACTTATTTATTATTTTTCATTATTTTGAAACAAATTTCAAATTCTGCGACCAGATTTAGAATTTCATTTTCAAGTAATTTAAATTTTAATTTGGTTGTATTTCTATTTTTACTTAATTTAATTCCAATTCAAGACTTCAATTTGGTTATATTATATTACTTCTTAATTTTAATTTCAATGATTTAACAACCAATTGTCTTAATATTTATTAGAATGAAATATTCCTTTATATACCAAAATATACTTTTATATAAATCATTTTAAAAATTTATATAAGAAAATAACAAGTACGCTCTCATATATATATATATATATATATATATATATTCTCAACTCATTCTAGAGTACTACAGACTCTATTAAATGAGTAATCCCCACCAAAGCCAAGGTTCTCGCTTAACCTTTCAGCTCTGATACCAAATGTAACGACCTGAAATTTTCGAATCCAAAAATTCCAGATAGTTAAGAAAAGAAGAAAGAGATAGAAGAAGAAGAACAGAAACATCATAATCTCACATTCGCAGCGGATAAAATATAATAATAAATAATAACAGTTTACAGAAGGATACTATATCTGTCAATTACATTTAAATACATCAGAGTTTCACATATTCACAGTCACTGAATATACACAATTATCCTCTCACAGATATACAATAGTATAACACAGCGGAAATATTCAATACGTTTCTGCCATCCGGCTCGCCTCCTTAGCTCCAGAACGTCCTTAACTGAAAATCTATAATACTCGGTCTGACCCGAGCATTACATCAAAGTAACACCCGGGTCAGGCTGGAAACCAGCATAAGTAAACCCAACTAATATGGAATACAAAACATTCAACTTATATAAAACCCGGGTAACTTATATCAATTCACAAAGCCACAATTTATTTTAAACATCACTTATTTCACAAATAAGTTTCTAAATACCAAAGATTTAGATTCAAATAGTCCAATTCCTTTAAATCACTTCATTTCAGCCTATGGATTTCACATATCAATCTATAAAAATTCAAAGTGGTTTCGGGTATTTCCTAACACCCGAACCCGGACTCTTTGAGGCTCGTGTCATCCTAACTCAAGTTATCCAAATGAAATACACAACATTTCATATCAGAGATATCAATCATCCAAAACATCCAATACCATTCAATCATCCATAAACAAAGCTTAAGCACATACAAATCAATTCAATTGATTCCAATTTAATTTCCAACCTCAATCACTTAGATTCCTTCATTTAACATTAATTAATTCCAAATTAATTAATTGGTCAACCCATCACTATTCATCTTAATTAATCACCCTGGATTAATTATTTTTCAATTGAATCCAAGTAATTATCTTTAATTAATTTCACGTTATTAATTATCCTTAATCCCAATCAATAAGTATTCCTAATTGCTACATAAATTAATTATCAATATTAATTACATTAATCCTTAATTACTTATATTAATTAACCTCTCATAAGTCACTTATATTGATTTATTTCTTAACTGGTCAATCTCTATTTACATCATCAATTATATAAATTAATGATTTCTCATTTACATTTCAATTTATTCTAATCTGATTTAATTTCTCTTTTTATAATGGAAGCTTAAAGGAATTTAAAACCACATTTATTTTTAAATTCAATTCGGTTTACAATTCCACTTTGACATTCAAGTTATTAAAACACTTAATATTTAAAACTTTATTTGTTAGATTTAGCTTGGATTCAGAACTTGTTTTAAATCTCTACTTTACAATTTAACTCCCGTCTTTAAATATCACTTCTATTTCTTTCCAATTCATTTTTATTTTATTCTATAATTATTTCGCTTTCAAATTTTCACCACTTATTTTCTTTCAAAATCCAATTTTATATATTTCGATAACTCAGGGTACCGAAATATCCAAGCAAACCACAGCATCCAATTACCAAAATATTCATCACAGAATATCAACCATTTCAATATAGACTATACATTACTATATAATATAGCACATCAATTCAATTTCAACCATTCAAACAATCATTTGAATTTAACCATTTATTTTAAATAAAAGTCCAGAAGCGTGAGATTACTCACCTTAGTTATTACTTGAATCAATAGAATTAATTTATCATCTATCTTTCCCACTTAAGTAATTACCCTCAATTACTTAATCATCCCTTTAATTATTATATTACTTATTCTTCGGTTTATTATTTACATTAACCAATGAACCCTTAAATTACTTACGTAATTATCTTGAATTAATTTCATTTCATAATTCAACTTTAAATAAATTAATCATCTTGAATTACCTTAACTTACTTATCACATTAACTAATCAATCCTTAAAATTTATTACACAAATTTTATCAACCTTTAATTAATTATCTTAATAAATTGATTAATTACTCCTTAAACTGATTAGATTAACTATTTAACCATCCCCAAATAATTAATCCTTGATTCAATTCCGTTAACTAAATCACGTCTGAAACATGTTGAAATTGACCTATTACAAAATTGTTTTAAACAAACCAATTTGAATGTAGTTTTTCTTTCTGCATAAACATTAATGGAGTTAAATTAAATAGGGCAGAAAATCTCACCTTGACGATTCAATTTGCCACTGCCTGTTCGAGAACCCTAGAACGAGAGCCCCTTCGATTGCCGACGAAAGCTCACGAGCCACCCTAGTCGTCGATCTGCACTACAACGAACGAATACGACCACTTGACCTCGCGCGTCTCAGCCTCGAACAGGTGCCCATCGATCGCGACTTCCCATCTCGCGCCTTTGCCAACGACGACGCCTATCCTATTGCGTGCGCCTCCATCGATGCAGCCTCGCCCAATCAAACACCGCGCGCAGCGATTCACCCAAACAATCGAAACCCTAACCCCCTTCAATCAATCGCGACTACGCCTCTTCCTCCTCATCTCGAGTTCGAGCTTGATTATGACCGCGTCGCCATGTTTGTTTTTTTTAATTTCGAAGGCTTCGGCCATTTTTTTTAAATCGATCTGATAAGCGAATAAAGAGGGGAAAAGAAACATGTAATAGAATACCTAATGCTTCCTTGGTACGCCTGATTGATATATTTAAATATAAAAATATCTCGTTTTCCATAACGCGAAATCTCGAACCTCGAATCAAACATGCCGGCAGGCGTTTATAAGGTTTACTCGCGTTCTGAGCACAATGGAACGTGTTTCGGAAGCTAATTCGATCATATGCGCGAGTTACAAAGGAAAACGATCAAATTCCAATTAAATCGATAAAATAAATCTAAGCGTTTTGAGCTGCCATGGTCAAACGACAACTCCGATTGCTATGAAAATCGAAATCCAATAATAACTAATTATTACGGATCCAATGGAATTGGTTTCGTCGATTCCGAGATGTGCCTCGGAAAGCTATTTTTAAATATCGAGTTAAACGATATAATTATTAAAACTGGACAAATTACCTTTAAATTAAATTTCAACTATTCTATTATCTTCAGTATCATCATTTTAAATTTTATAAGCCTTCAAATTATTTTAAACGGGCTTAGAGGTTTCAGATTCAATAATTTAGCCAATTTGAATTATTAAATTCAATATTTAAACTATATCATTCAATGATTAATTACCAAATAAATATTTATATCTGGAATTCAAGTTAAAATTAACTTTTTGAATATTTAAAATCAAATAATTATTCCAATTTAAATTGTTAGAAATTCCGGGTTGTCACAGTGGCTGTTTAAGAATTAAAAGTCATTGTCTGGTTCCTATAATATTTTACTTACTTAAAGCAAAGACCAGACACAAATAACATTTACAATAATAGGGAATTTTCACACCTTCGCAAAGAACTTTTGAGCATGACTATGAATTTGAAAAGCTGTCTTTGAGCCAATGTGTTCTACAGGCAAAATAATCATGCAATATAGGGCAATGTTCAAAGATGATTCCATCACATATTACTTCATTTCCTATGGTACCTTCTATTTTGCACCAGGATCGGCCATAGAGTCTTAGAGCTTCTAGAAATTTGTCATGTTCTCCATCAGTCCACCTTTCTCTTTGTCTTGATATTGTGTAAGGTTATCTTACCTACACACAAGAATACAGATTAAATTAAGTTCAAAAACAAAAAGGTCTCCATGCAGTGAGCTAGGCTTAAAAGCTTATGAAAATGTGAACTTTAATGGCACATTCTGAAGATGAGCAACTTCTCATAATGTTTGATCCTGCAGGTTTACCAGATGATTTTCCAATAACAATAGACAGTTGTTCGTTTTGCATTTTGAAGTAATGTCAAAGTGGTTGCCTAAATTGTTAACATAAGAAAAAAAACAAAGTTATATTGCAATCACCAGAAAGTTTACTTAGAACTAAGACATGAAAGTTCATGATCATAGTACTATTCTAGAAAAATTATTCAATACCATACAGAAAGGAGTTTTCAACAAAAAGTACACTTCAAATTAAACTTTCAAACCGACAAATAGCATTCTAATATAACTGAAACAAATTAATCAGCTTTTTCAACTTTAAGTCAGTATTGTAGTATTTATAAAATGTCATACAACGAACAAAGCTCAACTACATTATACCACACTCATATCAACTAGGTACCTCTTTTCAATCATCATCTACATCGAAATAGAAAATAAGTTACATAATTATTTTTATTCAAAGGACAGCGAAGTAGCTATATAAATCCAACAACTTAGATCCACAAAATGGATAATATACAGAATACAACTAGCAGTTAACTATAACTACGATTTACATGTAACAATACATATATGAAATGACTTATCTTCTATTCAATTGCAAATTAATCGAACAAAAACATTACAGTCATAAAATAATTTCCTAATTATTCAACATTCTCCTTGCAAAAGCGTTACCTCTTAAACTTAGAATTGAGAACTACAGCTTATTAACATATCCAATTGAAGATAACGAATTATAAAATATCCTTGAAATCAACACTTGCAGATTTAAACTTACTCATTTCTTCAGTTTTCGAAATCAACCGTTCGAAAACTACAACACGATCCATTTATTTGGCTTTAGCCTAAAACATATTCGAATGTACTCATAAAGTATCCTAAAACTTGCCAAAAATTGGATCTTTGTTCATCCAAGTAAAATCTGACAATTTCTCAACTGATAAGAATCATAGAAAAAACACTTCCACATAAACATAACAAACTAAATGAATATCAACGTTCTGTTCAAATTAACAGATCTACTATTATAGATAAACCAGGCACAAATAATGCGAGTAACAAGAAAATAAAAAAATGATGAATTCATTTTATTTTATTTAAGTACCTAAGAAGCGACGGTCGAAAGAATCTGAGCAAAGGTATGTAGAAATGGTATGATAGGAAGCCACAAACGGATTGATGTATGATTTCAATGCAACAATCTTATATTTGGAAAGAGTCAAATATTTAGAGGCTCTGTCAATATAAATTTCTTTCTTTGTTAACTTTGCAAAATTATATTTTTAATGTTCAACTATGAAACTTACATGAAAAAAAATAGTCAAGGTTATATGAAATGAATCTCGAACTGTTACAAAGTCAGTTAAATTTGAATTCATTTTTTTAATATGAAAAAGCACTTATAGAATAAAGTTCTCTAAGACAACAAAGACAACATAAACATGAAATTCATATTCCATAATCATTAGGTAGCATATGCAAATATAAACCATAGAGATCACATATATATTATCTGAATGTAAGGAGTCGGCTAAGTGTAGCAGCACAAAATTTAAATAAGATTATTAATAGATAATGGACTCAGTAGTACCTTCCAACTTTTGCAAAACCTTCTTCACAGTAGGCCTTGACTAAGGTTTATCTTCAACGCGAGAAATGCAAACCATTAAAACCGTAGACCACATTCAGATTTAAGATTGATTAGTTCTGATTCTGACATCTCTCAAATTTGAATCCTTGCAGTGAAATGTTTAATAGGAATACACACATCACTGTATTAGATAACATAATTTTGTATACTCCTTAACATGTTCAACCTAAAATTGAAAAAATCTACGTGCTTATAAATGCTCATATCTGAGTAAAAATACCTTCACAGTTCCCAAAGGTGAATCACGACTCTATCTATATTACAAACTTGTACTACTATTATAATATAGATTCATATAGTTCGGCCTACAAACTTGAAAAAAAATAAAGTTATTAAATAAAATCAAAATATAGAGAGCACCTCTCCCTACACTAGACTGAAAGCAGGTACAAGGTACTCAACAACTTCAATTAAAACATTATATAACACCACCAACTATATCTTCATATATATATATATATATATATATATATATTCAAATATATATATATATCCATGATGGCTTTACAAAAAATATTATTTTTAGATACATCAGGAGATATATGAAAAGATAAAATTTTCTATTCCAATACCTAATTGGAGAAGAGATTGGGGTTTGCACAGAAGTTGTTGGATGACCTACGATTTAGGAAGCGGAGAATGGCCTCGAACAAGCATATCGATAGTAAGTTTATTCTGATACCCATTACTAGTATGTGGTCAGTTAAAAAAGCAATCTTTTACTCGTCCTTAAAGCTTGACCTTGAAGAATCACAATTAAATAATAGAACCTAGAAAAATATACATGTTACAACTCATCCTTAAAGCATAATCTTGAAAGCCAATCATACAACTTATAATATTGAAAAAAGTAACTTATCCTTAAAGCATCATCATAGTTTATAGGGTGCTTAGCTTTTATTATAATTAAAATTATGTTGTATATAAGTTTTAGGAACATAAGATGAACTCCTGTATTATAATAGCACTACATGAAAATCATTTAATGGAATCATCACACTAAGCAATAACAAAGGTATAAACTTTAGTTAAACAGGAGAACAACACAAGCAAGAAACATTGATACACTACTGTTACTGCCTAATATTTTAAAAATCTTTATCATAACTGAAATTTTCAAACTCATTCACATATTTCAATTTTAGAATCCGAGAAGGTGTTTAAAGCTAAAATCGTGGAAAAAAAAATGAACCATTATCGGTTGTCCCATGGTCTTAGGCTTAGATTGAGAGAGGACGACCTGAAAGCAACGATGTTAGTAGAAGATCGTGATGCGACGGTTGATGCAGCAAAGCAGATCTAGGGTTTGCAAATTTCAAAGGGAACCTAAAGATTAAAGGAGCGGATGAAATAGATGTGGGCTGAACAAGAGGGAAAGGTTGGGAGACAAGGTCGGAGTGAAGGAGTAAGTAAACGAGGAGATGAGGAAAAGATGAGAGGTGATAGAAGACAATTTGACTCCATTTTTATTTAGGTTTTCTAATACAAACATGTAGGCGGAAGAAAGAAAGACTAGCGACCAAATAAAAGTTTGATCAAAAATTTACCAAATTATTAGCGCCAAACAATTAGTAGCGTTGATGTATTTATTATTATGCTTCTAAATAAGTAGTGGTTGCACTTGGCTTTAAATGCTACCAATTAATGCACTAATAATGAGTTTTCTTGTAGTGTGAAAAGTTCTCAACGAAAAGCAATGGCTGCAACTCTTCACGAGGAAGAAGACTATTCGGAAAGGAAGTGTCTTTTCAAAAGACGGCAGTGGAACTAGGTCAGTCGCTGAGGAAAAACGATCAGTCGACTTAATATTCAAAAATAGTGAAAAACAGTGCATGTCTATGAACTGAGCATGGTCAGTCGACTGGTTGTTTTCGGTTAATCGATTGAATTTGAAAATATGAACGTGTATACATATTTTCACAAGTTCAGTAGGCTGTTTATATATATTTAGTCGACTGGCTGTTTTTGTTCAGTCGATTGAATTCTATTAACAATCATAAATCACCATAGCTCATTTGGTTAGAGCATTTGCCTTCTAAACTAGTGACCTAGGTCCGTGCCCCGCTCCATGTATTTTTTGAAAACTTGATTTTGATTAAAATATGCATGCACGTTTATTTGAATGTGAATGATGATTCTTGAGGAAAGATTTTAATAAAGCACTAAACTAGACTTTATATACGTATTTGATGACTCTTGTTACAATATATAACTATATGAACCATACTTTGAGTCATTGAGTTCGGATGTTGTCGTAGTCGTACATTCGTGAATTGTTGTTTCATGTCAGCAATCAAAAACTATGATCCAACATTCTCCCCCTTTTTGATGATGACAACTTCATTTTCTATGGACGAATCTAAACAACAAAGTGCTTTAGATTTCTCCCCTTGAATCTATGCTATATATTCCTGTAAATGATTAATCTTTTCTCCCCCTTAATCTGCGCTTGCATCGTTTATTCCTGCACATATCGTTAGTGCAATATCTTGCTCCCCCTTTGTCATCGACAAAAAGGAGAGTTTATATATGATGACATAAATTATATTTCACATAAGTGTGGCCATAGAAAAAATATAACAAAATAACTACTACTTATAATGTAAGGTATCAGAAAAAAATTAACATTTAAAGCATGCGATACCCAAGGTTCTTACAATTTTCTAATTTTTAGGAAATCATACCCATTTGGGTGTGGTTGAACCTTATAGTTATAGTTTTCATTACAAATCACATTCTTATAATAGTTGCTAAAATAAAGTTGTTTATCACGATCAATCATATTAGCTGGTATCCGTATCTTAATACTATTAGTCATTAGCTTAGTACTTGAAGAATAATTTCTATCATTTCTAAATAACGTACTATTATGACTGTAACTGGTTTTAAAACTATCTTGGTTACTACTACTAGCGCTAAAATTAGTATACAAGATTGCATATCTAGTACTATTTTTACTTTTAGCTTGTTTAAAGCCTAAACCGTTTTTATCATTGTGAGCATTTGAATTTGTAACTAAGGAAGATAAGATATCTTTACCTTTTTTCAAATTTAAGATTTTTGTATTTAATCTTTCAAAATTGCTTTAGAATCACAAACTTCTTTTTGAAAAATATTATTATTAGCTTTTAAAATCTTACATTCTCTAGATAATTCTAAATTCTTTTTAATTAAAGCTTCATTCTCTTTTTCAAGAGACAAAATTAAAGAACTAGAATTATTTAAAGAGTTTTCCATAAAAGTATTTTTATTTTGCAAAACATTGATTTCCTCCAAAAGATCATTTTTTATCTTCTATCTGCTCATTTTCTTTTTGTAGGAAATCTATTTTAAAACAAGTTCTTCTATGGTATTTTCAAAACATTTTGTTTGTTTTACCAAAAATTTATTTTCCTTTTTTAAATTGGCAATTTTTTGCTCACAATTTTTTAACTTAGATAAAGCAATTCTATTAACTTTATTCGAAGTTTTACAATCTTTTAATAATTCATCATGTGCTAACATAAGATCTTTATATAAAGAATCTAAGCATACCGATTATGATCTGAGTTTAGCCATGAAGCATTTGTTTGTTGCTCCTTTGATTTTTCTTTATTGCTCTTACTCTTCTTATTGACGCGACTAGATCACTTTGTAGCCATTTTTTCTAAGATGTGGTTACAATCTCTAGAATTCCAGGCTCTGATACCAAATGAAAATGCTCTGATACAAATGAAAGTGACTATTGTGTGGCTAGTTATCACTTAGGATCGTGTAATATGAAATGTATTATAATCTAAATGTGAAATAGATAATAATAGTAAAATAAATAAGAATAAGCAAACCAGGAGCTTTTATACTGGTCCGAACTTCCCATTCTATGTCCAATCCCAAACTTTCCTCTGGAATTTCTCTCAGTAACCCCTCACTTAACCCGGAGGAATAAATATACAACACTTTAGCAACCGATCAGGATTTTTCCGCCTCAACAGCCGAAGAGGACTTTTACCACCGCAACAACAGAACAAGACTTTACCACCTGGGCAACCGAACATGACTTTGATTACAAAGTAGATTGTCTTGACCTTGTGTGTTCTGATAACACGGATTTTTCACTTACAATACACCCTTCCTATAATCTTTTCCTCAAGTATGATGTGTATAGTTATGTGTATATAAAGATTACGAAGTTTCAATTTTCTTTAGAAATATAGAATTGTGATTGTAAGCAATGAATGTATGAATTCAAGAGAGTAGTTGATTCAAAAAATATGATTCAAGTATAAGCAAGTAAGTGAAGTAATTTGATCTTGAAATCATTGCATATATATAGTAGTTAAGGAGCTGCAACTACTGGTGAAAAGTTCTCAACGAATAGCAATGGCTGCAACTCTTGATGAAGAAGAAAGCTTAAGCGTCTTTTCAAAAAATAGCAGCTGAAACCAGGTCAGTGGACTAAGGAAAAACGATCAGTCGACTGAATATTCAAAAATAGTGAAAAATGGTGCATATCTGTGAACCGAGCATGGTCAGTCGACTGGTTGTTTTCGGTCAGTCGACTGAATTTGAAAATATGAACCTGTGTACATATGTGCACAAGTTTAAAAGGCTGTTTATAGATATTCAGTCGACTGGCTGTTTTTGTTCAGTCGACTGAATTCTATTGATAATCAAAAATCACCATTGCTCATTTGGTTAGAGTACTTGCCTTCTAAACTAGTGACCTGGGTTCGAGCCCTGCTCCATGCATTTATTGAAACTTGATTTTGATTAAAATATGCATGCAAGTTTATTTAAATGTGAATGATGATTCTTGAGTAAAGATTTTAACAAAACACTAAACTAGACTCTATATACATATTTGATGACTCTTGTTAAAATATATAACTATATGAACCATACTTTGAGTCATTGAGTCCGGATGTCGTCGAAGTCGTACATTCATGAATTGTTGTTTCATGTAAGCAATCAAAACCTATGATCCAAAAATCCTATCGATTCAAATTTGGTGTGACCATTTTTTAGGCTGTATGTAAGCTCCTGTGAAAATTTCATAGCATTTGGACTCGTAGATTGTGAGATAAGATCGATGCAAGTTCGTGTTCATCGGTTGGCTATTGCATTCGTATTCATCACTTCGTCTCCATACCCTCCTCTCTTCGAATCGATCAAGTTTATATCGATGACGTGGCTCGGAAGTCTAGGGGTGATCCATTTCCGACATCGGGTTGACTGCTTCCTTCATATAGATCGATACAAACACGACTGATACGAACACGGCTCCTGATCCCTTCGTATCCACCCAACATAGCCATCCTAAGAATGCCCTTTGGTCTTCTTCGAATTAATGCGTGAGTGGGTCCTTCATATCAATCCATAATCGATCAATACGAAATGCTTATCCATGTTCCTGCGACCACTACTTCATCCTTCGTATCGATCCCAACCTAGATCGTACGAAATGCGCTGACATACTTCGCCATCCAATCGATACATATGTATCGATACAAAATCCACAGCTTGAGTCCATTTTGATCGATACGAACGCGTTGATCCAAAGTAAGTAACCGAATCCACTTCTATCAATACGAACTATATCGATACGAACTGTATCGATACGAAATAAGTTCCTTCTAATATTGATCCATCCATACCCCGAGCATACAAACTCCGATTGACCTGAAATTTGAAATGTAACCTCTGCTAACCTTGTTTGTCATTTCCAATCGATTCTGTCTTGATGGGAGCTCGGCCTAATTTTGACGACATCGATCATAGCCTTGTTTTCAATCGATCTCGAATCCTGATATCCATCCTTTCTAGCCAATTTGTTAACATTCCGACCTTGATAAAAAGGTGGGATAACAGAGAGCAACTCCAACAGTAAGCAACGCTTTAAATCTTAGAACAGGAATTGTTTGGAACTTTATCCAAACACTACTTCATCTCTAGGCATGGTCATAAAACTTGCTTAGACGACATGTTTAATATTTTTTCAATGAAGTTACCAGGGCAGCACATTTTTAGAGCACCATATTTTTAAGAATAGATCCATCCATTTTCTATTATTATTCTATTTTTAACAACTGCATTTGTTTATGTGCTGAACTCTAGTATTTCAAAATCGAAATACCAGTTGCAGCTCTTGGATTCTTGAATAACGTATTGAGTCAAGGCATGGTATTAGGATAAAGTTTAGAATATTTGTTAGCATGTTCCAGTTTACCAGTTGTAAGCATTTGAATATTTAACTCTAATAGTAATTTTGGGAAAATCGATAGCCACCGGGATGAAGCTGGGTATATCATTGTGTCTTTTATCTTATGCATTTACATTTTCGATGTTATTTTATATTTTATTATTAGTTTTCGAAATAATTATTAGTACCCCATTCAACCCCTCTAGGGATATTGCACAATCTACAAGTGGTGTTAATGCTTGGTTGTTAGGTTTAGGTTTACTCTAAAGACATATCTAGTTTAAGTTATGATTTTTCTTAGGATCATCTATAGGTGGTCCACCTATATTTAATTGTACTGATATTATTATTTGAGGACTATGATGAAATATATTTGATTTGGTTAACTATGATGTTTGGGATATAGTAGACATAGGTTATACTCTACCTTTAGAATCAATAGTGTAGATTTTCATAAGCTAAAAGACAAATGAGACATAAGTGATAAAAAACTTCTTTTATTGGATGCTTAACCTATGGATTCTCATATTTGAGCTCTTGATAAAACTGAATTTAATTGAATTTCTCATTGTTTAACAACATAGAAAATTTGGTCTACTTTGGAGGTCACACATGATAGTATATGTCAAGTCAAGAAATCATGCCTCATCCTACATAGTAATGAATATGGAAACTTTGCGATGTTAGAGGATGAAAACATAACAGGGATGTATGGATGCTTTTCGGTGTTTGCAAACAATTCCAAGGCATTAGGAAAGAAATACACCAAAGTAGAGATATTTTGAATAAAAGTGGGAGTTCTTCCAAAAAACTTTGAAGCAAAAGTAACAACTACCAAAATCCAAAAATATGAGCAAACATTGCATGAAGGCACTAATTGGGTACCTCATGACCTATGAGACTGAACTGAAAGCTAAGCAAGATCATGATAACTCGAAATCAAAAAATTCAATTGCAATTAATGACACTCTTGAGAATGATGATGATGAAGATAACCCTATAACCGGGTTAACAATGTTGATAAATAGTCTTAAGAAATAGTGTAGAAGGAACTTCAAATTATCAGTTAAAAGAAAAGGTATCAAACAAAGTCATTCAAGAACTCAAATAATTTTGATGAAGAAATTATTTGCTAAAAATGCGAAAAGCCAGGTCACATCAAAGAAAGAAAAGAAGGGCATTTTCAGCTACTTAGGATGATGAAGAAGGAGAAGTGTATATTGAATGGGATGAAGATGAACCATGTTTTTGTTTAATGGTCCATTCTTCTAATGTCTATAGTGATGACGATGGAGGTAAGGTATCAAATTTTACTTTTCATGATTTACTCTTAATGTATTATGAATTAGCAAGAACAATCGACAGTCTTAGTCTTAAAAATAAAAAAAACTGAAATTTGAGAAAAATGTGTTACTCTGTATAAATGATAAGTTAGAAAATCAAACTCGAAGATGTTAAAAGAAATTCAAAAACTTGAATGTGAAAAATGTTAGTCTTTAAATGTATAGTGGAGCAAATGCAGACCAACCTTGAAACTCTTGAAAATGAAATTTTGGCTCTAAAGAAAAACGATGACACAAAAAGAGAAAATTTTAGCAGCAGATGCATCTTTATTGTTAATGAAAACTCACCACTCAAATCCAAACTACAACACCTTAAATAACCTGCTAATAATTTTCTAGTGGTGAAAAATCACTTAACATTTTGTTGGGTAATCGACTATATCCAAACAATAGAAAAGGACTTGGTTTTGGAAAATAATAGCTGAATGTGGAAAATATAAATGACAATCCTTAAGGTAGAAGTGTATTTCTAAAATGTTTAGGTTGTGGTAAAAATGAACATAGTTAGAATAAATGTTGGTATAAGAGCAAGAATAAAAACTTCAGACAAATTTTGGTTTCTAAATGCTTCTTTGATAAATATCTTAAACTGCACCATTTTGAAATATTCAGTTTTTGATGACTAATGCCAATAGACCTATGAAGTTTTCTATGTCAACTTTTTTCATATGTATGTATGTTGATAGGATAAGGAACAATGAAAATGGTATACAAACTCGGGCTGTTCCAGACATATGACAGGTGATAAGTCAATGTTCATCAATCTAGAAAAATATAGAGGTGGAAGTTTTACTATGGGTGATAATGGTAAATTTAAGATTATTGGAAAAGATGAAGTGGTTAATAATACTTTGTTTTTGACTGATGTTCTCTCTGTTGAAAACTAACATCATGATCTGATCTCTACAAGTTAACTTTATGATAAATGCATGAGTGGTGCTTTTTATACTGACATTTGTAAAATCATGTTAAGTTTTCAGGTAATGTTGTGTTTACCGCTCAGAGAAAAGGGAATGTTCACGCTCTCTCTCTCTCTCAATGATTTAACCTTTTCTAGGTATTTAGTAGCTAAAGCTGAAGAAGCCACCTTATAACATAGAAAGCTAGCACATGCAAGCATAGGATTATCAGAGAATCTTGAGAGAAAGGAGTTAGTTAAAGGATTGCCCCATTAGATATTCAAGGATGGGAATTCTATAAAGTTTTTACAATTCGTAAATTTAATTGATCACCAGTTCATGCCAAAAACAGTGTGCATACTTCTAGTTATGTTGAGTCAATTCATATGGATTTGCTTGGACATAATGATAATGCTAGTTTAAATGGTAAGAAGTATTGTTATGCCTTAGTTGATGATTATTTTAGGTTCAGTTGGGTTTATTTTCTAGCGAAAAAGCCTGAAACTTTATATAATCTATCAAAATTTGTAGAACCTTTTCAAAATGAAAAAGGCGTTTCAATAATAACTTCAAGAAGTGATCATGGCGGTGAATTTGAAAATTGGGATTTTAAAAATTTTTGCGAAGAAAATGGTTTAAACATGAATATTAAAAAATTAGGATTTTGAACTTTGAAATAACTTTGAGATATGATTTTTGAAATACGAATATGAAAAATATAAAGAAATATAGTTTGAATTTTATAAGATATGAAATTTATGATTTGTAAAGGATATGAAATTTTTCTTCATGCCTAAGGATAAGATATATAATATATGAACTTTCGGATTACTACAGAAACATTACAGTATTCTAATCCTATTGATTTTCTGTCACCTCTAAAATTGCTTGATTGGAACACATTTTCTCTAAGTGCTTTTTTTAATTGTTTGTTCTTTTAGTGATGCGGTGTAATAATAAACTACTAACTCTACACATCGGATATAGGCAGTCATGTATCCCACCGCACATTCATCGGTCACTTTCTATAATATTTGAATCCTAACAAAGTTGATAACTAGTGCTCACTTTAAGTATCTGTTTGTAAAAAAATAAATAAACACTAGTTCAAGATCTAAGTTGCAACTGTGAAAAGGTAATTTTGTAGCTGCCAAATTACAGTTGCGGCTGTAATTGCAACAATGATTTTAAACTGCAGTTTCGTACCATATCTCAAAATATACTTTTAAAATCATTTCTTTTTATATGGAATGATTTTGAAAAAAGGGTATGTTTTAAATTTTTTTTAATTTTTTCCCAAAAATTAGAATTTTCTTCTAATTGCTTTTTAGGATGTATTTAAATTTTCCTAAGCTTGCTTTAGAACTTCTAATTAAAGTGCATATATTAATAAAAAAACACTTTACTTTATCTAAAGCTAAAAAAGTGCATTTTATTTCCAATTATTTATTGATATCTAAATTTTTAGAATGTTATTTTTCTATTCGAAGAGTCAAAATTGGAATAATAGTCGATTTCATTCATAAAAATGATATTTATTGGACATAATCTTAATCAATGACTATTTTCTTCTGATATTTATAAGTATAAATCTTATCATGTCAATTTACTTTTATCCATGCTTAAATCTTTCTGAATATGGATAATATTTTTCTTTAATCGGTCAAAGTGGTAAAACTTTTACTTTATGTCCAGTTTTAGTTCCAAGAGAGGATTACAAGTCAACATAGAAATACCGAAGAATATAAGTAATGCATCCAAGACTTAATGTTATATTAAATTGCATTTTACAGCTTAATTTTGTCTTATTACCTAGATGACAAATGATCGTTCTGTTTAGATATATTTCAAACTAATGTTATCTAAATGCACGTAGGCACTAATAGAAGAAGCCGAGGAAAAGATGAGATTAGATGGTATAAGCTACATGAATTTTCAAATGGAGGCTTTGTTATATGGACGAAGTTTCATAATCAGTATTTGTAAATTTTAACTATGAACAAGATCTCGCCTTTTGTTATACCATATTGATATTACTACGGAACATGTAACCTATGTATTGAGTTTGATAACTCAGGTATGGAACTTTTCTTTTGTTAGTTCATATTCTATTTTGTTACCATAAATATGGACGTTTTTTCTTGGTATTGATTTGATTATAGTTTGCTAAGTTGAGATAATATTATTTCTAAATGCATACTAATTATAGCCTACACTATCATCATGCATACCATATTAATTATTGCAATGATTATTAATATTAGAAAATAGAAATCACAAACATCTGTTTATGTTACTATTTTGTCTACCACTTATATCCATCGATAACATGAATTTTGCAACTGATATAAGTGTTATAAATGGATGTTACCAACACTTATTTTTGTTAGACGATAGAATCCAGTAACAAATACAAGTATTACAAATTTTATATTACCAACACTTACAGCCGTTGGGAATAAATATTTGCCAATGCTTGTAACAGTTGGTAGATAAAATTTAATAATGGAAATAAGTAATACACACGAATGTCCATGCTCCTATAACTCCATGTATAAGTGTTGCCGAAATTACTAGAAATAGTTATATTTTTTAGGAATCCCCTTTTCTGATGTAGTGCTTTCTGTAACTAAATGATGGAGTTTCGAAGTCCACTTTTAAGGTACATAAATTTACGAAGGAGAGAAAATAAAACTCATGTGTATAAGAATGTGTGCTCTAAAACTATTAGTAGCATAAGTGTAGTATATGAATATCTCACGTATATCCACAATTCAAGGGATGCATATTATAAATGAGATCATATCTCATTTAGATAATTAGAAATGGTTAATTATCCATCTTACATATGTATTTTCATATATTCAATTTTCTAAACAATTTAAAAACAATAGCCAAAATAAAATATTTTACTTATTATATTTAAACTACTGTATATATTAATAAATAATTAAATATACAACAATATATATTTTATTAACAAATCATGGGCCCTAAAGTAATAGCAAATTGTAATTAATTAATTAATATAATCATTAGATTAATTTATCTACTGTAGTTTCTTGCTTTTACTAACTATTTCATGTAATTAATTAGGGTTAAAAGTTAAGAGTGACAGTTGTGAGGCTCCCAGTTATGAACTCAATCCTTCATAATACTTAAATAATTTAAACAGTAAAGCATGTAAGAACTATGTTAAAGCAAGGTATTGGATACGAGGCGCCCTTAAACAACGACACTGTGCACATTTTCTCTTTGTCGAAAATATATCACTTAGACATCTAAAACGTAGTCAACTGTCAAAAATTTGATAATATGCATTATTAATTGCAATGTACAACATTGAAGCCCTAGCTTACATCTGACAAAATTTATCGATTAGTCGATATGCTTTAGTTAAAAACTTTGACTTTAAGTTAGCTATCAATTATGGTAGTGATAATCTTCTATATTGAAGGTGATGAATCATCTCTTGATAAATGTTTCACTTTAAGTGGTTTAACTAAAACTTAACTATGAACACAACACGATCATCGAGGTTACCATAATCAAAATACAACTTAGACATTTAAGATTTATAGCACTTTGGAGTAAAAGGCTACTTCACATCATCATGTGAGAGCCATTTTTTGACTTAAATGTGATTCGATAAAAGAAAAAAATATAGTTACAATTACAAACTACAAGTAAGTTGCCGTTAGACTTCAATGATACAATATTTCCATACTAAAGAAGATTTAAGAGATGTTTGAGACAATGTGGAAATATGATTCAAATTTATTATCTGTTTTAATACACAAAGAAGAAATAAATTATCTAAATGAGTAGAAATTAATTTGAGAGATTGAAGTAATCAATTAATTCCTTAATCGGCTAATTAAAGTGGGCATTTTATCAGGCTCATGCATATTAGAGGAAACTGAAAATTTAGTAGATAAACGTTTCCTATATAAATAAGATAATGGATAAGGCATTGATTTATTTATTAACATAAATCAGTTACCTTAACTCAAAGTAATAATCTCTATATAAAGGGAGTCATCCTTTAGAGATTTGTATTAGAATCCTTTCAAGTTGTATTTCTTTATAATCTTCTTCTTAGCATCCATTATCAATCTTGTATAAAAAAATTCCCAGAAAGTAATAAAATCTCCTCTCCCTAAAGTGGATGTACACTATCTCACAGTATTGGAAACACTATAAATCCAATGTGTGATTTTATTTTCTGTTTTTGCATCCATGATATGTGATTACTTATTTTGGGTTTTAGTTTTCTGTTTGTTATACCTCACCATCAACATGGTCTTATTAGTTCCACTGTGTTGGGGTGTTGAAGCAAAATTTCCTTAATATTCCAGTATTAGAGCTATTTGGTTATTAAATAAAGGTGATAGGTCATGTTGCATGAGATAAAGGTACCTCATTTGAAGTAAGACTGTATGTTAGAGTTTTTATGTGGAGTCATGATCTTTGTTGGAGATAAAGAAATGGAATAGGGATAATGACTTTGAGAAGTGACAATGGAGGATGAAGGCCGTCCTAAGGAGGAATATGTTTCATCATATGGAGTGTGACATTGAGAAGTTTCCCGTTGATATTTCAATTGTTGTGAAGGAGGAGATGGAAGAATGGGCTTTTACTACTCTCCAATTGGCTATAGAAGAGAATGCTATCTCATATATTAGTAGTGAAACAATTATTGGAGTAATTTGGACCAATCAGGAATCTCTACCTCAAGATGTCACTCATAAACCGTTTGATTTTGCTGAAGATATTATTCATCATGAAGATGAGAGAGGGTACTTTAGTGAAAATGCATCATAATTTCTTCAATGATTTTTGACGAAGATGAAGAGTATTGATTTAAAGGTGGGTGAAGAGAAAAAGGCGATGGTTCTTTTGTGTTTTGTGTTCTCTTTCGGAGCGTTACACATGTTTCTCTAATGGTCTGATATTTAGAAGAAACATGTTAATATATGAAGATGTGAAGTCGAGTCTTTTATTGAAGATGTAATGACCCGTATAAATTCGATATTTAAAATGAATTAAATTAATAAGATTAATTTAAATTTAGAGAGAAATAGAAATCTTATTAATTTATATGAAAGCAAATATTAAAATTTGATGTATCAAGGGTAAATAAAAATTTACAAAATTTAATTTTATATTTCAATTAATTGGAATAGTGAAAATTTGTGCATTTGGATAAAGTTAAAATAATTAAAGTGAGGCAAGTATTGGATTTATCTATGAAATAAAATTTAATATGAGAAATTTATGAAAGTATAAATTTGATTTAATGCAATAAATTACTGTGAACGGTAATTGGAATAAATTAAGGAATCATATTAGTGCAAGTTAGTAATTTATGACTTGAATGAAATTCCAACTCAATTAAATCATTTAAATGTTATGATTTGATTTAAATATGAGTAAAACAAATGTAAGGATTTGATTAATATATATGTTATTTATTCAGGTTATTGAATAAAATTGGAAATCCAATTGTAATTAATGGTAATAATGTTGGTATTAGCTAATAAATTTAATTTCAATGCAATACCCGTAAATGAATGGAATGAAATGAATGAATGTAAATGCATTCTAGGTTATTTATCAAATAGAAGGAAAGAAAAGTAAATATCGAATTGATTGATGAATAAATATATATTGAATAGTAATGGAATGTAAAGTTAATGGTAATTGTATAAAATCAATACAAGATAATGAATTGCAAATTTTAGGTTTATAATAAAGTGTGAATGGAAATCTGATTTGTTATATTAATTTGATGGAATTCAAATCTGTTGGGAAAGGTAGATGGATATTTGGTAATAAGATTTAAACGGACTTGAATAGTGAATTTATTTAAGTAATATATAATAAATAATGATTAAATGAAAACCAATACTCTGTATATATCTATAATATTTGAGTGGGAATAATATACTTATAAATGTGGGATTGAGAGTCTTACAAAAATTATTAGGAGTTATATATATATTTAGTTCATTCAAGTAAATTTGAAACCACTGCAATAGATGTACATTAAGTGTTGCGTTAAATAAATTTAAGTAATAAATGGGGAATAACGGAAATATCTTCATAATATGATGATTTGAAAGTAAAAAGAATGGAAATAAAGTTTATTTAATATATTGGAATTTAATTTATGTATTTATTTGGATTTATTGCAATTAATTAAAATTAATTACAAAATTTTACGTTAAAATAAAAATTTAGTTGAAAAGGGAAATATTTATGTGATAATTTTAAATCAAATGGTAAAGCCTTATTTGGAATTTATGAATGGAATAAATATAAGGTAATTCAAATAAAAGGGAAATTTTGGAAATTTATCCAAAATGTTGAAATTTATGAAATTTAAGATTTTATTGATTTAATCTTTAATAAATTGACATTTAAAATTTGTTAAATCATTTTAAATGTTTGAGAATTCGTAAATGGTAAAAATTTTGCCAAGTCTGAAACTGAAATATAATTAATTGAATTTATTTACTAATTCTTAATTTATTTAATTAATATAAAAATAGCCATTTTGGCCACTGACTCGGTTTTCGACGAAACCAGTTTCATCGGATTCGTAACAGTGAATTATTGCAGGGTTTCAAGTTTCGTAGCGATTGGAGTTATCATTTGATCGTACGAACGCGAAACGCCTTGAAATCGATAAATTGCAATCAATTTGAAATCAATTTGAAAATATTGGTTTCAGCATAACTTCTTCATACGATGGTATTTGGACGTGAAACTTTTTCCATCATGTTCAGAATATTTTAAAATACCTATTTTGATATATGGGCTTACCCAATTTCGTTTCGGGATCAGAACGGGCATTTTGGGCCACATTAGCGTTAGCACGTTTGTTATCCAATCCATCTATTCAAATTCTAACCTACCTATATATAAGCTCAGCTGTAAACCCTGGCCTCTATTTTTTTTTCATTTGCTGTTCGTTCTTTTTCCTCAACTCTTTCTCTTCCTCAATGGATGCAAATTTCAGATCCAATTCTATTCAAAAATCAAATGAAAATTCTAACATCTCAAAAAAATTCCAAAAAGATATATGTTGAAGTTTTTGACGAGCGCAACTCAGATCTGCAATTTGTTTCTCGATTGGAGTTATCGTTTGCTCAGAATTCTGCGTTTATTCTCGACCGTTAAATGATGGGTTTTGATCGTCGTCCGATCGTTAAATCTAGGATACCATCGCGTAGAGATTGGCATCCATGGTGTTCACTCGTGAGGTCAACGGCTAGATTTGCATCAATAACTCAACTAGGGTTTTAGATGGGGGCGGCGGCCGGCTCTGGGGGCCACGATGGCAGGCCGCGTGGGTATGGTTGGAAGCGGCGCGTCGAGGGGAGCAAGGAGGTGGTGGTCGGCAAGGCAACGACGGCCGGAGGCGGACGTGGTTCTCGGTCAAAGCTCGGTCAAAGGGGAAAACACGGGTTCGAAGTTTGGGTTCTCGGTTGCGTGAATTCAACTGGGAAGAAACGTGTTGCTGCTGACGTGTCATGCGTGTGGGGTATTTTTTTTCCTTTTTATTTTATTTTCAAACTTCAACGTTCTTATGTTAATAACTTCGTCATACGATGTCCGTTTCACTCGAGATTTTTTTTGTTAGGATCGTAATAAAATTTCGGCCATTTTGGCACTGGTTTGGACGGATTTGGAGACCATCGAATTTTTGGGATTAAATTGAATTTAAATTCAATTTAAACTCAAAAGGTGAGTGTTTTAACCCACTCACAACTTCTAAAATTTCCTATGTCTGTTAAATTGACTTAAGATATGAGTAGAAATTCATTTATGACTTTTTGGCATGTTTTATTCGTCATCTCTGTTAAATCGCATTTATTTAATTTAACTGTTAATTAATTTTATTTATTGCATATAATTTGACAGTTAGAATTTATTTATTTGCATATTAACTGCCTGTCATAGTTATGTTTATTTTATTTCATATTAACTGCCAGTCAAATTTACATTTATTTTTGCATATAAACTGCTTGTTTAACAGTAGTCAAATTTATTATTGAATATAAACTGCTCAAGGGGAGAATGATATGGTGTGTAAGCTCAAGAAAACATTATATGGATTGAAGCAGAGTCCAAGGGCATGGTTTGGAAAGTTTAGCAAGGAAATGGAGGTTTTTGGCATGAAGAAAAGTTCTTTTGATCATTCAGTGTTTTATAAGAGGTCAAGAGCAGGAGTAATTCTTTTAGCTGTTTGTGTAGATGACATAGTGATGACATGGGGTGATGAGGCTGGAATTGTGTTATTAAAAGCTTTTATTCATGCACAATTTCATACAAAAGATCTGGGGTGTCTGAAGTATTTTCTAGGAATTGAGATCTCGAAGAGTAGCAAGGGCATCTTCTTGTGTCAAAGGAAGTATGTGATGGACTTATTAACTGAGGTTGGAAAGCTTGAGGTGAAGCCTAGCAGTACTCCTATGCAACCTGGCAGTGACAATGAGGAAAGTAGTAAACTATTTGATAACCCCGAAAGATATAGGAGACTGGTAGGGAAGTTGAACTATCTAACTATCACTAGACCAGATTTATCATACCTAGTGAGTGTAATAAGTCAACATATGGCATCACCTTCATTGCAGCACTGGAGGAACCTGGAACAAATTCTAGGCTATTTAAAAAGGACAGTTGGTCAGGGAATACTATATTCAAATCATAATCATATGAAGATGGAGTGCTATTCAGACGCTGACTGGGCTGGTTCCAGATCTGATAGGAGATCCACATCTGGTTATTGTGTGTTTTTGGGAGATAATCTAGTGTCTTGGAAGAGCAAGAAATAAAATGTAGTTGCTCGATCAAGTGCTGAATCAGAGTATAGGGCCATGGCCAATGCTGTGTGTGAAATAATGTGGATAAATAATTTCATGAATGAAATGGGTTTTGACATCAGTAAGCCTGCTAGTTTGAAGTGTGACAATCAGGCAGCGCTGCACATATCCACCAACCCAGTGTTTCACGAGAGGACCAAGCACATAGAGGTGGATTTCCATTTTGTAAGAGAAAAGATTCAACAAGGAATTGTGGTGACTGAGTATGTGAAGACTGGTGATCAAATTGCAGACTTGTTCACAAAAGTATTACCTGGACCGAGAATTCAATTCTTATGTAACAAGTTGGGTATGATAAATATTTACATACCAAATTGAGGGGGAGTGTTGAGAGAGATGGTGCTGCTTTACTATGCTTTGATTGTGTTCTTTTTAGTATTAGTAAATATAGTGTTTAGACTTTGGTTTAATTCGGCTGTTTGTATTTGGGCCTGTGTATTAGTTTAGGCCCATGTCTTTCTTTCTTCGTTTAAATAATCTTCTTCGTGTATTCATTAGAACAGAATATGAAATAGATGTCCGCCACTTTGCT